>VBSM01001265.1:21236744-21294705 GCA_008086735.1 Cheirogaleus medius
GAATCTATCTTAGCAGAAGCTAATGTCATCACTAAATAATTTGTCTGTAATTGGAGGAGCTCTCATCTGTATTCCAGAGGAGTTGGACCTGGAGGCTAAGGTGAATGGGTGAGGAGTTCCTGTGGGCCTGGCTTTGAAGGATAATCTGCCGGGTCCCGTCCTCCTGTCAGATTTGCTTCTCATTAACTGCGCTGAAGGGGTGAGCGAGGATGCAGCCCTCTCTGGAGACCTGCATGCTCCAGCTCGAAGCCCTCCACTTCCCCCAACTCCCACTTCAAGCTCCTTGCATGCCACAGAGGCGGTAACTCCTCCCTTGCACAGGGTATGTTTACATTTACGTAACATTTGCACACTCTTTGTTTCTTCCTAGGGAGGCCCACAGAAGCAAAGATTATTGCCACCTCTATTTTACAGATGGGAAACCCAGGACTGGAAGGGGTTAAGAAACATACCCAAGGATATAGATAGAAACTGGTGAAGCCAGAGAGTGATCCAGGGATTCTGACTTCAGATCTGTAACAGTCAGGGTCCAGGTGGGAAATCATCAGTATACTGAGATTTGGTAATTTGGAAAGAGAATAATACATTAAAGGAACTGCTTACAGCAGGATAGACAGGGAGTGCATAAACTTCCAGGGACGGTGTGGTACCCCATGATTTGTAAAAAAGCTAAGGATACTGGGGGAGCTCTTACCTTCCTGGGCATAAAAGGAACCCAAAAAGAACCGCCTGATAGGGTCTGTGGTCTTCAGTCAAAGGACACAGCCAGCCTGAGGTGACCACAGAGAGAAGAAGATGGGGAATAGATACTCTTCCTCCAATCCTCCAACCTCCTGCCTGTTCTTCCTGCTAATGAAATTCAAAAGGAATCCAGATGGCAAAAGCAGCCCACAGATGCAGTCCGTACAGGTCAGCCTGCAAGGACACGGAGCAGAGTGAAGGGAAGGGAGAGGATGTTTCTAGAGAAGCGAATAGAAGATGCCCAGCTCATACTACAAGGCTTTTCCCACCTCCTGCTTAAGGGATGACTGCAGCTGATACCTAAACACCCTCTCTTTTGAAGGAGATGACATTTTGGTTAATTCCAGTGATTGTTCATCTTGCAAATATTATCACCTTTTCATGTGGTGCATAGCAAGGATGAGCTTCAGAGTAAGATTCAGCCACATAATTTGTGTGTTTAGCAGCTTCACAGATACTGTAAAGATTGTATTCATTTTCTTCTCCAGATTCCGGAGTCTGGATTTCAGGATTACCCCAAGCAAAGTTTTAAACTCATCTGCAAATATCGATTTCCACTGCTGCATGTCTAACTACAAGGAGGGTAAGCAGCATTCCCACCAAAACTGTCCAGGATCCAACTTGCAGTTAAAGCATGGCAGGAAGATTATAATATCCATGTGTGTCAAAGAGTCAAGATCAGGAAGATTAGCTGCCCATGAGGATGCTGTGGAGTGGGGCTGGCAGGAGCTGTGAAGTTCTAAGGTCAGTAAACAGAGAAGGAATCCAAACAAGCTGTCAAGCTGAGCAGGTAAAGAAGCAGGTATCAAAAGCCAGGGGCTGACAAACCAAGAAGGCAAGAGCTGGGGGGAACACTGGGAGGTGAGAGTAAGTGAGAAGTCAGACCTGGGTAAAAGCTGCATTGGGCACTGGCTCAGATGGGCCTGCCATGGTCCTTTCTGTGGAAGGGGCACCTGTGCTGCAGAGACCTATGAGAGGGTAGCAGCAACTGGCAGACAGGTAGAGGCCAGGTCTCCCAAAGTGAAGCCCTACAGAGAGTGATGCCCACTGATTGGGTGATGGCCTCTGGAGCCAGGAGGCAGTCTGGCCTCTCTGACCCATTTATATTCTTTCCCCGGTTTGATCATGGCCTTGGGCCTTTTGAAGATGCCCTGATGTCAGGAACAGCCATGTATAAAAATGACAGGGAGATGTTGCATATTGGTCAAAGGATATATAATTAAAGTTAGAGAGAGGAATATGTTCAAGGGATCTATAGTACAGCATGGTGACTGTAATTAATGAAGATATACTGTATTCTTCAAAAATAGAGAGAGAGTGGATGTTAAGTGTTCTCGCCACATTTGCAAGGTAATGCATTTATTAATTAGCTAGATTTAACCATTCCATAATATATATATATACTTCAATCATGTTGTACATGATAAATACATATAATTTTATCTGTCAATTTTTTAATTTAAAAGAATCTTTAAATGACTGCTGATTAACCAGATACTAGCATTATCTCAGGGGATTTTTCCTTCTGTTCATTTCTGCTCTACTCAGATGTGAAAGAAGAATCATCATAATCAGATTCGGCATCACATCATCATAATGACTTACACTGAATATGTACTTAACAGAGATGGTGCTAATCTGCCAAGGGAAAGCGTCTAGAGAACGCTGAGGATGGTGAGGTTGAAGGATGCAAAGAGCCTCTATCCTGGATGTCATTTCAGAGCTACCAACTCATCCCAGGCACTGCCTCATCTAAACTTCCCGTTTAAGTGAACATTATAGACCCTTACAGTTAAAGCCACTGTTCTTTGCAACCAAGAGTGTTCTATCTGATCCATGTGCATTTAATTCTCGCATTTAATTCTCACAATCTCATGAGGGGGCGCTATTATAATATTATCCCCATCTTATGATTGAGGCTTATAAAAGTTAAGTAACTTGCCAAGGGGTACACACCTAGTGGCAGAGCCAGGGTTGAAACCCAATTCTGTCCAACTCCAAAAGCTCATGCTCTTAACCACTAAACTATACTGTCTCTCACTGTGCTCACCTGATGTCTGACCCTGGACAACACCAGCTCCATTTCGGCTACACAAAATGAGATTTAGCATTCTACCCATGCTCAGAGCACCTGACCCTCTTCACATACCCATTTCAATCTTGTTACTCCCATCTCACTGCAGGCTAATTGCCATGGACTCACCTAGCTACACAGCTGAGACAGGACGTGCTGATCCAAGGGCAGGGGATCTTGGCTCCCTGCCCTGTTTCTACAGTCACTGCTGAGTGTGGCAGGCAAGAGCTGCCAAAGCAGGAGGCTAGAGGCTGGCAGGTGAGCACCACCCCACATGCTGCCTAGAGACAAAGCTGCCCAGAATACCCTGCAAGAAACAAAGTGGTCCTCATTCCTCCTGAATATGTTCCTGCTGTAGATCAATAGTGTATCAGGCTTATATTCTGTTAAATGAAAACACAAGTTGGAGAACAATGTCAATATATAAAATGCTACCTAATTATTGAAAAAAAGGTATGCATATGCAAAAATATCTGGAGAACAGAAATACAACTGTTAATAATGATCATTCTGTGCAAGGTGATTAAGGGCAGGGCAATGAGTATTGTAGTTTCAAATAGCATGTGCCTTTCATAATTTCAAAATATTAAAGGAAATCACATCCATCAAGCTTCACAATAAGGCTGTACCAAAATAGCATAGGATGCTCATGAAACCTTGCCCAAAGGACTTAATCTAATAGGCTTGAGGGAGGCCCTTCCTGTGGGCCTCAAATGCAGTTTTAAGAAACAGATCCACAGAATTTTATGATGGTGATATGTCCACCATACAGGAAAAACACATGTAGCCAACTGTTTTTGCTCTCCAGCAGGGGAGACATGTGTCCTTTAATCCCACCTGTGATCGGTTTATGTCCATACCCTACCTGTAAATCGCCTTCTCCTGCACTCCTGCATGCCTGCCAGTGCTCCCGCTAACACAGGCCACATATAAATTCAACTTGAGAGCAAGGCACAGTCCACCTTGTGCTGTGAATCAGACCAGGAAATCACCAAAAGCCTTGTATAAATTAACTGCCTTCCTCAAGAAGAAAACAATCCTCAAATGTTCAAAGCAGAAATGCTAAGATTATTTCATCTTTTCCTTTCCTTGTGCCTGATATTTACAAAGCACACGGGACTTTACAACACACATGTTCACATGCAGGTTCTCATTTGATCCACACAATAACCCTGTGCAAGTAGACAGGGTAGAAGTGATGCTTAATCTACACAGATGAGGAGACTTAGGCCAAGGAACAAGACTTAACTAATGGAACCATCTAGAAGGCTAGGATCAGAGGCCAGAAGCTAGGATTCCAGACTTCTAGAGCAGCTTTTTCATTTATTCATTCACTCAGGTATTTGCAAACATTTGCTCACTATCTATTAGGTGGCAGCCCTGATAGGCTTTGGTGAAACAATGATGGGCTCATAGGGTGCTTGCAGCCCATGGAAAAGGCACACATCAATCAAATGATCAAAAACTACCCAGCTGAAAAACAAACACTATTTTATGGTGAAAATGTAAAACGCAAAAGGCCCCTTTTCTTTTAGCCTGAAAACTGAGGAGGAGGAGGAGTGAACTTGATATTCTAGAAATAGCATGTACAGAGGTCCTGTGGCTTAAGTGAATATGATAACTTTAAAGAACTAAAAGAATTTGAGGTCAGAAAAAGGGAAAAAGCAGTGCAAGATGAAACTAAAGAAGGAAACATGGACTATGCTATACAAAATTAAGGATTGTGACCTTTATTCTAAAACTTTTAAGAGGCCATTAAACAAGCCTAATTATGTGTTGGAGTGGGTAGAGAATATGTTGATCAGGTTTGCAGCGTGAAGTCCTTATGGATCAACCTAATGTCCATGAAAAATTGCTGTCCCTGAAAATTACTCAGAATTCAATGTGCTCACCTACCTCCTGTGCTCTCTTATTAGTTCCTGCAGGCTCTAGTACCTATCTAATTAGGTACCAATAAAAGAAGCAATAACGACAAATGCCCTTCTGAATGGGGGTCCCCCACTCCCCACCCCTTTATTTCACTGCCGGTAGTTTTTAATGAGACCTTGCAATTTCAAAGTCACCTTAAAGAATACAGAGAGTTTGTCACCTTGAAATAGCGAATATGGAAATTTATATTGGAACAGTGTAAAACCACATACATAACACTGGAGACCAGTGTAATGCATCCATTCCACATTTGAAGAAATGGCCAAATGGCTCATTTGCAGTCAGTCACGATGTAAGATTATGTCCTTGGCCACTACCCATCAGCACCGAGGCACATGCAAGGCATACAGATCATGCAAGGATGATGGGCCACTCTCTCTGTGGTATTGAAGTCATGAACCTATCAACACTTCAAATTCCAGGAAGGAGGCAGTCTTTATGTCTAAAGCCAATAGCACATAAGCCTTCTAGAGTCTAAAGACCAACTGAGCAGGAATCTCAGTTAGAATCTATAGCAAGGCAGATTTTTTTTTGCCCAACAGGGAAGTGGCCTTGTGAGGTGGCCAGCATGCCTACTCTTAGAAAGTAAAACATAAAACTTGGCCTTTGGTTGGTTTTTTTGCAGTTTATAAATTGGATATCTTGTACTTCTTCCATGAGAAGTTAGAAGTACTGTCTTGCCACATTACAATGAGAAAGTGGAAGAGGAAGAGGAGGAAGATGAGGACGAGGGGGAGAGAGAGGAGGAGATGATGATAATGATGATTCAAGCCCTGTGTGCTAGCCCAGAGGAAGCCATTTGACTCTTTTGAGTGGCTGCAGGTAGAGAAGAGGGTTGGAGAGAGTTGCAGAGAATAAGCTCCTGAAAAAAGGAACAAGGAAGGACCGCTGGGCTGTGGCTCTTGTCTGCCACTGACTTACTGTGTACTGTGAACGAGTTAGTTCGTTTCTCAGCATCTCAAAAGCTATAAGATGTAAGAACATCCTCCTCACAGGACAATAGTGAAGATCAAATGCATACGTGAATCATCTCTAGAGAAATACAAACCACTAACCTCAACTCAGTAATGATTAAGCAAAAAGTCTGAGTTTCCCCCAGCAAGGTGTTGGTCCTCTGAGGCTAAAATGTCAAATTCAAGAAACTCGAGTCAGCATTCTCCCAGCCCCTCTCTTGCTTATACTTCAGCCAAAGACAGCATCAGACCTGGAAAGCAGGTATTAGTAAAAGTGCACTGAGTGATTAAGTTAGTCAAGTGCTTTGCTTTCCTGATATACCAGGATTAATCACAGCCTGGGGCTATCTACCTCCAGTGGAAATAAAATTCCATTCTAGGTAATACAGGTATTCTGAGTGCCCCAAAAAAGCCAGCTGAGGGCCCCAACTTGAATCCTGTAAATTCAGATCTGTGAAATTTGCTGTCAGGAAAGTGATACCCTCAGACTAATAGGCTCTAATGAGTAAGGATGTGACATGACATTCCTAAGAAAGAGTTAGAGACAGCATCACACAGGCCCTTTAAAAAGAAGAGAAGTTATTTCTACTCTAATTGCCAAGGAAAACCCTCAGGTGAGGGTCCAGGCACATGAACTAGCTGGTTCTGTGGCTCTAGAACCCCTGCTGGGAGAAACACAAGAAGTTAAAAAGGATGAGCTGAGAGACAAAAGTCAACTGAATTTGGGGTAGGAAAAATAGTGCACAAAAACCTTTCCTCCCAAGCCTCTTCATCCTCACACCTCACCCCCAACACACCCCCCTAAAAGAAGAATAGCTGAACAGACGCAGCTATAAATCCGTCTTCTTGCATCCAACAGCTCTGGCTGCCATTATTTATAACATTAGTTTAATTAAAGTTTCCAGGGAGATAGATGAATTTTGTTAACAGTAATATGTAGAAAATCAGTTCTTTTCAATGACAACATCAGCACCTCTGGTCTACCTGGAAAACTAATGCAGTGTTTAGAATTCTTTATTTTCTTCCAATTAAATAGTCTTCATGGTTTATGCACTCTTTATTCCTCAATGCTCCTTTCCAACAAGTGAAGCATAAAAGGAACAGAGATAATTAATATATAATTGTGTATTTTTTTAAATAGGGTTCCATCATGTGTGCTGTTCTGGTTTAAACTTTATTTTCTCTCCTTGCTTGCTTTTTTTAAAAAAAATAGCCACGCACAGCCATAAAAAGCACAGAGGAAAATTACAACAAAGATGTAAGCACCAGTATTTTTTCCTATAAGAAAATGTTTATTTCCCTTGCAACCTACTTTCCCCACATTCATTCTACATAGACCCATGTCCAGACAATATAATGACAACATGAGATGTGACTGCAGGCAGAGAGAGGAAACCACTGTGAGTTGGAAATGAAGTCTGATTGTCTTCTCTTTTCTAATACATCTTAGGCCTCATATATGCAAAAAAAATGCCTTCCTGTTGACCTTCTGATGGCCTCAGGTAGCCAACAAACCACCAGATAAAGGAAAGACTCTACTGTATTTTTTTAGTCCTTTCTATTTGCAAACTTGAAAGCCCGGGAGTACAGGTTGATGGGGGAAAATGCAGGCCACTCTCTCATCATCCACTTCAATTAATCCTTCACCTCCTATCTCTTTCTGCCACTGAGGCTATGATTAACCAAGGGCATATTTAAACCCACCAGGGAACAAGAGGAAAAGTTGAAGGTTCTTGAAAAGACAAAATTAGAAATAGGTCTGCTACTGATGTCAATAGAACATAGGGCAAAGTTAAACTTGGAATCTACCTAATAAGGTTGAAATAAATAAGTCACAGGGTACACAGCATGTACAGAAGGTGGGGGGGGGCTCAGTCAGAATGAGATATCCAACACTGTAATGTCCAGTCTGCCTTAGCAATTAAGCAGCCACTCCCTTTTTGCCAGAGACTCTACAACTTTGAATGCATTACATTGGCCACCTAGATCTTTACATTTGATCTCTCTCCACTTATTGAAATTAGCAGCATCAAAGGCTTTTTTCTTTCAGTCTTCAAAGGATGTGTTATGTTTTTCAACCACACAACTATCCATCATCTGCTTGCTACAGTACACTCCTCTGTCTTGTATGTCACCAAGCCATCAAGGCCTCCATGGCCAGGGCATCCTGCACCCCATACAGGATGTCCACTGCACATATCTTGGGCAGAACACACTGGAAGAAAGAAAGGGCACAAGGTGGAGAGAACAAGAGACCAACATCCTTTAGCATCCAAAAATGCATATTCAGCATCTACTCCAGCAAGAAAGAAGGCAAGTGATAAAAAAAATAATAATAAAAAAAGGAGTAGGTATCCGGGGGAAGTAGGCTCTGGTCTTTGCTCATCAGCACCATGTTGCACTGTCAACCCCCATGTGAATTCAGATGATTGGAAACCCCTGATGGTCCACTACAGAAATGGCATGTGACAAGGACAAGCTGTGTTGCTCCAGGGTACTAAAGGGGGGAAAAAGGCAAACCCTGAAATACGCATTGTGATGAGATAGAATCAGAAAAAAATGCCCAGAAGTCCAGAGTTGGAAGGAAACTTAAAAGCCATCTAGCCTTAGCCCCTCGTTATATACTTAGGGAGCTAAAGCCCAGGGACAGTAAAGGACTTGCCCAAGGTCATACAAATTAAACAACTACTTTCAGCTCAAGTTTTCAGTCCAAAGCATTTTTGTGCTAAAAATCCAGAATTTTTAAGTAGAGAAGCAAATAGTATATATTAATATTTTGGTCTTCCATGTAGGCTTTATGAGATCCAGAAAATTATAACAAATAAGTTCCCTAATTTGTAAAAGTAAAACCACATCCTCTCATAAAAGTTGTGATAATTTTGGCTCATGAGTTTGTTCATGGGGTGTAAATTTCTAAAATCCCCTCCTCACAGGGACAAAAAGGGAAAGAGGCCATGCCATGTTCTCAAGGCCTTGCCAGGATCAACAAAAAATCTTATCATATTGGAGGGGGTGTTTCCTTCCCCACTCTGCCTCAGTTACATACTTTTAAGTGATCCTGTAGGTATAAAAATCACACAGCACTGTGCTGCACTGCAGACCAGAGAACTAAAAGACAAACTACTGGAGAACCTTGCCCTAGACCTGGAAATCAGAATAATTCCAGGGGGCTGATTGGCCTCCTCAAACCCTGTGTTGTACCATGAATGCACATTACGCACAAGTTCCTAAATCCAGGGGACATAAGCCACTATTTTTATAAAGGTGAAAATGTGACTATATTTTACTCATTTCTAGTATGATACATTGAAATATTCTCTATATGATGGTACATGTCTGCAGTACTTATGATGCTGTATGTTCATACAGTAGCTTCGAATTTTCAGAGGATTTGGTATACACCCTGTAGCTACATTCCTACAAACAACCCTATGGTAGAAGAGTTATTATTACTCCCATTTTACAGATGTAAGCATAGTTCCTGGCATATGAATGAAAGAATGAAAGAGAAAATTAAGACACAAATCGCCTGATTTCACATTCCTGCCTCTTTACATGAAAATCACATTTTATAGATGGCAAAACCAAGCCAAGGGTCCAGAATTCATTTTGGGCTAGGTTAAACCACAGAGTTCATACTCCTGGAATATGAAACATGAAAGAAAGATCTTCCTTCCATTTCCTTCCCTTTTCCATACTTCCTTCTCTCTCTCCCTGCAGGCCTTCCCCCACTATCAACTTGATACTACTCACCCGTACACATTCTTCTCTCACCAGACGATGACTGGCTTTGTAATGTCTACAAGATAAACTGTTCCAAGCCCGACTCACGTGACTGGTTCAGAATCAAATCACATAGGGGCAACACTGTAAAGCTACAGAAATTGTTGTTCATTTTCACTTAGGATGGTAAGAAATTGAGTGGCTTCTCCAAGTCCCCAGGAGCTGTTCCTCCTGTGATCTCCTAGATCTGATGGTCTCTACCAGGAATCCAGTGATCCATCATGCACTGCCTTACAACCACTCTTGCACTCTTGCCTTGTACCGTTGCTTAAGTTTACACATGAGTAAGTCCTATCTTCCTAGTTTGCTCGTCATCTCTTTTTAGGCAGAGGAGTTGGAGCTGCTTTGTTAGTTGGACAGGAAGCATACGCCAGCTTCCAATTTTATTTTAATTTTGACAAGGAGTTGTGTGCATGCATATCTGCTTATGAAGTGAAGAGTCTATCAAATGTGGAACCAGGAGATTGAAAGTCTCAGCCTCTCTTGGAAGCTGTGACATTGATAGTCATCTCTTAATTTCCCCCTGAATACTGTAGCAAAAATGTTTGTATAAAACCAATGTAGTAGATTATACATGTGGCTTAACTACCTTAAGGAATGTGAGGTTTAATAAGATGATGTTTGTAAATATTTTAGGAGCTCTCTGGAAGGAAGATACCATATCAACATATTTCATTATGAAAAATCTACATATATAAACAGATGCTCATATCCTGAAATTGCTCTGAAATATTAGACAGAAACCTTGACTGACTCATTCAGTGATTTATAACAAGTTTAGTTTCTGATTCTGCATTTTTTTGGAGATCAGTTGTATGCTAAAATTGGATGTGCTCTGTGGTTAATAGCACATATTAAAAAGTTAAATCTACATACGATTATTATCTAGACTATAATCACCGAGTTAACTCCCTGTCAAGGTAACAATCAGGTTGCAGATGTGTGGGTATGTGCCATGCACACTTGTCCCAGTCTCAACAAATAAGATGAGTGTTCAGAGTTCTGGTGAAATATGATAGACTGTGCTTAAGAGATAAACTTGTCCAGCAATGAGGCATAAGGAGATTGGTTTAGGGTGGGGACGCTTGCATATTGCAAACAGTGCTGGCCAAAGGCTGGATGAATGTACCATTTGAATGGAAAATAATACTGGGTCCATCTCTTAGCTGCTAAGGAGATCAGCTCCACTTTCACTTCCAGACCAAGATACAGGAAGAGACTGTTTTCAGTTCTCTCCACTGTTCAACTGCCATTATGAATTATCAAATCAGCCTGCTTACAGGGCTCCTGTCTGAATATAGGCTTTCTCTGATATCCAGGGATCAGGGCCAATCACTGCGGGGGCCCTGGTGGTTTCAGAATGAATTTAAAATGACTAAATTTATAAGTTATGAACTTCCTGATGGCAAGGACTCTTTTATGTCCCTGCATCCTGCACAGCCTGGCAAAGACAGTGTGCCCAATAAATTTAATTTGATGGTCTGATTGAAAATTAAAAGTTACCAAATAAAGAGAAGGAAATAAAATGCATTTGGAGGTGAAAGGGAAAGATGGCTTATGCACCAAATCCCAGATATTGGTGGATTCTGTCCTTTGAGTACCAGAGCCAGGCTGCAAAGTGAGCTGAAAAGGGAGAGGGAGACTCTGAGGAAGGTTAGTTGAGGTCACATTCTAGGCTTTGTTGGCAACTATTAATATAAAAGGCAGCTAGAGAAAAACCCAAGGCAATGGAGATAATCATCCTGGCCTCCCAACTGAATGGTTCCTTTTATGTTTCTAGCTTGAGGTAATCTGCTGCCCACACATTGGGAGCCTCTAACTAGGCCCAACTAAACAGCTGAAGCAGGGAGAAAAGTGTAAGTCTCAGTAGCAAGCTGAAAGTGTTAAGCCACCGACTAAAATAACTGTTGCTTTTCTTGTGACAATTTGTGCAATTAGGTCTGAAAAAGCTCTGTTTCTCAATTCTGACCCAAAAAGCAAAACAAAACAAAAAAAAGTAGAAAATCCTGCCACACTAAAGTTCCTCAGAGCAATGGAACTGCCTGGGAAATCTTCTTTTTCTGATTTTAGATGTTCTCATGGTCTCTGAACCATCTAGAGTATCTCTCCCCTGGGAAGACCCTCTGATGTGGCTATGATGCTGTCTTGGGCAGTACATGTTGTTGACACACTATGGAGGTGGTGTGAGAAGTGGTAAGAAAAAGGAGGTGTGGGAAGTAGATTCTGGCTCAAAGTTTTGGTTTTGTGCATATTATATTACATGACTGGAACCTAGTTATTTATCTTCTCTGAGCCTTTCTATTTCCAAATCTGTAAAATGGGTCTAACAAAACTGTCTCCATATGGTTATCCTAAAGAACACTATACCTAGCACATTACCTGGCCTGCCGTAGGCACTCCCATGCCAATGCACAGGCTTCCATAAATTAGATTCCACATCTTTCCAAACAACTCCAAGGATCAACAATACAACAAGACATGTGAGGGAGAAATACTAGAAAGAAGCAAACTGATCACACTGAATTGTGGCCTTCCCTCATGTTCCAAATCCAATGCCAATGGTCTCCACTGTGGGACTGAATGGCCTCATGGTTAGAAGAAGACACTCAGGAATCAGACTTGGGTACAAATCCTAGAGCTGCCACTTATTAGCAGCAAAATTGCAGGCAAATATGAAACCTCATTTCCCTCCTCTTAAAAAGAGAAAAATAACAGCATGAGTATGGACTGAGTGAATCTACGTAAAGTACTAATACACTGTGCCTAGCATAGTCAACACTCAACATTATCCATCATCATCTCCATTCATCATTTAATCAGCAGAATTCCAGTGGGCGAGAGGTTGAGAAGAATAAGACAGCATAACTCTAAAGGTAAGAAGTATCAAAAAATACAAATCTCAAGGGGGTGTGAAATGCAAAGGCTGGTAAAAACCAGCTCTTGTGAAATTCACTATAAGGGTGGCCTAGGTGAGAAGAAGTAGACCAGCATCTTGATATATGAGACACAGCTTCTGCTACTGTAGAGTTGGTTAGTTCTGGCTGGGAAGAAACTTGCAAAGAAGATGAGTTTGCTTTGTGCACTAGTCTTTGTGCACTGGTCTTCCAAATCCTCATTTATTTGTTGCGTCTCAGCCTCTCCACCAGCTTCCTTCCCCTCTTTCTAAACCAGTGGTTTTAAAATGTCTGTCCATGCACCAAGGCTAGACCCTCTGCATAGAAGCTACATGAAGAGTTTGTTAAAAACATAGCCTCTCAGGTTCCACCCTCAGAGAATCCGATCCAGTAGGTCAGAGATGGAGCCAGGTTATCCATATTTTTTATAAGTTCCCTGAATAATTCTTATGTGTTGTCAGATCTGTAAACCATGCTTCTAGACTGTTCCTACACAAAAACTACATTTTATCTTTCCTATGATCCAGTCTTTCAGGGCCTTTTTTCCCCTGACCTATCTGAAAACCTTACTTGTGTTTTGAACCCATGAATAATTAACTGGCAACAACTTCATAAGATTTCCCTCCAAGATCTCATGTAAAAGACACGTTATGCCATAAGCTAAAGTGTGAAAATATTAAGAAAAGGCAAGGAATATTTAGAATCCCCTCAGTCTATTGTTTATAAATGACGCTGACTTAAAGAATGCTGTGGCTACAGAGCTCAGTCCTCTTCCCACTCTCTTAGGAGATAGACCATGGTAGCCGTGAAGGACACACAGTGGATGAAAGCTTGGAGGCAGGGTCCAAGAGGCACTATTGATGTGCAGAGTAAATAAGAACCACAAACATTTATTGAGCACTAAAGGCCAAGCACCACCCTAGGCACTTTACATGGATTATCTCATTTAATATTCCCATTTATAAATATGTATTAGCATTGTCACCATTTTATAAATGGAGAATATGAGATGCAGAGATATTAACTTGCCCAAATCACACAGCTAACAAATGGCTGAAGATGGCAGAAGAGAGTACTTCACAGGACCAGAGAATTTGTGCAGGCATGAAACCCTAGTTTAGCAAAGAAAGATCCTCTCTCCTTTCTCTTCTCCAAAGAGAAGAATAGAAATAGAGAGTAAAACTTTTGGAAGGCAGAAACAAAAATCACACTTAACAAGTACAATGCGCACTATCTGGGTGATAGACACACTCATAACTTCAACTCAAACTGTACGAAAGCAAATCATGTAACCAAAATGTTTGTAGCCCCGTAATATTCTGAAATTTAAAAAAAAATGATTTAAAAAATTTCACAGCAAGAAAACAGCAGTGTCTCCACGACTATTCAGTTTGGAATTACTAAACTAGGGTTTTAAAGCCTCTCTAGGCCCATGGCTTGGGGGAGCAAGCAGTGCTCTTTATCTGCAATCCCATTTGGGTAGCATAAGGGTGGTAGGTCATAGGGAACAGGAGTGCTACCTGACACTTTAGAGCTAGAGAATTCTTTAGTTCCAGAGAACTGAAGGAGCCAATGAGCTCTTGGAGGTGGAAATGAAGACAGCAGCTAAGGGCTGGCTTCATCCAGGCAGCCCAGCCCAGATGTGCAGGGTGAAAAGGAGCCAGTGGTTTCTATGGAAACTCTGTCCAGACATACATACTACACCTGGTTAAACCACAATTCTTCAGAAGTCTAGAAAGCACCTTAAACAGGTCACATCAAAATGGATTAAGATTTACTTCAAGATGACAGACCTACCCTTGAGCCTGACATTAGTTCCTTGCCTCTCCAGGTGTTCTTCTAAGAGTCTGCAGAGCCAGAATGTCAAGCACATGCAAGTATCTCCTCATCTGAAATGCAGTCTGTAGTTTACTGACCTTGCAATATCCCTCTCTTCTTGATGGATTCTGGAAGGAAGGCTGTCCCCAATATGCCCGTTCTTTATCCTGGGCTCAAGGGAGCAAGCCATAGGGCTGAAAAGTCATTTTAACTTTAATGGCATCATTAATGAGAATCAACAATGCATGGGCAATGCAAAAAATTCTCTGTAATTGGTTGCGGATCACTCTCCATAAGGATTTTCAATGGGTTCTGGAGAGATCAAAACATTCCCCTTGACCACTATTCTCCAGCTGTCTGGCCACAAATGATCCTATAGAGACCAATGGTCTCCTTTCTTCTTCAGTTGTCAGGAAACCTGCCTCCAGTGACAGAAATAGAGGACAACATCTCCTTCCCACTCCAACCCATGATCCCCTGTGAAGCCCCCCAGAACTCACAAATAGTCCTACCATTCTCTGACAAGCTGGGAGGGAGGCTCATTCTTCTGCAGAGTTTGGATGCCATCAATTCCAAAAGATTCAAAGAACAGCCTCTTTAAGAAGCCTCCACTTGGAAAAGATATTTAAACAAAGAGTGTGCTTGATGAAGTGAAATAGAATTAGCCGCTTCAGTAGCACAGGCTTCTCAGATTCATCCTAAGGTAGACTGGCTCATTCGCTTCCAAGGGGAACGAACTCAACAACAATATATCACAGTTAACTGTGATCACAGCTCCATGGAATTTCAGCCAGTGCCTGGAGCGCACTGAGGTGCACTTTATATTCCCCAATCTGTAATCAACCTTTTGTACATTTGTTCCTAATCACAGGATACAGTTTCATCTTAATGAACTGTTTTCTTATCGTATTACAGTTGGTCATTTCAGCACGCCTAATGGCCCATTTGCTAGGTTAAATTACAATTAGGATCTCTTGGTTTTTGTTTCTCAGCGAGTCTTGGAGGATTTGATTTTTTTTCCCCTTCCCATCGCTCGATTTCAAGGTCAGAATCACCAAAGATCAAAGATAAAGACATACCTGTTGCAGTCGACGTGAAGCAGGAGATGAGAGGCGCTAACAGACAGTGCAACCTTGTGCCACCGTCCGTCTGCCATCCGGTATGGAAGTGCCTCTGTCCTGGGCTTCCCGTTGTGTATATAGTGATATCGAATCTCATCCCTCAGGCCGCTGCTCTCCAGTTCAAAATAGCTGTGTGTAAAGGAATAGAAATCTGTTTTATTTTAGTTCTGGATATCACATCCATCATCAACCTCCAGTCCCTTACTGCCAGGTTTCTCAGAATCTAAAGTAGCTAAACATGACACAAAGAGCCATGACCTGAAATCAATGGCACTGTACGGAACCCGATTCACCTATTGTCTGAGAGCCCTCGTGGTGACAGCCTGGGCCTCTGACGCGGAGATCAATTGATCCACTGTGAGGTAACAAACCACAAGCTAATTAGCAAAACTCAATATTTAAAAGTGCAGTTCAGAACCCTCTTTCTATTGTCTAAAAAAGGCCATCTATGTGGAATGGATTTATTGATGGCTATTTTTAGAACTGCTATCTTTACTTTTCTAAGAATTTAAGGGAAATAGAAGTCATGTGGGACATCAGGGATTGACATAAACTGTCAGAGTGGGGCGATTAGTCTTTTTTTTTTCTTCCCGCTAAACAAAAAGCTGTAACTGGGCAACAATTCCTAGATAATGAGTAAGGGAGAAAGACTGAGGCTAGTCACACGTGAATCAGTATTTCAAGTTATCACGGAATGAAATGTGCAAATGAGTTTTTCCTTTTCTGAGATTATTATCATGTTTTCTAGAGCCATGAGAAATTCTTAGTGCTACCACCGTACTCGGCACTTTAGTCATAAAATGCAGCAAGCAACTCTGGGACACTCCTCAGACACATACCACAGTTTGTACTTTCATAGATGGCAGGACTATTTCATTTCCTCTGTCTCTTTCCTGAAATGTGTCATCGTCATTAATATGGGGCCTGATCTCCTGCCAGGCATTGCACTAAGTATTTCACATATGCAATCTAATTTATCACTCACAAAAACCTACAAGACTGATATTATTATTCCTTTTTAAAGATAAACTGAGACTCAGGATTAAGTAACATACCTAAACCCAGATTTAAACTTAGACATGATTTGACAGTCTGTGCACATTCTACTGGTTTGTTGCTCATCTCAGGGGCATGACGACAAAATAGTGAGGGTGGCCTCAACTGGCACTAAATTCCAGCAACTCATTCATACAGACAACTCAAGAGCTATTTGCCTAAACAGGTAACCAGGCTTGATCGCTAGATTTGGGAGAACCTGCTGCTTTTCCTCTAATCCACGGAATTGGCAGACCCCACTAGCCAGACTGTATTTAATCTAAGAAACAAAATTCATCTTCTATGAAAACTAAAATGATTATACCATAAAACTCAGCCTCTGTGATGGCTGCCTACCAAATCTCACGTCAGAGAACAAACGCATATTTCTTGCTCATCTCTCACAGAGGATCTCCCCAAAGAGAACAGCACAGGGGAAGCAGAGAGTCAGGACCAGTCTCTGACCCACTTCGCTTGTGCCGGTACAAAGAATCAGGCCCAAGGTCATAAGCTAAAGAGGTTACTGATACCATAGCAGCCAGCTCCTGGGCCCAGATACATACTCATTAATAAATTAATATAAAACACTTTATAAGACTGAAAGGAGGAAGACATTATTTTAAGGGAATTCTTCAGTTCTTTCTAAGCAGCTAGAACACTGGAAGAATCAAACAATCAGAAAACTTAAAAGTCAAGAAGACCTTAGAGATTATCTGGGCATTCATTAAATCATTCAACATGCGTTTACTGAACACATAGTAAAGAACTAAAAAAGGATTTAAAATATAGATCCCACTCTCAAGATGCTCTGAGACTAGTGTAGAAGGAGATGTGTCCTCCTCCACAAAAATGGTAAAGAGTTGCCAAAGAGAAACAAATGAGAAGTTAAGAAAAGCTGTCATTTAATGATTGACTGCCATATGTCAGAAATATGCCAAGTTTATTATCCCTATTTTACAAACGAATTCACATATGATCAGAGATATTAAGGACCTTGCCTGAGACCATACAGCATCTGTATAGAAAAGCACCATGATCTTATTAAATATATTAATATTTGAGACCATACCAAGATTCACACATCATGAGAAATTTTTCAATTATTTTATTTTAACCAACAGCAACTGCTGCGGGAAGGAACACAGCGTCGAAAGGATATCAATGACAATTAGAATGTTCTTAGAGGTCACCTGATGGAATCATAAAAAGAGGAAGCAAATACACTTAACCAGATTAAATCATTATTCTTGGGGCTATGGCCTCATTGAGCAAATGATCAATGTATTATAAGCAGATTGTTTAAAGATTACTTTATAAAGCATTGGAGTAAGTGGTTACTTTGGGGTAATCACAAATATATAGCTATGAGCAAAGAAATCTGCTCTAATGTTAGGCAAATGGATACTTCTGTCTCGGAATAAAGTTTCTGACAGCATCATGCACATATTCAAAAAGTGCTGTATCTCAAACAACTTAGATGAAAGTCAAGATGATGTGTTTGTGAAAAAATATGTTGGATAACTGGTGAAGTGGCCCCAGGGATGACAAAGACATGAGATGGCTAAGTGACATCTGGATAAAATTGTTTCATGAGGGCTGGCAGGGAAATAAGGCAATATTTCTAGGCAGTAACCCTCTGCTAATGGAGATGTGAAGTTCAGTCCTGATAGCAACTTGGAGGAGGTAGTCATTTGGTCTGATGAGATTTGGCTGTGGCCTGGAGGGAAGACTCACGCTTTGCAGTAGACTCTTGTTTCTCAAAGTGTATGGAACAATAGCATCAGCATCACCTGTGTAAATTCAGATTCTTGGGCCCCACCCAAGAGCTACTGAAGCAGAATCTGCATTTCAACAAGACCTCCTGATGATTCATGTGCATGCCAGTGAAGAAGCACAGTAGTAGAGTGCACCAGGTGTTGCTTTACTTCCTAGCCAGCTGGTCATGGTGAGGGGAGCAGAAGTTGGATGCTACAAGCAAGTGAACAGAAGGCATGTGGTGCTGGCCGGGACACTGGAAGCGATCGTAGGCTTGTGTCTAGCGAGTAATCGACCCCTGACCAGCCTTTACTCTTCAGGCCTCAAGTGCACTGGGGTCTTCCTGGGAGTCTGGAGGGGAGGGAAGGGCAGCTGTATGAGAGATAAAACTACAAGCTAGGTCTTGTAAGCAGACTTTCTTCCTCTAGCCCTGGACCTCCGCCAAGTGTGTTGTCCTAACAAACTGCCTTGGTTCCCAGAAAAGCCTGCTTATTCTGTGAATATTTGAAAACAGCAATGGTATTCCCTCCTAAGTATTATTTTTCTTTCTCAGGCCAAGCATCCACAGCTCCTTCCTTTATACTCTCATCCCCCACATGGACTATGAGCCCCTCCTGGACAAGGATTCCTCCTTCCAGATTCTTCCCTTTTTTGGTCACCATGCTCTAGGTATAGTCAAATGAATCAATTTTCCACTTAAATACAGCATCCAGGAATAAAGGCACCCATGCAGATGTGGTCTAATACAAAGTACAGGGACACTGTCATCTGCTTTGCTCTGGGCTGTGCACAACTATGACAGCATCCTAATACTTGCACTGGCTTTCCCACCAACTAACACCCAAGTCTTTTCACACACAGTGCTGTAAAGGCAAATCTTTCCCACCATGTATTTGCATAGCTGAATTTATTAAACACAAGCCTCTGCTTAAGTGCTAGACAGACCCTACCCAGAATATCCATGAGTACTTCCCCAAAGCCCACCCTTAGGTATTAGGCACAATCAGTATTACCATGAACTAAAATCACATTTCACAGGACTATCTGAATTCCAAAGTATATTTGGAAACAAAATTCAGGAATAACAATTCCAAATAATACAGGTATATAAAGATCAATCAAGTTATTTTTACTAAAATGTTTATCATTTTCCTCAAAACTGATACCCAGGTATCCCATTTTGAGATTATATATATATATACACACACACATACACACACACACACACACACTAGACTAGAAGGCTAGATGTACTTAAAATGTTAAAAATGTTTATTGCTGGATAAATGTGTGTCTTCTGTATATAAGGGTGAAAAAAACAGTAAAAGTTAATTTTAGATAGTATCCAATACTATTATAATTTATTAGTAAGGGCTAAATGTTTCTTATCTAGCTATTCCATAAAATGTTTCTTTTCAAGCTATTCCATAAGAATATATATTGGCTATTTAGAGGAATACTTCACCCCCCAAAGAGCTCTGGAGTTAGTGCAGTGCCTGCTTATATTCCAAAAGGCCTCTCCGTGGCCCTGAACAAACAATTGCTTCCTGGAGCCTGGGTGGGAAGGTCAAGGCAAAATGGGTTTGGGAAACAAGGCCACACTCCAACCCAGCATGTACCCCTGGCAGGATTCTTGGGACAGGGAGAAAACCAGTCAGGCCACCAGCTACTTTCTATAAAAAGAGGCAAGTCACCACATGTATATAGAGAAGGCTTCCCCAAAAATCCTGAAAAATCCTGAAGATGATAAAAAACATGAGTTTCCCACCATAGTGCTTCAGTAATGATTAACTCTACCTTTATGAATAATAACAATAACAAAAACAATGTAGCTAACATTAGTTATATAATAATAGCTAATACTTATTGAGTACTTGTCATTACCAGGAGAACTGCCTTTAAGTCTTTATATTTCATATCAAAATAATCCCCACCACAGACCTGTGGGATATTTGTTCTTGGCTTTAACAAACACTTCTTAGCACTGATTATGGGCCAGGCACTATTCTACAAATATTTACTCATTTAATCTCACAGCAACCTTAAAAATTACCAACTGTTATCATCCTTATTTTGTAAAAGTTGGAACTGAGGCACAGAGAGATTAACTTGCCCAAGACTAAATGTGTAGAAAAAAACAGAACTAGGATTCAAACTAGAGCAGCAACCCAAACTTATGTAGCAACACGAGTCCATACTTTTAACCACTATCTCATTTTACAGATAAGAAATTAAAGGTTTAAAGCTCATATAGCTGTAGGCCACAGAACTATGGCTTGAACCTGACTCTGGCAGACACTAAAGTGGGTGTCCCCAGTGGCAACATCCCATTATTTTCTGTTGTGTCAGGTGTTTAATATATTCCCTCTAATTCGGCCAACAATCTTAAATGGTGGTTGTTACTCTATTCATATTATAAGTGTGAAAAGTGAGACTCAAAATGATAAAGTGTCTTGCCTGAAGACACATATCTCCCAAGATTCAAATCCAGGTCTGCTTAATTCCACCACACTGAGCTCCTCTCTGAGTATAGTGGCAAGATCATATCAGGGTCAGAGGGCAGGAAAGTTCAAGTGAATTAAGGTGGCCTCATCCATGGTCCCCATGAGGCCCCATGTTGCCAAGGCATCCCTTCCCAGACCCAGGTGCTGGCCCTCATCCCTCATATCATCTCATCGCCCTGGAGAGATGCTACCGTTGTTCATGCTGAAGCCCTATTCCCTTCCCTGGCCCTTTGTCCACTGCTGGGATCATGACGAGAAGAAGCCAACAGCACCAGGCAGGTGTACTGTGTCCTAACTCAGGACTATGTGCACTGAAAAAGAGACAATGGCACAATTTTTAAGTAAATAGTAGTGGACAGAGCACTGGCCTGGGAATACAGAGGCTTGAATTGTAACTTTAAACCTGCTATAGACAAACCATGTAATTTTTGGCAGATCTTGTCCCTGCCTCTGTGTGCCTCCGTGTCTCCTGACTATTAAATAGAGTAACTGTCTCTGATCAACAGAGCCTTAGGATTCCTTGAAAGAGCCTTAGAGTCTGCTGGCAGAGGGAAAAGACAAAGCTACAACCTCTTTTGACAGAGTAGCTTTACTTTCATCTGTAAATAAATTGGAGTTTCCCATAAGATTTCATTTGGATAAAAGAGATCCACCTCCAAAAATAGTTTTAAGTCATTGAACTAAATACTCCTTAAGATCCAGCTCAGGTCTAAATTCCTAGAATTCATATACTACTTTGCAAACTAATACACTTGAAAAGAAAGTGAATGATTTGCTGGTCAGTATGTTTCATTCCACCCTGACTTTCCTGTCAACATCCGGGCTCCAGGCTCCTTAGCAGCCTGCAGGAGACAGGATAGGAGAGGGCAGATGTAGCGAACATAGCTAATATCCCCACCCCGCCTTCTCCCTGGGCACACAATAATCTTCATTTCCCAGTCCCCTTGAATCTAGGAGAGACCATATGAGTGGTTGTCACCAAAGAAACACGAGCAGAGGGGAAAGCAGGCTAAAGCAGTCAACAAAGGTCATGCTTATCCATGCCAGTTGCACAGGTCAGAGGAGGAGTGTGAGGCCTTAGTGGGAGACAGCACCAGAAGGTAGAAAAAGCCTGGGTCTCTCAATGACTGCATGGAGCAGAGGGACCATTCCTCACACAGATTAAAATTAACATCGAACTGGGATGTAAACAATCTAACTTTTATTGATAATAACCAAATGAGATTTAGAGGTTATTAGACTATCTTGACTCAGTAAAGAGAGGCACATGAAACTGAAGAAAGCTGAAAATAAAAAGAAAACCTGAGAAGTAACCAAGGACATAAAGCTATTTGCTAGTCTATAAATAAAAAGAAACGACAGGAGGCATGAACACAGTCATCTCCTGCCCGTATATGACAGCTAACCTGTACTACATGGCCTTAATACTCTGTTGGGCAAATTATATTTTCCAAAGACAGGCACATCATCTCCCACCTCACATACTCTTCTACAATGTGATCTTGGTGCTCCTCCCATTGAGAGGGGAACACTGTGTCTCCTCCCCTTGAATCTGGGTGGACTTGTCAGTGTTTTAAAGGCAAAAGCAATGCTTGGTGACTTCTTAGACATGGTCACAAATGCATAAATGCAACTTCTATCTTGTTTACCAGAACACTTGTGCTTGAAGCGCTGAGCCACCTTGTGAGAATTCCAACTACCCTGAGGCCACCATGCTGTGAGGAAGCCCAGACCACATTGGGAAGGCAGCATGTAGGTGTTCTAGTTGACAACCCCAACTGGGACTCCAGCCAACAGCCATTATAAACACCAGCTTTGCGAGTGAAAACACCTCGAGCTAGTTTCCCCAGCTGTCCACTCTTCCCAACTGCAGCCACAAACATTGCAGAACAGAGATAAGCCATCCCTTCCAGGCTCTGTCCAAATTCCTGACCCACAGAATCTGTGAGCAAGATAAGTTTGGGGATGGTTTTGTATATATCAATAGACATTGGAACACTGTAACTTCATATACACAGATTTTTACCTTTAAATATTGAAACTATATACCTCTAACCCTTCTTAGGGAGAGGCAAAGTTATACAATGTATCCAAAATGTAAAAAAAAACAATCTTTTGTTGGATGGAGGGCAGGCGGGAGGGGGGAGGAAGTGTGTAGTTACATAATGTGTGCCATGCGCGCCACCTGGGGATTGGACACGCTTGAAGCTCTGGCATGTGGGGGGGGAGGGGTGGTAGGGGCAATGTATGTAACCCTAACAATATTTGTACCCCCATTATATGACGAAATAAAAGGAAAAATAAGTAAATAAATAAATATTGAAACGATAATTTTGGCATGTCTCTACTGAATACCTGGGTCATTTTTTGGTCAGATGACCAAATTCAAAGTGTCAATTTTCTGATTATACATAGCCCACAGATTCAAAACTATGCATTTTCTTTTACCTTTTAAAAGATGGAATTCTACCAAAAATGTAACTTCATACTAATAAACTATTATATCTGTTAAAATACGGGATTTTCAGTAGCTAATTAAAGAAAAAAAATACCTAAGGAATACTTCGGTCTCTTTCTCCTTAAACCATTGTTTTTCTTGTATCAAGCCCCAACATTTTGGCCTCAAGCTTCTTGCTTACACAAATGCAAGTGGTCACCTCGGTGGTCCTTTCATGAATCGAGTATCTCTGGGTTCCAGCTCCAAGTGCCCTCCCCGTCTACAGAGCTATTTGACTATGTAAAAGGAAAGTCCTACTTTACCTGGACAAACTTCTGGTACTCCCAACTTCCATTTCCTTTATTCAGAGCAATATGGTATAGTAGAGAAAAAAATATGCACCAGGAAAAAATATGCCAGGTATAAAGGGGCTTCAGAGCCCAGTCCACCCTGTTTGTATTCAGTCCTTCCTTCTGCCATTTAATCCATCTGTGAATGTTGGCAAGACACATATCACTTCCCTAAGCCTCCTTTTGTTCATCTAGTAGAAAATAAAGCATCTACTTCATGGGTGTCTTCTGAGAATAAAATGACATAACATTTGTAAGTCACCTTACAAAGAGCCTAGTGTCCAATATTGATCATGATTTCCCTTCGTTGTCTCTTTCTGTATACATGGAAACAAACAGCCTCAGAGAGCTATAATGCTGCTGGAAGTGTACATGTCCCACCTTTTCTCAGAAAGAAGTGTTTGTCTGCCTTCCCCTTTCTCTTGTTTAGACTTGACCTGGTGATTTTACTTGTAGCTGTAAAGTTATATGTTAGTTCTATACTCAATCCTCTTAGCAAATGTCTAGCAAGAGATTAATAGTGACAGCAATTACAAACTGCCTCTGTTAGTGAAAACAAAGCATTCACTGTTAAATGAAATGTAAAAATAAGGCTCTTTATACCAATTCAAAACAGTTCTATCACAGTCTTAAAAATCCACATGGTATTAGCTGTGCTACTCTTACTGAAGAAAAGATTGGCTTCTAACTTCCCCAGATACCAAAAACCAAGGAAAAAAAACATGGAAACTTAGGAAAGTGAAGATAGACAAATTTTTAAATGGGAGAAGAAACTTAAAATAAAAGCAACCATTCAGCTAATTTACTAGTACAAAAGGAGAAGGAATCATTTGCTTTTGATTGCCAAAACGTGCAAATAAAATCAAACAAAATAGTTATTAAGCAACCAGGCATGGAGCTTAAAATTGTATAATGCATCTTATCTTAAGCCTAAGGTAAAGCTCTGGACCTCCAGGAACTCAAACTTAAAGTGTTTATGAATCTCAAAATTTGAGAAAAAGGAACTAGAATAACAACAGAAGTAGTTGTAGTTGTAATTGTACTAATGACCAACACATACATACCACTTTCCATACATCTAAGTTTTACTAAAGATTTAAAGAGAAAGAATATTATTGTTCTCAATAAGAAATAAAGTTTTCAGTTTTTAAAATTTTCTTGAATTTTGTACTTCCATTGTTCAAAATTAAATAATTAATATTTAATATGATGCACCTGTCACAATTAATGAACCAATATATTAATACATAAATGTATTCAGATTACATAGTTGTCTGTTTAGAGCTTTTGCCCTTTCTAAAAATTGGGTTATTTGTCTACTTTTTGTTGAGTTTTAAGTGTTCTTTGTATATGTTGGACACAAATACTTTATCAAATATGTGTTTTTCAAATATTTCTCCCAGTATGCGACTTGCTTTTTTTAATTCTCTTAATAGTGTTTTTGGCAGAACAGAAGGTTTTAGTTTTAATAAAATCTAACTCAACAATTTTTTCTTTCATGGATCATGTTCTTCATGTTGTATCTAAAAGCTCATCACCAAATCCAAGGTTATATAGATTTTCTCCCTCATATTCTTCTAGAAGTTTTATAGATTTGCATTTTACATTAAAGTATATAATCCATTTTGAGTTAATTTTTAGAAAAGGTGTAAAGTCTGTGTTAAAGTCATTTTTTTGCATACAAATGTCCAATTGTTCAAGCATCATTTGTTAAAAAGACTGGCCTTTCTTCCAAGGTTTTTTTACGCTCTGAAAGCAAGTAGGAATATATTAACATTATTTCATCCCACTTCTTTAACACAAATGGTAGCATGCTATTCTCACTGTTCTATACTTTCTTCATTTATCATAACAAGACATCTTTCTTTTTTTTATTTCAGGAAATTATGAGGGTACAAACATTTTGGTTGCATTTTATATCTTTGTCTCCCCCTAGCAAGGGTTAAAAGTATGCCCTTCCTCTCTACAATGCTCACCACGTCCCTCAGTTGTGAGTCTACCCCTCAACCCCCTAATCCCTGGAGAACACCACCACCATGTGAGCACCATAGTGTTAATCAGTCAGTACCAATTTGATGGCGAGTACATGTGGAGCCCATTCTTCCGATCTCGTGTCACCTCACTTCGGATAATGGGCTCAAGCTCAATCCAGGAAAATATAAGCGGTGCTAGATCACTGTCATTTCTTATAATTGAGTAATATTCCATTGTATACATATACCAAATTTTAATAATCCACTCATGAATTGACGGGCACTTGGGTTGTTTCCACGTCCTTGCAATAGTGAATTGTGCTGCTAACCCCAGTGAGATTGGCTTCAATCAAAAAATCCCCAAACAACAAATGCTGGTGAGGATGTGGAGAGACAGGAACACTCTTATACTGCTGGTGGGACTGCAAATTAGTGCAACCTTTGTGGGAAAGAATTTAGAGATACCTCAAAGAGCTAAAATCCAGCAATAGCATTATTAGGCATCTACCCAAAAGAGCAAAAGACATTCTATAACAAAGACATCTGCACCCGAATGTTTATGGCAAGACATCTTTCTTATACATAGAGCTTCCCCTTTATCCCTAGAGTTTTCAGTTTGATACATATTCTCCCACTCAAAATTAAAACCACTTCCTTATAACACAAATCCAAATTACAACTGGGTAAAGACCCATTTTCTCAAGGCTAAGCCAGGCTTATATACTGTGATAGCAAGATTGAAAATCATATGCAAGGGATGGCACTAAGTGTTAAGTAAGTAGCAGGCCCTAAGTAATAATACAAAGACCTTTGATATATGTGCCTCTCTTCAAAGAATTTGCATGCCACATGATACAGTAAAAGAAAAATTATGGAAAAATAGATAACAATACATGCCTGACCTTTAAGGTGGTGGGGAATCTACCCTTGAATAGTGATCTGGGAAAGTTTCAAAAAGAAGCTAGATGTAGAAGAATTATCTAGATTGGAGGAAGAGGAGTGAGAAAGGTGCTTCAGGACAGGGAAAAGAAAGTAAAAACATGGAGGAAGAGTGTATCTGGCATGCTCGGGCAACAGAGAAAGAATAGGTAAGAATAGCACTGAAGATGTGTGCGAAGAGAGCAGAGGAGTTGTGAAGCAGCCAGAAAGGTAAATTGGGACTAGATTAATAGAGCCAAGCTCTGACATTTTGGCCCTTATCCTACAGCTCTTATCCATTTTCTGCCGTGACAAATAGACAGATGATGTTCATGGGCATAAAACACTCCCACTGGTGTCACTAGCTATGCAAACTTACCTCTAACTCCAGTCCTTTCTCCTCCTCTCAGAAAGCACAGCAAATCAGTAGCTCTATATACCCCAATTCCACTATAATATGTTGGGTTTTTTTTTTACATAAGTGAATCACAAATGTGTATCTCCAGTCTAGACCTGTCTTCTGAGCTAGGTACTTGAAAAGCCAACTGTCTACTCAACAACTCTACTAGAATACCCCAAACTCAATAATCCCAAGATATAACTCCTGATCTTTCTCCTAAAACCTGGTCCCCATCTATTATAGCCTAAATCAGAATAAAAGCAAAACAGCTAAGCATTGTCTTTGACACCTTTTTCTCCCCACCACCTGATGTGCAAACCATCAGCAATTTCTTTGGCTTCTATTCCTAAGTATCTACCATGTCCATCCACTCCTCATCTCCTTCACTGCTATCCTCCTCTTTTTAGCCACCATCATCTCTTACCAGCAACTGCACAGCCTCCGATCAGGTCTCACTAAATCCACTCTGGCCCTTTCCAATCCATTCTACAGCCAAAGTCATCTTTTCAAAACAAAAATCCAAGCATATTATCAACCTCTTCCAAGCACTGCCACTCCCAAGCTTAAAATCCATCAATGGCTTCTCATTGCTATCGAGCCTATGCCTAGAATCCTTAGACATGGCCTCCAAAAACCCACATGCACTGGCCCATGCCTATCTTTCCAGCTTCAGCTTGCTTACTCTTCATTTTGCTCTCTACATGCAAACCTTCTTTCAAGTTTTTAAATATGCTTTGCTTTCTCCCACCACAGCATACTTACTCCCACTGTCTGGAACACTCTTACTCCCTTCTTTACCTAAATAACTCTCCTTCAGTTCTCACCTTAAATGTCACCTCCCCAGGAAGGCCACACTGATATGCACTCCCCACCACCACCCAGGTTTTTTCATGAGACTATGTTGATTTCCTTCACAGTTATCTCTGTTTCTACTTAAATATTTTTCTAATTATTTTGTTAACATCTGTCTCCCAGTGAATTGTAAGCTCTATGACACATGGACCATGTCTGTTTTTGCTCACCATTGTAATCTTCAGAGCCTAGCATAGCACTGGAGTGTATTGTAGAGACAATATATATTTTTGGAATAAATAATAAATACAATAACAAATCTCTGGTTTTTAGAAATGGTAACGAGTCACATGTGACACACCTGAAAGCTGATTGTGATAGAACAAAGAGTTGTGACATTGAAGTTCAGAATCACAGTTACAGAAAATAAAAGTTTCTCATCAAGGAGGTAATTAGGTAAAAGAACCATTTAAATAATGATTATAATAATTGCTAACATTTATCACGTCTTGCCACATGCCAGCTTAGTCAGAACTTTATATACAATATTTCAGTGAATCCTTGGAGCAACCCATGGAGGAACTATCATTATCTTCATTTAACTAGTGAAGAAGGCAAATCAGAGAGAAGTTAAATGATGACTAAAGACACAAAACTAGGACAATGATGCCTAAGCCAGACTCTCTTGGATGAGAAAACCATGAGAATCCATGCAGACTTTTCTGCCCTGTAACTGAAACCACCACCCATCCATAAGAGTCACTTGGAAGGCTGACACCATGGGCAGAGAGCTCAACTGGGTGTGAGGCCAGCCACTGTGAGCTGGAAAAGAAACGGACACTTGAAACAGAACCAGGGTTAAGCTCTCCTCTGTCCATGGTGCTGATGGCTCCACAGTACTGGAGACTTGGAGTGCGTGCTGTGGTCTAGTGACCCCTGACTGCTTCTGTTGGGAAGACTTGAGCTCTGTGAGATATACTGTATTGTAAAGCACTTATAACTGGCATGCTGTAAGAACCCAATAAATTATTATTAATATTATTATTTGTTAGTTTTACTGAATCACCTCCTTGATGAGAAACTTATTTTCTACAACGATTACCAATTTCAATGTCAAAGCAGTTTGATGTATCACAGTCATCTGTGAGGTGTTCCATATGTAATTTATTACTGTTAATAAAAACCAGAGGTTCACTGATGTATTCACTCACTTATTCCAAACATATTTATTATCTCTACAATATGGTAGGCCCCATGCTGGGCTCTGAAGATACAATGATGAGAAAAAAACAGACATGGTCCATGTGTTCACGGACAACCCAGTAAGAGACAGATGTTAACAAAATAATCACACTAATAAATGTAAAATTGGAAACAGGTAAATACTGTGTAGGAAAAGAACACAGTTCTGTGATGAAGCCTGGATCAGTTTAAGTCCTACTGGGATAGAGCCACCCAGGATGGGTGACGTTTAGCATGGGCTAAACATGAGTATTGTAAAGAACCTCTCGTGAGGGTGTAGGGTCAGTGAAAAGAACTGTGCCTAGGAATGAGCCTATAAGATGGGGCCCAGGTAAACCTAAGTGTTAACATTTGTTCATAGTAAAATACTGAAACAGGTGAGGGCTATGTGGTAAATCTCTGAGGAGGCCACTAATAAGGCAAGTATAACAAGTTCCCACCCAACCCATTTGCCATTACAGACCTTCCTCTGCAGCCAGTATCACTGCTAGCGGAAATAATGACTAAACAGTCCCAAAAAAGAAGTTGTTGCCACCCTTCCTGTTCCCTCCTCAGGAGAGGACACCTGGATCAGGAGAATTCATCTAAAATCAATTTGCCTAGAGCTAATATATGTAAGTTAACATTTGCCTAAAGCAGCTTTATCGAAAACCAAATTTGACTAAAACCAATTTACCTTCCTCTCACATGCAGATTCTTATAAATTTCACAAACATGAATTTTATGTGAGTAGTACTATTAGGGGAAATTACCATTACGTAAACTGGCCATTAGGTAAATTGATTTTAGAATAATGTATTTTGGGCAAACTTGCAGGACCTAAGCCCAGTCTCCAGCAGTTCACGAGATAGGTGAGATGGCTCTAGGCTTTCTCTCACAGTCAATGGAACCTTAGGAAGCTGGTATGCCCAAAGTCCCTCCCACCTTCCAAAAGAACTTGTGGGCTTCAAAACTAAGTAACTTATCATGCACTGCCAGAAATCTTGTTATATTCCCCATCTCCACCATACCTGCTGAGGGCTAAAGAAGCTTCCTGGCTACCGTAGTCATGAAGCTGCCTTTGTCTAATCTCTGATCACCTCAGAACATCCAGGTATCTAGGAGGTAGAGCTACTCTGAATGCAGTGTTTTTTTTAAAGCGTTCCTCAAACTTTAGGGTGCATGTGAGTCATCTTGTTAAAATGTAGGCTCTGATTCAGAAAGTCTGGGTCTAAGCTACTGCACTTCTAATGGCCCCAGGTGCTACTGTGGCGGCTGATCTGCAGGCGCAATACCAGCTACAAGGTCCTACAAGATGAATATGGCTGTTAAGATATGCGGGTTGGAATGGAGATGAAATTTACCTTCTAATTTATTAGAAGGTTATTCTCTAGTCTTAGACAAAATGATGCAAGAAAATATCAGAAACTTGTTACTCCTACATTCTTAGAGTTTGAAACTGTTACTAAAACTTTGCAACAAGAGAGTTTGATGGGCAATGGCTTTCAAATACTAAGAAAACACCAAAAGTCAAGTCTTTTAATAAGATGATTGCCATGGTTTGGATATGGTTTGCCCCCACCAAAACTCATGTTGATATTTGATCCCCAATGTGGTGGTGCTGGGAAGTGGGAAGTGTTTGGGTCATGTGGGCAGATCCCTCATGAATGAGTTGGTGCTGTTCTCACAGTAGTGAGATCTTGCTATCCCGAGACTGGATAAGTTCCCACATGAATGGATTAAGTAGGTCCCAGATGAATGCATTTGTTCCAATGAGAGCAGGTGTTACGAATTTCCTCCTCCTCTTTGGTACCTCTTCACTCACGTCTGCTTGCCCTTTGACCTTCTGCCACGGTATGATGTAGCAGGAAAACCCTCACCAGAAGCCAAATAAACCTTTTGCCTTTATAAATTACCCAGCCTCATTATTCTGTTACAGCAACACAAAACAGGTGAAGGCAATGATGAAATAATTGTTTTCAATATCAAAAATTTTATGATCACATAAAGTACATTCCTACCTTTTGGAAATGCATTCTTGAGAAAAGAGTTCCTCCCTTTCTATCACACTAGGAGGCCCAGAAAAACTATTTCATGCTAAGAATGTCCTTTAACAGAAGACCTTACAATGAAAGATCAAAACAACTTCTGCTGGCCTACTTAATCCACAAAGAAGTTAGACAAGTGAGGTGAAGAAAGAAGTTGAGAGAGTGTGAGCGATGGGTGGAGTAGGACCAGATGTCACTGAGGTGTGGCTCTCCATCCTTCCTCCTTCTTCCACAACAGGCCCAGAGGAACACATCTTCGCATTCCAGTGATTCAAAAGCAGTTTCTCATTGGAGGCATGGAAAAGACCTTATTAGAAAGTATTGTTCCTTTAATTATAAAAGGAAGTACACAAACTTTACAGTGAAGAAACCTGGTAGGCTCCACCTTAACAAAGTGATCATGGTTAGCATCACCAGTAATAACATATATTGACATCAGAAATCCTTTGACATGATGCATGGCAAAAAGGCAACATGATTTTGATGATATACTTGCCAAAAATGCATGAGTTAATCATGAGAAAATGTCAGAAACTCAAACTGAGGAACCTTCTACAAAATAACTGGCGATACTCTTCAAAAGTGTAAAGTCATGAAAGACAAGGAAAGTGTGAGAAATTGTCACATTTTGGAGATTAAGAAGAAATAACAACTAAGTACAACACAGGATCCTGGACAAGATTCTGAAGCAAAAAAACAAAAAACAGTATGAGTGGAAAACTGGTAAAATTCAAATAAGGTGTGTAATTTGGCCAATAGTCCTGTAGCAATGTTAATTTCCTTGTTTTGATAAATTTACCATGGTAAGATGTTAACATTAGAAGAAGCTGGGTGAAGGATATATAAGACTATCTCATATTTGATAGTCATATTGTATTTGCAACTTCCAAGTCTAAAATTTGTTCCAAAGTAAAAGTTAAAAAATGAATTAGTTTCCTCCCTTAAGAAGTCAAGCCAAGGAAGCCACACTGGTGGTTGATGTACCTGTGGAAAAGTCTGGGATATTTCTTTTATACCTGCAAAAAAGCAAAAATTGGATCATCTGGACATACTCTCTTGAATCAGATTTTTTCAACCAAACCTTGGCTCATGGCTTCTCCTTCTTGTGCCCCCCAGGCATTGGATCATTCTTACAATAAAACAAGGGAAGCCATCAACTCACCCTGGTTCCAATTGTGAAATCCACCTTCCATCTGTCATATAGTTGCAGAAAAATTAAACCTTAAGAATAGTTAGAAAGTGAGACACTCAAACTGACTGGAAGAAAATTTCTGGAAAGAACAAAATGATAACAAAGAGATCAAGAATTACATGAAAGAAATTAAGGGTTCTCCCATCTACATGAAATTGTGTGGGTATCTGGGAGCAAGAATGCCTGAAAGCATGTAGAGGGCAGAGTATAGTAGATCACCAATTACTGGGGAAGAGGAATCTCAAGACAGTTCCATAAAGCCCTCACCTCCAGCCATCCCCAGCAAGAATTGAGTATGTACAAGTTCCTTAATTTTAACCTTAGAAAAGTGCCCAGAAAATGGCTTCTTGTATCAGTCATCAAGGTAATGACAAACTTGGGTGGGGGTTCCATCACTAATTCTTTTCTGGATCTCTAGTGTTTGCAAGTTAGATGTAGAGACTAGCTTTCAAATATGACTGATTTTAATAGCTATTCTAAGAGTAGAACATACAAGGTAAACAAGATATTCAGAAAATTTTAAACCATGACCTTTGGACTGAAAACAGAAAGCACAGAATCTAAATAATAATAAAAATAGTTATCAATTATTAGTGCCTACTATGTGCCAGACATTGTCTTACAATCTCAGAATATGCCCATTAGGCAGGTAGTATTATACCTTGTTTACAGGTGAAGAAACTGAAGTTCAAAGATATAAAGTGATCTGATTAAGAGAACATAGCCAGTAAGTGGTGGATCCAAGATCTGAATACAAGTTTATATAACACTAACGATGTTCTTTCTGTTCCATGACACTGTATCTAGGATGTTGTAGAGGACATGAAGTTTCTGGCACCAAAAAAGAGATACTGAAACTGTTGGCACTGTGTGGCATAGAGGCAAGAGCTGTTGGCAAAGGCTCCCTCTGGGACTTAGATGTTTTTAATGTATGGTACCCATCACAACAGATGGAAGTCACTTAAACAGAATTTCTCACAACTTTATCACTCTCCCCACAGAAAAGATGTGTTTTTGAAAGTAAGAAAGATGGTACATATTAACTCAGCATGGGAGAGAATGACAGCTCCTCACCAAACCCATTCACTATCTCCCTGGCACAAAGCTAGGACTCATTTCTCAGCCTCTCTTGCTATCAGGCGTGGCCGTGTGCTTGAGCTCCAGTGTTGGAATGTAAGCAGAAGTACTTGGTATACGTATGCTGCTGCCAAGGCTAGCCCTAAACCTCCAACATGAAATCCTTCTCTTTCTGGTTGCTGGAATGGAGACAACCTCCGGAGAAACCTTGAGCACCACATGTTGAAGATGGAAAAATGACAAAGTGGACAGAGACTGAGTCTCTGACTTTCCACTAGAAGAGCTGCCTGGGACAAATGCCTAGCCAGAAATACCTGCATTGGTCTTTTATGTGAGCAACCAACAAATATGGTACATCCCTAGCTAAAACTGTCAATGAGAAAACAGTCCCCTACTATAAGCCCCAAGAATCCTTCCAACCATAGAGAAAGCCCTTGCTTCCTGCCACTTCATTAGATAACACAATAATCAGCACTTACAGTGTCTATGGTTTAAAGTTGTCTCATTTGAATTTAACTCATCACACGAATGAAAACATAATTTTATTTTGACATTGGTCACCTAGGCTGTTCATATCATAGGCCATGGGGGTCCATGGAATTAGAAATTATATGTTAATGTTCACATCTTGACAAGCACCACTAGAATCCCCATCTTGCCCATGGGAACATTGAGACTCAGATAAACCAAGCCATGGTTCCTTCTTTCTGCACTTCCACCGCCAAACCAGGGCTGTTTCTTGACAATTCCAACATAAACCTCTCAGCATTATTATGGCAGTTCAATTAACTTCCAGTAAGCAATACATCCAGGTCTGAAATTCAGATCTTCCTGTGGATAATGTGCTATCCCATATGGAAAGCATTTAACACACAAAAGCATACCCTCAGCAACCGCTAGTTCTCTTCCCCTCTACTCAGCTACATATAATCTCTCTACTGACACCCCCTTCTGTCTCTTCCCCCTATGCAAAAGTCATGTGCACATGCACAAACAAATTTAAGCTGTATTAGTCAAATACTTTGATGAGTTCCAACCTGAGCTCTTCCTTGCTTGGAGGAATTTTATGGCAAGAACTTCAGAGAAAGCCAGTTTATATAGTCAGCCTTTGTGTGATTTTCCTGGAGGGGTATCAATTCCCCAACTAGTTCCTCATCCAGAATTGTGCAATAAAAATTAATTCTCCAGGGATTCACTCTCATGTGCCCAGAGAGGAGTGCAGGACCCTCTCAGAAAAATTCTGAAGGACTATTGGAGACAGAGAACGCTGGCTGTCCCCACAATGTGCACTCACCCCTCCTTCCTTAGTAATTAGAATCTTAGTGAAGCTCATGGCCATCCAGAATAAAGGCCACATTCCCCACCTTCCTTACAGCTGGGTGTGGCCATGAGATCAAGCTCTGGCCAGTAGAAAGTAATGTGTGCAAGGAGCATGCTCTCCACTGCGCCTTGTTCTCCTTCATGCTGGCTTAGCATGGGCATGGGAGTGAACCACCATGGGCCATGGGCAGAAGGCAACACCTTAGAAACTGCAGAGCCATAATATAGGACAGCCCAGTTTCTTGACCCTGGGGAGTTGTCACATAAACTCTGGACTACATACATTCAAACTGCCACATGAAAGAGAATTACCCTTTCATCACATTCAAGCCACTGTTATTTTAGACTTCGTTTCAGCAGTCAATCCTATATCCTAATCAATACAGATTCCTTGGTATTCCCTTACGGGAAGGTGCAGGGATATTTCTGAAGGATTCCATGAGCCTTGGCACACCTTCCAGCTCTGGTTGGGGGCTGTTTCTTCTCCGTAGCATTTTCGAGAGAGCATATGGCATAGTTGCCTTGCAGGGATCCCCACATACTTGTCTGCAGAATGTTTGCATTAGAATCACCTGGAAACTTATTTAAAATTGGCATTTCTGGGCCAAATTCCCAAGGCCTCAGATCCCAGGAGATTTATGACAATTTCCAAAATCAGATTTTTAAAAGCTCCCCAAGCAATTAAAATATTCAACTATGTCTTCTGCAGCCTAAAGTTGAGGGGGATGTGGATGCGTGTGTGGAAAAGGCCTCAACATTTCTGTGGGACCCTCCCTGCAGTCCTGCTGTAGCCACTGCCCCTCCCAGACCTGTGTTCTCCTCTATTTAGTCTGTTCCTTCACAGTTCTCTTATGGCCCATGTCCCTGGCAAAACTGTCCTCTCCAGCTTTCCAGGTCAAGCCCTCAGATGCACCCCTAGGCATCATCCTCCACACTGCAAACTAGACCTGCTTTATGCCTCTCTACTCCCCACTGTCTACATGAAAACGTCATCCATTCATTTATTCAGCATATACTACTGCAAGTGCAAGGTCTTTAGCGAAAGCCAACTACATAAGACTCCCCATGATCTGACCACTTCTAACCTTCCAGCTTCATCTCCAACCTTTATCTTCCCACCCTGTGTTTGCAACCACTGTGGCCCGTGCCTGGAATGCTCTTCCACTCCTGGCTGCCTGGCAACTCACACCCAACCTTCCAGACTTAGCTGCAGCATCCACAGAAAGAACAGCAAGAACTACCTTACTACCTCTGACACTGGGGAACTGTCCAAATCTGCCTGAAAATCCAGCTTCACCATTCTCATTTTAAACAGATAAGTCCATTAATATCTCTCTGAAGTGTTTCACCTGTCCACACCTGCAGGGCTTGGACAGACCTGCCCTGAGAGTGACTCTTGCTCTAGCAAAGAGGCTTCCTATCTCAGAAAAAAAAAAACAACTATATCTCATTAATTCAACCAACATATATTAGGCATTTATGCCATGTCATGCCCTGCTAGAGCCTGAGGATAAAAGATTAAATCAACTGATTGCTAATGGCTTGTCTGCCATACAGTCTGATTTATTTCTGTGAGGACTTAATGTTTATCACCCAAGTGCTCCCTGCGTCCTGACCATACCAGTTTACCAACCCATCGTCTTGATCTTACCTCTTCAACTTCTGCATATCTCCTGGAGCCGTTCTGCCTGGCTGCTGACCCACCGCCTTGCCTGCTTACCCATCTTGTGTATGCTCTCCAACGCCAGTCAGCCTGCACCGCCAGCTCATTGTCTGTTCCTGCCCATTCCTAGCTTGCCATGGCTCTCTCAGTTCCGACTTGGAGCCATCCATGGACCCAGTATGAACCTAACTAAACACAGTGGCCTGATTAAGCACTTTAATATCCTTGGTAGAAGCCTCTTAAAAGAGAAGAGGAAAATAGAAAAGAACTGGACCTATTACTACTGCCTACCCAGGGGAGCTAGAGAGACCCTCAGCTCATCTCTTTGCAAGTATTAAATAAGAGCTTTCTGATGGTTCATACGCATTTTCTAAGAAAATGTTCCCCAGTACCACACAAATGAACAAGAGAGCAGCCCTGATATTCAGATTAAGCAACACGTGAATCGCTACAGAACTCAGGCTGAGCCTGTTGGTATGTAAGTTATTGCTGCCCTTCTTAAAAATTTAATTACAGTGTTTGAACATTATCTCATTTTAAAGATCTAGCTGCTGAGGCTCAATTAAAATTCTAAAGTGTCTGAGTGAGAAAAAGCCCCAAGTGGAGGTCTAACTTCATCCTGGGTTTTAAATGTATGAAAACAGTTGGACATTTTACAATCATAACAAGTCCTTTTGGAGATGGACATTATTACCCTACAATCAATTCAAGATGTTTTACAGTCCCTCTGCCAGCACATGAAACCCCTGTGTGCTTCATAGAAGGAGCTGGTTATGAGCTGATAATACTCATTTCAGAAGAATGAATACATCCACACCTTCCCCAACCTCATCATAATCATACTTAAGCTCAATCAGGCACTTGACACATCTAACTGCAGTGTGGGAGCCTGAGAACAAGACGCTCAGTGGTAAACTGTCCCAGAAATGATGCTAGCTAGTAATTTGTAATCTGGAGGCAGCTGGAGGAGCGGCAGGGATGGAAGGAGGGAAGGAGTAATGCACCACGCCTTTGCTTATGTTGTCATGCCCAGAAATACCCTTCATCCTTCTCCCTCCACCTACCTCTCCAACCCACACATTCTCCACCTGGCAAACTCTTACTCATGCTTCAAGCCCCAGTTTAAATGCCATCTTCTCTATAAAGCCTCCCTTGACTTTATGGAAGAGTTAGTGGCTTGCTTTTCTGTGTTTCAATGGGATAAATATTGATTGGGCAACAATGAGGTGCCAGGCATTGTTTAAATACATGGGATAAAACAATGAACAAAACAAATGAAGTTTTTGTGCTTGAGCTGTTTATCTAACAGAAGAGCAGCGTAAACTAAGTAAATATATATTGAACTAGATGACAAGTTTATGAAACATACAGCAGGGTAATGGGGATCAAATAGGGCTACGCTAGAGAGGGCTACCAGGGAAGGCTTCTCTAATATGGTGTGAATATGTGAAAGGAGATCTGAATGAAGTAAGGCGTGAGTCCTGCCAGAGAAAGGGTATTTCTTGGACAAAAGAAATAAATGGAAAGGCCTTAGAGCAGAGGCAAAAGGGAGCTGGACGTGTTTGTGAAACAACAGAGAGGACAGTGTGGCTGAGCTGACTGACAGTGCAGGAGGGACAGGAGATGAAGTCACAGGGGCAGGCAGGGGCCAGATCACACAGGCTTATAGCCATTGTTAGGCCTTTGGATTCTACTCTGAATTGGTGGGGAAGCAATTGAAGGGTGCTGAGCAAAGGAGCAACATGACATGCCTCACCCCTTTTATAGCACATACCATGGTGTGCTGTAGTTGTTAAGTGATCTGTCTTCTCCAAGGACATATATCAATCTCCCCAACTCCTAGCACAACACCTGGTTTCTAAAAGGTCTTTAATAAGAGGAGAACAGATCAGAAAAAAATAGAAGACCCTAAACTGGCCACATGCATACAGGGCATACAGGACTATCTACCTTCCACTAATCTTTCTCAGGGAAGAACTGACCTCACAAATTCTGCATATGCCTGTGGTATATACCTTACATTAGGCTTTACTCAGAAACATCACTGTTCTCCAAGCACAAGAATAAGCAACAACTCTAGTCCAAAAACAATTCTAGTGCAAAAACAGAGTGCCAAGAGTCAGCAATTGAAAAAGGTTCCTAAAATTCCTATAGCCAGAATTTTGAGTCAATCAAAACAGCCTTCGAAACTGACATAGGGTCCGGGTTCTGTTGCCACTACAGTCTAGATTGAGAACTTCATCTCACCCTCCAATAAAACCCACTACACATCTTCCTAAACAGTTTGCCTGAAAAGAGCTCAAGGCATCAGGTGGATTTCCTCTTTGTCCCTTGGGCACCATACAGGCATAGGAAATAACCCTAAGTGTCCCCAAGATACTCTGAAAGATGAAAAATGACATTATTTTCAACCCCTAGAGATGCTGTACTTACCATATTTCAGATCCTTTGCAAAAAGAAGTGGGAAAAGATTCCTATAAATTCTCATGGTTTTCTTCAAGTTTAAGGTGTCTGAATTTCAACTATCCAGCCCATCCACTTGTGGAATCCACACTGGCTTAAAGGAGGGAAACTTAACATCAATAAAGCCTGCACATTGTATTAATATTTTTCATTGACTAGACAGCTCAGGAGTGAAACTTTTCTACAATTTAAAAAGTCTCATTTAACAATTCAGAAGCAGACATTGCAACTCTAGCCTCTTTCTGCCTCTGAACTTTGACAGGTAGAGCACTCCCAGGTATTGCCCTCACTGTACCACAGGGCCTAGGTGGACGCTGGACACCTTTGAAGCATTTAAACAACAGCCTCTTTCAGCAGATGTCTCATCACTGACCTCAAAAAGGCAAAGTACAAATGCCAATCACAAACGAAACACTTTAACTAGGTTCAACCCCGCACCCCCACCACCTAGCCTTGCGTGGGCTCTCACTGACTGTTCTCTGACAACCTCACCTATTTCACTATGTTCAGTGTTACAACACTCTTTGAGGCTGCTTTTTTCTAGACTGAAAGCACAGCATGGCCTTGAATCAATGCTGTACGTGCAGAATTTCCCAGTGTTTGTTAGCAGGCTAATTCAACTAAATGGTATTTTAAAATGCCCCCCAATGCATGGCATGGTAAAAATAAGTTTGGAAAATGCTGGGTAAGTTTTAAAAAGCCAATACAATACACTGGTTAAGAAAATGTGCTGAGGCAAGATTGGAAAAATAAGCACCACATGTACTCATCATCAAATTGGTATTAACTGATCAACACTTAAGTGCACATATAGTAGTAACATTCATCGAGTGTCAGACAGATGGGAAGGGGAGGAGGGGATGGGTTCACACCTAATGGGTGCAGTGCGCACCATCTGGGGGATGGACATGCATGAAGCTCTGACTCGGGTGGGGCAAAGGCAATATACGTAACCTAAACATTTGTACCCCCATAATATGCTGAAATAAAAAAAATAAAGAAAAGAAAATGTGCTGAGAAACCAAATGCCTGGGTTTGACTTTGAGCCCCATCATTTTACTAGTTGTATGACTCAACAAAGCAACCAGTATGCTTCAATTTTCTCATCTATAAAATGGGGATAATACCTCCTCACTTTGTAAGGATTAAATGCAGCCATGCATTTGAAGTGCCTACCACAGAGCCTAGCACTTCATTACATGATTTTAAAGAGTCTTTAATATGTTAAGATTTATTGCAATTTTCCAAGGAAGAGAGATAGTGTCATGTTTCCCAAGTTTATGTAATCTCATAACTCTTATTTTCCAAGGGTATCTTACATGTCCTGTGGTCCTTGGAGAAACCTCCATGCTAGTCAATAATTGGTGGCCTTAGTCAGGTTGGAATTACATCAATCTCTACATGTCTAACTCAGCAAAACTGTAAATACTCCCCTGAAGGATATTAGAGGCAAGAGATGGAAAATGATATTTAAAGATAGCTCATTGGTCAAAATCCTTAAGCACTCTTCCAATCCTATTTCAAATTCTTCCAACTTAGCCTTTCATCATGGCTCTGCCATTTTCTATCTGTACAACACTTAACAAATTGTTCAACTTCTCTGAACAGCAGTTTCCTGATTCCAAAGAGAAAATTACCTTGGTTGTGATAAGGACAAAATAAGGCAATGAAGGTAAAATAGCTGGCATATTCTACATATCAGTCAAATTGCATCCCTTTTCACTGTGTTTCAAGAGCCGTGCAAATTCATCCTGAAAGCTGGTACCATTTAAGGGTAGCCAGACCAACAACCCTAGTTTGTAGCCCAAGATTCATCTGTAAACAGTGCTAAAGTCAGAAAGTACCAAATTAATTAATTTGTTCTTTTAAAGAAGTACATAATCATGTTTTGAATTATGGAAACAGCTATGGGGCATTCCCACTTCTTGCTGGTTTGAATGAAGATAAACTCAAGACAATGGAGATACATATATATGTGTGTGTGTGTGTGTGTATATATATATATATGTGTGTGTATATATATATATATATATAAAATACTCAAGAAGAGAAAAATTATTCCATATTCCCAAAGCTGAGAGCTGAGTATCCAGAATTAAATCAGGGCAAAACTAAAGGAGACAAATGAGCCAGCAATGGTTATTTTCACATCCCCTTCAAACTCATTGTGTATATCTACTATTTCTACAGAACCAATTCTGCTAAACCAACAATGACTACACAGATTTTCAAGGACAGTTATCCTAGGATGATGTATTGTCCTATTATCCAGTTAGTCAACAACACATCACAAGGATTCCAGAATTTCAGGTACTAAACCCTACCTTCTGGACTAAGAATTACCTCTGAAGTCAGACTAAAAGCCCTTATCAGACTATCTGTTCCCAAAAAATATTGCCTGCATGGCCACAGGAAAAATGAAACATACTTGGAGTAACTTGAGGAAAATAATCTAATGAGAGTTCAAAAATAAGTCATGTTTGGAAGGTATGATGTATGGAATCCATGAAACTTTTAGCTAATTCTATCTCTTTGCTCTCGCATGTCCTTCATCCTTTCTCAATTTGAAGAACACCAAATCCAAACCATGATTTCTAAACTGGCCTACTCCTTTAATTAGCAACAAAAATGCCAGCATAGTAAATGCATCCCTGGAACAACTACCTAAGAATGCTCTCTAAAATCATCCATCTTACCACGTCACTCTACTGTTTAAAAAAGAACTAATAAGAATTCATTTCAAATTAATTTCTGAGTGATTTTATTCTAAAAAACTGAATGAGAAAAAATTCTCCCAAACTCATTCTATGAGGCCAGCATTACCCTAATACCAAAGTCAGACATGGACACAACAAAAAGTAAACTATAAGCCACTATCCTGATGAACATAGATGCAAAAATCCTTAATAGAATACTAGCAAACTGAATCCAACAGCACATCAAAAAGATAATTACTCATAATCAAGGGAACCAGGGATGCAAGGATGGCTCAACACATGCAAATCAAAAAACTTGATACATCACATCAACAGAATGAAAGACCAAAACCATATGATCATCTCAATAGATGAAGAAGGAATATTTGATAAAATTCAACACCCCTTCAGGATAGAAAGTCTCAACAAATTGGGTAACATACTCAACATAATAAAGATCATATATAACAAACCCACACCTAACATCATACCAAATTAGGAAAAGCTGGAAGCTTTCTCTCTAAGATATGGAACAAGGCAGAGGTGTCCGCTTTCACTACTTTTATTCAACATAGTCCTAGAAGTCCTAGCTAGAACAATAAGGCAAGAGAAAGAAATAAAGGGCATCCCAATTAGAAATTCAGTCAGTTATTTTGGTGCTTCTCTTCTAATAACCTTCCCCTAGACACTTTTGCTTTTAATTTTTATCTCAGATTTTTAAAAATAAACTAAATATCCTTAAGAAAAAGAAATGAAGAAACAGGTCAAATTGCCTGTTTGCAGACAACATGATCTTAAATATAGAAAACCCCAAAGACTCCACCAAAAAACTATTAGAACTACTACACAAATTCAGTAAAGTTGCAAGATACAAAACCAACAGGCAAATCAGTAGCATTTCTATATGCCAATAGCAAATTAATTGAAAAAGAAATCAAAAAAGCAATCCCATTTACAATAGCTACAAAAAAAAATACCTAGGAATAAGGTTAACCAAGGAGATGAAAGTTCTCTACAATAAAAACTATAAAACACTGATGAAAGAAATTGAAGAGGACACAAAAAAATGAAAAGATATCCCATGCTCATGGATTAGAAAAATTAATATTATTAAAATGTCCATATTACTCAAATTTGTCTACATATTCAATGCAATCCCTATCAAAACATCAATTATATTCCTCACAGAAATAGAAAAAAAATCCTAAAATGTGTATGGAACCAAAAAAGACCTCAAATAGCCAAAGCAATCTTGAGCAAAAAGAACAAAGCTGGATACATCACAATACCTCACTTTAACACATACTATGATAACCAAAATAGCATTATATTAGCATAAAAACAGACATAGAGACCAATGTAACAATATTTCCACAGAACAAGGACACACAATGAGGAAAGGACAGCCTCTTCAATACATAGTGCAGGAAAAATGGATGGATGTACAAATGCAGAATAAAATTAGACCCTTGTCTCTCATTATATACAAAAAATTAACTCAAAATGGATTAAAGAATTAAATGAAAGACCCAAACTATTAAACTACTAGAATAAAACATAGGGGAAAAGCTCCATGACATTGGTCTAGGTGAGGATTTTTTGGATAAAAGCTCAAAAGCACAAAGGACAAAAGCAAATATAAATAAATGGGATTATATCAAACTAAAAAGCTTCTGCACAGCAAAGAAAACAGAACAAAAAGACAACCTACGGAACATGAGAATTTATCTGCAAACTATACAACTGACAAGAGATTAATCTTTTTTTGCTCAAAACTATATGAAGAACCCAAACGTCTCAATAACAAAAAAACAAATAACATAGTTTTAAATGGGCAAAAGACTTGACTAGACATTTCTCAAAAGAAAACATACAAAGGGCCAACAGATATGAAAAAATGCTCAAAGTCACTAATCACTAGGAAAATGCAAAATAAAACTACAATGAGATATCACTTCACTTCAGTTAGAATGGCTACTATTAAAAAAAAAATCAAAGCTAACAAGTGCTGGCCAGAATGTGGAGAAAAGGGAATCCTTATACTGCTCTTAGGAATATAAATTAATACAGCCATTATGGAAAACAGCATAAAAATTTACAGAACGACCATATGATCCCGCAATCCCACTACTGGGTATCTAGCCAAAGGAAATGAAATCAGTATGCTAAAGAGATATCTGCATGCCAATGTTGTTGCAGCACTACTTACAATTGCCAAAATATGGAATCAATGTAAATTTCCATCTGTGATAAATGGATTTTTTAAAAATACACAAAGGAATATTATTCAGCCATAAAAAAGAATGAAATTCTGTCTTTTGTGTCAATATGGATGAACCAGGAAGACACTGTTAAGTGAAATAAACCAGGCGCAAAAAGACAAATACCACATGATCTCACTTTTATAAGGAATCTAAAATGTTGTTCTCATAGAAGTAGATAATAGAACAGTGGCTGTCAGAGAATGGGAAAGAGAGGGGGTGGAGGGGAGGGGGAGAACATAGCTACCGTTATACAGGAGGAACAAGTTCTGGTATTTTATTGCTTAGTAGGATGACTAGAGTTAACAATAGGCATTATATATTTCAAAATAGCTAGGAGAGGTTTGTCAATGTTCTCATCACAAAGAAATGATAAATGTTTAATATGATAGATATGCTAATTGCCTTGATTTGATTATTATATAATGTATACACATATCAAAATATCATATTTTACCCCACAAATATGCATAATTATGTGTCAATCATAATTTTTTAATTTAAATAACATTTATTAATTCACTTATAATTATTATAACAATAATCAACCTATTTTTTTAAAAAATGCTTTTCTAATACCCTAACCTCTACTCATTGGTCGAAATCCTTAAGTGCCCTTCCAGTCTTATTTCAAAGTCATTAGACTTGGCTTTGCATTCTGGCTCTGCTATTTTCTGTCCATATAACCTTAAGGAGGAGTTAAAAACTCAGTGGCTACAGGAGCCAGGCAGCTATCTTACATGACTATAGTGGGCTAAAAGTCCGAAGTATTTTTCTTGAAACAAGCATCCCTTTAAGTCTCTTTAGTTTTCTTCTTTTAATAAAGATACGAGTATAAGAATTTCACTTGTCTCCTCACTTTATATTAACTAAAAAAAAAAAAAAAAAACTGGGTCCGACACATGGCCTCACAGTGATAGCACACAGTGGGGAAAGGACAGCCATTCCTAGCAACACAACTGAGAAAGCTAGGGACTGTGACAATCTGAAGAATGCATGCCTGTTTTTCATGAGAAGCTGGAAAGCTGGATTTTTAGGCCAAATCATTCCATTTTTAAACGTTGGCAACTAATTCGTGATTTTAAAAAATTGTGGAAGGATACTGTGGGAGCCATTACAGCCAAATAAAGCACTTCTACAAGCCAACCATGAGCTACAGCTTCAAACTTTATCCTAAAAGCTAAAGTTGCTGCTCACTAAATCCTGCAAGGCTACTAATCATGGGGAACATGCCAACAGGACCAGCCCCATCCCTTTGTATTCCCTGCCCTTTGGGCTGCATTCCAGCCACAGGAACCTCTCATAGTTTCTCACTCTCACACACCACATACTGCCCCCAACTTCCATGCCACGCCCATCTTCTTAGAGATAAGAAACTCCACCTCTCAGGAAAGGCTGCTATTGGCTAGAATAATTCTGCTGATCTCCAGGTGAACCGATAATACTTCAGATGGTGAACTGTCAATTCACTCCTACCAAGCTATTATTGTAATTTTTTATTTTTAATTATTATGGGTACATAATAGTTGTACATATTTATAGGACATGTGATGCATTGATGTAGTCATACAATGTGAATTAATCAAATCAGGGTAATTGGGGTATCCATCACTTCAGGCATTTATCATTTCTTTGTGTTAGGAACATTCCAATTCCACTCTTTTAGTTATTTTAAAGTATTCCCTAACTTATTGTTGACTGCAGTCACTTTGTTGTGCTATCACATATTGTTCATTCTATCTATCTAACTATATTTTTGTACCTATTAACCATCCCAAATTTATCCCCTCCTCCCCCCGCTATCCTTCCCAGCCTCTGGTAACCATCATTCTACTCTCTGTCTCCAGGAGATCAATTGTTTTCAATATTTGGCTCCCACATATGAATGAGAACATGGAGATTTGTCTTTCTGTGCTTGGCTTATTTCACTTAATGTTCTCCAGGCCCATCCATGTTGTTGCAAATGGCAGGATTTCATTCTTTTTATGAGTATATAATATTCTATTGTGTGTGTGTACCACAATTTCTCTAGCCACTCTTCTGCTGATGGACATTTAGGTTGATTCCAAATCTTGGTTATTATGAATAGTGCTCAATAATATGGGAATGTAGATATCTTTTCAATATACTGAATTCCCTTCTTTTGGATACATACCTATCAGTGGGATTGCTGGCCATATGGTAATTCTATTTTTAGCTTTTTGGGGAACCTCTATACTGTTCTCCATAGTGGTAGCACTAATTTACATTCCTATCAACAGTGTATGAGGGTTCCCCTTTCTCTACATCCTCACCAGCATTTGTTATTGCCTGTCTTTTTGATAAGAGCCATTTTAACTGGGATGAGATGATATCTTATGGTAGGTTTATTTTTTCATTTTTTAAATTTTTTATTTTTAATTATTATGGGTACATAATAGTGTACTGTCAAGCTATTATTATTTGCAACCAATGCAATCAATTACAAGAGGGAAGGGGGAACTATAAAGTTTTCTTAAAAACAAACCTGAGTTTCATCTGCTCTATTAAAAAATTATGTAATTGTTGGAGTTTTATAAATCATAAAATTATTTTGATTTCCAAGGAAAAGTTTACATGGATGAGTAACCTTTCTATGCACACAGCCTGTACAGGACAAGTGATTTTTGTCGTGAGATAATATGGGCTTGTATAAATATCACACTTTGTCATTTATGATGCACTCTCTCTCACACTGTGAAATCATCAAGGCAGCTATTACTGTCAGAATCTCCTCATCTAGAACCACTCCTACTCATCACCCTCAATTTACAAAGTTCCAAATGCACTAGCCCTTGGTCTGCCCCCTAAACACAACACACTGGATCCTGCCACAGGACCTTTGTAGGTACCGTCTCATCCATTTGCAGCACTCATTTTTCTGATTTCCTCACGGCTGGCTCTTTCTTAGATTCAGTTCTTAGGCACCGCTCTCTCTGGCCTCTCTTCTCTACTGACTTATCACTCACCCCTCTGTTTTATTTTCTTCCTTGACACTTATCATTAGGTTTCATTTTGTCCATATTTATCATCTGACTCGCCCCTCTAGGAATGCAAGTTCCTGAGGACAGGCCCCTTGCACACCCTCTTCACCACTGAAGAATCCACCAATGTTCTTAGCCCACAGACAGGTATCTGAAACAGACTAGTATCTGATGAATAATGAATGGATTCCAGTTTGACAGATAAGTAAACCAAGGTGCAGGGAGGAGCCTGACCAGTCTCATGGGTATTCACGGGTATTCACTTGAGCCCACGCCTTCTGACTCCTGGCCCAGTATCACTGTCACTGCACCACCCTCACCAATGTTCTGATTGTCTGGGGTGCCTTTCACCCAGAACTCAGTTCGTCAGGGGATTAAATCAATCTTTCATCAATTACACTGCACATCTGTCCACATTTCCCAACACAGAACCAAATGAGTGCATACGTGTTACCCAGAAATGCAAGTGTTTCACAACTAATTCCAAAGGATGTCAAAGAAGACAGTTTTTTTTTAAATTCTCTAGGAGGATTCCATTGAACGTAAATGATTTTATGCATAAATATTAATGAAATTGTGACTTTTATACTAAAAAAGTAAAGGTTAATGGCTACATTAGCTGTTTTCTCATTTCTCAAACAGAGGCAATCCAAAACCTAATATGCATATATACAAGCATGAGCAATTTGCCCAAAGCATTATACTCTATCTCTGTGATCTTCTTGTCTTCAATTAAGGTCAAATGTCATCTGAACAGCTTCATTTCTTCTGACAAAGATTTAAATTTTACTTAATTAGTTTGTTCTTGACAACCTCCTCGTTTTCTTGACATCAGATCCTTCCATTCATTTGCACTTCTGCCTAAAAATTACTACTTTCCAGTGAACACCACAGCCTAACTAGCCGTCCTCTTGCTCTTCAAATGTATATCCATTAAACTTTTTTTAGAAGCTATGTCTACCCTGTGCTAGGGGTACAGATAAAAGTGGTAGAAACTCAGGATCCAGGTGTCTTGTCTCCTAGCACTTGGAAGCATCTCTAGCTGGTACACATTTTCAGTTTTAACCATTTACCTTCTTCAAAAGGAAGCCTCCATCAGGAGGTTAGTAATCTCATTTGCTAGAGAATAGTCTTCATCCGTTATTACCATTTTGTACATTTCTATCATTTTTATCAATTTATTCAACTGAAAACTTGGACAAAGTAAATGCGAGGAATTGTGCCACATGGCATACACAGCACAATGATTTCTTTAAAAAAGATACTCAGCACCCTACCCTACCTGCCCAGGGAATAGTAACTCAAGCCAGTAGCTCAAGCCAGAACCCTGGGCATCAACCTTGATTCCTCCCTCTCCACCTCCCAGCATCCATATAGAACTGCATAGAGTCCACTCCTGAATTAACCAACTTCTCTCCATCTGCACCACTATTATCTGACCTAGTCCAGGACTCTGTCCTCTTTTATAGAATCTAGATTCTAGAAAACTGCAGCAACCTCCTAACTGGCTTTCTGTCTCCAGTTTTGCCCTGTCCCTGCCATTTTCCACTAAGCAGCCAGTGTGATCTTTTTAAAACATGAATCTAATCATGCCACCACACCTGCACTTAAATCCCCTCCATGGATTCCACCTCCCTTGATATAAAGGTTAAACCCCTGTGCATTGCTTACAAAGCCATCTATAATCTGGCCTCCTGCCTGCCTCGCCAGGTTGACTTCTTGTCACCTTGCCTCCTCTTCCGTACCTATGCTCTCCCTACTCATCAACAACACTAAAGTTTTCTTCAGTTCTTTTAATGCACCATGATCTCTCATCTCTCACCCCTTTACTCATCCTGCATCCAGAACCCTCTTCCATTCATCTGTTCTTGGCTGGTTTATACTTATCCTTATACTTAGCCTATTAAGTATAACTCTCAGTGGGAAGACTTTGAACCTCCTTGTGGTTGAGGTAAGGTGCCCTGCTCCTTACATTCTCCCTGCCAGTGCACTAACCATACTTGGTGATGCTTCTTTGTCTCCACTCCTGTGTGCTTCAAAATTGTAGCCCAGCATCTATCACCACATGGTCTTTGGTAGGTGTGCATTAATATATCCTGAATGTTGTTGAAAAGGGAGCTTACAGTCCCCTAGGAGCATAGTTCTATGTCTAAAGTTTCTCTAATTATAGGCACCCTATATTTGTTTGACATGTGGAGACTTGTTTGCATACTTCAAAAGCAGTATGCATAGACTGGTTAAAACCAGTTTACTCTATTCCTTCCCAGATGGAAGTAATTTAACAATTGAAAATATCTACTTCTTTTCTAATATAGGCCTTATGTTGTATCTCATTGAGGAAAAAATTAAACTGTTAATTTTATAAAGAGGTTCAATTCCTGGAAATGTACTGTTAATTGCCCAAGGAAAAAGTTTTCTCTTGGGCTGGCTTCACCAAACCACATAACACACTTCTGGAATTTTCTCCCCTTTCCTCTGACCCTCCATTCTTCAATAAATTATATAAAAGTACAAAATAATTTAAATATTAGCTTAAATTATCCATAATTTGGAAGGTAAACCTGCTGCTTAGAAATTACAGAATGCATTCCGTTTAGACAATTCATTGTTTTGGATAATCTATAACAATCTCTTGATGTGAAAATCTAATGACAATTTTGAATGGTGGGAAGAATTAGAAAATATCTAAAGAAGCCATGAGGAGAGGAAGGAAAATGACATCTATCAAATGCCTTGATATATAAGAATTCTTCCAATAACTCCATGTTGCAGTAATCGATACCTTCATGAAGGGACACCGAGGCAGAGGCAAATTAAAGACAACTGCAAAAGTTCACACATCTAATAACCAATAGAGCCAGAAATTGAACCCGGGTCTATCTGGCATCACAGTGAAAAGTTATTTTCACTATGAGAACTCAGAAACCTGAAGAATATCATTTGAAATACAAAATTTTTGTTTAAAAAAAGGAGATGGCTTCTTAGAAAGCCAAACATGTCCTCTTTACCTCCTCATAGAACTATTCTGCAGAAAGCTTTTTCTGAGACCCCTAGCTTTCAGCTTTCCATCTAATTATGCTTAGATTTAATTTTATCTATAATTTAAGAAAAAAATTGAAAAACAGAAGATTTACCATTATATCTTATAAAGTTGCAAATGCTGGCAGAACATTCAATTAGATTTAATCTGCATTAATTAAGCTTTCCATTTTAACAAAGCTCTATATTAACACATTTGAATCAGAAAAAATAAACATTAAATCTGCAATGCCATTAAGATAGTTCAGCAAGACAGATTCATCTTTGTTGCTCTTCCAATGTGCTCTGTTGGCACTGTAAAAAAAAAATTTATCACATTAGAAATATAGATTAGAATTAATAACAGAGTGCCCATTCCATTACATAAAAGACCCTATTTCAATTACTACCTCCAGGTACGTTTTCAATAGTCTTTATATTTAAGTTTTCCATTTCATTTTATCTATCCACTTAAGATATCCATGGGAACTCAGTTGGCTCAGTTACCTAGGGAGTTTTCAGATATTGCTTTGCCAAGAAGTTCACTTCTGGTTTAAAGAACCACAATCTCCCAAAAGTTCTACCTCTGGCTACTGGGTTCCCACCTGGTAAAAGAGATGCCTGCCTTTGGCCAGAAGGGAACTCAGCCACTGCATGAACTCTTCTGCCATTAACTCAATAATGGCCTTGCCTGAGAGTAGCCGGAAGCCCAGCAAAAATTAGAAACAGTGATTTGCAAAGCAGTTAATGAAGTTTCTCTGGCTGACAGCTTTGGAAAAGGCAGTGGATGATTACTTCCTGTGGTGCATGTGATGGCTGGAGAGGGTGTTGAGATCCAGAATGCTGTTTCCACCAAAGAGCTTTATCAGCAAAGGTGACTTTTGACTAAAAATTGAACATTACCAGAAGGCTGGGGTGACAGTCATTTCTCCTTTAACCACTGAACTAGGGAAAAATGACCATTTTCTCATCTGTCCACTCAGCACCCATTCTCCCCTCGGCATCAAATTTCTTCTTCTTCATCATCATCATCATGGCTTTTTAAACTGAGTTTCCTTTGTGTGCCAAGCACTATGCTAGGTGTTTTACAAGTATTTCTAATCCTCCCCAAAATCACAAAGTATATTCAGTTCAGTCTCCAGATACTAAAACCTTTGCCTTTTTCACTACCCTGTGCAGCCTCCTACATATAACACATCCAAGGCAACACCTGTGCCTGGTACAAGATATTCCATGTGAATCTTTGAAACTAGCCATGAAAATTCTGAGCAGCTCTAACCAGAGATAGAGAAAATGAATCATTTATTCAGTTAACACTTATTTATTGAGTGCATACTACGTGCCTAAGAGTATTACTTGGAGAAACCCTAACATGAGGCAATATCTTACCTATGCTATTTTCATGTATTTGTGTGCAGACTAAATAGGAAACATCCCAACCAATCAAGACAGAGACTTCCAAGTTATTCTAACACCTATGTTCTCTCACTTTGGGCATGATGCTAGACTAAATTTCCCAGAACTGGTCAATGAAATGGGACACAGATAATGCATGATATTTCCAGGCCTGACCTTTAAACCTATCCAAGGAGACTATGAAAAAATTATAATTACAATAGAAGCTATTAACCTATCTTTCTCAGAGTGTCATAGATGGAGCAATAAATAAATAAACATAGAAGTTAAATAACACAACTGAAAGGTGTTAAATATAAAGTGGTGTGCCTATATATAACTATACACCTTCAAAAACTACACATGAATTTAAAAGGTGCCCCCTAAAATTAAAAATATTGAACATGAAAAAGATGACCAGAAAAAAAATTTCTGCAAACTCAAAAATCTTACAAGACATATTTTATGACCTCAATTAACAATGGAACCAAAAAATATCCATTAAATATGTTTTAATTTAATCTCTTTAGAATTTTTAAACATTCCTTTAACTAGGGTTAAAGAGGAAGTTAAACTGAAATTAAGAACGGTAGAGAAGCACAAAAAACAAACACAGTATATAGCAAGATCAGTGGGCTGTGCTCAAAGCAATACTCACAAGGAAATATAAAGCCTTCAGTGATTTTACTAGTAAACAGAAAATACTGAAAACAAATGAACTAAACATTGAAGAAGTTAGTAAAAATACCAATAAGATGATCCAAAAGAAGATAAGAAACAGAAATCAATAAATTTGAAATGAATAACAGTAGACTTGATCAATAAAACTATGAACTGTTTCATTAAAAAGACCAATAAATTATACAATCCCATGATGAGCCTGGCCAAGAAAAGAATAAAACACATACATCTCATGTTAGAAATGAAAAAAGATAAAACCACAAATATAAAAATTTTATTAAGTGAAAAAGACCATAATGGCCAACTATTGGCCCAAAAAATGACACCCTCAATGAAATATGATTTTCTAAGAAACATAAATTGATCCTAAGGTGAGCTTAAAATTAATCAGATAGAACCATTCCATAATAAAAACAGAAAATGAACATTCTCAATAAAAGATTTACCATCTTCCCCCAAAACAAATTATCAGCCCAAATATTTTCTGTACTTTTCAGCCCAACAAAATTTTTTCTGTCCTTTTCTAATTACACGTACATCTAATTATTTATATCTAATTACATTTACATCTAATTATTTTCAGGCTCATTCTGTCAGAAACATTTATAGAAAAGGTATAGCCTATATTTTTAAACCAATCCAGAGCATAAAAAATTTCAAAAAGTGTCAAATTAACTCACATATACAGAAAAATCTATTGTATCTCACTAATGAGTTAAAACATATAAGTGTTTAATAAGTTTAGTGTACAGTATTTAAAACAATGCCTAGCATTTATCAGTGCTCAAAACTAATATTAGATGCTACCACTATTTTTATTAATATTGCTATTGCAACTTTTATTTAATGATGCAAAAAATCTAAATAAAACATCAGTTAATGTAAGTTTATTCAGGAATTTCAGAAATAGTTCAACATTATGGATTCCATTAATGTAATTACTTCTATTAACAGATAAAAGGGGAAAATCACAAAATGCACACTGAAGAGATATTTAATAAAATTTAACAGCTATTTCTGATTTTTTGATCTTTCCCTAAATCAGGAATAAAATGAATTTCCTTTACATGATGACTAGATGAATAGATAGAGATAGAGATTAGAAACTATTACCACACATTATATTAAACAGATAAAAGGAACATATTAAAGCCAGAAAGAAACAAGATTTGTTTGCTATCTTCTTCTTGACTTTAATGAAAACCTTTAATCCGCTTACATGTCATTCACCACTGTTGTGGAGATTCTAACCAATATCATAACACATGAAAAAGAAATAGCTGGTATAAATATTAAAAATTGATAATGGAAAAATCTTCAATATTTTCAAATTATAAAATTTTATACCTGACAAATCAAAGGGGATCATGTTTAAAAAATTAATTTTTGGTTTGGAGAAGTTCTCTTCTTTTTGTAGATATTCTTTTTCAGTTGAGGAAGTTCCTTTCTATTCCTAGTTTGTTCAGTGTTTCTATTACAAAGGGGTATTAAATTTCTTCACATGCTATTCTACATCTATTGAGATGATTAATTTTTGGTACATGGTATTCAATCAGCAAATGTTAGCTTTTAAAAAGCTATTCCAAATAGCTTAAAAATCAGCTAAAACTCTCATAAACAAAACCAGAATAAAACATCAAAGGAAAAAAAACTGCAGAACAATATCTCCCCTATGAATGTAGATACAAAAATCCTCAACGATATACTATCAAATCAAATCCATAACATAGAAAAACAATTATACAACATAACCATGTAAAATTTATCCCAGGAATGCAAGCCAAAAATAAATTAGTGTAATATACCACATCTATAGAATAAAGGACAAAAACCACATTATCATCTCAATAGATGTAGAATAGCATGTGAAGAAATTTAATACCCCTTTATAATAGAAACACTGAACAAACTAGGAATAGAAAGGAACTTCCTCAACTGAAAAAGAATATCTACAAAAAGAAGAGAACTTCTCCAAACTATTAAGAGCATCTATAAAAACTCACAGCTAACATACTTTGTGGTCAAACTGAAAGTTTTCCGTTAAGATCGGGAACGATACAGGGATGTCTGCTGTCACCACTTCTATTCAACATCGTACTGGAAGTTCCAGACAGGGCAATTAGGCAAGACAATGAAATAAAAGGCATCCAGGTAGGACACGAAGAAATAAAGTTATCTCTACTTGCAGATAACATTATCTTGAATGGAAAAATCCTAAGGAATTCACTAGAAAACAATTAGAACTAATAAATGAGGTTAACAAGGTTACAGGATATAAGATAAATATGCAAAAATCAGTAGTATTTATGTGCAGTAGCAATGAGAACCCAGAAAATGAAATTAAGAAAATAATTCCATTTATGATAGCATCAAAAAATAATAAAATACTTGGGAATAAATTAACAAAAGCCATGAAAAACTTATACTCTGAAAACCAAAAAAAAAAAAAAAAGGTGAAAGAAATTAAAGAAAGTCTAAATAAATAGAAAGACACTCCATGTTCATGAATGAGACAATTTGACATTGTTATGATGGCAATACTCCCCCAAATTGGTTGCCAGATTCGATGCAATCCCTATCAAAATCCCAACTGACTTCTTTGCAAAAATTGACAAACTAGTCCTAAAGTTCATATGGAAAGTCAAGAGGACTAGAATAGCTAAAACAATCTTAAAAAGAAGAACAAAGCTGAGGGACTCATACTTTCCAATTTCCAAACTTGATACAAAGCTACAAGAATCAAAGCAGCACTGCCATATGGATAGACATATAGATCAATGAAATAGAAATGAGGAGTCCAGAAATAAACCTTCACATTTTATGGTCAATTGATCTTCAACAAGGGTACCAAGACAATTCACTGGGGGAAAAACAATCTTCAACAAATAGTAATGATACAACTGGATATCTATTAGCAAAAGAATGAAGTTGGACCCCTATCTCACACCATATATAAAAATTAACCCAAAATATACCTAAGAGCTAAATGTAAGAGCTAAATCTATAAAACTTTTAGAAGAAATTGTAGGAGTAAATCTTCATAGCCTTGGATTAGGCAATGGTTTCTTAGATATGACACCAAAAGCACAAATAACAAATGGAAAAAACAAACTAAATATCATCAAATTTTAAACCTTTTGTGCTTAAATGACACCACCAGGAAAATGAAAAGACCACTCACAAAATGGAGAAAAATTTTAAATCATATATCTGATAAGGGACATGTATCTATACTATAAAGAATTATTACAAATCAATTATAAAAAGACAAATAACCCAATTAAAACTGGGCAAATTATCTGAACAGACATTTCCCAAAAGAAGACATACAAATGGCCAATAAGCACATGAAAAGATAATCAACATCATTTGCCATCAGGCAAATGCAATTGAAAACCACAATGGGATGTCACTTCATACTCATTAGGATGGCTATAATCAAAAAGAAAGATAATAACTAGTGTTGACAAAGATGTGGAGAAATTAAAACCGTCGTACACTGCTAGTGGGAATGTAAAATGGTGCAGTCACTTTAGAAAACAGTCTGGCAGTTCCTTAGTTAATTATAGACTTTCCACCTGATCTAGCAATTCCAGTCCTAGACATATACCTAAGAGAATGAAAACATATGTTCACACAAAACTTGTACATGAATGTTTATAGCAGCATTATTCATAATAGCCAAAAAGTGGAAATAATTCAAATGTCCACCAACTGATGAATGGATAAATATATTATATTCAAACAGTATAATATTATTCTACAATAAAAATAAACTACTGACATGAGCTACAACATGAATGAACCTTGAAAACATTATTCTAAGTGAGAGAAGCCAGTCACGAAGGACCACATAGCATATGATTTCACTTATATGCAATGACCAGAATAGGCAAATCTATATTGACAGAAAGTAGATTAGTGGTTGCCTAAGGCTAGGGGGATTATAGGGAAATTGGAGTTAGCAGCTAAAAGGTGTGAGATTCATTTTGGAGGTAATGAAAATTTCTAAAATTGATTGTGGTGGCACAACTCTGTGAATACACTGAAAACTACTGAACTAGAAAAATTAAAAACTGTCTAGGAATCTAAAATGCCCATCATATCCCAATTTGGGTAAATACATATTTAATTCATCTTTATCATAAGTGATACAATCAGAATCACGTAAGAGAGGCTCACAAAAATAAGCTAGGTGTCTGACGTTCCAGCCAACAGTCTATCCACCAGATAGATACCTGGATCCTCTGCTATTGAATAAAGAAGAGCCCTAAATCCTTGGTCATCTTATACACCTGGTCAAATGTCCATGCCAAATGTCCACAGGACAATTTGCTCCTCTAGACACTGTTATCCTGATAAATAATGAGAGCAACGTGAAAATGATGAAAGATTCTCACTTATTACAAATGGAAACACTTTGGGGGGATATTATAAATAGCCTAATTCCTAAATATATACTATTATATATTCCTAACTATTTTTGTGCATTCTTGGTCTCCTTAACCAGATTTTATGTTCTTAAGCGTAGAAACCAGGTCTGCTGTGTTACCCACAATCAATGCATTACAGATCCACAGTCTTTCAGACCCCCTTGCCTTAGACTATACAAACATGGATCAGAGCACCATAAAATCCGGGGGGGGGGGAAGGGATCTAGTTTCTATTTCTTCATATTTATTTTGTTTATGAGTGAAGACCTGAGGTTTTTCTATTACAATGAAAAATGATCAGATGACTCTCTGTTCAATCATCCTCAGGTTCTATTAGAAACCTACAAGGGATGTAAAAGAAGTCAGCCTCAGATGACTCTATGTGGCAATACTAAACGTTTTTTAAAATCTTTCCTAAAGTATGATTTAAAAAAAAATCCAAAAGAGAAACCCATCAAACATAATTTCAAGACATACTTAGACCAGGAGAAGAAATGTATACATGTTAAGGGATGACCACTCACCATGCACTATCTTTTTTCATCCTTACAGCAACCCTGCAAAATAGGTTATTACCCACATTTTATAGACAAGGACATTGAGGTTCCAAGACATTAAATAGCTGGTGTCACAAAGCTAGAATTGGAACTCTAACCTCCATTAGTCCAACTCTAAAGCTTATGTTCTTTCTACTATAATAGCAGCCATTCCACATGCTTCTCACCTGCTTTGGAAAGCTCTCCTCTGCCTGCATTGAGAAGTAGCTACATTATACTCTTGGGCATTTGTATGGCTCTCATACCAAGGAGGCCCTCACACCCAACCCCAGAAGGCCAATGGGGCAAGGACATGGCCTTACATGATTGCGAAGCTGAGACTTGGCTTGACACCCAACTGTTGGAAAACAGGACCTGTACTTTTGCCTAGCATATGGAACATCTTTGAACTAACCCATATCTCTCACAGACCCAGAAACATCCAGCTTATAATGCTGACAACATCACCCAAAAGAGTCAGCGTCCCTCACATCCCTTTGAAGCTAAGAGCAAACTTAACCATTAAAAAGAGACAGCAGTTGATCCTCACAGCTGCCAAAAGTCTGCCTGGAAAGACCCTCTGCTCTAGCAAAACTGGTCTGTTTACTGCCCCCCTTCCCCCCCAGAATTGCATTTCCCCATATTTCCTCACCTCTATGACTACACACATTGTGCTCCTGCCTGATATACCCTTCTTCCCTTACCTGCTGGAATTCTGCCCACTCTTTAAGAATATTCATTCTATGTGGTCTTCCTTAACCACTGACCTAATGTACTGAATTCAGTGAACTTCACACCTTTACATAATTTTGATTTTAGTTACACACTGCCTCATAACACTCTTCTATTATTTCTTTATTATTAGCTATTTTTTTATTCTTTAGCTTTTTATGTGGTCATGCCTTGCTTCCCACATTGCCAAACTCTGCTTTGAGTCCTGAGATGATTTTGTTTCTTTGATTTCCTCACAAAACTTGGCATAGCACCTAGAACAGAGTAGGTGCTTCATAAATATTTTCAATGGACAAATATAGAGGAAGCTGGTATAAAAAATTAAAATTGTTTAGGTTACCTAGTAATGACTACTTCAAATTCCACAATAGAGTGATCTTCCTCAAACTTAAAATCCTATATAAACAGTGTTGAACTCAATAATAAAGGGTCTCTCTTAAATTTAAAACCTCACTACCTATGGGGACTTTAGTCCAAGTTTTTTCAACATGGCCTTGAAGCTTCACAATGATCTGGCTTCTACCTAACTCTATAAGACTACCCCTCGCTGCCCACACCAAATTCTCATCCTTTCCCCACGTATACTTTTGTGTTTCAACCACTTACCCACAACCAACTGTTCCTTCTTAAAATCTCAGCAACCTCTTTTTGGAATGTTGTTCTTTCTATCCCTTACTCCTTCCATTCAACCTGTCAAATATCTACTCACCTTTTCTCCTTCCCATTCAGCCTATCAAATACCTACT
>VBSM01001265.1:21294791-21368710 GCA_008086735.1 Cheirogaleus medius
AGAATTGACCACTCTTACCTTTAATCCCTGAATACAATCTCTAGCATTGTGTCTATAATGCTTTATGGTATTTATTTGTCTATCTTCCCTTTTAGTTTATGTAATCCTTGGAATAAAAATACTGTACTCTGGCTGGTGGTGTCTTTGGTCCACCATCTTGCTCCTCTGGGATCTCTGACAAAGCAGACAAAAACATACACTGACGAAAAGAACCCCTATTCAATAAATGGTGCTGGGAAAATTGGATAGCCACATGTAGAAGACTGAAACAGGATCTGCACCTCTCACCACTCACGAAAATCAACTCACAATGGCTAACAAAGTTAAACCTAAGGCATAAAACCATAAGAATTCTAGAAGAAGATGTTGCAAAAACTCTTATAGACATCAGCCTAGGCAAAGAATTTATGAAGAAGACCCCAAAAGCAATCACGGCAACAACAAAAATAAATAAATGGGACCTGATCACATTAAAAAGCTTCTGCACAGCCAAAGAAACTATCACTAGAGTGAATAGACAACCTTCAGAATGGGGGAAAATATTTGCATGCTATATATCTGATAAAGGGCTGATAACCAGAATCCATATAGAACTCAGGAAAATCAGCAAGAAAAAATCAAACTCCATTAAAAAGTGGGCAAAGAACATGAACAGAAACTTTTCAAAACAAGATAGACTAATGTCCAAGAAACATATGAAAAAATGCTGAACATCTCTAATCATCAGGGAAATGCAAATCAAAACCACAATGACATATCACTTAACTCCAGTGAGAATGGCTTTTATCAAGAAGTCCCAAAACAACAAATGTTTGCGTGAATGCAGAGAGATAGGAACACTCATACACTGCTGGTGGGACTGCAAAGTAGTACAATCTCTACAGAAAATAGTATGGAGGTACTTCAAAGAACTAAAAGTAGAACTATCATTTGATCCAGCAATCCCACTACTGGGTATCTACCCAAAAGAAAAAAAGACATTGTGTTAGAAGACCTTTGCATTCGAATGTTTATAGCAGCACAATTCACAATTGCAAAGATGTGGAAACAACCCAAGTGGCTATCAATTCATGAGTGGATTAACAAAATGTGGTATATGTATACCATGGAGTACTACTCAGCCATAAAAAAAACTGATGAACTACCTATTGTATTATCCTGGATGGAGCTGGAGCCCATGCTTCTAAGTGAAGTATCATAAGAATGGAAAAATAAACACCACATGTACTCGCCATTAAACTGGTACTAACTGATCAACACTAATGTGCACATATGGGAATTAACATTCATAGGGTGTCGGGCAGGTGGGAGGCAAGAAGAGGGGATGGGTAAATTCACACCTAATGGATGTGGTAGGTGCTGTGTGGGGAATGGGCACGCTTGTAGCTCTGACTCGGGCAGTGCAAAAGCAATTTATGTAACCAAAGCATTTGTACCCCTGTAATATTCCGAAATTTTTAAAAAATTATTAAAAAAAAGTCTGTACTCTTCACCTTAATATTTCCAGTGTCAGGTACAATTCCCACATAAATACATAATAAATGCTTATCGAAGGTTATTAAATATAAGTCATTAACTTGTTTGATGATCAAAATATGAACAATAGAATATAGTCTGATACAAACAAAGTCTAACAGAAGACAGGCAAGAAAGATGCTCATGAGTGGTCCTTGGAGAGCAAACAAGAAAGCCACTTTGCCCAAAGTAAATTCTTAATGCAAAGTAAATTCACTAATGTGCTCTACAGAAACAAGGCCTCAGCTAGCTGAATGTTTTCATGGGGCTACAACCTCTAAACTCCAAGGTATTTTGTATAGTCCATTAACTCTGAGGAGATTTTCAAAAGCAGAAAGAGCTTCCTTACCTGTGTTCCAGCTCTCGAATGGACAGTATTACTCCTGAAGTCGATGGCTTCTGCTGTACCGTGGCCAAAAGGGTGAATTCGCTCTTGTTCCGGAACAGCTGAATTAATTTCTCACTCACATGAGGGGCTGCATGGATCTCTCTTTCTATATCTATGAGTCAAGAAGGAAGAGCAGGAGAAACAGTAAGAAGAGAAAAAGGAGAGGAGAAAAGCAAGGAGAAGATAGAGAAGAAATGCAGGAGAAAGAGGAAAAGGAGGAAAGATCCACAGTTAAAAATGTCATGTCAGACGCATCCAGACTGCACTTTTCACTTTCCCCTCCTGTCAATAGTTTTCATTTTAAGGCACCATTCACCACTCCCTACAGCTGCATTCATTCAATGCAAATCCCAGAAATGCTACCCCTGTCACCGTGCCCGCTTGTCACTTTGACAAGTTTACAATCGGCCAGACAGTGATTTTCTGACAGGAAATTTGACAGGACACTAAGCAATTCAGTTTGCTGCAAACAGATTAAGTTGCTGTAAATAAGGTGAGAGGCAGTCGGATAAATGGGGTCCTAAATTCAGAGGGTCCTGGGTCTGACAAGACCCAAATGCCAGTCAGCAGCCTCCAATTTCACTTTCCCAGTGGACCCGGCTTCCTTCTCCCCACAATGCATATAGGAAACCTGTCCTTGCCTTGCACCTAGCAGAGATTTACTAGCGTTAATAATGCCAGACAACTCTGCCTTTGCTTAAAGAATAAATACAAAGCATGTTTGTGATCCATAAGCGTGCCTGGAATTTCTCCGTAAACATGCAATGGATGACTTTGCTCATGAAATATTTATTAGAGTCGAGGCCGCTTTGGCAGGACTAGAGGTGTGTGAGTCCAGCTAATCCTGCCCCCGGATAGGAATGTTTCTTTCTCCAACATCAGCATAATGAGAGACATTCATCACTCCACACTCACACTCACTTTTGTCATGATAAACTGGGTGTTATCTCATTATTTTGCACTACATTTCCTGACATCAGAAAAGGGCACTGAGGGAGCAAAGTTAGAGAAGATTATTCAGAGGATGATAAATGAACACCAGAGGTGTGTTTGGTGGTCCCCTCTCACATCCTGACGACCTCCTCTGACTGTCTGATAACCACTAGGTTATTTCTTCAGGACTGCATGAGAGGCCTTTGGAAAACATAGAATGTCAAAGGCTGCATTGCCCAAGTAACTACACAGATTTGTTCATGGACATTGAAGAATCTCATCCTAAAGAGTGACTTCTAAGAAAGAAATCCCTGACCCTGGGGCTCAGTCTTCTCATCTGCATAATGAGAGAATAGAGTAGGTGATCTAGAGCCTTCCCACCTTAGTCTCCTATAATTCTTTGAATTGCTGCTTCAAGTTGGTAGCACAGGAAAGAACACCACAGTCTTTTCCCAGCTGTAAGAGGCTGGGCTACGGATGGCAGAAAGCAAAATTGGCCCCACACCATGGAGCCACCCAACCCAAGCAGACCTAAAACCTACCTGCACAACACTTGCTTTTCTGCCCAAAGAAAGGCCTTCCCTACTTTACTGTTAAATGGCATGTTGTCAGCTTTCATCAAGGGCTGAGATAAGAGATAGCCACTTAAAGAATGCTTGTATACCTTCCTCAAAATCCCAGCCAAACTCTGCCTCGAGGGGGGAGGGAGGCATGGGCAATATACATAACCGTAGTATTTGTACCCCCATAATATGCTGAAATAAAAATAAATAAATAAATAAATAAAATCCCAGTCAAACACTTTCCAGGATGGTATTCAAACTGTATTAAATATATGAGCATATCACTCTGTAAACTAGAGAGTATTAGCAAATGTTTATTAACATCATTTTTATCATCATTACTGCTAGGCAAAAATTCTCCTAATGAATTCCACCTGAAATTTAGTGCCAGCAAAAAATATTTGAGATTACATGTTTACTTTTTTTCCTTTTTCCTTCTTTACTGAACAATTAGGAATCAACTGATTGGTAGTGGCTGCCTGGAGAGCTCATTTCAAGATTCTGAAGCTGAGTCCCAAAGAACAGAGGGCCACGATTGATCATCAATGCCTGTGGGAGGAAATGGGTATGAATATTATAGCAGGTATCCTCATCCCTCATTCAGTTCTCTCTGGGTGATGGCATCCAGCCCCATGGCCAGTGACCTCCAAATTTATATCTGTACCCCCTAAACTCTCTCTTAAGCAGCAGATTCATATATTCAATTTCCTACTTAATATCTCCATGTGAATGCCTAATAAACATTTCAAAGTGTATGTGCCCACAACAAAGCTCTCCCCCAACTCTCCATTTTCTCACAGAGTTCCCAGTCTTAGTAAATGGCAACACCCAGTTCCTCAAGACAAAAAAAACTAGAAACTGCCCTTGATTCTTCCCATTTTTCCATTCTCCGTATGCAACCTAAGAGCAAGTCATGCAGGTTCCCAAATCTAGAATCTGTCCACTTCTTCCCAACTCCACTCTTAAACGACTCTTGCCCAAGCCACTTCATTGCTCCCCAAGACATTTCCGATGGTTTCCTAACTGGTCTCCATGCTTCACACTGCTTTTTCTTCTCCATTCTCCATGCAAAGTGCTCTTTTTAAAGCATAAATCTGAATCGTTTCAGCCTCCTGATTAAAATGCTCCCATGGCTTCCCATTGCTCAGAGGATAAAATCCAGTCCCTTTAGCATGACCTGCAGAGTCACACACAAACTGATTCTTGCCTTCTCCCACCCCCTTTCACACTTTTCTCCTTGTTGCCAGAGGAGCACACCAAGATTACCCCTGCCCGCCGATCTTTGTGTTCTTCCCTCCTCCCACAGGGCTCTTCTCTCTCCTACCCCTTCATGTACCTTACTTCTCCTCCAGCTCTCACCGCGAAGGCAACCGCCTGGCCACTCTGTCCAAAGCAAGCTTTCCATTAATGTCTCTCTAACACACCACACTGGTTATTTTCTCCCTATAACGTATCCTAAGATATGTATTGTGAATCAGTTTATTATTACCTTATATCACTTATCACAATCTTGCTTCATGTTATTTCCTTTCTTTCCCCACTAGCTTGTAAGTTCCATGCAGGCAGACATACGTCTGTATTCATTGCTCTGACCACAGTTATGTCTGGCACAAAGTAAGCACCCAATAAAGATACATTAAATTAATGTATCTTCCATTTATTTTTCTCATTTATGTTGTTATTTCAAGTAACCACGTATGCGACAGTCAGAATATAGTCTGATACCATTTGAAAGACCAGAAGATAAATGAGTCCTTCTCAAATGCCAGTGGCTATCAAATTTTTTTTAAATGAGGTTTGGTGCTAAATAAGCTCCTCCTCTTTGAAAAATACTCCACCTAACCAGTCTGATCCAGTCCTACCACGCTTCTGCTCTCTCAAACCTTCCAGAAGACTGAACATTTCTTATGCTGGCTTTTCTCATTTCTCTTCATAAATGATTGGCACATTGAAGTAAAGAGCACTTACCAGAGTGAAATGCAAGAAACAGCTGTTTTGATACATGGAGACTTTATGCACATTCTCATTTTCAGAAAAGCCCTTTCAAGTAAATGTTTACCATAATTCAGTGCTTAAAAAAACACAAGAAAGAAATTCCACTTCTTCTTACAATATACAGGCAAGAACACCGGACCAGGTTTCAAAGGACTGAGACTACCCTAAGTTTTGCAGAAAACTAGCTGTGTGAGCTTGGATAAGACACTATACCTCTCTGAACCTCACACTCCACATCTGAATATTGAGAGAAATGAATTCCGTGATCTCCAAGTTCTTTCCTAGCCCCGACATTTCGTTTCTGTTAATCACTCTATCCTGCTCCTAGCCGCATAGCAAAAGAGGGTACTGAGGGTAATTTCCATCTATAAAACATCCAGATTCTATGATTTTTCTCCTCTGCTGGTTTTCCAAACCAACATAAAACATAAAGCTGTCAATTACTGAAAATAGTGATATGTCACCTACTTTGCTGCAGCCTGCTTTTTCCCTGATGTTAAAAGAGCAACCAATGAAAACCAATTATGAGAACCTATAGTGAATACCGTACTTCCATATTCAACCACTATAAACTGTGTTTGCTATATTAAGGATATTCAATTCTGCTAGAGAGAACAAGAAAAACAAATGGGATGGATAAAGCTCATAAGAAGTGTTAAATACAGATAGCAAGTTAGAAACCTGTGAAACGTGTTAAACATAGATCGAATAAATGACACATAAGTGTGTTGAACACAGATAAAAAGGATTGAATAGGAGTGTTACTTACAAATAGAATGGGGTGGGAGGACCACGTCACAATGTACAAATCATACCACCTTCAGATTGACAGCTATGCCATCGCTAAAACCAACACCCATTGCTGGCATCCATTTCATTCCCATTCTGGCCCCACGCGTACTCTCCTCGAGAAAGACTAATAAAGCCCATCACTGCTCACCAAATTAATTGGTGAATTACAGCTGTGGCCAGGATTACTTGCCCCTGAGTATTTCCAACAGAGAAAGCACGTGGGCTCCAGGAACCGCTCACCTGCTGAACCCTCCCTGCCCCCTTTTGTTAACCTCAGCTCTAGCCTTCATAACTACACCATCATCAGGGAAGCTGATGCAGCAGAGAGAGAGAAAAACTGAACATATGAGCAATGCATAACTCAAGAATTGGGTGGGTTAGCCCTTCCCCCTGCTTGCACCCAATCCTATACGTATTAACCCACTTCATCTCTTTCTTCTACTTCCTCCTGGGTATTTTAGATTGAATGAGCCAGGTGGGTAATGAATCTGAATTTGATCTGTCTGTGAGACTATTTCATGACCTATGGGAATGGACATGGAGGCTACCATTGCATCAGTGTAATTTCCCACACAATAACCACTTAAGGTGAACATTTTACATTTTCAAAAGGGGGGGAAAGATTGGCTGGCATTGCAAATACTCAGAGGTTTTGCATGATCTAGTTAAGAAGTGCTAACTCAGCAGCAAGGGTTAAGTGCTTTTTCTTTCCTAGGATAAAACGGCTCTACCTAGTCATTTTTAAAGAGACTAAAAATGCTAATGTGATGATTAAACACCAGCACAAAAAAAGGTGTTGGGTGAAGGGAGGAGATGGGAAAGTGGAAAAGGAAAGAAATTACATGATGGTATTCACACACTCTTTTCTGCCTGAAATAAAAGCAACTTCATTTCTTTCTTCCCTGACATATAGGGTGAGGACAGTGGGTGAATTTCATTGTCAACAAGCATATACCTGTGCTTCCTTTGTGCCAGGCACTGTGCTTGGCATTGGGGAAATAAAAGTAAAAATATAGTTTCTGCCCTGGAAGATAGATACAGAAGCAAGACAGTTTCCTTGTGACAACAGGTACAGAATAGGGCAGTTCCACAAGAAACAGAGGAGACCCATGGCGATGAGGAATGACATCACGGAGGATGTGTCATTGAACCTGATTCTAAAGATGAATAAGCATTTATGTGGCAGAAGAGAGGGAGAAGAGGGCATTCATTGCAGGATCACTGTGCAGATGTGAACACTCAGTGTTTTACATTACCCTGGCATTTTTCTTTCTCTGCAAGTATATCTCCCACTAAAAGTTTAGCAGAGAAAGCATCTACTTACCCTAATATTGGAGGGAATTCTCAGGCCCCTGACTGGCCAAGGAGTACCAGATGAGCACAAAGCAAAATCCCACCAGTACACCAGCTAGGGATCGGTGAATTGAAGTAGCAAAAGCAGTAGCAGCCAGAAATATGTAAAAACAAACACGCCATGGCAGCCTGCCTCAGCCTTGATGGATGGAGAACTCAGGCAACATTTTAATAAATACACTGAGAACCTCAAAACATGGCAAATTCCACATACAGATACAACACATCCTTCTAGCCTGAGTCCCAATAAGCTCAGGGTAAGAATGGCCACAAAAGGGAAAGCAACACCTGGTTATTTGAAATGGCAATTGGCTTTTCATTTCTAAGTGCAGAGGAAATTTTTTAATACAGAACCATCGTGCATGGGGCAATTCCTGGTGTGGGAAGAGGGGAGAGAGGCACGTATTCCACTGTTAGGTCTTACGGCCCTTCGTTGAGACTGTCAGATGCTATTGATCCAGGCAGCTTTCAGAAAAGCAGAAATCACAAGCAGAAAGTAGTGGGGGCACCAGGAGACTCCCAGTTAATGTGCAAAGAATTTCCATCTGCACTAACAAGTTCATAATAACATTCCATTACACCTCCATTAGCTCCTGAAGCCCGAATGGCAAAAAGCAAACGGGTACATCTTATTTCAGTGCCAAGTGCAGAGTTAATGCTTTGCACATGTCATTTTACTGTAACTTTAGGGGAAGGCATTATTGTAACTCCTACTTCACAGGTGAGAAAACTAAGGCTTACAGAATTTAAATAATGTTTTAAAGAACACTGGGCTAGAAAGCCATGGTGCTCGGATTCCAACTCGGCCAGCTAGTTCTATGAGCCACACTCCTAACTGAGCTACGCTGCCATTTGCCAATATATGCAATCTCAGTGCTTGATGCATGTGAAAAGGGGACAAATCGCTGTCATATAACCAGTGTCTGGTACTTTGTAGACACTTAGGAAGTATTTATTGAATAAATGAATGAACAATCTATTTGTTCATCCCATATGAGGTAAATAGCAACACCCCCCCCCCCATTTTACAGGTAACAATACAGAGGCACAGAGAAGTTTCATGGCTTGCCCAAGGTCACATGCCAAGTGAGTGTAGATGAAATTGACTCTTGCCTCAGCAAAGTCGATCATGACATTCCACAGCATTTGCCTGGTACCTCAGCTTTTTTTTCATGCTCCTCACTGTCCCCTCTCCCACTGACCTCACTCCTGCCTCCCAGCACCACCGGCCTCAGTTCCCTTCTTCCCAGGGTCTTGGTACATTCCCATCTGCAGTGACCTCTGTCTTATTGCCCTCTTTTTTATGTACCAACCATGGTAGAGCCTCAAATGTTTGTTGCATTACTATTAATAAATTATACCTTGACTCCAAAATCTGGAACACAATATAAGTGGTTTACCAAAGACACTCCTATATAACTCAAACCTGTTGAGAAAAAGTACATTTAAAAAATGAGCTGCCTAAGGAATAATAAAGCCAGCTGAGCATCCCCAACTCCTCCGTTAAGGGACTAAACGTAAGGAATCCTGAGACACATGGTATTAATCAATTTTTTGTAATTATTATGTGACTCAATCAAAAGAGATTCCGGTACTCCCATAATTTTACTAATCAGGTAGGCATTGTAAGGCAGCTGAGCTCTTATGAACGTTTGACAGTACCAGTAAGGAAAATCAATGCATGCCCTCTGTCGCTAAGAAATTAACAAAGTGTAGCCACTCCTCTTTAGGCTGCCACCCCACACTGCCACTGCAGCCCACAAATGCACAAGGACGCCTCTCATCCCCATCCCTCCACCCCCGCCTCAATTAGAAACGCAGGAATAAAGAGAGGTACAGTATGACTGTCAGCTCCATCTGAATCACAAGACAGGAAAGCACAAAGCAAAAGACTGGTGAAAAGATTTGTGTAGTATGATTAAGACAGCATTGTGCAGCAAAGAAGCTATCCAACACAGAGTGGTGAAGTAAATTAGGATATATACACACAATGGAAAATTATGTGTGATAACACAATGATACTAAAGGTATTACAGTAACACAGGCAATGTCTAGGCAATACTGTCAAATATGTACACAATTGTATGTACAGCATTATACCAAGTATATGTAAAATTTATTTCATGATGCATAACAGACAGATAGGAACGGCCTTCGATCAAAACGTTAGCAGTTGGGAACTCACATGAGCGAAACTTTTCTTCTTTCCACATGATTGAATTTTCCAAATCTTCTCTAAGAGAATCTTATCATAAGGAAACAACATTTTTTATGGTAAAATATAAGAGTACATTCCATAAACAGGAGAGAAACAAGAAGGGCATCCTACCAAACAAGAAAATAAGCACTAGTCACCGGGCTTTCAGTCACCTAAGTGTATGTTCTTAAGGCAGCAGGGACAAACAGGTGTATTTTGACAATAACTGCAGCCAAGCCCCCTCAGGTATCTGACCACCCTGATGGTCAGAACCCTATAGGTGTTCTTGGCACATAGTGTACAAAACACCATGCACAAAATGTTGCTGGGTGCAAGCAAGAATGTGTGGCCAGCAAGGGATGCTCTCCAGGTTCTTCTAAAGACATGAGGGCAGGCCTTGTCCCTGCCCTCTTCTAACTCATCCATCCATCCATCCATTCAGTCTTTACTTTAAAAATCTTTACTGAGCACCCCTCTGAACCAGGCACTGTGGACACAAAACTGACACATCTTCCATCCACAAGGGGCTCCGAGTCTAGCAATAAAGACACAGACATAAGTGAACAGGTATTCAGCTGTTCAGCTGAGAGACATTAGAAAAGTGGAGGTGCTTAGAAGGCATCACAGCCTGGAATAACCTGGAACAGGACCAGAGAGTGTCTCAGCAGGGACTTGATCTTCCGGTGAAGGGGCAGTGTAGAGCAGAAGTTAAGAGCTCAGATTCTGAAGCCTGACTGTTTGGTTCATATTCCAGCTCCACCTCTCTTCAGATGTGTGACCCTGGGCAAGTTAATCTCTCTGTGCCTCAGCTTCCTCATCTATAAAATGGGAATAAAACTGCATCTGCTCCATGGGGATAGTATGAAGGTTAAAACAATTAGTACATGTTAAACTCTCAAAACAGTGTCTGCCAAGTAAGAAGCACATGACAACTATTAGTTTATTTGGAATACAATTGGGGCAAGCACTAGGCCCTGTAGGGCGGGTGGGGGACCAAGCTGTGCCAGCAACCACCATGCCATGGGAGCTTTGGTGCCGCAGCTGGGGCTGGAGTAAAGGCCAAGCGTATAGTTAGTTATAACTGTGGCCCAGCAGGAGGGCATCAGGCAGGTGAGCAGGGGAGGCATAGTTAGTGGTCAGTTCTAACTCTCTTCTGTTTAAAAGTTGAAAACTGAGCAGAGCCCATGGGGCTTCCAGCTGCTCCAATCTAGGTCCAGCCTTGAATTTTCGCTAGACGTCACACTAAGGCCTGTAATTGTGCTAATTCCATCCTCACAACACCCTAGTGATGTCAATATTGCCATCTCCACTTTAAAGATGAGGTACAAAGAACCAAGAAGCATTTTACTGAGTATTCTAGCTGGAATCCAAACTCAGGTCTGTCTAAGGCCAACCACAGGCCCCAGTGTCCCTCAGCACATCTATTGTCTCAGACAAACCAGCATCTGAATCCCAGCTCTGCCAAACTCTCTGCTGTGACAACTTGGATAATTCAGTTTCCTTTCTTTATTCTTGAGTTGGCTCATCTGTAACACCCACCTTTCAGGGTTCAGTAAGGAATGAATGAAAGAATAATGGAAAGTCCCTGGTATTAATATATAGCTAGTGCACTCCTTAGGACAATTCTGAGAAGCTTTGAAAGGAAAGCCCAGAAATCAACACACTAAAGTCTGAGCTTTAAAGTTTTCCAAGCATGTTCATATAAATGATCACATTTAATATTCATAAAAACCCATTGGATAGGTGTTAATGGCCTCACTTTAAAGATGAGGAATCTCTGGTTCGTAAAAGATAAGTGATGTACCCATGATCTCACCTCTAGCAAGTAGCAGGGATGTGTCTTCTGACTTCAACGTTGCAGCTCTTTCTGTATATTTCTGCCTGGCTTCTCTAATCCCCAACATGAGAGAATCATTAAACTTCTCCAATCCACTCCAATGCCAGGTCTCCCCTAACTAAGGGATACCCCCTCAAGAGCCTAAACTGCTCCATATATTGGGAGTACAATCTCTAACCTGCTTAAAAAGTTTGGAGCGGTGGGCTGACCTAATTATAATTAGCCCCCTTTTGTGCAGTCCTAATTCTCAGGCATGAAAGAGACATTTGAAATGCTGTGTTGGCCTCGACCTTACCACATCTACTCAGATTCAATAGTAAACAGTATGGCATTATGTTCAACTGCCAAGCTCTCTAATTTATGATTATTCATTATAAATCATTTTTTACATGTTGCTTCAAATGCTGTTTTTCAAGAATAAAAATCTGCCTGCATTGAAATGCACAGTGATTTTAATATGCAAACCTCCTACAGAGATGATGTCTCATTTTAATTATTGTTTCAGTTTAATGGGTTTTCATTAAATTAGAGGATGGAGCAATTACTAGGATGAACAGCTAATGTTTCAAAGGTAAGCTCCCATGGCTCTGTGGGCAAAAGACAGTCATGGCATAGAGGAGGCAGAAAGCCACACTCTTCTGGATAAGCCTGACAGAAGACAGCACTGGCTAATTTTTTCCCCCAGCTTCCTGCCCTCTCTGTGATATGCAAACAGCTCTAAGCATGTGTTTAGAGCTTAGAGGTATCTTGGGGTATCTTAATCACATAACTTTTCTATCAGGAATCCAGGCTCTCCTGCCATCAGTCGAGAAAGTGCTCTTAAAAGTCTACAGCCTGCAAAGCGGTATGTCGAACCACAGGAAAATACTCCTGATGAAATTGTCTTCTCTCACGCACACAAGTAATTTAGTTGGTTTAGTGGATTAACGTCTGACTTCCCACCCCTGGGAAATTGGTCCAACTTCAACATAGGATGCAATAACCAAAATCATATTAATTAGCCAACTGTCAGAGGCTCAGTGAGAAATGACTTTGGTGGCCTCAGCAATATTTCACCCCAGAAAACTGCACAAATTTGACACTTGGGGACCAACAGGGCAGCATGAGCTCAGACAGAGGTGAAGGAATGAATAAGAAGTAGGGAATGAGTGGAGGGTGAGAGGGAAAGTCTGCCTTATTGGGGTCCCAGTGGTCAGAGGTGAGGGACATGACTCAATACTGCGGGTGGCGGGACTTTATGGCAGACGCCTGGGCCTGCGGAGTTGGGGGAGGGGGGCTTAGCAAACTTCAAACATGTCGTTTCTTTCCAGATGGGCCAAAAGAGAGAGAGAGGGAAGCTAGAGGGATCCTTCCAGAAATAACCAGCCTATTAGGTTAGGGCAGGCCTGGCTATTATGTATGCCAAGTAAATAGTGTAGGAGCCTCTCACTTTGCTACAGGAAGGAGGAAAAAAAAATCTTACAACAGAGAGGAGACATAAAGCAACATTAGTTGCAGGTAAACCAGCAGGAACTAAGTGACGAATAGGCACCCGCATTGTCCGCCACCGCCCCAACCCCCACCTGGTATTTCTGATAGGAATAATAATTTGGAACTCCCCAGTGTAATGCTTTCTTTTCAGTTCCTTTATTTTCACTGCCCTAAAAAGCACATCATCAGCTCTTAGATCACGTGCATTAATCTAATTACACGCCTTGTTAGCTAATTAGTTCTGGAGTCACTGCTGGAGAAGTCTCCCTCACTATTTATCTATCTGCAATGGCCACGGGGTGTCTGCGCTTTCAGGTTCCCGGGGAAACTGTGCAGTTGTGGCTCTTCAACCTTGTGCTAAGGAGGGACAGTGAAGCTTTCCAGACAGGGAACTGGTCACCTGAAACTCCAGGCTTTGAACAGAAGCTCCAAGAAATGTGTACATCTGTTCAGAAAGGGGGCTGCGGGTGTGGGTTTTTTTTGTTTGTTTGTTTTTGCAGACCTGCTGTTCTTCTTTGAAAACTAACCTACTCTTTAGGGATTTTATTCTGACTGTATTAAACATTAAAGTCACCCTTAAAATGAATCATTGGAAATGCTGCTTGCTCCTTGAGCTCAGAGCCAATTGCGATCCGGAGGCAGGATCTTTCTCAACCAATTTCCCACCTCCGCCCTTTCAAACAAGAGCCACAACCAAAGGCTAAAATTTCAATCCCCATTTACAGAAGCTTTTTGTAAATAAATGAAATTGTCAAGGGGAAAATTGGTCTTTGATCACTGCTGCAAATAATTTGGCCCTTGCATGTCCTATGGTAACAACGCTAAGTCAGTTTTCAATGAATTACTCCTTCAGCACATTAAATTGGGTCTTCGTGATTATTCATTTCAAAGGGTGCCCGGTGGGTTCCCAAGCAGTCTTTTCTACTTGGGTATGATCTAACTCAGACAACAGGTACACTTTTCAGCTCCTGGACCTACCCACACCAAGGTGCTTGTAAGTTCATCCTTGTGCATCAGCAGTTAGTCTACAAGTGAGCTCTCTGAGCCCAAGGCATGGGAAGGAGTTGGAGCAGAGCCAGGCACAAGCGAGAGGCTCCAGAAAGACGTAATCTCAACTCTTCTCCTTCCCACAGTTCCAGCCACCTTCTCCACGCCTATCCGAGTCCTGCCCAGCAGTGAAGGCTCAACTCGATTCCTCTAATTCCACACAGCTCTAGCGCCACAGCTGAGGGTGATTTTCCCTCTCGACTCCAAAATTCAATCACTCCCCCATTCAAACTTGTGGAGCACGTTCTCTGTACCAGGCTCTGTACCATGGTGAATAAGACAGGCTCACTCTGGAAAGAGACATCTACCCAGGATTTTTAGCTATACTGAGCAATACCTGTACTCTGACAAATCTTACACTCTGCACTGTGCCAAATCCGAAGGCCAGATGGTGACCTGACTGACCTCTAAGTGACTCCTCCCGCAAGCCCCACAACCTCCCAAACAGTTGCCCCCTCCTTATTTTTGAAGCACTCTGCCCTTTTGGCACTGCATTCTTCCAGTTTTCCTCCTACCTCTCGGGCCATCTTGAGCCTCCTTCACTGTGTCCTCCTCTGGCCGGCTAATTTGTCAGAGTGCCTCGAAGAACGTCCATCCATCAGCAAGCCCCACCCTCCACTTCCATCACCACCGTGACGCTCGGTTTCTTGACTATAGTATTGCACCAGCTGCCAACTATCAACTTGTTTCCACTGGTCTCTCCTCCCCTCTCCTCCCCTGCCCTCCCTTCCCCTCTCCTCTCCTTCTCATTTTCTCTCTATCCCACATAGCAATCAGAAAATCAGGGAGATCTTTTTCAAACTTAAATCACATTACCTCAATCCCTTACTTAAAATCCGCAAATAGCTGCCTGTATGAGTTTCCTATGGCTGCTGTAACAAATTGCTGCAAACTTAGTGGCTTGAGGCAACACAATTTTGTTATTTTACAGTTCTGGAGGTCAGAAAGATGAAGTAGTTTTCATTGGACAAAACACAACGTGCGGGCAGGGCCGTACTTTCTCAGGAAGCTCTAGGGGAGAATTTCCCTTTCCTTGCCTTTTTCAGCTTTCCTTGCCTCCTTTCTCCTTTCTCCACTGTCAACACCTGCAGCGCCTTAGCATCTCTGCTTCCAGCGTCACATCACTTCTCTGTCTAACCTCCCTGCTTCCATCTTACAAGGACCTTTGTAATTGCACTGGCCTACCTGGGTAATCCAGGATAATCTCCCCATCTTGAGATCCAGAGTTTAATCACATCTGCGAAGTCCCTTTCACCATTTACAGTAACATAGTCACAAGTTATGGAGATTAGGATATGGACATCTGGGAGTGGCACTGTACAGCCTACCACATCACCTGTTGCAATATGAATAAAGCCCCAACTCCTTGCCATGGCCTGAAAGACCCCATAGGATTTGGGCCTGGTGATGCTTCCTGACCTTCTCTGATACCTGGTACCCACACTGGCCAACCTTGTTCCCCTTAAACTTGTTTGACCCCAAGCCCCTTTAGGCCAGCTGCATGAAGAATGTGGGCTCCGGAGCAAAACAGCCTGGATTCAACTCTCAGCTTTGCCACTTACTGGACCTTTAACCTTAGCCAAGTGATTTAACCTCCATTTCCCTTTCTGTGCTTCTGACCGCCTTTCTGTATAATATAAAGAATTTAGAATAGTGCCTAGCTATGAAAAGCGTTCATCATTAATAATGTAAGTGATCATTAATAATAATATCATCCTTGCATGGCTGACTCCTGATTTGGGCATCAGCTTAAATATTACCTCTGCAGGGAAGCCTTCCCCAACAATCCTGTGTAAAGTCAACCCTCTCCCTAAGTCTCTCCCTCTTTATTTCTACAGTACTGCTGTTGTATTCCCTTTATAGTACATATTACTATCTAAAGTTACATATTAATATACTTGTTTACTGTGATTAGCCACCTCTGCTAGAATATAGGCTTCATGTGGACAGAGACTATGTTTTCTGTGCTGTGTGATTAACACTCAGAACAGTGCCTGTCCCATGGGTGTGCAATAAATATTTGTTGGGTGCATGAAAGAATGAATGAATGAATGAACAAATGAATATATTACTGGTTTTCTCCTTGTTGTACTTAAACCAAGTACCCCTGAAGGACAGGGTGTCTGTCATATCCTTCTTTTACAATCAAGACCCACCACAGCGGCCAGCACGAGATATTAATAGCATATTAAACTCTCCTGATTGATCAATACATCAATGAGCTTTAAAGCCTCCTTTTAACGTAAGGGCTCAAAAAAAGAAATGATTTTCCTCCATCCAATCATGCAAAGATTGAGAAAGAAAGGATTTCAAAGTCATATGTTGAAAAAAGAGAAACTCAAAGCAGGAGTCCAGGAAGCTGCCATCCCAACCTTGCCCTGTCCCCAGCACACGCTAGTGGCTTTGGATGGTTCTTTAATTATGGTGAGATCTTCCATTTAAATGAAATACCAAAAAAGATGCTGTGGCTAGCTTATGCATAAAATATGCAACTACAAACCAGTTGCAGGGGAAAACTCTGCCAAGCCCTGAACACCAACCACTCTGTGTCTCACCTTTCCAATAAAACATGTGGCTCCTGCCTAGACTAGTCAGGTGGGGCCTTCCCCTCTGAGGCACCTCCTGGCTGCACTCCCTACTGCCACGTTGGCTGCAGTTCAGAGTGGACATGACCTCACTTCACATGGTAATGTTTTCTCTTCTCACTCCCATAAAATGCTGTACTATCACTGCCATCCACCCCAGCATTTGGGCTTTGGCAGGGGACCCAGGGCAGGATCTTCTTCAACACCAATCCTGAAGTACAGAGATGTCTGCCTGCACCTTCCTCACTCCCTGGAATGGGTTAGACGTAGCTCTCCCTGTGCCTGCAGTACCTGGTACAGACTTGTGTCACACGTGGTCACACATGTCACTGCCTTGCTCAAAACCCTTCATTGGCCCCCAATTGCCCATAAGATTAAATTCAATCCCTCCAAAATGGGTAGTTATTGAATGGGTATAGACTTTCAGTGCTGCAAGATAAAAAGTTCTGGAGAGCTGTGATACAATGTGAATATACTTAACACTATTGAACTTCACTTAGACATGGTTAAGGTGGCAAATTTTATGTTTTCTACCCACAATTAAAAACAAAAATTAATTTAATAACAATTCAATCCCCTCTGGAAACCCATGTTTATCTCTCAGTACTTCCTGGCCTTAAACTTTAATGATGTATGGGAGCTTACAGAAAATCTGGTACCCTTCCTCATGGAGCCAAACACATACCTGGTAAATAAGTTTAAAAAGCTAAAGAGGAAACAGTGAAAGCCAAAGTTGCTGTAGGTTCAGCTACTGTCGCACCCCAAATAGAAAAAAAAAATTCAGTCTCACTAATGTGACCAACAAAACTCTGCACGATGAGATCCTGTAGATCTCACCAGACCCATCTCCTACCTGTTCCCTCCCTCCCTCCTTTATGGTTCTCCAGATACTGTGGCCTTCCTTAGATTCCATAAACTAACACACAATATCCTTTCTTACCTTAAGGCCTCTGGTCAGGGCATTGCTCTGCCTGGAACACACTTCTGCCCACTCCTTAACTGGCTACTTCCCACTCATCCCTCAGGCTTCAGCTGAAATATAATTTCCTAAGACCCCCAATACCCAGCTACAGTGGATCTCCTGGCCCACATTCCTAGGGCTTTTCCTTCTTTGAGCTCATCCTGGTGTGAGGTTTCATGGAAACTTACCACTGTGCTCCAGTGCCCAGTGCCACACATAGCACAGAGAACAGGTATTTCAGGATACTGGAGAAATGGATGGATGATTGTAAGTTCCCCTCAGTAACCCATTCTGAACCTGTATGAACCCAGAAATTGAAGCCTTTTGAAGCTGTCTGTAGGTTCTGCCTGAATTTACCATGTAAGTACAATGCCTGAAGTATACAGTAGTAGCATTATAATTTGTCCTATATCTGCCTCATTTCCAATTTAAATAGCAGCTCCCAATCCACATTCCTTGATTGGGAGATTTTGATCAACAAGGTCAACAGGTACCTGATTCTCATCTCTAGCTCCTTCAGCATTTGGGACTTTTCTTTCCTCTCTCAGTCTTTTGTAGAACCATACTTAACATTTCACCTTTTCTTCCTCCCAGCTTCCTTCCTTCCTTCCTCCTGAGTGATTCTCAGCACTCATTTTGCATCAGAATCACATGGGTAACTTTTTAAAAGTAGGATTTCTATTCCTCATCCACAGAGACTCAGAAAAAAAAAAATAGTCTGGGGTGGAGCCCAGGTGTCAGTATTTATTTAAGTGTTCCAAATGAATACGATGCACAGCCACAGGCAGGCATTGGGTCTTGCTTGGTGTCCTGACTCCACATCAGAGTGGCATAGTGACCAGCCTTGGGCCAGATGCCGCCCCAGCATGCTGAGGTTGGCCCAGTGTCACGTACCACCTTCCCAAGCAGCAGACCACACTTTGTCAAGTTCAAGGTGCCATAGATTATAAAATACAACATGTTTCTACATACCACAAGAAATAAAAACTGCCCATTATAAAAGACACCATTAATTATAACTTATATAATTTATTACATAATTATGCCAATGTGAATAAGTGTGTTAGAATCAATAAACTATGGTATAAAAATTGAAAGATTTCTTATAAAAATTCAAATCCCCAGTAAAAAAATTAGATGACCTGGCGACACAGGGCCCATATCCTCACAGACAACAATGCAGTGAATGCTGAGATTGAGGAAACACAGTGCACTGCACCCCATCGCCCCCCTCAACCCACGTCTAGCTGGTGCTAATATTGCACACACACCAAACACCCAGGCTCTACACAAACCCCCTCCACTCCCTGCCCTCCCAGTCCTTCCTGGCCTCACCCAGGGCTTCCCAGCCCAAGCCTGTGTTTCCCAGTCCTCCCAGGTTCTCAAGGCTCATCCTGGTGCTTCTCAGCAGATGTGCCAGGGCCCTGGTAACCACTGACGTATGAATCCTCTCAGCCCTCAGGATGGCCAGGCACAGTGCTTTTGGCACAAAGTCACTTCTCTTTTCCCCAATGGAACGTACAAATATAGCCATTTTCCTTATGTGCCACGATTTGAAAAGGGTTGGGAAACACTACCCGTGTGGAAGTAGAATCTGGGATCAGAAGACCTAGCATCCACCATGAGTCCCGACACTTAGCATCTGAGTGACACTTAGCATCCTAAAGCTAATATCTGGGTCATCATTTAATCCCTCTGAACGTTAGTATTTCCTCCATAGAACGGTGACTAATGAGAACAACGATCCTTCTGTCACAGAATCCACACAACAAATGCCCATGATCGTGTACACCTGCTGTCCCCAGCCCCCGAGCCGCAGACCTATACCTGTCCATGACCTGTTAGGAACTGGGCCCACAGCAGGAAGCGCGTGAGGGAAACTTCACCTGCACTTACAGCTGCTCCCCATCACTCACTCACATCACCGCCTGCCTCCGCCTCCTGTCAGATCAGCGGCACCCTCGGATTCTCACAGGAGCACGGACCCTACTGTAAACCGCGCACGCTCCGTATGAGACTCTAACGCCTGATGATCTGAGGTGGAGCTAAGGCGGTGATTCCCACCCACAGCCCCGGTCCGTGGAAAAATTGTCTTCCATGAAACCGGTCCCTGGTGCCAAAAAGGTTGGGGATCACTGATGTACGCGACCAGTATTGAAAATGCCACCTTCGCTTTCCCCCAGGCCTGAGTGCCAGGTAGGATGACCCCATGCAGACTGGACACAGGCGGCAGCTACAACGGGAGGGCTTGCTCCCCAGCCTTCTCCCGTGGCTTACGATCTAGCAGTGTGAACAGGTGGACAGACACCAGTACGCCAAAAATAAACTCTGAGTGAATAAATAACTCACACCGAATCCTCAGAGATGGGGGAGGCCATGAGCATGAGGATGATGTGCAGGTGTCTCCAGATAAATTTGTTAATAAATGAGAAGCCACCAAGCCCTGCGTCAGCAGAGGAAACTAGGAAACAACAATCAGCTTTTTTTTTTTCCAGTGAGGTTGATACATCTTCTTTTTTTTTTTTTTTTTTTTTTTTTTTTTTTTTTTTTTTTGAGACAGAGTCTCACTCTGTTGCCCGAGCTAAAGTGCCGTGGCGTCAGCCTAGCTCACAGCAACCTCAAACTCCTGGGCTCAAGCAATCCTTCTGCCTCAGCCTCCCGAGTAGCTGGGACTACAGGCATGCGCCACCATATCCGGCTAATTTTTTCTATATATTTTTAGTTGTCTGGCTAATTTCTTTCATTTTGAGTAGAGACGGGGTCTAGTTCTTGCTCAGGCTGCTCTCGAACTCCTGAGCTCAAATGATCCTCCCGCCTTGGTCTCCCAGAGCGCTGGGAGATATATCTTTTGTAAAAAGTGTTTCAGATTACTTGTTCAGATTCATGATATAAACTAACAGGATGAGTTTCTTTCAAACTTTTGTTGCTGTCCCGCGATATCTGTAGGTGTAGGTATACTTTTACATGGGCTTTTCCTGCCACTATTTCCCCAAATCTCCCATAGCAAATGATGCCAAAGGATCCAGACCCCACGTTCTGTAAAAAAGACAAAAATAAACAAGAATGCAATATTATGATCAACCACTGAGTAATGTGACCATGATAAATGCAAAGACGCCTGTCAGCGTTCCTATTTATATGTAACTACTGCTGTAGCCCTCGCCTTAATTATGCTCTTATTCACTGTGCACATGGAGTCTGTCACCATGGGTCTGGGTGTCACTGAGCCCAGGAGCCTCCAACCAGCATAAATACATGCCACACACCCGGCCGTTCCGTGCAACTTTTCAAATGAATTATCGAGGAGATTTAAAAATTCTTCAAAAATGTCACAATAATAACTATTTTATCTTTTTTATGCCATAATTATGATTTGGAGCTTTGCTTTTCTTATTTCATCCAGGCACACCACAACTCATGAATAAAATATGACAAGTTTGATAGCAGCCATTGGAGAGGGTTCATCCGTAACAGCAGACGTGCTCGGTGTACAAAGAGCTTTTATATTGCAACAGCCTTTGTTTCTGGGATGGGCTTTTATCTAAAAGAAGGGCCACGTGTGTTCTCCCACCTCCAGCATCCCCCTCCCACCACCCCACAATGCCTGCCTTCAGCACAACACCTGAACCGTGTTTACTTTGTCTTTTAATGAGCACATTTCTAAACAATTAGGGAACAAATCAGAAAACCAAAGGGCACTCTGCTCAATGTGAAACTGGCTGGAAACAACATATCAAACGATTGACTCAGAGACACAAGCAGACCACAAACTAATCCACAAAGTAGGCGACTTGACATCGGAAAAATCATTTGTGGGATTGCGCCTACCGGGCAAGATACTTAAAGCACTCACAAGATTCTCTTTCAAGAAGTTTTCTTTCCTCAGCAAAGGCTGCCAGGTCCCTTCAAAGTCCAGGCTCTGGTATGTCTTTCAAAGAAATAAATGTGAAAAGGAGAGGGAAGTAATGTGTGGCTCTGCAAAACCATCAGCATTTATCAAATGGCCCCAGGGATGTCAGACTTCAAGTTTTGAGGTTTCATTTTTTTAAAGCAAACTGACAAGCATCTTGTTCTACCACACATAGAAAACCAACTGGCGTCCAAGTTTCCTTCCAAATACAATTTTTTCCCAGAGTTTGTTTCAAAATAGGTAAAAGCAAAAAGACATTTTAAAGTCATTCCTTGCCTAGAACTTGAAGAAGGAAGAGTCGAGATTTAGATCCCCTGGAATGAGCAATTTGCCAAACTCCCAGAGTTGTGGGTTTGTCTGTGGAGTTTTACAAACAAATCTAAGATTAAGCTGAGACTACAAAACATTTCTGACACTCCTCAAGAAAATGAACCATAGTATCATCAGGAAAAGCTTAGGCATATGTTGTTGTTTTCTTGTGTTTACTGTGCAGATGCACAGTGATAACTATTTTTGGAAATATCCAAGTCTGCATATTTTTTTAATCTTCACCCAGGTACTCCAAGACACCAGGATGGTCTTGAATTGTGACTCCTTCAACCCTCTAGAACAAAGCCCGAAGCCGGAGTGAATGTCTACTATGTTGAGGCTGTAGTTCCTGAGGGGGAGAATTCAGTCACCTTGCCTAACCTACTATCATGTTGCATTAAACCACACCTTGCTACTGACACTTTATGACACCAAGCAACCCAACAGCGCTTATGTGCAGATGCAAAATAAAATTCTTCCTCCACCACCTCTTCACAGCCTCATACACACAGTTTGGACAGCAAGAGGAGGCTGAATCTTTGGCAGATAAATAAGGCAGCAGCTTGAACACTCATGAAAAAGAGGTAATTTTTATTCCCACAACACAGAACACAATAGTTTTTGGCACTCTGAAGATCTAACTGTCCATTTGGAGGTGTGGGGCAGAGCCTTCCTTATATCAGATCCCATTTTTCAAAGGGGCTACATGACCACTGGAAAATTTGGCAGTGGCATTTAAATCTTTAATAGACACTGCCAAATGGGATTAGGTACCGTACTTCAGGGTTAGTGGTAAAAAGAAACAAAGAAGATAAAAAACATTTGCAAACCAGCTGCATGTACACCTATGCCAATGATGCTTGAAATCCTGAGCAGTCTTGTTTTAGGTCAAAGGATCCCAAATGTCAAATCTCAAGGTCTTGCCTCATAGATCTGGGAGCTGACTTCTAACATTGTGAGCCCTGATCAATCCATCATTCCCGCTTTCCTCCACCGGCTGGGCATTACCTTCCACACTCCATTTGCCACCTTTTTCTACTCATGCATTTGAGGGCAAAATAACTACAACACTCTTCAGACCCACTTTTCCCAGCAAAAGTCTAGGGACTCATGGTCTGGGACATGAAACTAATCTGCATTTGTGCAAGCACTAGTGTGTACTCAAATATTTCTGGGGCCCTCCAATCACAACTCTAGATATGGCTGATCAGATACAGGCTGAATAGCAGAGAATTGAACCCACCACACTTGTCAAGTCAACCAAAAGAATAATGAGAACAACATTATAGCTACATACACTCCCGTCTACACCTTTCATGGATGGTACAGACAATGTTCGCATTTCTCAATTCAAGTGTTGAATCTCCTCTTTTTGTTTGTGTAAGAGGGCACGGTGGCTGGCTGAGTTGACACACAGATGCTACAGATATAGGCAACCTTTCTCCCCACCCCACACAGCAACTATATATCCTGGAACTTTTGTCTAGCAACTAGGAAGGGGAAAAGGAGTGTTTCCTTTTTTGTTATGATGACAGCTTGTATGGAGAGAATGATGTCTGCTCTCATGCCCTTGGGCAGGGTTTGAGCTTCTATGTTTGGAGGAGCAAGAATATACAGGAGACAGGATATTTCCTTAAGAGATTTTTCTGGATTCTGGGCAAAGCAGGGATAATTAGGAGTCAGGAAACAAAGGGTGGAGTAATTGGAATAAGAGTCCTTCTCCCACTTGGACCCAAGAACACTCTGCTCCCCCTAAGAGCTCTGGCCAAAGCAGGGAGAACATCTCTGTCTCCAACTGGAGCAAGTGCCTACAGTATCCCTAAAGACCTGCACCTCTGGGGGACCAGAAGACACAGCCCCCTGGACAGAAGTGGTGATTCGTAAGGGGTTCTATCGGCCCTGGCAGTGACAAACCTCCTCCCAGTAACTTCTTGAACTGGCCAGAGTAGAGAAAGCAAAGAACCACTTGCCCAATGGTGGATGAAGCTATCAGAATGAGTGGTCAGATGCCCTAGAGGGAACCCAAAAAAAGACTTGGGTTCCTGAAATGTTGCACAGAAAACTACTGATTCTGCTTGGACAGAATGGAACAAGAATAGATGTTTTGTGGTTATAAGCAATACTGTAGTTCCTTTGGTATTTACAGATATGAATCCAGGTGAGATAGTTTCTCACTTAAAACAAGCCATTAACAGCATTAAATAGGAATGTACAGATGTCATTTTTATGTGGTTTTCTTCCATGAAGACCATGGATGCTGTGAACATCTGAGACTTTAGGTCAGCCCTACAGGGGATCACTGAGCCAAAGCTCTGTGGAAAGTCACAGGAAGCAAACACTGAAATATTCACAAACTGTGACTGTGAGGCTCATAGAGGGAGGCAGGGGATGTAAGAATTAAGGTGAAGGCCATGTGAGCCACACTTAGATAAGAGCAAGAGGGAAGAAGGCGGAGGAAGACACAGCTTGTCAGGCAGGTCTACATTTGAGACCCAGCTGTGCTCCTTACCAGCAGCATAACTTCTCTGAGCCTCAAGTTCCTCACCTGTAAAATGTGGGTGAGACTCCCCACCTCACAAATTGTCATAGCTCAATAAAGATCACTTCCTTCCCATCCTTCCTTCCATTCTCCCAACCTAAGGAACTTCCACCAAATATGAGGTCCTTGTTACTTAAAAAAAAAATAGAACAAAATATGACAGATTCTCACTGACAGAAGGGACCCTATAACAGTCATCCTCAGCAGGGGCAATCTTGCCCACAGGAACATCTGGCAATGTCTGGAGACATTTTTGATGGCCGCAACTTAGGGGTGATACTGGCATCTAGTGGGTGGAGGTTCAGGATGCTGCTAAACATCCTACAATGTACAGGACAGCCCCCCACAATAAAAATTATCCAGCCCCAAACATCACTGGTGCTGAGATAGAGAAACCCAGCCTTAAAGGAAACTCTAACCCAACCTCCCACTAATTCAGGAATTCTCATTATAATACCTCTGAGAGATGTTCTTCACAACTTTTCTTTGAACACTTGCAGGGACAGAGACTGACTGTCTCTGTTAAATCTCCATTGTTGATCAGCTCTAACTCAAAACAACTCTTTTTAGATTAAATCAAAATCAATTTTTCCAACATTTTATTCTAGAATTCTTAGGGTTCCAATGCCTTACATTTAAGTCCTTTAACCATCTTGAATTAATTATTGTGAGTAGTGAGAGATATGGATCTTGTACAATGAATGCTATCTGGGTAATGGGCACACTTTTAACCCTGACTCAAGCATTACAAAAGTGATCCATGTAACCAAAAACATTTGTACCCTCATAATACTTTTAAATTTAAAAAAATAAGTAATAGGGCATTGGTAGATTTTCTGAGCTTTCTTTTCTATTAAGATCTCTGCTGGTGGAGAAAATAGAATCGTATCACTTCAAAGAATCAATTGTGTTTTTATGTTTGTGAGTCATAATCAGTGGTAACCTGGTTAAAAAAAAATCAAGAACTTTAAGTGGCCAGCTCTACTTTTGCCCTCTCCTTCCTCACAGAGTAAATCTAAAACCTCTTGAGTTCATCAAGTAGCAGGTGCACTGTACGTTCGCAAGTGTGCAAGGCCCTGGGGGAGAAGCAAGTTTGAATGGACAGAGTTCCCGCCCTCAGGAAGTTTACACCCTAACAGAGATGACAGAGAGATGAAAAACTGCACAAGAAGGTAGAATAAATGTAGATTAAATAGAATTTTAAGGAATATGCTACATCCTCAAGGAAAAAGTACCCATTTAATTCTAACTGAGGTCATCTAGGATGGGTCAAGAAAAAATGACACATGTTAAGAAAGTTAAAGGAACTGAAATGGAGACAAAGACATCTCTGGATGACAATACACCAAAAGGAAAAGCTGGCATCACAAAAGTGCAGCAAACACTCAAGGGTCAGCAGTCGGACAGGCAGAGCTTAGAATCAGGAAAGTGATGTAGTGGGAGATGAGAAGAGAAAGATGGGTTGGAGCCAGATTCATGGAAAGACTCAAATGTCATGCTAAAGAATCTGGATGCATCAGGCCACGTTCCAAGTAGGGCAACACCATGATGCGTCCTGTGGGAGGACAATGCGGGCTGCAGCGGCGTGGGGGATGACTGGAAAAGAGGGACATTAGTATGGTATGAGGGGTACCAAGGTAAAGGGGTTTTTTGTATTTTAAGGTTAGAGAGATGGTCATGTACTATGGACTGAATTGTGTCCCCCTCCTCCAAAAAAATTCATATGTTGAAGCCCCATTCAATTTGATGGTATTTAGAGATGAGGCCTTTGGGAGGAAATGAGGTTTAGGTAAGGTTATGAGGGTTGGATCCTCATAATGGGATTAGCACCCTAATAAGAAGATACCAGAGAGCTTGCCCCCTCTCTCTCTCTCTCTCTCTCTGCCATGTGAGGATATGGCAAGGAGGAAGCCACCTGCAAGCCAGGAAGAAGGCCCTCACCAGAACCTGATGCTGATCTTGGAGTTCCCAGCCTCCAGAACTACGAGAAAATAAATTTCTGTTGTTTAAGCCGCCCAGTCTGTGATATTTTGTTCTGGCAGCCTGAGCTGACTAATGCAGCACATTAAGAGGAAACAGAAGGAATATACCAAAAGTGCAAGAAAGGGAGAGCATGGCTCTCAAACCAGGTTCTGGAGGCAGGAGACTGCCCAGGCTCAGGTGGAATCATTAGCGTTAGAAAGGAAGAAGATCACAGGGCTCACAGAGGCTGAGGCTGAAGGAGGAGAGAGAGGGCAGGTGATGATAGGGTGAAATTGTAGAGGAAAAAGAGCTTAGGGCTTAGCAAGTTCATTTCAGATACCCTAAATTTTTAGTGAGATAAAGACACAGTTAGAGGTAGTATAAGAGGAAGATAATAGGGTGGGACAAATAAGAAAAATAGAATGGTTTGGACCGGCTGCTCTCGAGCACAGGGTGGGAAGGCATGTGGGGAATAGTACCACGGAAAGGAAACAGTAAGAGCCCATCTGAGACAGGCTGATAGAAATGTGAAGAGCTGTACTCAGCCAAGTCTCGCCATCCCTGCTGGGCATGGATGGTGGGATTTAAGCAGGGTGGGGGATTATAGCAAGGCAGGAAGGAGAGGTCCCTGTGTGCCCAGTGATGGGACAGGGAGACAAAACTGAGTGAATTCTGTTTGGGGTGATGAAAAACTTTGAAAATGGTGGCAATGGTTGCATAACACTGTGGATGTAATTAATGCCATGGAATTGTACCTTTAAAATGGTTGAAATGGAAAATTTTATGTTATATATATTTTATCACAACAAAAAAAAATCATGTGGGGGAAAAAACTGGGTGGAAAGGAAAATGAAGCCCGAGAAGAGAGAAAGGGAGAAAAGGAAAAAAGGAAAGAGTTACAGAGAAAAAAAAATGTTGCAAGAGAAAGGAGGAGAAAGAGAAGGAAGGATGGATTATTTAAAGCTGGGCTATCCTTCCCCAACATACAGCTCTCCCACCATCACCACCAGCACCTGAGTCTTTTCTCTTCCAGTCTAAACAGTCTTAGTTTCTCCCACATACAAATACATGGTGTTTATACACCTTGCCCTTGTCTACCCAATTCCTCTGGACTTAATCCAGTTTGCAAATTGTCCTGACAAAATGCAAAGCCCAGAACTGAACACAAGCCCCACCGTGGCATATGCAGAGTAGAATCCAGTGCAATGGTTCTTAACTGGAAGCACCTGTCCCCCTCCCACAGGAGACATTTGGCAATGTCTGGAGGTATTTTTTTTATTGCCATAGCGAGGGGCGAGGGGTGTTACTGACGGTTAGTGGGTAGATGCCAAGGATGCTGCTATTACACAAAGCACAAGAAACCTCCCTCAAAAATATCTGGTCCAAACTGTCAATTACCCTGCGGTAGTGCAACTATTATCTCCCACTATATCCCATGACCTGGACACTATGTCCCTATTAAGGTGGCCTAAGATAGATGGCATAGGCTCTCCTGGATCGTATTAAACTTGAGTCATTTAAAAACCCCCAGGTCTTTTTCACATGAACTGCTCTCAAGATAGGCTTGCTCTTGTGCAGCTGAGGCTTTGAGCCACTGGGAAGGACTTTATATTAATCCCTATTAAGTGCTATCCTGTCAGTCTCAGTTCCTGGTTACAACCCACGAAGATACTGAGAGGCTTGTTTCTAACATTCAGTGAAGGAGTTTTTGTCCCAGCTCTTCACCACTTCCAGCAGCAGCTCCCAAATAGGGGACCGCAGACAGGTTCTGGGCTGACAGGGGTGGCTGCCAGTTTGCAGCATCACTCTCAGCTAGTCTCCTGCCTGCTTCAACCAAGATGATCCGGGTCTTTACCTAAGCACCCCGGGTGAGAGCAGCCCTCTAGATGAGAGCAGCCCCATCATCTCTCCTGCACACCTCACTGCCAGATGCCACAGATTCTCCCCTGCCCTGTGAGGAAAAGAAGGGAGCAGAAATGGCTGAGATGTGTCAGGCCAGAGATGTACGTGTATGTGGCTTGGGGTGGGAACGTTGTTTCCCAACCATTCTCGCTATACTGTAAAATATCTGAATTGAATGCAACAGCATTAAGAGTGTGTTTCTTCTATTTTGTCAGCAGAGCTATGTGAACCCGAACTTTCCACTAAGCCTAAAAAACAACCAAGTTCACAGGCTGACATTAAAGTGCCATGCTACGATGCACTGTCAAATATAAATCTCCAAAATGACAAATCTATAGAGAGAAAATTACAGAAATTAGATTCATTGTAATTTCAAAAATTGAATTTTTATGTTGCAATCGTTTGTGTCATAACCATTACTATTTTATTTTAATGTCAGTATAAGGCAGCCAATTATCCTTCGTTAAGAAGGGTTGTCGTTTCTTATGACATAATATCCTTCCTTTTCTTAGTATTAAAGTGTCTCATCTTAGTAAAGTGTTGACGAAATTAACAGATGACAATTAATATATTTACATCCTTACTTGGCAAAAATAAATGTTAGAGACCCTGCATCATTTCCTAAATTTCTTCTACAACTTCACCAAACTGTGAAATCCAAAATTCTAGCACCAGTTGACCTAAAGATTTGATAAATACACCTGCGATGTTTCCATGCAAGTCTCTGATGAGAAATACCATCCCAGAAAGGATTATATACAAAAATACAAAGGATGGCCCTGAGGATCATCCTTCAGGTCAACATCAATTCATAAATGAACGCTTTTAGGGTATGCTTGTTCAGCAAACTATAAATCTGCCTAACTATATTATCAACAAGTTCACATTTAACCATCTTGCCCAAAGATTGTCCTGAGAAGCTGTTAAAGGCCCCATTGAAATCAAAGTGAACTTGTCTATGAGACAACAATGGATAAACTAGCCCAAAACCTGGAGGTACTTGCATTTTATTTTTCTTGTTAATCATGTACTCCCCCTTGTCTTGGTAACTGCACCCTGGTTTTCCTTTAGAGAACCACCACTCGCTTACTTTGAGTCCATATGGTGCAAGTGTTGACTCCTCCCCACAACTGCAGGGATAGGCATGGGGCCCAGGTCTGATCAATCAGCACCATCCATCCTCCTGATCAGAGCTTTGGCTTAAGGATGGGTGTATGCCCCATGACAAACCAATGAGAAACAGTTCCAGAAGTTTTGTTCTACTTACTGACAAAAAAGAGGCATCTTCCCATTGCAATTCCTGAGAAAATGTGATATAAGCCTGGGGTCACTTTGCTCCCTAAATACAGCCAGCCCAAAACAACAGAGTCAAGAAATGGAGAGAAAGTGAGATTAACGCCATGATGATATCACTGGAGCACCTTAATCCAGGAGGACTCGGGTTACTTCTACCACTAACTTTGGTTACATGAGCCAATTAAATTTCTCCTTTTTACTTAAGCCACTTGGACTTGGCTATTGATCTTTTGCAAGTAAAAAGGTTTGGCTGCTACGTGAGATTCATTTAAGAATGTGAGTTTGGTGAGTTCTGTCATTTCATTCACCACACAAACATTTACTGCACACCTTCACAGTTCCAGGCACTGTGCTAAACTCAGAGACATAACAGAGAATAGACTTGGCCCTGGCCTTTGAAGAGGTAGTCTAGCGAAGAAGACTGACTTCTAAGGACACAAATTACAAGAAGCTGTGTGGTCAGCACTAGAGTCAAGTATGATTAATGAAGGAGCACAAAGATCAAACTGAACTGAGTCTACTTTCTATGGTCCAAGAAGCCATGAGAAAAGAATGATATTTCAGTATATTCTTGAACTAACTCCTGGGGAGTCAATCATTTCTCTTCTAATGTTCCCATCTGTTTAATTTTTTAAAAATTCAAAATTTTGCCAAGAAGAGATATTAAGATCACTAGCCTAAGCTATGCTTTTTGGAATACAAATTTCTCCGTTAAAAATAATAATAAGGATGGATAATGTAGAAACCCTCAGCACCTCCCTCACTCTCCATGGTTTTCCTAAGATTATAGGACAGAATTATAATGATCAAAACTACGTTTCTCTATTTCTCTGGATACGATTCATCCGGACTCAGGGCTAGTTTAAAGCACTTTGAGCCTCTCCTTCTAAGTTATAACCAAATTGGACTTTAATTTTCTCTTTCTCCTGTTTGCTCCTCACTATCCTATATTAAGATCATTCTTCTAGAAGGAACAACTGAATCAAATGAGAAAAAGTGTCTCTGTGTCATCTGTTAACCTTACACCTTCTCTTTCAAGCCAGGTGCCCATTTTTTCTTTTGTCTTTTACTCTCCCTAAACATAGTTAATGATAAGATCTTAAATTCATAGGTACATAGGACATATCTGACATATCTTGGAAATTTTCTGCTTAAGGACAATAATTTTGGTGAATAATAATTTTGTATTCTTACTAGTTATAACTTTATTTAATAGAGAAAATTCTCAAAGAAAAACCAGTATTTCTTCATCATCTTTACAAAAGATGTTTATAAATTTTTACCCTCCCACAATTGTTGCTGTTGAATTGGCTACTCCCAAAGCTGACTAAAGCTAGAGTTGGTGCCAGGTATTCTCAATAGATGCAGAAAAAACATTTGAAAAAATGCACCATTCATAGTGGTTTAAAAGAAAAAAAAAAACTCTCAGCAAACTAGGATTACATGACAACTCCTCATTCTGATACAGGGCATCTACAAAAAAACCTACAAGTAACAACAGACTTAATGATAAAACATTGAATGTTTTCAACAAAGATTGGAACAAAAATGTTCATCATAATTTCTATTCAGCATAGTACTAAAAGTTCTAAACAGTGCAATATAGCAAGAAATAAATCAAATACAAAAGATTAGAAAGAAGTAAAACTGCCATTACTCACAGATGACATGATTGTAAATGAAGAAAACCTCATAGAACTGCAAAAAAAAAAACTACCAGAACAAGTGGATTTAGCATGGTCTCAAGATAAATGGCCAATACATAAAAATTAATTACAATTATATACAATAGTAACAAACAATTAAAAATGAAAGTTAAATGTAATATCATTTAAATTAGCATTAAAAGTCTAAAATCAAAGAATAAATCCAACAAAGGATATGCAAACCTCTATAATAAAAACTACAAAACAATGCTGAGAAATATTAAAGAAATCTAAATTGATAAAGTTATATACAATGTTCATGGACTGAGTCATGTGAAACTAAATGTTTTTGAAATATGCATTATCTCAAATTGTTACAGAGATTTAATACAAACCAAATCAAAATCCCAGCAGTATGTTTTGAAGAAACTGACAACTGATTCTAAGATGTATATTTAAATGGAAAGGATCTAGAATAGCCAAGCAGTCATTAAAAAAAGAAATCCTTATACTGCCTGATTTCAAGACTTGCCATAAAACTGCAATAACCAATAGAGTCTGGTATTAGTGTAAGGATAAAGCCATAGATCTGTGGAACAGAATGGAGAATACAGAAATAGACACACATATGCAGTCAAATGATTTTTGACAAAGTCACCAAATCAACAAGATAGGAAAACAAAAGTATTTTTAGCACAAAGTACCAGAGAACATCTGGAGATTTGTATTTTAAAAAATGAACCTCAACCTTTGTCTCACATCACACACAAAAATTAATACCAGATGCATCATAGACTAAACATAAAAGCTGGAACCATAAATTTCTAGAAGATAAAATTTCTTCATAACTTTAGTAGGCAAAGATTTCTTAGACAAAATACAAAAAGCCAACCACAAAAGAAAAAAAATAATTAAATTTGGACCTCATCAAAATTTAAAATTTATGCTCATGAAAAACACAAGCAAGAATATGAATAGATAAGCCAGAAACTGGGAGAAAAATACCTGTAATTCATAAATCTGACCAAGAACTTGTAGCCAGAATATATAAAGAACTTCTATAAGTAAATGACTTTTTAAAATAACAATAATTAGTAAAAGACTTAAACACATTCTTCACAAAGATGTAAGAATGTAAACAAAACATACATGAAAATATGCTAAACATCATTACTTATCAGGGAAATGAAAATTAAAACCACAGTGAGATACCAATAAAGACAAATTTGAATGCTAAAATAAAAGGGACAAAACTAAATGTTGGTGAGGATGTATAGCAATTGAAACTCTCATACATTGCTGATGGGCTTGTAAAATAAACAACCACTTTGAAGAACTCTTTGGTGACTTCTTATAAAGTTACACCTACCCTTTGGCGCAGCAATTCCACTCCTAGATATTTACCCAAAATAAATGAAAATATATTCATATAATGGAAGGCTAATTGACAATAAAAATGAACCACGAATACATGCAAGCAACGTTAGTAGAAGTTCAACCCTTTTTAGCTATGGTAAGGGTAAGGAAAGCAAGTGGGGCTTAGCTATTTAACCAATCAGAAAGCCACTAACAGCATAAATTCCACCACCTCCCAGGCCAGCCTTTCCTTCATACAGTGATTCCAAGAGAGGACAGATTATGGCACAGAGTTACTGACATATGGGTCCCAACTATACAAGCAAGGGAAATCACACACAGCTGACATGCTCAAAAAGGTCTAAAGCTCACACTCAGGTTTTCCTCTAATATCCAGATCACTTTTATCACCATGTGATCATATGACCTCAGGCATTGTTCTTTGCATAAATGCCTTCTGCTATGATTTGAATATTTGTCCCCTCCAAAACTCATATTGAAATTTAATCCCCAATGTGGCAATATTGAGAGGTCGGCCCTTTAACAGGTAATTGGATGATGAGGGTTCTGCCCTCATGAATAGATTACTCCATTCAGGGATTAATAGATTAATGGGCTAATGGATCAATGGGTTGTCAAGGGAGTATCACTTATGGCTTTATAAGAAGAGGAAGAGAGATCTGAGCTGGGATGCTCAGCTCCCTTGCCATGTGATGTCCTGTGCTGCCTCTGGACTCTGCAGAGTCCCCACCAGCAAGGAGGCACTCAAAAGATGCAGCCCCTATACCACAGAGTGCTCAGCCTCTGTAACTGTAAAAAATAAATTCCTTTCTTTATTAATTACCCAATTTTGGATATTCTGTTCTAAGCAACAAAAAATAGACTAAGACACCTTCCACATTCCATCCCAGTTCCTTCTCTCTCTTTTGAAGGATGCCGCACTCAACAGTTCTCCCTTTTCATCATGCCTGGGCTACCTCGGACCTTGCTGACCAAGACATGTTCTTCTTGTTGAAGAAATCGTGTTAGGTTCTTATTGCAAAATAAGCATGTTCTGTCTTTACTAACATATCATTAAAATATCCCCAAACACACATGACCACATACTGATAGCTTTTTATCAAAGAACCTCAAAGCCAGTACATTGCCCACCAACACTAATTAACATTTTCTTACATTTCAATACATTCAATTGCCCTCCTGGTCAGCACAACCCATCACTCTGAAGCAACATTCAGTTGTTCCACAAAATTATTATTATATATGGCCAGGTGTTTTGTAAGAAGGAAGTCAGACGTGTATTGTGAATAAGACACATCTGTGAGCCAAAGGGGAGCAGACCAACAGTCAACTAACTGAAGAATCACCACTGGAGATTTCTCCTTTAGAGGGCAAAGAAAATGAGAAGTTTTCTGTATCAGCCTGGAATGGTGTGAGCAAGGTGTTACCTTCAGTCATGGGGATGGGCCAAAGACTTTTCAAGGTTCTTTCCATCCTTCAGAGTACAATGGTATAGAACCAGAAACAAACCACCCTGGAAGATGTACATATACACTTCCTGGATTTCAACTTATCAAAACCATCACCAAGAAATAAATAATGTAAACAATGGTGAGTGCATCAAGAAAATAGGTCTAAAAATGATCTAGAATATACCATGTAATGGTAAATAAAATTCCACCTTCGGTGTCCTTTATCTGAAAACCGCATTTGGCAAACATGACAGAATCAGAAAAGGACAATGTTCGATGCCATATTAAATAATAATAACCACTCTTAAGTGCCTACTACGTGCCACATACTTCAATTCCTTCCTACATGCCTGAAAGGGGTTGGATATTAATATCTCCATCTAACTAACATATTGGAAGTCTGAGGTTAAAGTGGTTAAGCTATTTGCCTAATTTTATTGACTTGTTAAGTACACAAAAGGATTTCAACCTAAATCTCACTCCAAACTATATCTTTCCACTTGACCATGCTGCCTTAAAGTTCTTGAAAAACTTGGAGACCTTTGTTTGACTCCCAAAGAACATCATTCTATGAACTACTGTAAGGAGTAAGGTCGAAGGTCCTACCCACTTCGCCTTCTCCCTGTACCAACTGACACTGCCAAAAGACACCCACTACCTGTGGCCACCATCTAATGACCAGAGAAGTCTTCCCTGACCCAAAAGGCATGGATACTAGTTGGGTTCTGTCTCTGACTGGCACTCTGACACTCAAAATGTCTCAGTTTCCTCTCCTGCTACCCAGGATAATATCTGTCCTTGCCTGTTCACAGTCTCATTATTAGTTAAATAATTAGAGTTAACAGACTGGAGACAGGTAAGAAATTCCTCTTGCTTGTGAAGACATTTTCACTTTGCACAAAGGTCCAGCATGGAGGAGCAGAAGGAAGGCTGAGCTCACAGTCAGAGGACCAGAATAAAAGTTCATAGTTTAGCCACTACTTCCCATGTAATATGGTTTGGATGTTTGGCCCCTCCAAATCTCGTGTTGAAATTTGATCTCCAGTGTTGAATATGGGGCCTGGTGGGAGGTGTTTGGGTCATGGGGTTGGATCCCTTGTGAATGGCTTGGTGTCCTCCACGCAACAATGAGTAAGTTCTTACTTTATTAGTTCACAGGAGAACTAGTGGTTTAAAAGAGCCTGACACCTCCTCCTCCCTGTCTTGCTCCTGCTCTCACCATGTGACACGCCTGCTCCTCCTTCACCTGCTGCTTTGATTGGAAGTTCTATGAAGCCCCCACGAGAAGTAGATGCTGGCATCATGCTTCTTGGTCAGCCTGAAGAACCATGAGCCAAATAAACCTTTCTTTATAAATTACCCAGTCTCAAGTATTCCTTTATAGCAATGCAAAATGGACTAACACACCATGTGTTCTTGGACAAGTCATTTCCCTGCTTTGAGCCTCATTGCCTTCCTCATCTAGAAGATAATGTCATTGCACCAATCATTACTTCTTCAAATATGGCCCACTGCCCAGTAGCAGACCATAAAGCTTCTCTTGCTAGATCTCAAAGTTGACTGAAAAATAAGTCTTTTTATGAAGTGCATGAGTAAATGGCATGTCATTCCAAAGTGTTATTTTTGTGTACAACTAAAGGTTACTTATTAGTAATCTACTGAGTAGATTACTATAACTTGTTAACAGTCAACTAAAATTAGTATGTTTCTAGTTTATTCAGGACTCAACTACTTGGGAATATTCAAAACTCCTACTTTGCATGAACATGTGCAGAGGGTTATAAGGCCCACATTTTTAGGAAGAATACACTGATATCAATATCATTGCTATCTTCAGTTGATTGTGGCTTTCAGTTACTGTTATGACTGCTTATAAATTAACGTTAATAAGTTCCATAACCATCAATTTAGATTGCAGTGTATCATTTGGTGAACCCTACCATGTGTGGTGGTACTTATTTGGATCCACAGTGTTTGAGACCTATAATTTTCAGTATTTGAGCTTTCAAGCATATAAGAATTTTATGGTATGTCAATTATATCTCAATTTTTTAGAATAAAAAAAACCTTCAAACTCTAACAAAAAAAAGAATTAGATTCAAAAATGTGTGATAGAAAATATAAAGTAGGGTAATGTGGTAGAGAGTGAATGAGGAGGTTTCTTTGCCAAGGCAAAGGATCTTCAAAGACTTTTCTGGGGAGGTGACGTGTAAGTCTGAATAATGAGGAGCAGGCTGGTGAAGACCTGGGTGACTCCATGGCAGGCAGAGGGACCAGCAAGGGGAAAAGGTTCTGAGGCAGGAACAAGCTTGGAATGTATCATGGTCTGGATTGTCCTCCCATTCTCGTTCTCCTTCCCATGGGCAGGATATACTACCTTGGCCCCCACGTTGAGTTTGGCCATGTGACTTTGCTTGGGCAATGGAGTATAGCAGATGTGATAGGAGCAAAGGCTTAAAACATGCCTGTGCAATACGCTTGCCCTCTTGGGCTACTGCCTTGCAAGGGGCAGAGCCTGCCCCGAGTAGCTGCTGCTCCTTCATTCTGGGTTCCAGAATGACCACACACAGAGCAGACTGGAGCCTACACTACTATAAAGAGCCAAGCCCAACTGTATTTACAGCTTGAAGCAGAACTTCCCAGTTGAGCTCAGCCGAGATTAGCTGATTCAGTCAACTTGCAGTCCTATAAAAGGGAGAATAAATGCTTATCATTGCATGCTCCTGAGTTTTGGAGTAGTTTATTATACAGCAATAGCTGACTGATATAGTATGTTCAGACAGAGAGAATATTGGTGCGATTATGGTGAGCAAGGAAGATGAGTAGTGATATAGATGAGATAGGAAGGAGTCACATAAGGTAAAGCATCACAAGAAAGTTCTTTAGTTTGGATTGTAAGACTATCTGACTGTTGTATGTAGGATGGACTGCAGAGGTGTATAAGTGGATGACAGGATACCAGTTATAGGAGGATATCATGATATCCTAAACAAGAAATGACAGTATCCAGGAGTAAGGTCATGGCTATGGAAATGGTGAGATGTGATCTAATTCAAGATATATTTTGGAGGTAGAAGAGATGGTAATAATTAATAGACAAGATTAAGGACATAAAGATAAGAGTGTTTAAGGATGGTTCCCTAAGTTTGGGGCCTAAGAAACTGGGTAGATGATAGAGCTATTTACTGGATGGGGAAAGCTTGAGATTAGGGCAAAAACATGTCCAGAGTGGGGAGATGGGGAGAGTGGGCAGTTCTAGCATCTTATGTTTGAGATGCTAGCTAGGTGGTTAGATATTTATTCAATTCTGCCTTTCAGGGAAATGTTATGAGTCAGAAAAATAAATGTGAGTATTCTCAGTGTACAGATGATATTTGAAGCCATGAGACCAGATATCACCTGAGAGGTGGAGAAGATATCTCAGACAGAGCTCAGTCCAACATTTGGAGGTTCAGGAGCTGAGGACAAGCCAGCCAAGGTTACAGGGACACACGGGTCTGTGAGGCAAGGGAAAAGTAGGCAAGGATGATAGCAGGAAACCCAGAGAAGAATCATGGCTCCAATGTGATTCATTCACAGCTTTGGGTGATTGCTAAAGAAGATATAGAACTAATTACAAAAGAAAATAAAGAAAAGACAAGGAAAAACTTTGAACAGTAATATCTCACTTCTATAGCAACTCACCGCTAGAAAGTAGGGATGGGTTTGGCAGGTAAGCCATGGGTATTGTGCCCTGTATAAGTAGGTTTTAGGGAGAAAAGTTTCAGAGTCACTTAATTTAATGCTTTCTATAAGCCCTCCAAGCTCTGTAGAGTCTTTGACTACAGACTGGTTAGGAATCTACACTAGCTCAGTGTAGATGATCCAACGTACATATCTAATGGAGATGTAGATGCAGAGACAATCTTGCTAGAAAGAACAGAATACAAAGAGCTCTTTTATTCCCATACCTCTTCCACCTCCAAAAAGAAGCACAGCTATGGATTGGGGATACCAAGGAGCAGAGGATATAGTTTGCAATGTGCCATGAGATGAAGTAATGGCTAGGCCCACAGGAGCCAAGATCCCTGAGTCTAGGGGAAAGGCACTGGGGTATTTGCTTTTGCTTGGAAGGATTTCAAGTTATTTCCCTCTTGGTTTCCCTTTACTCCCTCTTTAAACTTCCTTCCTTGCCTATGACCATTGAGGTAAGACATGGCCGGCACCTTCTCCAGCTTGGGACAGTGTGTCCTCCACAGCTCTTCATCCCCAACAGAGCCAAGCAAGGTGCCTAGATGGAAACAACAGTCTCCCCTGGGAAAAAGAAGTCCTTCCTACTGCAAAGTCTGCGTCAGTAGAGGAATGCACCAGAGCTTAGGAACAAAGTCCCAGCTAATAATAAAAGTTCTCCTTTATGGGCTCCATGTCCTCTAGCCCTTTTGTTCAAAGTATGGCCCATGGACCTGCAGCACAGCGTCTTCCGCGGACTTGTTAGAAATATGCAATGCCTGATCTACTGAATTAGATCCACATGTTAACAAGATTCCCAGAAGGTTCATGCGCACATTGAAGCTTGAGAAGCATGACTCCAGCATATATTTCCCTTGGGACTTTGCAGGAAGGGGTGGCTGATTGAGCACAGAATTGTGTATTCGTCAGTTCCCTGGACAAATACCCCATGTAATCTCCATGAACACACAGTACCAGAATTCTGAAAATCAAAAGAGGTTTATACAAGACTTAAAGTGTTCCATGGCAGAACTAACCTTGGTGAGTTTGAGTGGCTCGTCCACATTTTCTCTGAAGTTACCCACCACTGCCAGCAGTCACTCTCTAAGGAAGAAAGCCCCACGTTCTTAGGGATATTAACAGAGATGAAAAGAAGGACCCTGATGTTCTTGGTGGCTTGACAGGGAGGATTCAAGATGCCTCTGCCCTTTTTATCCTAATCAGGGATATTAAATAAGTCCTAATTATGCTTGTGGACTTCAGAGATCTGGACTGAATTCAATCACAATGGGAAGATGGCATCATCTGTGAGTAGTTAGAGGGGAACCTTCTGCCAGGTGATGCAATGTGACACTTCCTTAAGTTGAGACAGAAGAAACACCAAATGGCAGTAGCAGAAGCCCAGGATCCATGAGGGAAAGATAAAAGGTCTGCATCTGGAACATAAACCAGGAATCAGACCTGCTTCAAGGCAGAGGGGAAAACAACACGGGGAGACAAGGAGGCTTCAGGAGTTCATAAGTGCACAGAAAGCTACTATTTGAGCTTTGGAATGAGAACATCAGAAACTCAGGGAGGAATGGAATAAGTCATAACAAGAAAAGGAGAAAGAGAAAGAAAAAAAGGAGAGGGGGATCTCAGGACCAGTAAATAGTATCAGGCCTAACAGTGGCAGAGAAGGAACCGACAGGTTGAAGCCATTTAAAAAATAAGTTAAACATGCAAAAAAAAAGCAGGAAGGGATCATCAAAGGGAATTGAAAATAAAATATTAGAAAAAGTATATTCAGATGCCTTCTAGCAAGAACGTGCTAGAAAAAGAATATTCCTAATATCATTGAAACAGAAAAATTACTTGAGACCAAAGAAATCAAATGCTGTGACCTTGGACACCAGCAACAGTGGGAATCTGTTAAAAGGATTTTCCGTTGAAAACCAAGGAGGAATGATTCCTAGATCTATGGGGTTTCAGGGCCAGGGGCAGCCATGGAAGTTGCTATGCCCTAAATGCTACCATAAGACTGAGAAAGCTTCAGGATTCTGCAGGTTTGGAAAATGGCCCAAGGAGAAGAACAAGAGCCTGGGACCAGGGAAAAGCAAGGCCAACTAGAGAGTCACCTGTCATAACATGGGTTTCCTGCTCCCCAAGACGGCAGGGACTGCTCTGTCTTTCTTCATCCAGGAAGACGCTCTCCCTTCCCAGTGTGGGCAGTGACAGCCAAGCTCAGGGTGAGATCGAGAGTATGGACTGGGAAGCCAGACAGCCAGGACCAGTTCTGCCACTTCCACATGAGTGACCTTGGACAAGTTACCCAACAACTGAAAAGTGGGGATGGTCAGTGTGCATCTCACAGAGTTGTTGTGAGGACTGGGCAGGCTAGAATAGTGCCCTGGCATGTAGTTAGCACTGAGCAAGTGTTTTAGCTCTTCTCCCCTTGCTGAAATACAAATTCCACAGGGACAGGGGAGTATTGGTCACTGCTGTAGCTTTGGCTCCCAGAATAGTACATGGCAAACAGTAGTTGCTCAATAAATATTGTTTGAGGGAATGAATAGTTCATTCTCTAAATCTTCCTCCTAGTATAATGTCGGTGCTTGAGGGTGGTATATCTGGGTTGCTGTCTCTTTATTCTGTTGCCTGCCTCTGGGTGAATCCTTTAAAAACCTCCCCTCCAGAACCACTTGGGTTTTCTGGGCCATTTCCCAACTTCCTTTCTCATTGCATCCCCCATTATACATCAAGCACAACCCCTTGGGAGCCCTGCAGAAAGTAGGGAGAGGTCACTTTCTGTGTGCCTGGGAAATAGCAAGGGGGTGGAGGGACATGTCCATTAACGTGACTGGCAATTACCCAGCTGAATCCCACCCGAATCCCACCGTGCATCAGTTGAGCAAGGGCCCCCATCACTTTCAATTTGCAAGGTTTCTGAGAAGACACTGGCAAGGGAGTGACAGAAATGGTGAAGTGCTTTTACCATGATGCAGCTCCCACTCTCTCTGCCTTGACAGAAAATGTAAATACAGGCAGGCAGGCGACTGGGTTATTGTCTGCTGGGAGTGGTTAAGAGCTACAAAGCACAGCAGGAAGCCAAGAGACAGCATCCATTTACATTGAGCATTTGGCTCCCAAGAAGCAACCTGGCAACATAGTGTGTGTCCTGCCCATGCCCAAATACGGCACAGAGAACACAGTAACATTGACAGTTCATAAGTTCATTTTTACCCAAGGGCACTCTCCTTTGCAGGCATCGCTATGCAATGTCAGCGGGCCCTGGAAGGTGTTGCCAAGCCACTATGATCTTATTAGGGCTCTGCTGATCCATGTGGCCTCGTTCCCTGCTCCTTGTCAGACAGTGGGTCCAACAGCACTTTCTACGATAGCAGCTGTGCTGTCCAACACAGTAGCCAATACAGCATGACTACTGAGCACTTGAAATGTGGCTAGTCCAACTGGAGCTGAATTTTTAACTTCAATTCATTTTAAATTTAAATAGCCACACATAGCTTCTGGCAACTATCTTGGACAGCTCAACTGGAAGATGTTAAAAGAGCCCTCCTTATACCTCTGCTCCCAGATCTAATATCTCAGTGACTTGCTCCTCCAACAGGAATCCACTTCAATAAAGTGCAGGGAATACACTTTATTTAAGCAAAGTCTGGCTCCACTTCCTGGGTTTAAAGACCAAGTGCACTGCCACCTCCAAGGAATAAACAAATAAGACCTATCCTTCTAATCTCCGCAGCGCTTAACAAGTTTGCAGAGTTCTTCTCCAGACACTACCTCATTAGTGACGCACACACAGGACCCTGGGATATAGGGTATATTTCCCCCACTTTACAAATGGAGACATGGTCTAAGGACATGAAGCTAGTCATGGCCAGGCTGGCACTTGAATCTTGGTCCAAGTCCAGATCCCGGACTGTTATTCAATTTCATCAGAAAAGAACGAAAGGAAAAAAAAGAAAATGCCTCTTTGAAAACATCAAATTTTCTAGGATGGATATAAGCAGCAAAATGACCCAGATTTTGGTTCCACAGCAGCTCAGACCAGTCTCTCCCAGGACGCTGAGTCTAAGCTGCAGCGCTCCTGGTTTTAACATCAGCGGTTCTCCATCATCTGCACTCCCCGTGCCCTAGAAAACCCAGCGACCTGACAGCACCTCAGGGCCCTTCCCATTCACTTGCTCCGACCCTCAGCTCTTGTGTGCCAGGCCCCCATGAAGCACCGCCCCTCTGCCCAGAACGCCTCCTGCCTCCCCCTCGACTTGAGGAAACGCCCCCTCCCCCTCACCAAGGCCTGGAGTGTCCTCTTCTGGAATGTTTCCCAGAAAAACATGCACACACACCCCTCCTCCAGCCCTCAGCAGAAATATTTGTTGTGATATTACAATCCTCTATATTACATTCTCTCACACTGAATCACAGACAATCCTGGATGCTTTTCATTACTTCATTTATTAACCGTTACTAAGCTACAGATCCTCTTGCCTCAGCCTCCTGAGTAGCTGGGACTACAGGCGCGTGCTACCACGCTCAGCTAATTTTTTAAATTTTCTGTAGAGACAGGATCTCGCTATGTTGCCCAGGCTGGTCTTGAACTCCTTGCCTCGAGCGATCCTCCCCCACCAGCCTCCCGAAGTGCTAGGATTATAGGCATGAGCCACTGTGCCCAGCCTGGTTCCTTTTTAAAGGAGAACAACATTAGAGCCAAAATAATAAACAAATTGGGGGGGGGGGGGCTGAGATTCAAACCAGGCTATCAGACTCCAGCCTGCATGGGCTCTGGAATGGGGGGGGGTTAATAAAAATAAGAGTAGGAAAATAAAAAGTAATAGTAGGGGAGAAAGTGATACCCCACCGGGGAGCGGAGGTATAAGGAAGGGGGAAAGAGTCCAGAAATTAGTAACTTGTTCTTTAAACATTTTAGAAATGTGTTTCTTGCTATGGTAAAAATAAAAAAATTTTTAATTTGAAAAATAAAACACAGAATGTTCTACAAAGTAAATATATTAATGCTGTACGTTAGACAAAGGGCAACAGAGAACAGACCTGAGAAACCCCATGGTACCAAGCACACCACTGTCCTCTCCGGGTAAGGAGAAAAGCCAGGCTGGTTCTAGAGCTTAAAGTTCAACCCACACCACGGTGAGGAGCGCCGGCTTCCACGCTGGCTGAGTGCCTGACTCTCTCCCATGCTGGTGCCACACCTGTGTGTGGACAGGCTCTCCTCTGCCGGGGGTTTCTGCGGCTGCTTGGGCAAGATGAGGAGACCGTGTGGACGAAGCCACGACCCCTGCCCTGCCCTCTCACTGCCCCCAGTGAGGGCACAGACAGCTCGAGAGAAGACACACTCCGCCACATCACCACATTTATTTCTTCTATTTCACACCTTCTCCTCTCACCTCAGACCTCCACCCTGTTTGCCCTCAGTTGGTGACTTCGCTTCTTATTGCACTGAGAAAAGAGAGAGAACTAGCGCATCTTTGCACCTTCAAATCTGCCAAGCTCAAGGGCCTGTATTCGTCATTCTCTGCCTTCCCTCCTGGAGCCAAGGATCAGCTCACCCTGCTCCTAGGTGAGTGAGTACCTCCACTCACACGTGGGACCCCCGCCCCTCGCACCTGCTCAAGGACTGCCCTCCTGCTACCAGCCACCCTCTCCCCTGCACCGTTCTTTACAGTCCTACCAAATATGTTACAATATATCTCACCTTAAAAAAAACCTCCCTACACCCCAAGTCATATTCCAGCACCTGCCTCTTTATTAAAAAAAAAAAAACCACAAACAGCTATACTTGCTCTTTCTGTTTCATTACCTTCCTTTCTCTCTTAGTCTCCCTTCAAATAAGCTTTCTTGCTGGCCACTCCATCATCTAGAACAATAATTAGTAAAGAGTAGATAAATTTTGTTAATTGAAGAAATAAATGACTGTCCCTTGTCTCTATTCAAAACTATCTTGCAGTTTATTTGTTTACATGTTTATCATCTGTCTGCTGTGATTCTATACAAACTTCATCAGGGAATCTGTTCTCTGGTTCACGGCCATAGCCTCAACACCTGGACAGTGGCAGGCGTTGGGTAGACACTGAACAAATACAAGACACAAAAGTAAACTTCCGCATAGGGTCCAGCCCTACCCATCAGAGTCTCCTCTGGACCTGGGGCTCTCTTTATCTATTCCCATCTCCCAACTCCCCTCCTTTGATTCTGCTTTCTATCTCCATCTGTTCCTGCCCCTCTCAGCCTGAGCTAGGTTCTAGGTTCTAGTCTAGCTTCTCTCTAGGCACGACCCAGCTTGAGCTCAGATCATGTTCTGAATTTGCAGTCATCCTGGAGACTCTTCCAAGCACCTACAGGTTAATATTACTTAGTAACTGCCTTGATCTGTCTCGATTTGTAGTCACTTCCAAAAGGCAAATACACCAGGCCAGTGCCTATGGAGATGGCTAAACTGTAACTGCTGTGCTCTTCTCTTGGAGCAGCAGGTGTAGAGCAGAGCCAATGACTCCCCGGAACCTATGGAAGGAAGGTGGGGGAAGGGAGATGGCAAGGAGGAAGAGGAAGGCAAGAGTTGACACCCTTGGATACCAGCTGTCTCTCAAGCACTTTGATTTACATTAGTTCATTTAGGTATGACTATCCCTAGACTACAATGAAGAAACTGAGACCTAGAAAGGTTAAATAACTTGTTTACATTTACTCAGCTAGCAAATAACAAAGCTAGGTTTGAATCTGCTAGAATGTATTATAAGTTTCACAAGTGTAGAGGCTGGTCTTTGTGTTCCCCGCTGTATCCCTAGCACTTGGAATGGTACCTGGCACTTCAATAAATGCCTTCTTGAAAGAATTAACGAATGTTAATGAAAGAGCTCAGGTCCAAATGATACCAAAGCCCATGCTTTCCCCACGATAAGCCCCTGAGGTTTGTATCCAAAGGTGTGCACAGCTAAGCCCCAACCTCCCTGCTCAGGCTTTTCTGTCCTCTAACATGAACTCATTACTCAAGCCAAACTGGCAACTACACTGTCCCTTGACAGTATATCCATATATCCCCCCGCCCCACCTCATACGCCTCCCCCCACCTCTCAGCCTAACCCCGCCCTACTCATTCTTCCACTCTTGCTGCAAATCCTCCCAGGTCCTCCCAGCCACAAATGACCCCCGAATCCTCAGCCCTGCAACAGCACTCGCCACCTGGAAGTCATTTGGGAATACCAGTAATGCACCACAGCACTCATTCTTACGCATACCTGCATTTCCTCCCCAGCTACACTCTTCTGGTAGTAATATTGGCAGCAAAACTATAGCAAGACCCCAAACTGTGAATGCAGAATAAAAGGACAAAACCCACGTGCCCAAAGAGGCAATGAGCCCTGTGGGCTCCCCCAAATGAGGAGCTGTGCCTGGTCAACACGCTCATTCACACCAGCCGGCACAGAGCACCTACCATGCACCGGCTACTGCTTAGCCAGGCCCAGGCCCTCCCACCTGGAGCTGCTCCCGATTTAGTTGGGGAAATGGTCCTAGAAACAGATCGTTAAAATATAAGCTTATTAGTACTGAGAAGGAGGTCTAAGAAGCCACCCATTCTAAGATGTACCATTATTTTAATAAAAGCCTTAGGGATAAGAAATGCTACCTTCAATGATTACATGTATACAATGACTGTAAGATACACCATTTTAAAAGGTAAAATATGCATCTCAAAATAGAGAAAACATGGTAAAACCTACCATGAAAAGCTGAAGAAAGGATGAAAGGTGGAACTTAACACAGGAGGAATTCAAATACCCTCTCGCATTTATTCAGACCCACTAAGCACAAGAAGGAAGAGGGAACAGGCAGGAGGAAAGGGCAAACTTGGATCCAGGTCTCAGGTGGTAGCAGGTGGGCCCAGGATACATCAGATCACCCATTCCTCTGGGACACTTCCTCCCTCCACCAAAGACACAGGGGAAGGACTTGGAAAATAATGGCTGGTGAGAACAAAGACTCCAAAAGGCAGTGTGAGATCCCTGAGCAAGCCCAGTGGGAAGCCAGGCAAGTCCTAGAAAGGAAGGGTCCCCCAGGACTGGATCAGAGAGCCCTCACTGTGAAGTGCTTCTCTGGAAAAGCTGGTTTGGAGAGCACACCAGTGATTTTGCATGAGGGGAATCCTGTTAGAGGGTCTAAGACAGCTAAGGCACAGAGCCAATACATGTGCACACACACATGCACACCCTTACCACAGGCACACGGCCACACCTGGCCCCATAACAAATGACAGTAACAGCGGCCATTTACTCAACACTTGCTAATCCCAGGCATGTGCTTAGCATTTCTCATACATGGTTGTTCTTTTGATCCTTATGGTGATTTTGTGAGATGGTTATTGTTATTCTTACTTGACGGATGAGAAAATGCATGCAGAGAGGTCAATTAACTAACCTACCCGGTTTGTAAATGGTGGGTCTGGCATTTAAACCCAGGTCTTAATTACTACTCACACACAGTCCCAAAAGCCCCATACCTGGGCACACCCCCACACTCACACCCATACCTTCGTTCACACACACACAAAACCATACATGTGCACTCACACCTACTACATGCACACTCGCAGTGAGGCCCCCTCCACCCTAACCTAATTTCAGTTCTCTCCTGCTACAAGCAGGGGCTCCTGCTCTCTCTCCTTTTACTCTACCACAGCCATCAGCCAAGTAAATCCAACATAATGATTTCCTATGAGGTCTTAATTTGTGCAACAGAACCTCAACAGGTCATTTCCAAAGTGTTTTAAGCCCATTAAAGACTTGCAGATCGTCAAGGTGTAAAGACGCTCACAGAGCATCTGAAGCCCCGGGTGCGTGGTGGAGGTGCAGACCTCCTCAGGTGTCTGCAGAACCGTTTCTCAAGATGAACAGCTAAGTTAAGCGGTGTAGGTGTCAAACGCCCCTGCTGGGGCTGCAGCTGAGGATATCAGAGAATTCAGACTTACACAAGCCAATTAACTCTCCGCTGGTCTCTGGATATCAGGAGCATAAAGTGCATTTAAAACCACAGAGGAAACTATGACTAAAGGAAGCCTTCAGTGATTTATGTATCCTTCCCCTGATTTTAGATGGAACTATTCAAGACAGACCCAAATGTGACTGCTCAGGAGACTTAACTCTTCCCTCAGTAAGCCACTTTGAAGTCAAGAAGATTTTCCTTAGGTATCAACTTGCAGCTATGCACTGGCCATTGCCTCTGTGAAGTCAGGGCCAACCGCCTGCCATTGTCCTTGCCTTGCACACTCAAATACCTGCCAGGAAGCATGCCACCCTCAGTCTGCTGCTCTCAAGGCTGAATGAGCCCAAGTCTCACTGGCCTTCCCTCTGAAGCACTCATTTGCCATTCCTGGGCACAAATCAAAGCTGGGGGAATGAGCCAACCACTGCTTGCCTCAGTTTCCCCTTACTAATACTGTGGGAGTGCTCCATAGAAAGGTGGGTCAAGCCTAGGGTTTGGGGTGTTACAGGCCTAAGTTCAAGTAAGATTCTGCCACTTAAGCTCTTTGGGTCTTGGGTTTTCTCATGAGAAAAATAGGGCTGCTGGGAGGATGAAACACAACATAGTGCTTCAATTTGTTAAAGACTGCACACGTCTTTGGGAATATGATGCAAGAATTGACCCCTTCCCTAGTAAAATGCACACACAGGCAAAATTTGCATGCAGTTTCAGGGGTCCACAAGTTCACTGATGCTTTTCCATGGACTCTAAGAGAAGATCTCTGAGATAAAACAGGTGTCTCTTAGCCAAGCACAATACTGTTAGCTGTTAACAACAGTATAGTACTAATAATCTTTTACATATTTGCTTATCTTCCAACTAAACTTTCATTTCCTGAAGGACAGGAATCATAACTTGGACCTGCCTGTAATTCACAAGTCCTACATGGTGCTTTGCAGTTAGTAAGCCATCAGCCTCTTTGACGATCTGTTTCACTGGGGAAGCTGTGTCTGAGATCCTTCGGGATTCAGAGGAGCCAGGTGTCCTCTGTGGAAATCCATCTTCTCCTTTCATTTCAGAGCTGCTGCCAATACATCGGAGCTCAAGCCAGAGACGGAACAGCTGCTTTCCCTTTCCCTTGGCCCGGACAACCTCAGTCATTCTACCTATCAGGCATCCTGAGTGCATCCAATTTCCTCCCCATTGGCTTGGCTCCACACACAGCTTGTCTTCCCAACCGCCACAGCAGAAGAGGGCATAAAATCAGGCAAGAGGAGAACCTCATAGCTCTTCTTCTCTCCTAGTGCCTCACTCTTTTGTCAGAAATACCAGTCCAGCACAGCACCAGATATAAGGGAGGTCCTCAAGCACAGAGATGGATGGAAGGATGAATGGATGGAAGGATGGGTGGATGGAGAGAGGGAGGGAGATGAGATAGAACTGAACTAGCAGTCTAAAGATCAGGAAACTTCAAAACTAACTCTTCATAAGGCCTGGATTCTAATTTTTATTCTGCAATTAACAAGCTCTATAACCCTAAATAAATCTTTTCCCACTTTGGCATCAGTTTCCTCACCTGTAAAGTGAGAAAATTGGGCCAAAAAGGTGACTATGTTTATATATACAAGCATTTGCTATGCTTTCAGGCCAGAGAGGGTGCTAGCATCACAATTCCCATGGTGAAGTAACCAAATTGCTGCTGCCACCAACACCACTACAGACTTACGCCTTGGAGATTGTTTCCAGATACTCTTATTGCTCACATGCATGCTCCAACAATTCCTCACCTCCCACCATGCCATCTACCTTCATCTCAGGCTCTGAGGCTTCCCTGCTGCCACTGAGACAGGAGATATCTCAGGACACATGTGACATCCATGCACACACAACCCAGAAGTCTGGGGAAGTGGATGCTTCATGGAGAGAATTTAGACAAACAGGAGTTGGGAGTCAACAGATAAATTTTTCTCCCTGACTGCCATGGACTGTTTGGAGATGCAGTTACACATATGGCATGTGTGAAAACATCTTGGGACACTGAGTAATCAGCCTGCCAGGAACTGTGGCCTGCTTGGTAATGAACTCTCTTTCTCTGCTTTATTTCCCTGACTCTGACTGCTTAGACTTGCACCCCTCAACAACGTATTAGTGCAGAAAGGGACGACCTCATGTTTACTGTGTGCCCCCTGTGTGTTGGGCACTGTGCTAAAAGCTTTACCTCAGCTAACTACAACAAGAACAATTACCGTATATTGAGCATTTACCACAAGCACTGGCTTAAATGTTTTAAACCACTAAATCCTTGTAACAACCCTATAAAATAGGCACTAGTATTATCTCAACATGAGAGATGAGGAAACTGAAATATATATAAGTAACTTGCCCAAGGTTACACAATTACTGCATGGAGAGATAAGGGGAATAAAACCACTATCCCCTTTGACAGATGGGAAACAGAGACTCAGAGATGTCAAGTAACTTGACGAAAGTCACACAGCTACTAAGTGACAGAGCTGCAACTTGAAGTCCTGGAATACAAAGCCAGTACCAACAATGCCCCACTCTAAGGACTCTTCCAGCCCTGATACATTAACGTGTTAGGCTTCTAATAAAGGATAGATTTTTCTGGTGTTAACTACAGTTAGATCTCTGTACCAAAGCCAAAGTCCTTCTCTTTGCCCCTTGCTCTAGCCTACCCAACCACCTAGTCCCAAGCTGTCAAACTCTACTATCTCCGTGAACTTTTCTAAACATATTAAAATAGTCTATTGTGCTAGACTGTAACTAACAGTGCTCACAAATATTTGCTGCCCCCACCTGGGAGAGAATTTTACTTTCTATCTCCTTTAACTCAAGGCTTGACCATAACACTTACTTTGGCCAATGAGATTCGAGCAGAGTAACACATATCACGTATGAGCAGTAGCTTGGAGAGCCAGAATAGCAGTTGCACTGGGTCCCAGAAGGAAAAAATGTAAAGGGGAAAGGCGGTCAATTCATGATGAACAAGTGTCATCAGCAAGAAATAAACCCTTGATATTCTAAGTCACTGATATTTGAGGGTTATTGCAACAGCATCCAGCCTTCCTGCTGATACAGAAATTGGTACAGGAAGCAGGGTGCTGCCACCACAACACAACAGCAAATAAACTAAATATATGTTGCATTGGCTTCTGGGGCCAGGCAGTGGGCAGAAAGGAAATGGTATTATTGGAGCCTAGATTGATGTTGATTCATATTTTACAGGGATGAAACATTTGGTAAAGCTATTATCTGAAATAAATTGGAAGAGAAAAATGTACCTGATGAGCTTGGAAAACAGAAAGTTAGTAGTGTGTCTTGATTACTCTGGGCTGCATTTGGCAAGAACTAGAAGAAAACGATGTGTTGGGCATTGAATTGTGCCCCACCTAAAAAATTCACATGTTGAAGCCCCAATCCCTAGTAATTCAGAATGTGATCTTATTTGGAGATAAGGTCTTTACAGAAGTAATGGAGCTTAAATGAGGTTGTTAGGAGGAGTTCCAATCCAATATGAATAGTGTCCTTATAAAAGGGGGAAATTTGGACACAGAGATGCACATAGAGGGAAAATGATTTGAAGAGAGAAGACAGCCATGTACAAGCCATGGAGATATGCCTGGAATAGACGCTCCCTCACAGCCCTTAGAAGGAACCAGCCTCGCTATCACCTTGACTTTGGACTTCTAGCATCCAGAACTGGAGAGAATTAATTTCTGTTGTTTAAGCCACCCAGTCAATGCTACTTAATTACAGCAGCCCCTGCAAACTAATAAAAGATGAGAGCAGAAAAGAATTTACCACCTTGTAAACGCAAACGAAATAGAGAGTCCACAAAGTCCAGGACTTGCAGGGTTGAAAGGGTCAACTTTTTCTCATCTCTGACAAGAAAAGATAAAATTAAGAAAGACTTTGGGCAGGCCAATTAAAACTTGCCTTTGAGGCAAGGATGACATGGAGGGGTCAGACACCCCACCCATTGTTAAAACTTCTGAACAAATTAAGGTAGTACCAAGGAATCCTTTCAGTGGAACAAAATGAGGAAGGAGACTAAGGGTTTCTTCTGACTCTTGCATGAAAGCCTAATAGGTTCAAGGTAATCAAAGTTAACTGTGAGTGCAGCTCTTGGTACATAAAGCCGACTGGAATTAAATAGATGATTAAAGTGACCAAATTTTACTCTTGTTTTATAATCAAAGGACCACACTATCTTAGTTAAAAGAGACTGTGATTATTTAGGAAACAAAATAACCCTCTGGTCTCCATCCTTCTATGGGTAAAAAGTGGATTTTTTTCAGCTGTGAGAGAATATAATGAAAAAGGAAGGACCTCCAAGAAAGTGAAACCAAGAGGTATGGAAAACAAACAACAGACTAGAGCTCTACTTCCAGGGAGCAAAAGAATATGCCCAAGCCCCTCAGGTAAGGGGTCTTTGTCACATCTGTCCCATCAAATCCCAAAATTGCTCTAGAAGTAATCATTGTGTATCTTCCACTGTTCAACCTTTCCCAAAGAAAAAAAAAGGATTTATTTGATTTATCCAGGCCCTCCCTCTTCTAACATTGCATATCAAGTGTATGAGAAGCAGATAATTTGCCTTTTTAGTCCATGGGTATCTGAAGCAAGAGGATTCGAATAAATACCTAATGTCAAGACCCAGCCCAGGACCCTGGGCTTTGATTCTATTGCCATGACTAGATGGGACATCTGTACGCCTTCCTAGAGAGAGACGGGAGGAGAGTGTATTTTGCAAGTTAAAATGAGATTGAACCAAATATTTGCGATGAGAAAGGAAGACTACAATACACTGTATTATCATTCACAAATATTTGCTCCCTTTTCCTGTGGAGGCCACTTCCTTGCTTGGCCATGGAACTTGCTTTGAGCAAAAGGATGTACTTCTGACATAAGTGTCAAAGGCCAGCTCATGCTTCACCATGCTCCCTTTTCCCTCAGTCAGAACACCAGCCAGGTGCCACATAAAGGATGCTCTGCATGCTCAAGAAGCCCCAGCTGTCCCATAATGAGCATGCAAAGATACATCAGCCCTTGCTGCTATTAGCCACAGTACAACCCAGCCCATATTGAATGTCCCAACCATAAATTTCCTCCTCTTTGAAAGGTCTAAGTCAATATTCCTTCCGCCTCATAAACATCTGTCTCCTCATGCTTCTCACCCCACTGGGGCTGAGTTCTAGAGTTTCCAGTTCCAGAATCTAGACTGACCAAGACTACAGAGCAAAAAAAATACTGGGCACAGAAATCCAACTTGAAGACCAGTAATACATTTTGCCAGGAGACAGAGCTCACAGTTTATTTTGATGGCATGTTTGCAGGTTTGCCACCACTCTACAACAAGTAAGATCGTGTAATTGATTTCACGGCCCACCATGTTTCAGGAAGTTGAAGTCTTTTCTTCTTGAGGAGGGAGTTTTGAGCCATGTCAGGGTATCAAGTAGAGTGCTTTAGAATGTGCAGGAAACTTCCCCACCCAAGTATAACTTTAAACTTGACTCTCTCCAGTTATTTACCAAGAAGGGCACCGACTTTCCCCTACACCAGAGATTCTAAACCCTGGCCGCCACTTAGAGTCACCAGTGGTGTGTTTTATAAGACTATCCAAGTCTTGAGCTCCACATTAGATCAAATAAATCATAATCTCTGAGGTGGGTCCTCAGCATCAGAATTTTTTAAAGTTCTCCTATTGATTCTAATATGGAACCAAGGAGGAGGATCACCGCACCAGACAGGAAGCCCCATGAGAACAAGGGCCATGACTGTCTTCTTCAAAGCTACATCCCCAGTACCAAGTTTTGCGCCTAGCACCTAGTTTATACTCAGGAAAGGAAATAAATAAAAACAATCTTATAAATAAATGAAAGAAGCCTGAATAAATGAATCTTGACCCTGAACAGGCCATCCTAGCCACTTGGTGGTGTTTCCCCATATGCTAGACATGCCATTTCATCTTTTAAAATTTAGATACTTTTTCTCTAGAACTGCACTGCCCAATACAGCAGCCACTAGCCAGGTGTGGCTACTTAAGTTTAAAATAATTAAAATTATATAAAATTTAAAATCCATTTCCTCAGTTACACTAGTCACATTTTAATTGCTCAGCAGTGGCTTGTGGCCACAGGACTGGACACAGTAGACATAGGGCATTTCCATCATCACAGAAAGTTCTACTGAAACTTTCAATTTTCAAATTTTAAATTTCAATTTTAAAAGCACTAAGTGACCTTGGTGATTTAATCCAACCCTCTCCTTTTATAGATAGTTATGAAATTTAATGGTAATGAACATAAAGACATAAATGTGGGTCCAAGGAACCAAAAGCAGGAACTCAAGAAGGGAGAGAAGTCAGAGCTTAGCAGAAACAAGTGAAAAACAAACAGACAAACCTCTGTGTGTGTGGTCTTGGTCCACAAAAAGTTTATTACTAATTAAAACTGTGAAAAGGGCCACACTAGAACTTGAACTGAGTGCCAGGCATCATGCCCGGTACTGATTTATGATGGAAAATGAAACAAGTTGAGGTACAGAGTATTAACAATTTACTGGGGAATAAAAAACAATTAAAGGAAAAAAAGAAATATATAATTTCAATTTATGATAAGAACTCTGAAGGACTAAATAGGAAGTAGCGATTGATAACAAAATGAGGGACCCTCAAAGGTAAGATGGTCCCTGAGAAAGTGACATGTAAGCTAACACCAGAGGATGAATAAGAGCCAGATATAGCAAGTGCAGAAACAAGGACGTCTTCTAGGTAAAAGGCAAACAGGAATGATGATGTGGGTCAGGGAAAAATCTTGGAATATTCAAGAAACCAAAAGGTGGCCAGTGTGACTGGAATGATTTAGGTGGCACAAATGGAAGGGCATTATATCAAACCCAAATTAGTCTTCCTTCAAATTATTCATAACAGAGTCATCCAAAAATAATATTTGCCACCTCATGATGTAGTGTTGTCTTCATCAGTGGAGGTGATTGATCAGGCATAGGATTGGACTAATGGATTGCTAAACAATTAAGGATTCTCTTAAAGAGTCCTCTCTACGATGAAGTATGTACCTTAAGAATCTCAGAACCATGGACAAGGAGGCATGAAGAAAGATGTACATTGCAGTAGTGTTAGTCAAAAATATGAACCAGGCCAAGTTTACATCAACAGACAAATGAATGAATACATTGCAGTATTATGCGGCAGTTCGAACTAATGAACTAGATCTAAATGTCTTCAAAAGAATAATGGTGAGTGAAATGGTAAGTTTCAGAAAGATCCATACTGTATTACACCATTTATATAATTGTGTAAACCACACAAAGCAATAGCTTACATTCATTGAACGTTTGCTACATATCCAATAATGTTCTAATACATTATATAAATCAAGCAGCTTAATCCACAAAACAATGCTATGAGATAGAGGTTTTATTTACCCATATTACAAATGGGAAAAATGAGGCAGAGAAGTTAAAGAACTTGCCCAAGATTACACAGATAGTAAGAGTCATAGCTGGGACTTAAACCTAGGCAATCTGGCTCCAAAGGCATTGTTTTGTAAACTAGTTCCTTGTCAAGCTAAAAATCCTATAACTGAGAGCTAAGGACAGGAGGAGTTAAGTGATATACCCAGGGGCCAACAGTGAAAGAGCCAGGGCTAGGTCCTGGGTCTCCAGGCACATGGCCCCATGCCTGCTCTGCAACCCCATGCTGCTGGGTGGTTTGTGTGCTTTATTTTTTTAACAGACTATAAAGCCCAAGAATGGAGCCAGCCTAGCTTATCACTCCATCTTGGCTTCACTTCATACATTGGCTGCATCTATGAAAAGTTGTATTTAAATAAAATATTTGCATATCAAATCATATTTTTCCACTGATTTACATTCTAATTTTAGAGATGTGTTCCCACAGAAAAAAGGTTCAGTCCCAATATGTTAAAATAAATCCCAATTAAGAATCAAAGCATTTATCAGAGAGCACCGTAGTCAATGCAGATCTAATTATTTTCCCACAATGCTCTCTCAAGAACACCCTGGCCAAATGGCCACAGAGACTACATTTGAAAATGGATACCTATTAAAGGGTAGCCTCGTGGTTAATTCTGATGTTCTTGCCTGTTCTCTTTAAGCAGCCAAAACAGATTACCAGGTATTCATCTCTAGGTATTCAGCAGGTCCCTCAGAGTGAAAGAATCATGAAAATTTCATTAAATAGAATTCACCAACTAACAAGACAACCATCTGTCCTGGCTGATTTCAAATACCTGTCAAAAGGTATTTTGGCAGATGTCCTTTGGTGTCTTAAGAGAAGCTATATCTCAATCACGTTGCATTTATTCATTCCCACACTCATAAAGTAGGGGAAACGGCCATGAAGTGGAATGGAGCTAAGACACAGCCTCTGCAAGTATAGACTCCAGAGTTCAAATCCCATGTCTGCCCCAGCAGCTAATCTGTGGTCACAAAGGAGTTTCTGGAATTCCCCAGGTCTCAGTTTCCTCATCTGGATAATGAATATGAAAATAGCACATATATAGGAAAGCTGGTAAAAGGATTAAATGACAAATTTTAGGTATTTGAGATCATTCTTTTTTTAAAAAAAAATCTAGTTCAGATGACAGTTATCCATCCTCATTAGGAATTAAGTACAGCAGGTAATTTCAAATACATATTCCTTGAGAGAAAAAATAGAAATATTTTCCTAATTTAAATACACAAATTTTTAAGTTATATAAACTAAACATACCCTACACTTATTAGTTTATTGTCTTTCATTTATTCACTGCTATATCCTTCATGCTTTAAAGAGTGCCTAGCACAAAGTAGACACTTGCTAAATATTTGTTTAATGAAAAATGTATATTTTCTAATACATATTTTAACAATAATATTAACATTTAAATTTCTTTTTCTCACAACCAATTTATATTATCTAAATTAATCCTGAAAAATATCTTGTACTGTAGACATTACCATTATTACTCAATGTCTGAAGAGGAAACAAATTGCAAGAGGTAAAGCAATTTGCCCAAGGTTAACTTGTTCATATGAAATTGGCTCATCTACCTAATAGTTTCTAAAAGAATTCTTATCATTTTGCATTCTCTGCTGTCTCTCTCCACCTTTGCTTTCCTTAATGTACTATTTGATGAGAGAAGAAGTATGACTGATAGAATAGATTTTAGTGCATATATTAGAAGTTTGCAGATTTGGATGATAAATACAGAGTTTATTTGCTCAATGATATACATTTAGTCACATAGCCATTTAAGGATTTTCCAGAATAAGCCAGTGCAGGTGTTAATTTGCCCCAGAGAGGAACTTGAAAACCCACTCCACTCTCGCAGCTTGCTTGAGGTTTTATTTGGCAAGAGCAAAAATACCTATATTTGGGAGACACTGGTATGTGAATCGAATCACTCCACTAATTGATTAAATGCAAAGTTATACTAAATCACTCCACTCAAAGTGAGGCTGACTCATAAATGCTCCCAGAGGTAATTAGTGACTAGGCGCATCCAATCAACAGAAAAAACAATTCAGACTTGGGCAATAGTGGGTGGCAGGAAATCTGGAAGATCAGCATTAAATGAACCCTTTGGGTAACTGCATCTTACTCAAATTTTCTAAGCATTAAGAGCTATAACTCAAACCTCAAGTACTGTTGTGTGAAAATGATTACGCATGGGCAGTGCTCCTATGAAATAGAAACCACATATTTTATTTTATTTTATTTTATTTTATTTTATTTTATTTTGAGACAGAGTCTCACTCTCTTGCCTGGGCTAGAGTGCCGTGGCATCAGCCTAGCTCACAGCAACCTCAAACTCCTGGGCTCAAACAATCCTTCTGCCTCAGCCTCCCGAGTAGCTGGGACTACAGGCATGCACCACCATATCCTGCTAATTTTTTCTATATATTTTTAGTTGTCCAGCTGATTTCTTTCTATTTTTAGTAGACACGGGGTCTCACTCTTGCTTAGGCTGGTCTCGAACTCCTGAGCTCAAACGATTTTCCCACCTCAGCCTCCCAGAGTGCTAGGATTACAGGCGTGAGCCACCACGCCCGTCTACATATTTAATTTTTATACATCTCTCAAGATCTGGTTCAGGTGCCACCTCCCCTAAAATCCTCTTCCCAGATCATCCAGTGAGAAGAAATTTCTTTCTTGAATGTTCTTAGGACTTTTTCGACTGCAAGCCTATTTTCTTTTCCTCTGCATTAGAGTGTCTGAGGTCATGGTGTATTTGCCCTTCCAAACTGTAACCTCCTTGAGGCTTCGATCTTTGCCTTATTCGTCTGTGTCTTCCACAACATCTAGCTCAAAGCCTAGAATGCAAATAGGTACTAAATTTCTGAATCTTCCCCTCGAAGTAGCCTACATTAGCTTTTGTTCTATCTTGTCACATAAAACAAGCTACTTGAAAGATACTATCTATTCTTTCTTTAGAAACTCTTCTGAAACAGAACTCCTGAAAGGTAGCACTTTCCTGGCAGGAAAAAAAAAGCAACATACTAAAGAATTTGCATTCATGCATATTCTAATTCACTTGTATAAATGAAACACCAGTGACACATTCTCCCAACTACTTAACACTAAGACACTGTCAGTCAGGGAGAAGTACAGTTTCAAACTCTCAGATCTTCTCCAAGTCCCACTCAAGGCAAAGCAGAGGTATTCCAAAATGATTTTTGAAAATCTGATGCAGGCATTTAGGATGTTTCGCAGCTTAGAGAAGATCTATGCCAGCCTTACACATAGCCACTCATTCTCCTTCCCACACCATCCCTAATCCCTAAAAAAATATAATTTGTTTCAGGCAAGAAGAAAATAAAAATCTTACTTATTCTTTATACTTGTACAAAGACAGCAATAACAAAAATAACACTAAAAAGCTGGTTAGTTCCTAAATAAATCCTAGCAAGCTTCAGAGTCGGTACTGTAGGAGTGCTTCCAGTTAAATGAGCTTTCTACTTAAATGTATCAATATTGTTAATAGTCTAGCATTGAAATGAAGGTTTTCATTCTCTGAACACACATCCCCTCACAACTAGACATGGAATGGTAAAATATTAGAAGAAATAAAAATAAATGAAGGAAAGAATAATGAACCTGGTTTTTACACTTTGCACTTATTAAAGTGCTTTCCTATGTACTGTCATTTAATTCTTAACAATCAGTCTCTATATTCATCCTGTATCCAGGCAGGAAAACTGAGGCTTGAAGACATTAAGAGACATATATCCTCTGGCATCCTTAGTACTGTTTCAAAGTGCTTCCATTTGCTCATTGACAAAAGAGGGTAATAATAATACCTACCTAATATGGTTGTAAAGAGGATGAAATAAATTAGAATGCAAAGAGCTAAATCCTATCTTCTGCCCCTCCCCAATCTGCTTTTTCCACTATCCTAAACTACCTCTGCAGGCTAAAATCTGACATTAATAACATACAAGGTAGATGACACACATAAGGGGGATAAAGCTAAAGCCTATTACTTTAAAATGTATGGACTCCTATTTAATGAGAGCTCGTCGTGTACAGTTCTAGCACTTTATGTGTATTAATTTATTTCATATGCATACAACCATATATAGGAGGTACTATTATTAACCCCATTTTGTCAATGAGTAAGCAGAGTTACTTTGAGGTGGAGCACTTAAGTAGCTTGTTCATTGCTATCATACATTAACCTTGAAAAATGGGATTTTGAAGCCTGCCCATATTAACTGAGCTGTGGTGAAATAGTAAAATCTCTGAGGCTCTCCACACTTGCACTGGCCAATATGGCAACCCCTACACACATGATATATGATTGAGCACATGAAATATGGCTAGTGTGGCAGAGGAAATGAATTTTTAATTTTATATAATTTTAATCAATATGAATGTAGATTTAGAGTGAGCATTTGAAGGAACAGCCATTTTCAAGTGAGACATCAGCCAATGAAGGGCAGTGATCCTTGAGAAATGAGACACAAAAGAGATGAGCCCTACAATTATCCCAGCTTATTGCTCTGAGACAGTTTCCAGGCTGTGGCATAGGAAGGGGGAACTCAGGCAGAGTCCAGCAGTTCCCTGAGTTAAGGAAAGGAAGCCAAGAGTCTGGGCTGACCAAGGCACCTAGATTTCACAGAACAGAATACGTGAAAGAAGACAGCAGCACAAAGGAAGAAATATAGATCTACCCCAAAATCAGTACTCACTTGAGTACTGATCAGTGCATGCATGTAAGAAAATTACCCAAGGACAAAGAAGAACCACCCAAAAGGCAAGAGCATCCAACATACACAAGAACCAGAAATAGTGCCCAATCCCACCAGTCAACTGGAAAGTCCCATGACTCATGGGACATTGGGTAGAGTACACTGAAGGATGTTGCCTCAGTGATGGGGAATAGTTAGCTCTACTCTACCTATTAGCACTAGCATGGGCCCATCTAACAAACCTTAAAAGTAGGATCTAAAAGGATTGAATTGGTTCCCAGCAACTTAACTGTGTCCTAGAACAAAACTCAAGAATGTAAGAATATAAAAACAACCTAGTACCAAACAAGAAAAATTCACAATGACTGGCATTCAATCAAAAATTAAGAGGTATGCAAAGAAGAGGTAATGAGGAAAAAAATCAATCAAACAAAATTGCCCCAGCACTGATATAATTATTAGAATTTGCAGTTAACAACATGAAAACAGTTATTATGATGGTATTCTATATACTCAAAGAATTACATGGAGACATGGAACATTTTTAATAGTTTTATTTACAAAAATAAAACTATAATATATGAGATAAAAAATACACCGAGTGATACTAACAACAGACAATACAGAAGAAAATTTAGTTATCTTGAAGGCATAGCAATAGAAATAATTAAAGACTATACACAGAAATAAAAGGGAATAGTAATTTTTTAAATGAATAGAGTATCAGTGAGCCATAAAACAACTTTAAGCAACCTAATATACATGTAACTGGAGTCCCTGAAGAACAACGAAGGAACAGAAAAAGTATTTGAAGACATAATGGTCAAATTTTTCCAAATTTGATGAAGCTCAATAAATCTCATACACAAAAAACGTGACAAAAACTACATCTAGGTACATCATAATAAAATTGCTCAAAATCAATGATAAAGAGAAAGTCTCAAGAGCAAGGAAAAATACTTATATTACCTACAGGGGAACAAAGATAAGATGACAACAGATTTCTTGTCGGAAACAATGCCAATGAAAAGACATTATTAAAATATGGAAAAAAGGAAACTGTCAACCCAGAATTTTATATTCTGCAAAAAACATATTTCAAAAATGAAAGCAAAACAAAGGCTTTTCCAGACATACAAAATCTGAAGGAATTCATCACCAGCAGATCTGCACTGTAAGAAATGTTAAAGAAAGTCTATCAGGCAGGATGAAAATGATACCAGATGGAAATATAGATTTACACAAGGGAATGAAAACACAGAAAATAATAACCATGTGGGTAAACATATAATTGAATTTATCATTTAAATCTGGTTAAAAGATAATTGATTAAATAAAAATAACAATGTAGTCTGGAGTTTAAAACATAAGTAAAAGTAAAAACATCTGACAACAGTAGCACAAATGTCAGGAGGAGAAAAGTATATTATTGAAATGTTCTTATACATAAAGCAGTATAATATCACTTGAAGGTAGATTGTGATAATTTAAAGATGTATGCTATAAACCCTGAAGCAACCACTAAAATTACAAAACAAAGAATTATAGCTAATAAGCCAACAAAAAAGATAAAATGGAATAATGAAAAAATTCACTTAATCCAAAAGAAAAGAGAAATAAGGAAAAGGGAACAAAGCATACATGGGACAGGTAGAAAACCAATAGCAAGAAGATAAATTTGAACATGATCATGTCAACAATCATGTTAAATGTAAATAGTCTAAATATACTGAGGAAAAGGCATGGATTATCTTATTGGTTAAAAAGAAAAAAAAGGTAAGACCCAACCATATACTGCCTATAAGTAAAGCACTTTACATGCTACAACATGTAAAAATCTCAAAGTAAGAATAATGAGTAAAAGAATCCACACAAAAAATGACATATCATATGATTATATTTATATAAAATTCTAGAAAATATGAATTAATCTATAGGGAGAGAAAGTAGATCTGTAGGGATCTATTTATAGTGATAGAGGTTGGTAGAGGTAGGTGGGAGGGATTATAAAAGGAAAAAAAGCAAACTTTTGGGTTGATAACTATGTTCATTTTTCTTGATTGTGGTGATAATTGCAAAGGTGTGTTCATATATCAAAATTACCAAGCTGTACACTCTGAATATGCACAGTTTATTATAATTCAATTATGCCTCAATAAAGCTGCTTAAATTTTTTAATCTAATAATTAATTAGGTCCATAGGGAATAATTTGGTGAATCTACTTTTTCAATTTTAAATTTCATAAAATCTAAATATGTATCAATTATAACAAATGAAAATTCAGTAAGTAGTTGAGATGTGTTTTAAATATAAAATACAAATTAATTTTGAAGATTTTGTAAAAGAAAATGTAAAATATCTTATTAATAATTTTTTGTTTTGACCACATGTTGAAATGATATTTTTTATATATTGGGTCAAATAAGATATATAATTAATTTTAGCTGTTTCTTTTTACTCTTTAATGTGGCTTCTACAAAATTTAAAATTAAGGATGCAGCTCACAATATATTTCAATTGAACAGTACTGCACTAGAAAGGAGTATTTGACTGGAGTACTCAGAAAACATAATTATGTTCATATTTCTGCCCAACAATGGTTAGCCATCCTATGGTAGACAAAATAGTGGATCCCAAAGTCTATCCACATTTTAAATCCCAGAACCTGTAAATATGTTACCTTACATGGCAAAAGAGATTTTGCAGATGTGATCAAATTATGGACCTTGAGATGAGGATCTTATCTTAGATTATCCAGGTGGTGCCAATAACACCTTGATTTTAGCCCCATAAAGCTCACTTTGAACTTATGACCTCCAAGGACTACAAGATGATAAATTTGTTTGAAATCACTAAATTTATGGTAATTTGTTACAGCAGCAATAGGAAACCAACAGAGATTTTATGTACCTGGAAGTAGGGTGCTACTGTAACAAAAACCTAAAAATGAGGAAGAGGTTTTGGAATTGGATAATAGGTAGAGCCTGGAAAAATCTGGGGGGAACATGGTAGAAAAAGCCAATTTGTTATATAGTGGCAGAAAGCTGAGCTGAATTTTTCCTGTAGTTATATGGAAAACAAAACTTGCAAACAATAAACTTGAGTATTTAGGCGAGAAGATTTCCAAGCAAAGTGTTGAAGGGGTAGCCTGGTTTCTTTTTGCTGCTTACAGTAACATTTGAGAGAAAAGAGAGAGATGAGAGAAAAGCTGTTAAGCAAAAAGGAATCAGGGCTTGATGATTCAGGGAATCCTGTCCAAACTGCAAAAGACAATAAAAGGAGATTCACTGTCAGGAAAGCCTGCTCTAGAGCCAACGAGTGGCTGAACAAGCTTTTGCTAGTGCCGTGAAAGGCTCAAAAGATCAGAATATTCAACTATCCAGAGGCCTCTTTGTAGAGATCAAGTATGTGACTCGTGGACTCCCTCAGCCATGTAAGTAGTAGTCAGGAATACACATAGGATTATCTAGGAAAGATCTGTGGATGATCCTCTTGTCTAATGGATAGGAGACCTTCAAGGTTCTTGAAGATATTATACCAACAGAAACACTGCTAACTTGGACTGAAGGAGCCTGAGAGAGGACAAAATGAAAGCATGCGGACAAATCCCCAACATTCTACAGGCAAGAAACAGGCTGATAAAATTACTCAACTTGAAACAAATGGTATCCTCATGAAAAAGAAAAGATGTCTCAGAGCAATGCGCCACAGCCCACAGGGCAGAACCAAGACCTCAGAGGATTATTTCCAAGACTTGAAACTCAATGGAGTTTACACTGCGGGATTTCAAGGTTGTTTGGGACGAGCGACTCCTTTTTCATTTCCATTTCCTCCCTTTTGAACAAGAATGTCTATCACTGGTATCCTATACCTGTCTTAACGTTATATTTTGGAAGCAGATGACTTGTCTTCTAGTTTCACGGGTCCTTAGATAGAGAGAAATTTTTTCCCAAAGTGGATAATACCTAGAATCTCACCCATACCTGATTTAGATTATTTTAGACAATGAGATTTGGAATTTTCCAGCTGAAATTAGAGGATATTTTAAACTTTGACCTGTCACTATAATGAGTTAAGACTTTTGGAGATATTGAGATGGGGTGAATGCATTTTGTGGGCGGGATAGACATGAATCTTTTGGGTGCCAGAGGGCAGACTTTGTGGTAAGCAGAATAATGGCTCCTAAGAGACGTCCAGGTGTCAATCACCAGAACCTATGAATATGTTGCATTATGTGGTGGAAGGGACTTTGCAGATATGATTAAATTACAGATCTTGAGATGGAGAGATTATCCCAGATTATCCAGGTGAGCCCAATATAATCACAGGCAGTAAGGACATAAGGGAAAGGCCTCAGCCAAAGTCTCATAATGAAGTTATCCTTCCTACCAAATAAGCTGAAAATCCCTCCTAGTGGTTGCAACCTGGCAGATATCCCAGAGGCAGTTGCCAAAACAGAGAGCACACAGATTAGAGAGCAGAGTTCCAGCCAGCAGGCCCACACTTATGGAATTAATTAATTAGCTAATTAATTAATTAATAGCAAGTAAAGCAAGCAGCAGGCCTTTTATAGGGTACATTGGACAGAGGCAATTTTAATTCAATTCAACATGTTTATTAATCATCTACTATGTTTCATGCACAATAGTTGGCCCTGGGGATCTAGAAGTATCAAGATCTGCAGGACTCCTGCCCTCCTGAAGCTTACAGATCAGACAAGTTTCCACAGCAACTCTGTTGACAGTGTCAGCAGCTTTGCTCAGATCAAGAATGGCATGGACTCTCAACAGTGACTGAGCAGACTTTGCACAATGCTGAAAGGAAAATAATCTGGTCTGTACTCTTTTAACCACACCAAACTTACATACTTCACCAATTCCTTAGTAAGGAGTAAGTGGAAATTAACATATCTATAGTCTTATTATCTATCATTACATAACATCCATAAATTTCCCACATATCATTAACAAGGCTTAAGTTATCTACACAGTAAATATGTAAATCTCATTCCATAATGTTGGTTCAGTCCTTCTAAAATAATTCTTTTGTTATCTTCATAAAAGGCTGAGTTAAAAGAACCCTGCCAAGAGTTTTCTTAGAGCAATGTCTAGCCTGCCTTACTCCCATATCTGATCAGTTCACTCCCCTGCTTAAACCTCTACAAAGTCTCCCACTTCTCTGAGAGTAAAATACAAGGCCATTACCATGGCCCACAGGCAAGAATAGTATTTACAATAGTTAACAAGGACACAGTCTCTTACCTATCAGAAAGGTCATAAATCATCAGTACCCTCAAACCCATGCATATCAGCAGAGTATCAGCTCTGCCAACAGGGTCCAGCTTAACTAGCTCCCGTCTACCTCTTTAGTCACTCACCACCCTTCAGCCATGCTAGATGTCTCAGTGGGTTTTTGCCTTGAGACCTTTATACATACTATTTCCTTTTCCCAGAATGCCCTGAGTCCTACCCTTTCCTACACCAGGCTTTCTACTCATTTTTCAAGTCTCTGCTGACATATCACTTTGCTATGATTTGAATATTTGTGTCCTTTCAAAATTCATGTTGAAATTTAATCCTCACTGCAACAGTATCCAGAGGTGGGGCTTTTAGGAGGCGAGGAAGTCATGGGGGCTCTGCCCTCATGAATGGATGATTAGTGCCCTTAAAAAAGGGCTCAAGGGAACTAGCCAGTCCTTTTCTTGCACTTCCATCCCTTCCACCGTGCAAGGAGACAGCACACATCCCCTCCAGAGGATACAGCAACAAGGTGTCACCTTGGAAACAGAGAGAGCCAATGCTCACCAGATACCAAATCTGCTGATGCCTTGATCTTGGACTTCCCAGCCTCCAGAAATGTGAGAAATAAATTTTTATTGTTTATAAATTACCCAGTCTGTGATATTTTGCAGCACAAACAGGCTAAGACATACCGTTTCAAGGTAGCCTTTCCCTGACTACCACCGTCTCCAACTCTAATTAAATCAGATGTCCCTGGACTATTCTTATTTCACAGCCTATACATCCCTTCATTGTAAGTATAGTGATTGTAACCAATAATTACTTGTGTAAGCACTGTTTCCTTCATTATATTTTAGAGCAAGGGCTTCATCTATCTTATTTACTCTTAGTGATAACCCTATTATTAGCATGTTGTCTGGTATACAGTAGGAATTCCATAATGATAACTAGTACTTACTGAGCATGTACTATGTACCAGGCACTATTCTAAACAGTTTCATAGATTAGTTCCTCTGATCCTTATAACATCGTGAGGTAGGTAATATTATTTTTACATGAGGACACTGAGGCACAGTCAGACTAAGTTATTCCCAAAGTCTCAAAATCAATAAGTGGCAGGGCTAGAATTTGATCCCAGGCAGTAGGGCTCCAGAGCCCTCAAACCATGGTTTGAATATTTGTCCTCTCCAAAACTCATGTTGAAATGTAAGCCCCAATGCAATAAGGTGGTGATTTAGTCCCCAGTGCGATACAAGGTGACTGGGTCATGTGGGCTCTACCCTCATGACTGGATTAACCCATTCATGGATTCATGCATTTAGGGGTTAATGGGCTGTCATCGGAGGGGGACTGGTGGCTTTGTAAGAAGACAAAGAGAGACTTGAGCGAGCACACTCAGCTTCCTCACCATGTAATGTTCTGCACTACCCAGGCACTCTACAGAGAGCCTCCACCAGCAAGAAAGCCCTCGCCAGATGCAGCCCCTTGACCTTGGACTTCTCAGTATCCATAACTATAAGAAATAAATTGCTGTTTTTAAATAAAATGTGCAGTTTCAGGTATTCTGTAATAAGCAACAGAAAATGGACAAAGATACCATGCTTTTAAGAACCACACCATACTGCTTCTATAAATGCTTATTGAATAATTTGATGAATTATAGTCCATTGTATAATGGGCATAACCAAGTAAGCTGTACCCTGAAGAGGATGCAGCCATAACAGACATCCTCTGTGCTCATGGCCTACCCTCTAGACAAAAGCAATATAGCTATAAGTATAGGAATAGGCACAGGTAAAGATATAGATAATAGCTAGAGAAATAGACAGTAAAAATAATGTGACTGGCCAATGGCTTTCAAGGGTTTTGTAAATTCATTCTACTTTAGATCCCCACCAAAATTGTCAAGGAAATATTTTACTACCCTCAAATGCCTCCAATGCCTCCCTCCTACCCTTAGAATACCTGCTGCATATCTGAACACTCAACACAATAACACAAGAGAAACAGCAAAGCTGATACCCAGACAAACATACACCAGATGAACACTCCCCAGACAGACCCTTCTCCCCAACCTCTGCCCCCATGCAAAAGAGGGAGTAACTTTACCTTGAAATAAAAATGCTTTGCTGGCATTGTGCATCCCAGACACCTGAGTGACTCCAAGGGTGGTATTCACAAGGTCAAGCTCAGTGATGATATCCATCTGAAGGTCAGGATCCATCCCAAAGCCCACCACTGGAAAGGAACAAAGAGTTGGTTTGGCTTAAAATGAACACAGCTAGTATCAGCATGGAGCAGGGATTATGGAGGCAGGGAGTGGCAGGGAATACAAGGAAGTCAATGATGAGTGCCTGGGGAATCTCTCTCCCTGGAAGGAAAAGAAGAGCAACTCTTTGCTCCATGACCCCACTGACATTGTAGTTTCTTGGTACCTCTCCCATTCCCACTTCCCATTATAAACTGATACTTCCTCATCCAAATTCCTTGGGGCTAAATATATTTCAGAATTCAAAATGTGTCATTTGTTAGAAAAGTTTATAGCTTATATGCTACATTTTATGGAACACCTTCAGTAAAGTCTAAATCGGCAACCCATAATCAAATACAATATTTCTGGAGCAAAAAGTATGACATATTCCTCTAATTGGCATACATAAAGACCTTAAATAGGCTCATACCAGTTTAGGTCAAGTTTTGCCACCAAATGAGTTCATCTCAGGATAAGTTTTGTTGAATGTCATGAAGAAACTTTGGGTTTCTAAGCTTTTATAAATTTGGGGACTGTGGATACAGACAGGATTGTGGCCCTGACCTACCTGCCTCAAAGACAGGTGCAGTAGCAAAATCTGACACCACCAGTAAATACCTCCACAGAGTGCCCACCTGTGATAAGGAGGAAGGAAATGACAGCGACAGAGTTTCTGTTGGAGAAAGGTGGCAAAGGGACTGGCCAGGACAGAGAATCCCTGGAATAATGGATGTATATTTCCATCCACAGGGACTCCTGAATGGAAAATTGGATACCTGGACAACCCTTGTTAGAGAACCTTAGTGCAGGGAAACAAGCCCCCTCCAGGGTGTGCTCTGCGGAATGATTCATTCATGATTGCAAAGTGATTTCCAACTATATATATATTAATAAAGCTAGAGATCACTCTAAGGGACTGTGTTTAAGCCATTCGTAAAGGCTTTGTCTATCTACACTTAGCATCTCAATGGTGCAATTCTGATTGCGCAGTTGGAAATGTTTTAATCAGCAACAGCAGTCAACTTTCTCCTGGTGGTAATGTGGTTGCCAAGGCAAGATTTGGAGAGGTAGCGCCCACCCAGTGAATGTTCAGCCAGACATCATGAGCTATCACAACCTCACCTGTCCTCCCACCTTCACCCTGGCCCTGCAGACCTGGGGAAGGAAATCTACCCTTTCCTTACTCTTTCCCTGTTAGTAAACAGGAACAGTTGCCATAATCTAGGCTTCTGCTAACAGAAGGTTGGTCAGGATGGTCTCTTTGGAGCAGAAACCTGTCATTGCCAAGGCAGACAAAAGGTTAAATTGAAGGCACAGTGCATATAACTGCCTTCTTAGTTTTTATCAGGCTTCCTATTGTCCCCTGAACTGAAGGTCTAAGTTTTCCCCTTTCAGATGCAGCCAGTTATGGGACCAGTTTACCCAAACATAGCTCCTCCTTCCATTCACTCTGCATTCATTCATTTAGTCATTTTTTCAACAGGCAATACTGAGGGCTTACTGTGTAACATACACATTGCTAGGCACCGGAGATGTGCTCATGGAGTTTGCATTCCTGGCTGGGGGGTGGAGGGGGAAGTGGGAAGGAGACAAAAAATAAACAAACAAATAAATAAGATAATTTGATATGGCAATAAATGCTGTAAAGAAATTAAAAGAGAGCTACAGGATAGAAAGCAACTTGGATGGGGGCCTTTCTTTCTCTCTCTCTCTTTCTTTCTTTCCTTCAGACGGGGTCTCACTCTGTTGCTCTGTCACCCAGGCTGTAGTGCAATGGCACAATCACAGCTCACTGCAGTCTTGAACTCCTGGGCTCCAGTGATCCTCCCACCTCAGCCTCCCCAGTAGCTGGAACTACAGGCTTGTGCCATCACGCCTGACTCCAGGGCCCTACTTTAGAAAGGGGGATTGGGGAAGGTTCTTTTGAGCTGACATCTGAATGACTAAAAAGAACAAAATGGGAGGAGAGGGATCTTTGCACATGCAGAGAACAATGAATGCAAATCAGGAACAAACTTGGAGTGTTCAAGGAACAGAGAAAAGGCTGGTGTGACTAGAACACAATGGGCCAGGGAGCGAGTAGTAGAACGTGAGGCCAAGGGGTGGGCAAGGACTAGATTATATAAGGCCTGTGACCCACCACATGGAGCTAGGATGTTATTCTAATTCTAGTGGGATATCATGGAGGGTTTTCAGGTTTGTGTTTTGGGCAGGAGAAGGGGGATGAGATATGCTTTTATTTACAGTTTAAATCTGATCTAACTTTAAGTTTCCATCCTACAGGCCTGATACTGTTCATCCCACACCCAGACTCAATTCACACAGACTGACCAAGTTCCAACTCTATGCAAAGAAAAGCTGAGCTAGATGGGCTTCTATTACCCCAAGTCCCAGCATCATGAGCTTGTTGTTGAAACTGGTGATGTTTTTCTCTAAGGGAGCTCAGATGCTAGCAGTTCTGTGATCACCTTGGAAAGACAGGCAAGGAACTAATATTTCAGTTTGATCTATAGTGTTCTAAATCTATATGGCAGAAATTAAATCTCAGAGGACCTCCAACCTGGTCTTTTTCAGGCTAGGAATTTGGAAAGTGGCCTGGGGAATGTGCCCTTGGCCGGACGCAAGAGGAAGGAAGCATCCCTGTAGCCCCAGTGCCGTGCACAGGGCCGGACATATGGCAGGCTCTGAATTTAGGAACTGATTAATCACCTAATGATGGAGTGCATGATTATTGCTTTGGGTGCAATGATTTCAGAATGGTATCCATGAGAGGACAGGATAGCATGAAGGCCAAGGAAACTTTCTAACGGGACTGCGGTTGACTGAATTATTGGCCTCAAATGTTTATCCCTCCCACATCTACAGCCTTTGCTGTGTGGCTTTGCAGCTTCCACTTGAATCAGAGTAAACCTCCCCGTCTGTTGGCTTTGAGCTCATCCATGTAACTTGTTTTGGCCATTGGGATGTTAGTGACATCACACAAGCAGAGGCTTGAATATGCCTGCATGGTAAGGTTTGTTCTCTTGTACTTCTGCATCACGATGAGAAGAACATGGCCCTGCTGACCCCCTGGTCCTACGAGACTGAGACATGTGAAGCAGGAACCCTGCCTGATTTGGGAACCAAGCTTAAGCCTGGCCTGTATGAACCAACCACCAGACCAAACTGCAGACATGTGAACCAAAATAAATGATTATTGCTTCAAGCCACTGAGTTTTGGATTGTTCATTATGCAACATTATTGTGGCAATATTGACTGATGCAGGGACTAAAGACCTTCTATGATAGTCATCCTTAAGATGCTTAAATCTCTCAGACTAGGGCTCCTGCAATTGGACAAGCCTAAAAAGCATCCAAACAGACTGTAGAACTGTCAGAACACCCCACTGGTGTCTTTGGATCCCCACCCCTCAATGAGAACACAACACATTCAATCCAGCAAGCATTGTGGAAATGACACTAAATTAAGAGCCAGTTTCATCTGTCTCTTCCTCCTACTAATTCTGTACGCTTGGAAAAATCACTTCTCAGAGCCTCAGTTTCCTCATTCATAAAATGGGAATGATAATACCTGCCTCCCAGACTTGTGAGGTGTCAGTGGTAACCCTAAGAACACTCCAAGAGCTCAGTCTGGCACACAGTTGGTGCCCAGCTGCGGTTTGCTCCATCTGTCTTTGATAAGACTGGTTCTCCAGGCCATTCCAGCTCCCTGGTCCTCAATGCCACTGGAATCACATACAAAAGGTGACAGCCCCCTTCTTCCCATTACTTCTCCACACCCAATTGACCTTGAAGAGCCTCTCATCCTGGGTTTGTTTGAGAAATCTGTACATTAAATCTATAGTCACTCCTCCACCCCCTGCCCACAACTTGCAAGTAAGAAGCTTCTCTGGCTTTAAGATAACTGTATTGCTCTTAGTGTGAAAACACCCCATAAAAACAGAACAAGAGAAAAGAAATCAATTAAGCTTCTGGATACGGTTTTCTTCTCTCCCTTTAATTGGTCCCCTTCAGGAGGAAAATGCCTTGTGCCAATAGCAGGATGTGTAAAGGACAGCACTTTGCACACAGCCTAGGGAATCAGAAAACCTATTAATAAGGCAGCATTTACATGGCCTCTCCTGAACCCTATGTAGTGTGAGAGTATTCGTTCCATAAAAAAAAAAAATTATTTTAATGTTTCTGCTTCTTGTCCAAGCATGGAGCTCCTGCCCTTTTCCTAGGAAACTCTATTAAAGTTTTCTACTTTGGACATAATGGCTCTACAAATGGCTGGAGCTGGGAATTAGAATTAAGCAAGATAAAAAGTTCCCTGGGAGGAAATATTTTAAAAACCTGGAAGGCAGCATATCAATGTCACAGAGGCACTTGAGGCCTGGCTCTGGGATCCAGAACCTCCACCCTAACCAGGATACCTGCTGCTGCTGCTGGCTGCTCCTTGGCCCCGTCCAGCGAGCGCTCGGGCCCAAAGTCTACTCATCTACCTTCCAGGTCTGGCTCTAGGCTCCCAGGCAAATGCTCCTGGGCCTATCTCACTTCAAATCTAATCTGGCTCATTGTCCAGGTTGGAAGCTGTTTTCCTCTGGTCCACACAGAGTAAAATGATGCTAGAAAGATGCTCCAAGACCTCATGTAACCAGAGGATTTCACAACCACTTAAGCAGATTTGGGTCCCTGGGCTCCTACAGGGTGCCTTAATACTCCAAAAGCAGTTTTTTGAAGAATATGTCCTATACCTCTTCTAAGCTGGCGGACATTTTACATGATCACTGGAGGCTGGGGGCTCATCTCCACAGCTCCATTATTCAATTCAAAATTAACGGCCTGGGAATTGCTACAAAAAGAAAATCTCTCCTTTCCAGCAGGTGGCAGCAAAAAGCATTCACTGGGTGCCTTAGGGGATTTGAAATTACAGATACTCCCTTCATCCCCTACCCTGGTGACCAAACTGGAAAGCAATAGGGGGATAATAATGTCACTGAGCTTTATATTATTTATACTTCCAAGACATTGGAGAAAACTCATGAGCATAGTGTCTTATCGCTGCTATTATTGCAGCCTTCTAAATTTTCATTATTAGTGATATACCTGGAAATCCCAGAATTCTTTTGCAACCAGAAATAACAAGAACTAGAGAAGAGCACCTCCTGTCTTGACTCCACGTGGCACTCCAAAACAAGTTCTCTGAACAAGGAGCAATTTAAGCAGCTTCCTTATGACACTTATCATTCGATCTTTTCATATGTAACTGTTTCTGCACTGCAGTCTTGCTTTAATTAAAATGTGCCTGATATCATCTATTCATTTCCATTACAAGGCAGTGATATCTAAGCGGCTCACTAAGTGAACTACATGTTTATTTCATCTAAGACTGTTAACAGCCCAGACAACAATTGTCCCGCTTGACAAAGAGAAACTTTCCAAGTGGCTTGTTTGGATCCTGATAAACTAATCAACCAGCCAGCCTTTGTTACCTAAGAAGAGGATGGATGTATGATGTGGAAAGGGTGATTCCTGGGAAAATCAAAGGGGCTACCCCCAGAAAACTACAGTTTATACCCACTCAAGCTACAAGAAATTTTAAGTGTACGAATTGGGAGATAATTTCCCCTCCACCCCTGTCTCTGATTCTTCTGATAATTTTTGTAGAAGAAATATGTGGTCTCTAGTGTTCAAGTAATGCCAAGTGGCACTGAAAACCCAAGCTCCCGAGGCAACAGCCACAACCAATGGGCCAGATCCTTCCATGATTCCCTGCCTTTGCACAAGCTATTCCCTCTGCCTGGAATGCTTTCCCGCTTTGTCCACCTGGAAAACTTCCTACAAAGCCTTCCATGCACAACTCTCAAATGTCACCTCCTAAGTAAAGCCTTCCCTGACCACCACCCCTCCCCGGAATTAATTCACACCGTCCCTCCTCTGTATTTCCTTCATACAAATGTATACTCCTACCTCTCCTCCCCCATCAATCTGTAAAATAAGAACGTTTTCCAGTTTCTAGATTCTCAGCTAAGCAGGAAGTGCCTACAAGTCAAGGACCAACTCATTTTCTTGCATAAGTAATCCTGGCACCCAGAGAGACCCTCAACTGTTTGTTGAATGAATAAATACATGAATGCATCTTCCCCTATAACCACTTTTTATAAGATTTAATGGAGATTCGGAGTGGAAAAAGGGAAATGACCGTGTTCTTACAGATCTCCACCACAAGCAATGAGTCCTGGAAACACGTTCCATTTCTGGATAAAGGCACTTTGGGCAACTTTTCAAAGGAGTAATGAGGAAAAAAGGATTTAGGCATATTCGGTGGTGATATGCACTAGAGGATGTGAACTGGCCGACGGGCTGCCTCCTTGCCATCTAGTTTCTCCCTGTCATCCGTTCCTCTGTAAGATGCCCAACAGCCCCAGATTCTCCACGCTCAGGGCTGGGAGCCCACGCTGCACGAGAATCGCCTGACCTGATCTTCCTGGGGCGCATTCCCTCCAGCGTGTTCTCGGTCTTAAAAGACTAACCCATCCCAATGAACCTGAACTCAAGAAGCAAGTACTCTAGGCTAGACTGAGCCTTGGCGTCTCCGCAGCCTGGGAAGCTCAGATGGAGATAAGGAAGGAATGGAGGTTTCTTTTGTCCCTGGAGAAATCCATACGCGACGCTCTTGGGTTAAGCAGAGGAAAGCCGCTGCTGGCTCAGTCCTAGGGACTTGAAAGGACCAGCTGCTAGCTCCTGGTCGCCCAACTCTTGGATCCTCACGCGGGCTAACTGCCAAAGAGGGGCGCCTGGGCGCAAGCAGAGGGAACTTTTGAGCCAACCAAGGACCGGCGCCCCTCCTCGGCCCTCTCCAGATAAACTTGCTCCCTGGTCTGGGGAGGAGGCTATGCCTCTAGAGAAGGGAAACGAGGATGGTAGAAGGGAGCCGCTAAAGGCGGAGCGAATGACCACACATAGATTCTGGGGTGCAAAGTCGGCAGCGCGTACCGAGGGTGGCTGGCGTAGGATTGTAAACCTCCAACACTCCCGGCAATGGTAATCGAGCCCTATTTTTGCCAATTTCCTACCCCACCCCACCCCACCTCAGCCCAGTCTCCCTGCATCTACTACTAGCCCCTTGAAGACGGCAGCTGCAGGCCAGTGTCCGAACCGCAGGGGACTGGGGGGCAGGGGGGCCGGTGGAAGAAGCAGGAAGGAGATGCGCTTAGAGTCCTCACAACTGCGTCTCCGGAGGCAGAACGAAGCGGGGACTTCAGACAATTAAGCGTTATCCTTGCTCCCCCTCCCACCCCGAAACCTGCGAATATAGCAAGGGAAAATTGATTTGGAGCTTAAGAAAATCTCCCCAGATTGTCTCCACTACTCCAATCCTCCCCACCACCACAATAATTGTTCTCCCAGCCCTTGGGGGTGGGGAACGGCGGGGGAGAATACTCCCGGAGTTCTCCTGGGGAGACTCAGAAAGGGACAACAAGAGATCGCGGGATCCCGGG
>VBSM01001265.1:21368810-21387856 GCA_008086735.1 Cheirogaleus medius
GCCCCCCAACTTCCTCACTCTGTCCACTCTCTCCAAGCCCCCTGCCCCCACCACCACCCCTTTGATACTCACAACAGGGATCCCAGAATAGATAAAGGAAACTTCTCAAAACAGCTCTCCCTCACTTCCTGGAAACCAATTCCAATGTTTCAGCATCCTCTTCACCAATAAGGACCTGCCCTTCTCACTTCTTGCACTCCCTCTCACTTTCCATATCCTTAACCCCTAGGCAGCTTTGACCCACCCCCAGGAGCCCCAGGGAAGGTCACCAAATGAGCAGTACAGATTATTAAGAGAGAAGGTTTTACCTACAAGCTCTTCCGGTCTCTGCCCTATTTTTCTGGATATTTCTATATGCAAGCCACTGTCCCACTTGGCCCTTTACATTGTTGTCCTTTGGCAGATGAAAAAGGAAATGAACAAGCAGGCAAATTCCAGCTCAAGAAGAGAACTGTGCAATCCAGAAGTTGAACTGAAAGATTAAGAGGTAAACTGATGCAAGGCTCAACTGATGCTTCAACTCAGGCCCAAAGGGCATCTGTCTGCCTTGACTCTGTATTTTCATTACAGAGTCAGGGCTTTTTCCTTCCACCTGGAGTATGTTGCATTTAAAACATTAAATTCACACACCTTGCAGAACATAGGATTTCCCAAGTCTAGTTGGGCCTAGTGGACAAGGACACCATACACCACGTTGTGTTATGACAGCCATATCCCCTCTCGCCTCTGCAGTCTTTCAGTACCCCTCAGCAGCAACAGCAGCAGCAGCCTTGAGTGGCTTTGGACTATTGTTTCCAAGGCCCTTTGATCAATCTCAGAAATCCCAGAATCCTTAAAATTCACAGTGACCCCAGCAAAGGGAAAAGTTGGTCTGGATAAGATCCTTAGAGCTCTCTATCTTTGAAGTCTCTGTGTAATTAGCTGGTCCTGTGGGATGGGGCTTTTAGCTTGTTCCATTAAAAAATAAAGCAAGACATATGTTCTGTCATAGCTTTGCAGCATAACATCCATTAACAGTAACAAGAGTTAATCTCAACAAGGTCATAAATCTTTCCTAGATATCTAAGTATTTCAATCTCCTCCTATAACTGCACTCCTTGAGTGGGGATTTTGAGTGTGTGGACCTGTTAAGCTAAGGTAATTTTCAGAGACTAGGCTCAGCAAATTTCTGCAGTGATAACGGACATGTGGCTGTGAACATGCTTGATAGTGGGACATGGCAGTGAGACCTGTGTACAGTGGGGGCAACAATAAGACTTGGCTCACCCAACACCATACCCCAGTCCACCCTGCCCTTCAGGATGGCCTACCTCCATGGGTTCTCTAGGAGTCAGTAGCTTCCTTTGATCATCCCTCTGCCTTTTCTTCCTGACCTCTGAATGTCGGAGCACCCCAGGGTTCAGTTCTAAGATTTCTTCTCTTCCAGAAACACCTACTCTCTTTCATGCTCATCCCACCTCTTGGATTTCAATAGTATCTACTACAAAGATAACTCTCAAATGTGTCTCTCCAGCCCCAGCCTCTCTTTTGAACTTACATGCAGACTTACATGCCCAACTATCTATTAGGCATCTTCAATGTACTATGGCTACACCATCAAATGTACTATGGCTACACCATCAAATGTACTATGGCTACACCAACAAAATGAAAAATATTTGTGCTTTAAAGAATCTCATCAAAAAAGTAAAAAGACAACCCAGAGAATGGGAAATGATTTTTGCAAGACACGTCTGATTGGGACTTCTATCTACTAGAAAATCTATTATAACTAAATAATACAAGACAATAAAAATAATATAATTATAAATCAATAATATAAGATAATTTAAAAATGGGCCAAGGATCTGAATAGACATTTCTCCAATGAAGATATACAATGTGGCACTATTGAGACGTGGGCCTCTTAAGAGATGTTTAGTTCATGAGGGCTCTGCACTCAGGCATGGATTACTCCCTTCATGGATTAACAGGATAATGGATGAATGGGTTATCATGGGAGTGGAACTGGTGACTTTATAAGAACAGGAAGAGAGACCTGAGCAAGCATGTTCACATGCTCAGACCCCTCGCCACGTGACACTCTGCACCAACTTGGGATTCTTCAGAGAGTCCCCACCAGCAACAAGACTCTTACTGGATTCAGCCCCTTGACCTGGGACTGTAATAACTATAATAAATAAATTTCTTTTCTTTATAAATTACTCAGTTTCAAGTATTCTGTTGTAAGCAACAGAAAGGGACTAAGACAAGCTGCAAGCCAAGGAGTGAATGAGGCTACCAGAAGCTGGGAGAGGCAAGGAGGGATCCTCCCCTAAAAGCTTCAGAGGGGGCATGGCCCTGCCAACCCTTGAGTTCAGACCTCTAATCTCCAGAGCAGTGAGAGATGAAATTTCTGTTGTTTTAATCCTTCCAGTCTGCAGTGCTTTGTTATGGCAGCCATAAGAAACTAACACAAGTGCCAATTTGCTGGCAGAGCCTAGGAAAAGTACAAAAACACCCAGTTTCCTAACAGCCCCACTACTCTCTGCAACTGTGCAAGCCTGACTGGGTGGATATTTTCATTTCCTGAAATGCATGTGCATTTATAAGGAGAGGTTGAATGAATGTATTGATTCATGAACTTCTGTTTCCATATGAATATATAAACTCTATATGAAAACTATATTGTCTATTCTAATTACCACAATCAACTTCAATGGCATGCAAATTAGAGGGACTCACATTTTGCTAAATGAACTATCATCCTTCTGTCTTCAAACACTTTTTAGAACAAAGCTGGGTATAGATCTATAGGAAAATAGGCAGAAAAATCTATAGACATATAGATAAATGAAACCATTCTAATCCATAACATCAATAATCTTGGATGAGTTTTGAGTTTCTGATGATAAGAACCAAGGTGTGCAAGTATCTAGGTTTTATTAAGTGTTAACGTAAACACATGTTGTCTATCCCAATAGACAAGAAAAAAATCAGACACATTATCTTCAGGATGACCTAGCTTCACCCCAGCCTGACCAGAATAGTGTTGGCTGTGTTTATTAAGTATAACTATGTGTGGGTTACTCCTCTAAGTGCTTTCTAAGAATTAACTCATTTATTCTTCAAAACAACCCAATTAGGTAAGTGGGATTGTTATACCTAATTTACAGATATGGAAACTGAACCATTGGCCAAGTAAGTGGCCAAGTAAAGCTTCAAAACCAGCCTGACTGCAGAGTCTGTGCACTAAATTATTAAGCTATACTGCTTCTCCAGGGATGAAGCCTGCTGAGTCAGTCTCCTTGTTGAGGTCTTGTGGAAGAACAACACATAGTAGCCTTATTCCCTGCCTAAGTTCGAAACCAATTGAGAAATAAGACAAGAGAGTCAGCAACACAGGAAAGCATCATGTTTATTAATATAAGACAATGCTGGAAGAGCATAGCTTTATGTGAAAGCCAAAATAGACTGGCCACCTGCCCTCCCTCTAGGCTGGACCTCCATCTGGGCTAGGCTGGGCCACAGCCACCTGCCCAGCTGATCTTGATAAAGAAAGAAAGCAAGAGGGACCTCACTGAGAAATAAGGAACAATGGCTGACACCTCTTCCACAAGGGATTGGGAGAGCAGGGAGTGGGAAAAAAGGCCAGAGGTGTTTAAGAAAAATCCCTCACCATGGAAACCAAACGTGTAGGGAAGAGATAATCCCCTTGACCAACTTTCAAACTTTCTTCCATAAAGTCTCCTTCTATCATCCAGGGAGCCTAGGCTGCCCACAAAGCATTCATCCAGGCCTTATTTTCCAGGCCTTAAAATGATCCTTTATTCATATCAGAAGTCCTACGTGCTCGGTGCTGTTACCATCATTCTACAGGAAAATTAGGAGGAAGGCATCTTTTTCAACTTACACTGAGTTAGGAAAAATAGAGCATTCCTCATTAAAGTATAGCTTCTATGAGCAGACCTGTCAACTCAAGAATATTTGCCTATTGGAGGAATTACAGGTCACAGGATGATGCAGTGGAATGAGAGAGATCTTTTTGAGCAGAGATAATCTGCTCCAGTTACTTAAGGCAGAAACCTATCACAGTAATTCACAAGACTCACTGGACTTGCTCATTTACATGAAATAGCAATGGTCATTTCCAGTGCTTTTAGACTACTTTCCAGAGTCACAGGCCACAAACAATTTTCCTTGCCCAGTGACATTAAACTCTACCACATTTTCCAGTGGTCCCTGGATCTCCATCTAGTCATCCCAGTTCATTTTACTTCCTGTGTTAGTAAGGATTCTATCTGGCTTCGTATAACAGGAAAATTCTCAAATGACATTAACTTAAATAACTGAGGTGTTTAATACACTTGTAGGTACAAGAATTCTAAAGTTGGATAGTCCAGGGTTAATTGGGTAGCTCTCTGAAGTCCTCAGGGACCCAGAGGCTCTTTCCAGATCTCTTTTCTATCACCCCTAGTTCTTGTCTTCATTGTTCAGTGTGGCTGCTGGTACTCCAGCTATTATATCCACATTCCAGACAGCAAAATGTGGAAAAGAATGAAGAGAAGGGGAAGAATATGCCTAGGAGTCCCACATATCACTTCCACTTATATTTGGGCAGAACCTAGTCACATGGCCACTCCTTATGTATCTGTTGTCTATTACTGTATAACAAACAACAACATTTCAGTGACATACAACACTAAGCACATACCTGCAGGTTGGCTAGGGTTCAACTCATCCAGGCTGGCCTCAGACAGGCAATTCTGTTTTAGGCTGCAGTGGCTGGGTTGATTTTACCTCTCATTGCAGGTCTGTGTTTCAGTTGAGTGACTCTGTCACACGTGCCTTTCATCTTCCTTGGGTTAATGGGCTAGCCAGGACCTGTTCGTCTCATGACCCAAAGAGGCACCAAAGAGCCAGTGGAAATAGGTGAGGCCTCTTAAGGTCTAGACTCAAAATTGGCACGCTGCCAGTTGTGCTCACATGTTAGTGGCCAAAGCACAGATGTATGGCCAAGCCCAAAGTCGAGGGCAAGAAGTACAATCCACCCATGATAAAGATAGAGCAAGGGTATGATTTAGGGTAGGGCAGAGAAATGGAGCCAGGTCAATCTACCAAACCTAGCTGCAAGGGAACCAAGAAATGCTATATTTTGGCTGGGTGGCAGCAAGCCTGGCTAAAGTCAGAGATGTCATTGAGGAAGGGAAGAACAGAAACTCAGCTGCTCATTCTCTCACAGCATAGCAACTTTGTAAAATACCTGTACTGGCGTCGCACAAGCTCACTGTAATTCCTACCCTCACCCTAAGGCACTGTCCATAGAAATAAGAAGCACTCACAAGAAGGCAAGAAAAAAGAAGGGGTGCACTTCGAGACTGTCATGGCCTGTGCTTACCCAGACTCTCCTCTTTTGAGCTGGTGGATCAGAACCATTTTTTAAATATGGTCTATCTCAAACCCCTAAGCAAGAAAGATCCAATTTGTGCAACCTGGTAGGTAGGGCCAAAACCTCTCTCTGTGCATCTCTCCTGAACACAAGCAGTGAGGGCCACGTGACAGAGATGGAAGGAAGCCTGGAGGCAAATTGTGCAAATGAGTATCCCCATAATTGCAGAATCCCTCAGCCACTGTTTCCTGATTGAAAGGAGAAGGTAGGAGGAATCAAGTTATGGGACCAAAATATTCAGGCTATCCTGAGGCCCCTGAGCCCACCTCCAAGACGCCACAGTTCCCAGCATCTCTCCTAGACTCCCCAACTTTGCCATGATCCGGATACCCACATGACAACACCGGGAGGAGGAGAGTCACCAGATGGTGTTCCACTTGGCCTCACTGCCAAACCTCTTTCTGTTGGTTGATGTCATGTCCATGCTGATTGCTCAAATTTTTAAATATAAACCTTGATGGTGCCAGTCACAGGTGTCAGAAAAGAGATTCTCCACCAAAAGACCCTTACATGTGTCATCTGGTGTCTTGAAATTCACACCAAATGGTTTCAGAAAGCTGGTTTCTCACCCAGTCAAACCAGTTCTAGCCTCAGCTCTCTCCTCCACTCCAATCCATCTTCGACATGCAACTGGGTTAGTTTTCCAGACATACAGATCTGACTCTAACAGTAAATATCCAACGTTTACTGTGGTGTTACTGTTTAGAAACAATTTCACCTACAAATTTTAATTTAATCCTCATAGCAACTATGTGAGATGGGTATAATTATTCCAATTTTACAAATGAGATTGTGCTAATAAGGGACAGAGCTGGCACTTGACCCAAGGACGGTGCTTTGTCTCTGGCATCATAGCTGCCTCTGCCAGGAAATACCTCTCTGCTATTCAGTAACCTTCAGTGGCTCTCTGTGGCCTGTCGGTTCATGTCTGAACTCCTGTTGGCACTGAAGGCATTTGATTGTCAAGTCCTAACCACTTTCAGCCTCAGTTCTCACTTCCCATTAGCATATACTACACTTTTCAAATTTTTCCATCAGCCATGCTTGCCTGTCTTACCCCCCTGTTGTCACTTCCTTACATTCATCCACCTGGAAAGCCCATCCTAATACCTTCCTGATGGTCAAAATCCTCCCCATGTACCAACACGCTACTTTATGAAGTGCTGCATAATTCTCTCATCCAGAAGGAATGTCTTCTGCTCCCCTTTGGTGGCACTTGGTACTATCCACTGTATACTGTGGCAACGTATGTTTTATGTCTTAAGTATCCACACACGATGAGAGACCTGGAGGAAGAGACCTATATCTTACTCACATTTTCCTTATGCATTATAATAACACTGAGTCTGTTCCTTGTACAGAGCCAATACTTAATATTTGCTCATTTAATTTTTAAAAATGCACTTATGGAGTTAGGTTTTAGAAACATATACATAATTGAGACATTGTATAAAAATAAATGAGTGAATGAATGGCAAAAATGTGATTCTGTTTCAATGTTGTTCTGCACTGTACTTCAGCCATTATTTTCTCCTAACTCCACAAGTTTTCTATAGGAAGAAGTTTCCTGGAAAAGGGAATGGAGATGGGTTCAGGGGTCCCTGACCTATGGTGATTTGTATAGTTATTTTATTTTATATTACAATGTAATAATAATAGAATTAAAATGCATAATAAATGTGGTGCCCTTGAATCATCCAAAACTATCCTCCCATCCCCGGTCCCTAGAAAAAATTGTCTTCCATGAAAATAGTCCCTGGTGCCAAAAAGGTTGGGGACCACTAGATAGCAAAATGATCATAAAATGACAAATTACAATAAAAGACAAGAAAGAAGTGGCCCAAATCACACAGTAGAATCTGTAAGTCAGAGATTTAAATCCAATTTTTCTACAGTCAAGCCATTTTAAAGGCACTCGAGGAGTTCTATTGTAAAGGATCCTTATGGTGACTCTTTTAGACAGCAACAACTCATCCCACATGCATCTCTTTGTAAAGCCAATTCCCACAAAACAGACTGTCGTGGAAGAAAAATAAGTGATCTTGGAGTTCTATCTTGCAACTGTGAGATTCTGAATCTCTGGTTGCAGGAGAGACACCTAGGGAAAGGGGGCAGGAAGCATGGACAAAGGAGAATGATCCAAGGGAACAGGAGTAAGCTGGCTTCGAAAATAGCAGCAAAGTCTAGGGGGACAAATAGTTGCCAAACAATTACAAACAAGATGAAAGATTGGCTGGGGGAAGCCAGGCTAGTTCTCAGAGCAGAGACCACATTAAGCTCCTTCTGGGCAGATTCTGTACTCCTTCTTTCAAACATCCCAGAGTAGCTTGGTTTTGCTATGGATGTGTGAACTCTAAGCTTCCCACAGTTGTCCTTATCCCCATTTAGGGACAGACTGTTTAGAAGGATTATAAAAACACAACAGAGCATTTGCAACCAAAATTCCATGATATCTGGGATCTGCTTTGAAATGCTCCAAGGAAGTAGAGTTTCAGGATGGGGAGAGGGATAAATGAAATAAACTTGGACATGAGTTGATAATAGTTGAAAATATGTGATGTAGACATGGGAGCTCATTATTCTATTCTCTCCAATTTTATGTATGCCTTAGAACTTTCAAAATAAAAAGTTAAAATACACACATGCAATGAGGAAAGGAATCTCAGGAAGGAAATAGAGGGTGACGAGCCAGCACCAAGCTCTGATCCCACAGAGTGTACTTCTTGCCCTTGCAGGAGGTTCATTGCTGGGAAGACAAGACATTACACCGAGTTTGGTGTTTGCTGCTCTGTGCAGCTGCTGAAGTGCAGTTTTATGGCTAGTCCTGAGCGTATGTGTAGATCTCATTACCATACCTTTCCCAGGCTGGAGCTTGACAGCAGGCTGGACACCTGTGTTCTTGGCATGTGCATTTCAGCATCAGCTTGAAAAGAGGGCATTTCTTTACCCACTGAGGGAGGCCCAGATCATCCCTGTAGCCTTTCAACACTGAAGCTGAAGATGGAGGCAGAGCATGAGTATGTTATGCTCCTTTGAGGAGAACGAAGTCAAAGCTTCTGGGTTAACATGATCAGACAGGAGAGACCATGACGCAGGACCTCTGGGGTTGGGGAGGCATCTCTGGGCAAGGAACCTGCGGGTTCCACCCACTCAAAAGGAAAAGAAGAGCATTTGTTTGTTTGCTTAATATGGGTAGTCCTTCTTCTAGGCTCTAAGTTCCTTGATATCTGGGACTGTTTTATTCACTTTTGCCTGGGGCCTAGCACAGTGTAGGAATGACATAAATGTTTCCTGAATTGAAATAAAGTTGAATTGAAGACTGACAAAATGATCATTAAAACACAAACAGGATTTAACTCATCCTGTGAGATCTCAGATCTACTCAGATTCTCTCTTTCCCTCTCTCTTTCTTCTCTCTTCTCTTCCCACCTCAATCTCTCTGTCTCCCCACCCATGAGGGTAATTAATAATTCAACAAACAATAGTGAATTCTGATGGTTAAGAAGATAACAACTTAATTGATATTTGTTTCTACAGCAGCACAATATCTCATTTTCCCAGGCGGGCAGTTTTCCATGGCTCTTCCAGGTTTCTCACAATAAAACAGATCAATCTTGGGGATACCTGAAGGCCGTTTGTTAAGAAAGCAAGCTGGTGGGTAATGGGTTTGAAACAGACACAATACTGTAATCGTTCTGTTTTAAACACTGACATTTATTTAGGGTTTTGTGAACTCACACATTATTAGGATAAATTCTAATTTATATCAGTATATAATAGGCAAATATATAATACAATAAATTGCATTTGTACACATAAATACAAAATTTGAGGTAGGGCCTCAAGAATAATGATTTCTTAAATGAATAATACACATTATATAATATGTACTCTATAAGATATATATATGATGCATCATTTGTAACATAATATATTTTCTTCATGTACAGTTAATGAAAAAATATAAGGACCTGATTAGGGAACACATATTTATTCATGGGCAACAATACCCACATAAGATACCAGCATTTAGGACATTAGCTAAGCACACAATGTAAGAATTAACCTATTCCTTGATAGGTCCATAATAAAGTGCAAAAAAAGACCAACAAATGGGAGACAAAACAATTTTTAGTCAATTCCTAAGGATCATCCTAACAATAAAATGTTACCTGAAGATGTATTTCATCCATGGCAGGCAACTCAAACCACTGCTTGCTTTTCCGAGGTGATGAATACCCAATCTGAAAACACTTTCTCTTTGGCTGCAGGCTACTCAGAGGCAACCTGAGCCAAGACTACATTTCAAAATTACTTGGCCTTTTTGGACAATTGAAGCAAACTCTGGGAAAGACAGGAAGCTTCACTTTCCCAAATCCTAGTAGGAAAACAGGAATCCAGACCAAATGTCTTGGTCCTTTACCCCCAGCCTTTACCCCTTTCTACGTGACACTCATTGTGAAAGAGAAGGACATGTTCATCTCTTGGCCTTGGCCTTTTGTCTCTACAAGACAACCTGCCACACAGCATGTCCTCTCTTGAGTCCTCTGCCTCAAAGAAGCCCGTCGCAAACCCAAATCCAGGTGCAACAATAGCAGTATGGCCTTGCCATCACACGTATGTTGAGCGACAGTCATTGTGCTAGCCTCTGGGAAGAGGACAATGACCTGCAGCCAAAGGAACAAAGAGGGAAGAAAATCTTACTTTCAGGCATGGGAAAACCATGCTGTTGGTAAAGGTGGACAGGAAGCACTGAGCGATACATAGATGACAACAAGAACTTCATTAAAGGAAAACTCAACTCCAAAGCAATATTAGCATACAGACAACCCAAGTCTTACCTATTTAAAGGTCATTGATGTTAAAGTGCTGCTCACTGAAATACAAGTTGATTACATTTTACATATTAAAAACACACTGGAAATTTAAAAGACATTGAGGTCATCAAGATTTGCCCTGACCACAGACTTCATGCAATAAATAATTATAAAGGAAAAAGAAACAACAAAAGACCAGAATTAGACACACTTGTACATGACAAACACAGCCCTAAGGAGAATAAAAGTTACTAATATGCAAGACAAACATTTGCATAAGAAGCCACAACACCAATTGTTAAGAAATATACATTTTTTTCCTCCTTTAAGGATATTACAGGGTTACTGTTTTTTCACATATGGCTTTTTTTTTCTCTGAATGAGTTTCTGGCATTTGTTGGTATTATGAAATAATCTCACAAGCAAAAAATGCCCCACCATTCTGCACAGTGAACCAGCAACTCGGTTTCTTCCCCAGTTTGAAGGGAAACTCTCAGGTGGCAGTTTATGACAATGCTATTCACTTTACTTTTATTTGTTCATTGTTTTTCATTCAATTGCCTGTGCATTTTAATAGCATCGAAACAATCCATCTGGTCGTATGCATCTCAGCTCTTAGCATCCCAGCTAAATCTACGGGAGGCGTAGCATGCCTACACGATGACTGGGAACAGCTCGACACTGAACCAATGTATCCCTGCCAGGGAAAGCGTCAGAGTTGAACATGGCTGTAGAAATGGACAGGACTAATTCTACAAGGTAACCATTTCCAGGTAAGTTTGGAACCTTTCACCTGAGTGTATCCCTTTAAGTAAATGTTATATAAAACTTGGAAATTGTAGGGAAAGCATTTAAAAAATAAATAAATAAACAGCTGCTCAGGGAGCACCTACTAAGTCTTACCCGGACAAATCCTAATTAACAAAAATGTAGATCCCCCCCAAATACAAAACACGCCAGCTAGTGAGAAGATCTCCATTGTTACAATTAAGTTTGTACAAAACAAATCTGGCAGCATCCATGGGGTCCCCTCCCACTTCTTTTAATCACAACAGCAATAATTAGCAGAAATCGGGTTGGTGGCCAGCATCAGACTCGAGTTTTAGCCAAGAGGCGAGAGGAAAGCCAAAAACCACTCATCCCGACACAAACATACCAGTCCCGGGAGAGAATGTTAATTGATTTAAGCTCTTTTCTTCAACCTTCAAATTGGAAAGGCTGCGGATAATTTCCAGGCCTAAATTATTCCTCCCCGCCTTTCTCGCCCCACCAGATAGCCCCTGGAGAGGCTCATTTTGGGTACCCTTCCGCGACATCTGCCACAGTAATGGGGGCTTCTCATCAGTATGGCTTTCTTGGGGAAACCTGTGTTAATGGCAGACAGGTCGTGATGGGAAACACTGGAACAGGTGAGACCACAGCTCAGCTTCCTAAAGCTAAGTTCAGGGGAAGCTCAGGGTTTAGTCTCTGGGATAGTTTCTAGCAAGTTCTAGCTTTGGGGGACAGGGGAAAAAGGAGAACAAAGAGGAGGACGAACAACCATACACTGCAGACAAAGACATGCAAACCTAAAGTTCAAAACCCATCTTTGTTTCCTTTTCTAAAACCTTTCACAAGCTAATCTTGAAAACTGGAAGTTCACATCAGCCTTGGCAAATGGCAATGATCTTTGCCTTAGAAAAGGGAGAGCTCAGTAAAATAAGGAGAGACTTGTTTGTTTGTTTTTTTAACAAATGAAGTCATTTTTTTTAAATGTTACATTAAGGTCTGTTGTTGGGTTTCATTGCTGTTAAACAGGATGAAAATGTCACGTCAATGTACAAGATTTGAACTGAAAACTTTGCCTGAGACCCTGTAATATGAAGACAAATGAATAAGAAAATGATTGAAATGGCCTCCCCTAAAGGAAACAATTTTAGGTTTAGATATTATTACTGTAAGAAAAAAAAAACAGGCTACACTATTCTAAACTCACCATCTCTACAATAATTCATAAAATATTTATATGGACAGAAAACACCACTACGAGTACACACTACATGAACACATATCACATTTTTAAAATTTCATATATGCATGTTCAGGATACAAGATAATAAAGGTTACGGCTTCGCCAATCTCTGCAGACGTATGATTCGCTCTCATTAGAGTGCAGTTATAATGACTACTGTGAATAGGGAACTCTTAAAATTGAATTGGCTAAATGTAGTCTTAAAAGCTATAGTCTTAATTGGCTCACTCACTACTTACCTAAGCTGTATTTATCAGAAAATTTCTGTAAATACAATGACCTAAAATGTACTACCAGTGCAGTGAATAGTGTAGTTGCTTTCTATTAAAACTCTCCATTTCTTTTATTTCTGTGACCACAATTGGCATTTACTGTGAATGAAAAAGTTGAGTAAAAATCGTGAAGTTATCTGTCTTTAAGAGTGTGTGTCCCACATATATAATATATAGACAGAATCGGAGTAAGCTTTGTTTTCCCAGAAGTTGAAAGACAACATATCTACAGCTTATAGAAAGACATTTAGAGGAGAAGAAATGTAGGATCATAACATTGAACCATGGTGCCAAATGTCATGTAGAAACTAGAATGGAGCTCTACTATGAACGTACAAAATTAGGCACAAATTATATGATGGCTTCTTGTGCAGGGGTGGAAGAAATAACAAAAAAAAAAGAACTCACAAAGGTAGTTATTTTTAAAAGAGAGCGAAGGGAAGAGAGCTAACACTTCACTCAGACTCAGAGCATGCAGAGAGTGAAGCATATGAGTTCATGGTACACTTGAGACGGTTGGTCCAAATGAAGGAAACAGATGCCCAATTGTGACCAGAAATATAAACTTAACCACCTCAGTGGTGTCAAAATCTACCAGCTTTGTCTTACATGCAAAACATTTTCTGACCACTGCTGACCCTCTAAATATACCTTGTCTTGAACTTTTTGTGTCTGAATGTAATCCCTACATTGCTCAGCTTGGTTCTAAATGCTGACAAGTCCAAATTAGCAGTCTTAAAATTCTGCCATTCTGTAGATGCCTTACTGGCACTCCCCATGACAACACACAGTGGACACTTGTGACCAAACCATGCCTACCTACCAGCGCTCACCTAGCCGATCAGCACTTCAGGGGCTTGTCTAGCTCTTCACTGTGACATGTGACACTACGGCCTACTTTTCTACATAGCCACTCTCATGTATGAATGTGAACCGAGATGTGGGTAGAAAGAGGAAGAAAAATGGGAGGAAAGCCGGGGAAAATGTTAGGAGGAGGCAGAGAGGAAAATCAGGATCGAGTCTGGACCATCCCACAGCACTGGACTAGCACTGGGTGCCCAGTTCCAAATCCTTCACTGGCAGTTTGAGTCCCAAGGAAGAGGTTCCCAAGGGGTCGATCATGTTCTTGTAACGCTCCCCGCGGTGCTGAGCTAAGAAGGGGCCCCAGTCTGGCTGTGGCGAGCACACCAACTTCAGCCTCTGCAAAGAAACCAAAGACACACGTGGTCACAGAAGCAATGCATCTTCCTCCACTAGGCACCACCCACCCATCCCCACCCTGCTTGTGACCACTTTGCCAGGGCCCACACTTGAGCCAAGAGGCCCCCTACCAAGAGAGGCAGTTAGGAAAATCAGTCCCTATTAATTAATTAGGCCAGGGACAGTGAAGAGGACACTTAGTTTGAAATTATTGAAATTATTTACATCACTCTGCAAGCAATATTGCAACTGCTCCATGTTTGCTTTGCACAAGATTAATAGAGGATAAAGGGCCCAGATTTTAATCATACATATTTTTCCCTTCAAATGAAGAGAATCCACAAGCTTCTCTCGCCACTGCCAAACACAGTCTGCAAAAGACATGGGCTCATTTACTTTTGTCTGTCATCTCAACAGTGGGTTGCTACATCCAAATAATTGGATTTTGTTTAGCATATTTCCCAAAAGCATACAAATGACCAGGGGAAAAAACACAACCCCTAAGGTACATCTCCAAGAGTGAGCAAAGATTTTAATTATCTGTTGACAAAATATATGCTTCTGATGTTGTTCGGCAAAGTGGGTTCCTGCAGGTGAGCTAAAAATAATGGAATCTCTAATCCTTCAGCTGAAATTTTTATGAAAAACATAATTTGACTGGAACATTTTCTAGAAAAAGGAAAGAAAACATATTTCTGACTGCATGAGAGGGAACAATTATATGTTTATTACATATTAAAGAGAAGCTGGTTCTTAGAGCTGTTGGTTTAATCTCTCCTTAATCATCAATTTGCAACCTTTGTATCCCAAATCGACCATAATAAATTTATACGGCCGACTCATCAGTTTAGAGAATTTCAGCCTAAGACTAAAGTAGCAGAGGCTAACCCAGGTTCTGTTCCGAGGGAGAGATTTCTGGGTCAGTTGCGGGGAAGTGTATCTGGGGCAGAAGTGATCCAACCATCCCTGGGGCTCGGTCAAGTCGAAGTCACTTACCACAAGAGGATAACGAACAGAATTTCCTGAGGACGAAAACTGGAATACCTTTACACTGTCTCCATCATTAGTCCAATGAAAACAAAAACTATGTCCTTGCCACGTAGACATCTGTGTCGTGCACGTACTCACGCACCAGGTTCCCATCCCACTCCTCCCTTCTGGGGCCTCAGTGGGCTGTTCCAGAGCCCTCTTCCTTCTTCAGCCTGGCTGACCAAGAGCAAAGCCCATACAGCTGCTCTTCTTTGCCCTCTGTCACCTTGGTCTAGTCCGATGCTTCTCAAAGTTGAGCATGCATCAGGGTCACCTGGAGAGCTTGTTAAACTACAGATGCCAGGGTCCTACTTCCCCAAAATCCCGGTTCAGTGGAGCTGCCTGGAGTCTGATCGTTTGCATTTCCCACAAGCACTCAGGTGAGGGTGCTGCTGCTTGGCCCTGGGCCAAGCCCTAAGTAGCACAGATCTAGTCCAAAATGCCAGATGCCTGGATCTTCAAGACAGGGGCAGGGCTAAGCGATTCCTGGCATACCTGTGCAAGTGACTTCTCATAAATAACAAAAGCCTGACCACACTTGGCTGGTGGCACAAGTGGCAGTCCCCTTCCCATCCTCTCTGGAGTGAGGGTGGAGATTCTTTGCATTAGAAATAGGAAATGGGTCCAGCAAGGAATTAACTGATCAAGAAAGACAAGTCTCAGTTCATACCAGCCATGACCTGAAACTCCCTTTACATTCTACAGGAATAGTGACATTTTAAAAAGCTCGGACACCTCAACCATCCCCAACACAGGCACAACAGGAAGTGATAGTAATGTTAGGTTTAAAAGTAATAGATGTTTGGGAGAAAGGAGGCTTGCACAGAGAAGAACACCAGGAAAGGAAGAATGTGATGTGCGGTTAAAACTCAAACACTGAGATTCAAACTGTGGATGAGGGGAGAGGAGGAGGGCACTCCGGGAAAGGGGAGACACTCTGATCACTTATTCCCCAGAGCTGTCACCGCACTGAGGCATAGCATAATAACAGCTCCACTTGCAGATTGGCTGAGCCCCTCCATTAGAGGAATAATACATAATAAAAATGGGTTTAATACAAATGGCAGCAACCGTAATCACTTAATCACCCAGTCTCCCTCTTGAATAAGTTTACCGAATCTTTTGTTTTTTTAACGTACAGAGCTTTCAGGGGCTCTCCCTTGGGAAAAGACGGCAGGGGAAAGGAGTAGATGGAATTACCTCAATAAATCTGCCAGGGGCCAGATGCATTTTTATCACAAACATAATGGGGATCCAGATAACGGAACAGGCCAGCATGAGCCATCCCAGCACCATGGACCAGTTAGGGTAGCGGTAAGAGCCGTAGGTCATGGGCTCCCACTGGTAAAAGCTGAAGCAAAGGATAAACTGGAAAGAAAAGAGAAACACACGTATTAGGGGTGGTGATATGAATTATTCATTCATTCCACCACATCAAACCCCTGTTATGAATTTGATGCTTTTGTATCTATTATCTCATTTTATGCCCATGAAAGGGTAGTGTTATTATTAATCCATTTTTCAAATGAAGAAATTGAATTTCAAAGAGATGAAGATGACACACACTTAGCTGCTGACCCTGCAGTTGCTGTCCTTTGGGAACTGAGCAATAGGCGTTCGCAGGAATACATACAGACGGGCCCAGAAGACACACTTAAAGGATCTACAACAGGGCAACCAATGTGTGGAGGTAGGAGGGCGGATGGTGGGTGTTTTTAAGCAGTTGTCTATACTTTATATAATGGATAATCAAGCTTTTGTTATAAGAAAGGAACCCATTAAGTTTATATATTTTCATTTTTAAAAAATTGAATCTACTTTGCTTTCCCCTTGAATGGGGTATAGGCCACATCCAGGAGCTGCCTCTAAAGCTGGCAGAGTGAGAGCAGAGCAGTCCCCAAGCAGTGACTGAGCCAGAAGCTTGGTCCTATAATAAGCTGGGGGACAAAGCAAAGGGATGCACAGCTCCCTCTGCAATGACTCAAGGTGAACAGGCGTCATCACCAACTGGTGAGCGGCAAGCCCGGAAACTGGCATGCTAATCTTGGCTCTGCCACTAATTAGCTGAGGGACCTTTATGTCTCAGATTTCTCTGCTATAAAGTGGATAGATTTCACTCCAGGTGTCAACACAGGGGTTTTCTGGGAACAATAGTCTGGTATTTACTCAAGAGTCCCCTCTCAGTTTTAGGAGAGGTTGTGACATGTGTATTTTCTGCACATTATCTCCCATCACTGCACACTGGGCCTGGCAACAGTTGTGAGGACCCCTCTGAAGACTTGGCCAGTGCGGCTGAAGAGGAATGTACACTCTGAAAACAGAGGCAGCTAAAAAGATGGATCCAGGGTTCTAACTTGTCTAATCAAGTCTTTGTGGGGAGACGGGGGAGTTTCCCTGAAAATTGTGTAGCTCCGTCTATTAACCCTGCCTATAGCAGCATCAGCCTGGAACAATTTGCTCACATAAGTCCTTTCCCCCTCCCCACCTCTCTCCTCCCATCTTAAGCTATAAAATAACTGCCCAAAAATGATTGGAAGGAATTATGTCAGGAAAGATAATATATGAAAGTGTTTTGGAAAAGCGTGAAGCACCATAGGAATGTAAAGCATCTATATTATTGCTGCAAAGCCCAGGCTGCTGGGGCAAGTGATAATTTCAATGCAACAATAATTCAATATATCAATTCCAAGCAATATGAGCCCGAAGACAACTGTTGAAAAGAGGCTTCTATGGAAAGAGACGTCTACTCTAGGCCCCTTTTTAAACATTTGCCCCTAGAGTTATAAGCTTTATTAACCAGTCTATTGGAAGTATGGCCTAATGTAATTATGGTAAGCTGCTCCATTTCATTTACTATATAAACAGAAATACATCTGCTTATGTGCATGCATAACTCAGTAACGTGATCTGACTATGTACACAGTAATTGCATGGAGAATATTTATAGCTCTATAAATCCACAAAGGCACATATAAAAATGATCAATTTCATTTCAGGGGCTGCAAAGTAATTTAAACCCATAATCGTAGCCTATTCTAGCACACCAAAAATATCCATTTTATAGAAGGGCAAATGGCAAAAAATAAGTGTTAGGCTTGGTCCTTTGAGATCCATTTCCAGTTGCACAAAAAACACATCAAACTTTTCTGTGCAAACTTGTTCTTTGCCATAAATTTCCCTCTGCCAAGTCAGCTTTGATAAAACCCTGCCCTCAGATGAGCTGGCCATGAGAAATGATAATTTAGCTACTGAGTTAGGACCACCCACATTTTTTGCTGATGATAGCCAAAGAAGGCACTGGAAAGAGACTCATCACTTGATGATGATGATGGAATTGACCACTTCTAATTGTTTCTAGCTCCCAAACAACACAGAAGGGAATCTGGTTCAGGATATTTTTCTTGGACCTCTCCACAACTTTCTGACCTAAGTTTTATAATGGAAACCAGGTAAAGTGCTGCACAGTTGAGGAATTTCTCGAAAAACACAGCAAGTGCCTAGAATTCCTCTTCCCTGACATTCTGCTCATAAAGAAGATTAGGACTATTTTAATCCAAAACTGGCCAAACTCCCCCTTGGAGGTGCAAGCACTGGGTTTTTTAAAATATATTAGAGCATGGGCTTGAAGCCTAGAGAGCCCTAGATTCAATTCTTGGCTCTGCCACTTGAAAACCGTGTAGCCTTGGGCAAGTTTCTTAACCTCTCCAAGCCTGAGTGCACACATCTGTAAAATGGGGGAAGAACCCTCCAGCAGGCAGAGTGGCCATAAGCTTTAGAAACAATGTCTGTAAAGTGCCTGCCTCATAACAGACCTCAGCAAATAGTAGTGCTGATTATTACTATGTGATATGTTTCTGCAAAATATAAAAAATTCCATGAAGCTTAGTATCTTCTAGGACAGAAGGAAAAGGAAGATAGACTCTAGAACAGATCCCAATTTTGATGTCAGCCAAACCATGTGTACATCCTGTGCAGTCGTAACCAGGGAAAGTGGCAAAGCTCAGACACAGGGAACACAGAGGCCTGAGAGTCAGCAGAAGGCACTCGGCAGACGTTTTCTTCTCACCAATTACGTAAATTCGAATTCTTCATACACATTCCAGTCCTGAGTTTAGGAGACCGAAAGCCTATCTTAATCCTTTTCAACTCTCATGCCCCAAATCCAGTGGGCATTTTCAGACAAATTACAGTCTAAAATATGGGTACAGGTGTGGGTGTCAGTATGATGTCCACATCAGTGCAGAGTGAGCTAAATGCTTACTGATCATTCTTTTTTTTTTTTTTTTTTT
>VBSM01001265.1:21387956-21439100 GCA_008086735.1 Cheirogaleus medius
GAAGGAAGGAAGGAAGGAAGGAAGGAAGGAAGGAAGGAAAATATATTTTCTTTGCAATTATACTTTCATCCTGTCTTGTTTCCCTTCAGAAAAACTGGCACCGGTGTAGCAGACCAAGGGTCTTAATCTGGTTTCTAGTGCCACCTACTGGGTCCAGCAAGAATTGTAGCCAACTCCCTCCAGCCTTGCCAAGGTGACACCCACAAGTCAGAAAGGAGAGGAAAGGCAAGATCTCTGCCAATTGCTGTGCTTGACTGTGCTGGCAGCTTATGGCACAATAACAAAGGTGACAAAATGTGAAGTCCCTATGCAGATTTACTGACACATACATGCAAGGCTCTGATCTTTAAGAAGATGAGTGTAAGATGATCCCAAAATGTCATCATCACATTTGAGGATGACAAGATAATCTTCAAAAGCAATAAAATCTAATTAATGCTGTATCACTTATAGAGCAACTGTATTAAGTAGTGATTAAGAGCATGAGTTCTGGAGCCAGACTACCTGGGTTTGAATCCAGGCTACTACTAATTATGAGGTGTGCAATGCAAGGCCATTCATATAATCTCTGGGCCTCAGTTTCCTCATCTGTAAAATGGAGATAATTATAATGCCAACATTGCAGAGCTGCTGTAAGGGAGAGATGAGACAATATGTATAAAGTGCCATGACTAGAGCCTGGAACATGGTTAGCACATGGGAAATGTTGGCTGTATTTGTAGTCTGCTATCAATACATAAGACAGACTGATATAATAGGAAATGTTCCATAGGGTTGCTCCAAAGCTCTGTACATGAGTCTTAGCTCTGCACCTGACCAGCTGGGAACTTTTGGGCAAGTCTTTTCACCTCTCTGAACCTCAGTTTCCTCATCTAAAAGACGAGAATAATACCCATCCCACCAGCTCCCAAGCTCACATGTAGCCACACACTGTATTCAAATGTAAAACACCACATACCCATGCAAGGTGCTATGTGCACAATAAAGCATGCAATCCTTACAGTTAAAATGGTTGGGGTTACAAATGCCCAGCAGACTTTCCAGAAAATGTTAGGCTGAAATCCAATCATCATCTCTATATCTTCACAGAACCTTTGCAAGCCTGCGAATAGACAAGCAGAGACCAAGTATGAGGCACAGAGGCAGGGTGTGAGGTGACGGCAAGGGCAGGCACCAGAGCCCCTCACTCAAGCGCCATTGGCCAGGGATGGCCCCAGCCTGGTGTCAACATGACCCCTATTATGCAGGGAACCATCAGACAAATGACTCGCTGCCGGGAAGATTAGGGCAAAGTGAACATTTAAATAGATATTAAATATTCTCTGCAGTGAAGTTCAAAAATGTTAGCCCGCGGTGACATCTAAAAAGCTCAGTTCCAGCTTGGCCCCGGCGTCTCAGCACTGCCACCGCCTGGCGTCCTCACACGCACAGCCTTATGTGCTCAGTGACAACTCAGGCAAAACCAATGAAGACTGTGGTCAATAGCGGCACATATTCTGAAATTTAGATTTGGGATTTAGAGCGACAGTCACTGTACACTGGTTTTTGTCCCCTACCCTCCCAAGGACTCTCTTCCAGTGAATCCTTTCTTTGCGCTGTGCAAGATGATAATGGCAGGCAAAAACCAGCATAAATTCCAAGTGGCCATTGCCCACTGTGTTGTAACTCAGAGGATTGCTGTCTACGTGATCACTGCTCAACTTCACTAAGGTAAAAAGCAGAAGAGATGGTTGTTCTCGTGGCCCTACATAACCACCACCCCTGTACCTTCTTGGTTAAGGAAGATTTTTAAACCACTCCTTGAAAGAAAAAGCCATTGATTGAGGAATGTTTTAGAATTGGGCAGTTTGTTGCATTCTTTCCTGAGCTCATCAGAAGTGTGGCTTTTTCGGAACTGTGCGGTTGATACACTGAAGAGATCTGAAAAGTCCCCGAGTTGAAGCTCCTTTGTAGGCAGCAGTTCTGACTTAAATATAGTCTCGGCTTAAATACTCATCATTCCTTTATCCTCAGGGTCATCTATGTGAAAAGTGGGTACCTGCCGGCCAAGAGGGGCTGACCGTCAACTCCTCCTATCCAGGATACTCCCAGCTGCCTTCACCTGACCAGTGTCTCCCACCGCCCCCTCCTCAGTCTGGAATTATCCTTCCTGGTCCTGTGTTCTCAACACCTGCTCTCTGATACATGGAAGTGGGGAGGGATGGATGTGATTCAAGACGACAATTTCTTGCTGGGGCAGAAAGCAGAGACTATGGTGCTCCTTCCAGGGAACAGAATAGTTTAACTCAGCCCCTTAAAAAATGGCCTTGATAGTGTTCTATATTTTGATCTAGGAGCTCGCTACATGGGGGTGGAAATTCATTGAACTATACATTTAAGATAGTGCTCCTTGTGGAGAAAAGAGAACCCTAGTACACTATTGGTGGGGAATGTAAACTGACACAGCCATTATGGAAAACATTATAGAGCTTTTGCAACAAACTAAAAATAGAGTTATTATTGGATTAATGGGATCCAATAATCCCACGACTGGGTATATATCCAAATGATTTGAAATCAGTATATTGAAAAGATATCTGCACCACCATGTTCACCGCAGCATCAGTGGGATGAAGCTATGTGTCCATCAGCAGATGAGTGAGTAAAGGAAACCTGGTGTGTACACAGTGGAATACTGCCCAGTCTTTAAAAAGAGAAATTTTGTCATTTGTGACATGGGTGGACCTGGAGGACATTATGCTAAGTAAAATAAGCCAGGCACAGAAAGACAAACACCACATGCTCTCACTTACATGTAGAATCTAAAAAAATCAAACACATAGAAGCAGAGAGCAGAATGGTGGTTACCAGTGGCTGGGGAGTTGAGGGAATGAGATGTTGGTCAAAGGGAACAAAATTTCAGTTAGGAGAAATAAATAAGTATTTGAGATCATGGATATGTAAATTAGCTTGAGTCCATCATTCCACATTGTATACATATATCCTAGCATCACTTTGTACCCCGTAAATATATACAATTATAATTTGTCACTATCCAACAAAAAATGAATACATAAATAAATAAAAACTAATTTATAATGTATGTGTGTTATAGCTCAATGTTAAAGTTTACTCCAAAAAGTCCACTCTAGCCACCACCATCAAAGTAATGGTTCCTGAGGCCTTTCACAGCCCTCAGCTCCTACTTCCTGCCAAGCTCAAACGGAGAGGGCACCCAGCTCTTGGGACTGTGAGGGCCCCCGGCAGCAGCCATCACAGAGGACAGCCAGGCCTCAGGGTCGCAATAGAGTAGGCTGTGCTGGGAACAGTGACGGGGATTCGCCAAAGGCAACTTTTCTCAACTCACTCGAAAATTTCTCAGGTTGCAGCTGAGCTTCCTGCTCTACTTTAAGGTAAACGTGATAGTGGCCACCCACAGATGTTGTACAGCAGAAAGGGCACTGTGCTGGGAGCTGGGGTCCAACTCCAGTTCTGCCTCTAATTCAATGTGTGACCTTAAGTAAGGCACCCTCCCTCTCTGAGCCTCTGCTGGTTCATCGGGAGGACTGGGCCAAATGAGCTCTGAGGGCCTTTGTGGACATGTTACTCCATGATGCAGGGAGACTCCAGGTTGCTTTCTTGGGTCTACAGGCAAGACCTGCATGCTTTGGGCAGTTGACCTGACCATCTTTGTTTTGTTTTGATTTTTCAAAACATTTAAGAGGTACAAGTGCTTTTTGTTATGTGGGTTATGCTAGAGTATTGTATTGTATTATGCTAGAGTCAGAACTTTCAGTGTACCCATTACCAGAATAGTGTACATTACACTAAATAGGTAGATTTTCATCCCTCACCCCCATCCTACCCTCCTCCCTTCTTAGTTTCCAATGTCCATTACTGCTCTTTATGACCATGTATATCCTTTGTTTAGCTCTCACTTATAAGTGAGAACATATGGGATCTGTTTTTCCATTCCTGAGATACTTCACTTAGGATAATGGTCTCCAGTTCTGTCCAAGTCCCTGCAAAAGACATTATTTCATTCCATTTTATGGCTGAGTAGTATTCCATGGTATATAAATACCACATTTTCTTTATCCACTCATTGGTTGATGGGCACTTAGGTTGACTCCGTATCTTTGCTATTGTGAATAATTCTGTGATAAACATTTGGGTGCAGATGTCTTTTTTATAAAATGACTTCTTTTCCTTTGGCTAGATACTTAGTACTGAGATTTCTGGATTTGTTTGCTTGTTTGTTTCCTTCAGATTTTATCAAACACCTTCAAATGAGTAGCCTCTGGATACTAGGCCTTCCAGGCATACGTGAGGGGAGAGAACTAAATTAATAGAAATCAAAGCTAAGTCCCTCAAAAACATTACAAAATATCAAAAGCAGACCTCAGTTCTTTAGAAAAAAAATTCCAAACATTTCTATTATCAGCACCAATCCTGTTGCCAAGTTGTTCCTGTCCACTAAACCATCCCCAAGAGATGGTGGCATGTGCCAGATGGGCACAGGGATGTGACAGGGCTCCAGGTTAGACCTGGGGAAGACACACAGACAGCCTCCTATGGAAGGAGGGGGATGGCATTAAAAGTGTTCAAGCTTCCCAAAGGGGAAGAGCCCGGAACCTGGAGAATGTGCAAGAAAGAAGCTTCCCTGCTGCATGACCTTGAGCCTGGAGGGCTAAGACAGCAAGTAGTCAGGACCCAAAAGGGATCTGATCAGTTCCTTCTTAAAGACTAGTCTGAATTAGCAGAAAAACAGCAGGGAAAAAAGAAAAAAGGTGGTGAACTCATGGCTACTGGTCCTACTAGTCTAGACTCAACAGATTTGAGGCTCAGAAATCAGCCCACAACAAGCTCCATACAACCTAAAGATCCTGAACTGGGAAGTCAAGACTTGCTTCAATCAACCAATCACTTTCACCTGTGCAACGTTGTGGCTTCTGCCTTTATAAACCCACCCTTGTACTTTCTCTGGATATAGTCTTCGTGGGAGCTATTCTCCCTCTGGTGTGGCCAGGGCCCGTTTCCCGGCATGAGAGCTGTGCAGCCACACAGCGCCCCGTGCTCAGAGAGCACCACACCTGCTTAGTGCTCTCCGGCCACCATCCTGAAATTCTCAATAATTTTTTAACAGGGGACTCCACATTTTCGTTTGGTACTGTGTCCCACAGATTATGTCTCCAGTTCTGTGTGTGCCTACAGACAAGTAAATCCCCAACTTATTCTTTGACAGTTCATGTGAAGGCCCCGTTCCTGAGAACAAAACCCTCTGTGTTGACTTAGGTTTTCCCTGCCTTGGTTGGCAATAAACTCAGCTTAACACTCCCTAAGTCTCAGTATTTATTTCTTTTATATTCTTCCATTTCTGAGATGCCACCATCTTAAGGTTTTCATGACTACTCTGGCCCTCCTTTATCTCTGGGCAGCAAAAGGGACACACCCAGGGATTTACAGCTTAGCACTGACCTTCTCAGTGTTTTTAGTGCACTTGCTCCTCCCTGGTAGCCAGTTTGCAAGTTCCATGAATGAGGGAAGCTACCCCTTCCCCCCTCCACTTTCCTAGGAGCCCACAGGGCATACAGTAAGTGCTTAATAAATACCTGTTCGTTTACCCACATACATTTACCCTGTGAGGTGTTCATGAACTAAAGCCTCTCATTCATAATATTATATTTACTGAGTCCCGGCAAATGGAGCTGGGGAACCTACATCCTCCCTGAAGTAGGAGGTGTATATAGTGACATTTCAGCCAAAATCATAATTGAAAATGGAGCTCAGGGAGGGGACTCATGCAGGAAAAAATTAATCTTAAATTTATTGCATCCTGGAGGGATTTTGGTTTTGTTGTTGTTGTTGTTTCGTGTTTTTTTAATTTTTGTTTTGTTTTCTTTTGTGCTTAAAAAACCTTGCTAAAAAAATTCAAATACTGTGGTGGATCAAAAAAAAAACCAAAAAAACCCTGTTGAGTTTAGCCAGCAGATGAGCAACAAGAACTGAAGATAGACACACTACATCATGTGAAGGCCAACATGTGAGCCTAACATCTCTCAAAAGCATGTGGAGAGAGAGGCAGTCCAGGAGGTGGAATGTGAAACAAGTTACTGACTGATGTGGAAACCAGATCAAGACCGTTTTGTATATCGAGATCGGGGAAAATGTACAATGAAGAACCAAGCAGTTAGCTAGGAGGCATGAGGTCTTGGTGGTGGCCATTCAATCACGTTGTTCCCCCAGCCATAATGCCCCTACATTGTCTCCCAGGAAAATGCAAACACTTTCAAAGTGACTTTACTTAGGTCTGTTAAAGAGATCACTTCTACACCAAACTCAAGGAGTTCCACTTTTAAACCTAGATACATTGAACCTGGCTACTGGCCACTGAGCTATGTTGACTTAAGAACTTCAATCAACTATTTCAATCTAATGATAAACTTGAAAATTATACCCACCATATTTCAAATATTTGAATGATATCCTCTAGACTCTAGAGATTATTAGAAACAAGAAGAAAACACAAATCTCTGCAATTCACTTTCTTATTTTTTTAATTCTGTGGCCAAGAAGGGAATGCAGCAGGTGAGTCAGGTCCCTTTGCACCCTTCACAGATTCATGTTCAACAACCTTAAATGAACCTCGCACTGGTTTGGGGTCTCATCATCTCAATAAAGAATATACTGTACTCTGGGGTATAATTTACATATTTGTACAGGCTTTTCTTTGCATCACTAACAATTATGTTAGGTTATTTCAACTATTTCTTCCTGAGATTCACTTCTTAAAATTCTATCCAGATCCAAATCAGACGTTCACACCCACTGCAGAAATCAAGCTCAACCCGAGCCCAGCACAGAGTCAGCCTACCCCAACATCATTACCCGTAGAGACCAGAGGATATCCTGGGTGGTCCTCAGGAAAATTAGCATAGTCCAGGGATGGAAGCACTCAGGATTTATTTTTTTCTTCAGAACTAAGAAATCTACCACTAGATTTATATGGGGCCGGCGGTGGCAGAAGTTATTTAACTTCTAAAACCAGAAATATTTAACATTGGAAGGTTTCTGTTTTAATGCTACTTTTAAACAACACTGAACAGGCCTGTTTTACAGGAAAGAACCATGCAAGTGTGCTTTTTGTGACAATTAGCAATTAGGATACAGGTAAGAGAAGGGGAAAACAAGATGGCTACTGGCACATGGGTCAGTGCTACAAATGATGTGCTTTCCTGACTTTGCCAACAGACCATCTGGCGACATCAGCTCACATGTGGACCCACGAGGGGTTGAGTTGCCAAAGAAGGACCTTGGAGGCCTCTCCTTCCCTCTCCTGGCAAGGATTTTTGTATCTGGGCACAAAGTTAAGATTCACTGAGGTGGATTGCACTGGGTTTCTGCTACTCTCTGCTCAGGTAGACAGCACTTTGAAGCCTCACCCTAACCCCGGCAGCAGGTCTTCAATGCAGCATCGCGGCAGGGTCCAGGCTGTCTTATCAGCCAAATGTGCTGGCAGCTTGGTCTCTGATCTCATCGGGAAAGCTGGCATGCCTGCCCACTTCTCTTGCCAGAAACTAAACTCTCCCTGCAGTAGCGTTATGATCTCCGGTCTGGGACAAATTCTCCTTTACTAATGCCAAAAACTGACTACAGTGTCATCCTGTTTCTGGTGTACCAGGAGGTTTCCTTTTTACAACTTGATTCTTTTTAATAATGAATTTTAATAATGAAATTCAATTTAATAATAAGTTGTGCAGGACAGTAAGACACTGTGAAGCACCTGTTGGGTGGGAGGCTAACAATGACATTGAAAGCAAGATGCCCCTATCAAGGATACTATCAATGATACCTGGTGGTTAGGGTGAGCTTTGCTGGGCCCTCAGTTTAAAGAGCAGAGCTCTACATACCCCTCTGGTCTGGACACCGCTTCCTTTGGGCTCTGGATGGTACATTTGTTCCTCACTCATACCCTGCATTCCAAGTGGTACCCTGCATTTCCTCTTAGTTTAGAGCATGTTGCTATCTCTTTTGGGATTGATAGTCTGAACTGGAAGTTTTCACTTTCCTGATATTTGCTATGGTGGCCTTGTGTATATTAGGGAGGCCTAGGGACAGTTCTGAGCAGACTTCCAGGCACAAAGAAGTTGGCAGTGCCTTAAATCAAACAGGACTCCCTTGTATTGATGAGTGGAAGTGTGTACAAGGGGCCAGGAGATACCGGTGAAAGCCCAAGGACGTCTAGATACCGCTGCACAAAGGGCACCAATGGCATCTGCCGGTTCTCCATTCCTGTTGTTCTTGGTAGTGGCACCACTGATTACGCGATGAAGGTTGTTATAATTATGGTAGGAAGGATAAACTGTTAAGAGAACTGGAAGTATATTCCTGGGAAAATCTGAGATTGAGATATTGTATCACAGTCTCCCACGATGCAATTAATAATAAACTTTCCTAAAGATATGTGAGCTGAGTGGTCTCTGTTCTTACCACTGTACTGAGGGACTAGCAAGGAAGCTACCCATCATCTCAAGCTGCATGGGCAGGCACTGCAGCTACCAAGACCAAGAAATAATCTCACATCTGCAAGGTAGCCCTCTTCTTCCCTTATCTGGCTATTGTCCACAGGCATTAACTGTCACATGTCAGACAATAGACAAAGGGGTGTCTCCTAGAAGTTTCACCATCAGCCACGTTCTATTTCTCTATTAAATCTGGATCACAGTGGTCCTGAGGCAAGCTTGGAAACAAAGGTGCAGCTCTCTCGTGTTTCCTAAATAGCTGCAATGAAATACTTTCATTGTCTTATTAGATATGCTTGCCACGAATGCCTTACCAACACTGAAGTTCTACCTCAGCAGCAGTCATGGTCATTCCCTTACCGTATACATAAGAGATCCCCACGAGCTCAAAAATGGCAATGATGACGAGGGCATAGGAGGCAGCATACGTGTCCACAAGCTGGAACATGTAAATGCCACCCTAAGAGGAGAGAGAAACAGCCAACATCAAATGGGCTCCACCACTGGGCTCTCTTCCCATTCTGACAGCCAACCCTCCCCATCTTGGGGAGAGTCAGGTGCACACAGGGGTCAAAGCATCACCCCTCCTCTCAGTGGCAGTAACCTACACCTGGTCCAGGATGTAAACCAGAGGCCTTGCCACGTTAGCAAAGTTGTCCCCTGGCAGATTCTGAACTAATCAATACAACAAGCATTAAAAAGTGATTTAACATCTTATTCTTCAAAGGCAAAGGTCAGCATCTGAAGATGTGGATGTGAGAGCAGCCAGATTGCTTTATTTTTGCTTTAAGCACTTGGTGATCATTTTCACCCATGAATCTGCATTTAATTTACCTTCATATGACCTTTAGGTGTCTCTGGGCATTTTTCATACACCCCCATATAGCTGCACCTTACTCTTTAAGTCTCCCTACAATAGATGACACTTAGAGACTGTCTCATTCTAATCCATCATTTCACTAATGAAACTAAGGCCCAGAATTGTGACTTGCTCAAGGTCACAGAGAAAGCAAAAGCAATATATACAGTGAGTGAGCTAACACCCAATGTGTCAAAACATTCAGGACTAGAAGGAACTCAAGTGGCTATAGACTCACATATAAGGAGTAATCTCCTTGAAATTTATCTGGTTGGAAAACTTGGATTTTCATGTATCCTATTTTCTTAAAGTAGGACACACCTGCCTTGTTGGCTCAAGAAGGCTACATCTCAATTATGAAGATGCTAGAAGCATCACTGGTAGCCAAGATGACATATTTCCCTCTGCGGTCAGAATCCCTGATGAGCTGGTGCCATCTACATGGAAATGATTTGGCCATGGTCTGAGAGCCAAGGGGAGAAAGGACAGATAGCCCTCAGCCCCCCACACCAGGCCTGTGCCCAGCAGGCAGCTTACCTGAGTGATCATTGGAAAGCCCATGATAAAGAAACAAATGCAGCAGCCCAGAGTGAAGACCGGCTTGTGTGTGCGCAGGTACTTGGGGAACTCATCCGAGATGGAGGTCACTATGGTCTCGATGGTGGCAAACTGCAATGGTGTCAGGAAATGGGCGCCTGAGTCAAACTGTCCCCCCCCCCAGAGGCTCCAAAAAGCCCTCTACATCTCCCACCCAGGAAAGTTGTATTTGTATTTAATATTCGGTTTTCTTTTTTAGGTCAGCATTCCCTTGATGGGTCTAAAAGGCCATACTGGGGTCCAACCCACAGGCCAGCCAAGACCGAAGCAAGATATGAGCTTTAGAAACTACTTCCCTAGATACTGCGCTCATATTCAGCCATCAGGACATTTTAAGCCTCACTTTGTATTCATGAGATGTAAATTCCTCTCCTCCAATTTACCTTGCATTTGATCTTCTACTTGAGGAAAACCCTCTTTGCACCCAACAACTAAACCCTGAGCACCTGTCAGCATGATTTGTAGTAGTCTCAGCCCCACAGCAATTTCCCTAAAATTGACTATATATTATCCTCCCTTCTCCAGCCCCACGGAATTTGCTTTGGCAAAATGACGCCAAAGCAGGAAGTAGCACGGGCTCAAATCTGGCACAGAGAGCAGAGAGAGGAGAGAGGGAGAGAGACTGGCTGCTCTGCACCAGCCCGTGAGCACCCACAATACAGGGTTATCCTGAGCCCTCCACAGGCCCCCCACCCTCTCACATGGCTTAGGCCCCCCCGAAGCCCACCCCTTTGTCATAACCTAGATCCAGAACTCAGGAGAGGAAGGTCTTTGGAAGGAGCCTGGGGACAGGGATCCATGGGGAAAAAGGAGCTCACCATAGTGTCAAGTCCAAGAGTGAGGAGCATCAGGAAGAAGATGATGGCCCAGAACGGAGAGAGGGGCAGCCTGGTTAAGGCTTCTGGGTAAACCACAAATGCAATTCCTGGCCCTGAAAGAACAAGACAGGGGATTGCTTGCAGGCTCGGCTCAAGGGCCCTCTTCCCAGAGCCCACAGGGCCTTCTCCCCACGGAGATCCTGGTTATTATATGCTGCTTCCGCTGTTGGTTATTTTTTAAATCATCTCCATCATTTCCTCAATTAGACCTTAAGCTCCTACAAGAGAAGGATCAGAATTAGGTCCACAGCTAGAGAAACTCACAGGAGAGGCTCAATAATAGAGTCAAAGCAGAAACTCAGAGCCAACCCTACAGGACTCCACAGCCAGCCTGTGTCCCATGCACATGACATGAGAAACTCCACCATTGACGTTTTGGTTGAGTTAAAGGAGAATACAATAATTACCCTCTAGAGCAGTGGTTCTCAGCCAGGGGTGATTTTGCCCCCCAGGGGATATTTGGCGATATCTGGAGATATTTTTTATTCTCACAACTGGGGTAGGGGTGGGATGATTACTGACATCTAGTGGGTAGAGGCCAGGGATGCTGCTATCTTTCTGCAATGCACAAAACAGCCACCTGCCAACAAAGAATTACCCCATCCCAATGTCAATAGAATAAGGATTCAAGGCTGAGAATCCCTGTTCTAAAAGTTAGAATGTGATCAGAATGATATTATTTCTCCCTTTAACTATTCTTCCTTCTATTCAGCCCCCTAGAAGAAGCCGTGAACACAAAACATAATTCTTTTAGGATCTTGCCCTTTGTGGTAAAGATGGGGCACAACAGTCCACTGGTAATGAGTTGGCGGAAGGGGGCAGTGAAGCATGGTGTAGGGGTTAAGAGAGTTTGGTCTCTAAGGGTCAGACAGATCTGGTCCCAATCCAGATTCCATGACTTACCAGCTGTGCAACCCTAGACAAGTTATTTAATGTCTGTAAGCCTCAATTGCATCCACCTGTAAAATGGGGAATTGCAAATAGTACCTCACAAGGTAATTATAAGCAATCAATGATAAAACACAGGTACAACACTGAGCCCAGTGCCTCCCCCATCATCAACACTCACAGAATATTAACTTTTATTATGACTGGTCTATGCACTTGAAAACTAATGGTTCTGATTCAGCTTTTCTCTAGAATGCTTCGTGTGGCCTTGGTGGGGGTTGTCTGAGCTGCAGTTTTCTCTGCCATCAGAGAGCCCTGCCAGCCATTGCTACCTGCCTCGTGGCCTCCCTGGGAAGATTACTGTAACCAAAGATGGCTAAAGACATGACAGTTGTGAATTTCCTTGTAAGTGGAAAATTAAATGAAAAAGGGCAGAGACAAGTAAACGTGAGCACCAGGTGATCCATAGCCGGCGTGTATCTGCAAACCAGACAACCGCAGCACCTACAGTTTTTATAACTCAAGCATAGCAGCACTTTTCCAAACTGGAATTTATCAGGTTGTTAGTTCCTAATGCTGCCTGGTGCCTCGGGGTATTTAAAATGTAAAGCCTCCAATGCCTCAGATACCCTCGCTTTATGCATTTATTGAACAGACCGTAGAGCCAGCCTCTGAAGCCTCCCTATGTGAACCATAAAAGAAAAGTCTGTATTAAACTACAGTTCAAAATAGGTCTCGAATGCAGAACGACAAGGAAGTCAGCTCAATACTCTAGCGACAGTCAGGCCCATAAAGCCGACAAGAAGGTCTTGAATGGCTACTACCAGAGGACCTCAGCTGCTCGCTTTAACAGGATTCGAACCTTTGGGCTTCATGGCTTTTTTAGGGGGAGGAAGTGATTTCAAAATATTCAGCCTGCTTCAATTTCAGCTGCCTCCCTAAAGTACCCAGGTGAAGGCATCATTTTCAAGCTACATTACAGCTAACTCCACTTAGCCACGGTGGATGGGGAGTGGAGGCACCTAGTGAATAATATTGTTGGATATTTAAAAGTGTGTATGGCCTGTCTGCTGGAGGCCGAGTCCTGGGTCTCTCCTCTGTCGCGGGAGGCTGTACACCCAGTGGCGGGACTGTAGGCTCCATTCTCCAGGGACTCAAAAGTGGGCTGTGCCTCTTACGAGCTGTGGGCCTTAGGTGAGTCGCTTGTTCTCTCTGGACAAACTTTAGCTTCCTTATCTATACAATGGAGATAATAATAGTGCCAACTTTCATAGAGTCTCTGTGAGAATTAAACGTGTAATACAAATAAAGGACTTAGAACAATGCTGGGACAAAGCAGGAACTCAGAAAACATGGAGCATTATTGCTCTTCCAGGAGAGGAAATCGAAGACGCACTGCATGTCAGCAACTCGGACAGGGCTCCCAGAGATCTACAGTGGCAGCCTCCTTCATCCCACAGAACTGCTAAAGACACTGCCAGGGGCTCTGGTCAATGCAATGCATCAAGACCCACAGCGCAGCCTGGGTGGCCACTGCCATGATGACTGTTGTACGTGGAAGGGGTTCTCTGAGCACTTGCCACCTGGGCTTCTGCACCTTTGGGTGGAAGGGTGGGGATACAGGTGACAGACAGACGGCTGGATGGAGGGCATGTCAGTCCTGCTCAAGGGTGCTCATTTGGATCAGCAGAGTCTCTGAACTATCGGAGGTGAGGGAACCAAGGCAGTACTTCCTAGTGGTCTGGTTAACTGAGAGCTACCAGCCTACACTTGGGAACTCTAAATAGCATGGGCACATTTGCGTTTATCTACTCTGGTCTAGCCTCTTTTGGTGGCTTCAGGCTGGATTCTGAACATAAATCACTGCTCCATAGGCGGCACCGCAGATGCTTGGGTGATGGCTCTGGAAGGCTGGATTCCCTGGAAGCTGCTTTTCTGGAGTAGATCCCTAAAAAGAACATGCCCCCTTCCTTATGCCTATCATGAAAGCAGAGGACGGCTTGGTCTCATCACCAATCCTGCCCTCAGCCCCCCAAAATTCTAATAAGGCTGAGATTTAGGGTGACAATTTTGACAGAAATGCCTCCCTTAGAAGGGAGTGGCAAACTAAACAGAACAGTGTTAGGTCATTAAGGAAAACCTGGTTTTGACTAAAGACCAAAACTTAGTTACCAATGTTGGGTCAGCAAAACTGTCCTGAATGTCTACATGCCAATGTTGCCCAGCTGGGAGGGAGTGGGGCTGGGATTTAACGCAGGCCTGACCCCAAATCTCTGTCCTGTGTTCTGCAGAGCCCCCTTTATACTGGGAGAAATAAGTCAAGCCTGCAAAGCACATATAAGAATATATGTGAGTTCAGATGAGCAGGAATAGCTTTCCCAAGGGGTCTGGGAGAAGATCTCACAGGCCACGGATCCCTCTCCCATGAGGAATGAGGCCCACTATCCATGTGCCGGATACCAGATATTAGCACAACAGCTTAGAACCTTAGACATGTTCTTCTCCTTGTTAAAATCAGAGGAAGTAAAAGAAAATACTGAAAAGGAGAAATTTCAGAGGGAAACACAGGCAAATGTTTGGCTGTTTTTTAGATGCAAGATAAAAAAAGCTCCATTTGCGTTTTAGCAACATCTCCCCCCAAATCCCTTTCCTGGAGCAGAAAAGAGCTCAGAATAGCTAACTAACCTGGCCCACATCTCAGGAATCACTATCTCTAGCAGCTTGGCCACTGGTTCCCAAAGGGCTCGGTAATGCCACAAAAAATAACAAAATGCCTCAGATCTGCTAGAAAGTGGAGCAGAACCTATCTGCTCCAGCCACTCTGCTGGGAGGAAATGAGGTTACAGGACAGCTGGGGGTGGTTCAGGCCCCCATGAGGACAAAGCCTTCTCACCCTCTCTCCCAGTCCCTCCCTGCCTCCCAGGGTGTTGGAGAATTCTCAACCTGGGAGGGGCATCAGCTCATCTCCTGGGGCCCCTCTAATTCGGTGCACTGCTGCAGAACCAAACACCCCTGGGGTTTCTCATTCTCTCCAGGGAGAGATAATTACACCCCTGGAACATGCTGGCTCCTTAACTCTTTGAGACCCCTGGTGCGACATCAGCATGCACTGAAGCAGTAATTAATTATCCTTGGGGAGCCAGAAGAAATCTTAGCAGCCCACCAACAAGGTGACATTCCTAGGATTTAACTCTCTCCCTGCATCTAAGCCATTGTCTGAGAATTGCAGCAAGCTCCTTGAAGAAAGAAAACTGGATTGTCTAGGGCCTGCAGTCAGGCCACACGGCAGTGGGCACAGTCCCCACACAGAGAATGAGATCATATTGGTAAGCGACAACCACAGGGAAGTCCCTCCATCACTGAAACCTATGAAATACCTGAATCCTCTGTGGAACCAGGCTGGGTGGAAATGAAGAGTTAAATAAAAATCTTAAACATTCTCTCTCTGCAAAATGCTGTCCTAGAAATATGGATTAAATGAGATAAAAAAGAAAGCTCTTCGTAAACTCCAAAGTACTGTACAAATGTTAGCCATTAATAAAAGGATCACTTGGGTAGAGAGTAACACCCACCTCTCTCCAACCTGTCAACCCACTGCGGAGAGGGGGGGAGGAAGGGGGACTGCAGGTCCGCATTGCTAACTAAGCAGAAGGCCCCCAAAGCACATTTGACCTAATAATCAGAAAAGTGCTTCGTAAGGAAAAGGCTCCTCTGAAGTCAGTGCTCTTATTAAGCCTTGGTTTCAACAGAACCCTCTGAAAGGAATGTCATCCTGCGGCAGACTGTGCCCACACCTGCTCCAGGGGTGATGGTTTGCCTAATGAATCCTAATGAAACCACTATTAGTAGCTAAAAGGTATAACAGGGATAGACCTTACTTATTCAGGCTGGAGCCGAAGAGGGCCCAGGGAAGAGGAAGGAGAGGAGAGGGCAGAGGGAAAGGGGGCTTTTAAAGCAATCCCTCTGGTTAGAGACCCGCCAGCTCTAACCCTACAGTGAGTGTCCTACGTGAGCCTGTCTCTGTTCCTCTGCAAAGGGGGACCTGGGCTCCCCCACCCTCTATCCTGTTCGAGAAGGCAAATTTCCCAGGGAAGCATAAATCAGGAGCTCATGAGGTGCACTTGGGACCTGCCCTGCAACAGCAGGGTGACAACTGTCCTGTACCTTGATCCGCCACATTCTCAATGTTGACTTTGCGTTCATTGGCCATGAAGCCGATGACAGAGAAGATGACGAAGCCAGCAAAGATGCTCGTGGCACTGTTGGTGCAGGTTACAATCAGGGTGTCCCTGGAAAGAAGAGACCAGAGTTTGTCATTAGGTGTGGTTTGTGAATGGGAAGGGACTAGGGGAAGGACACACAAATGTGTGCCCGTGTGTTTGTGTGCACATGTGTATGCATGTGCATGCATGTACATGTCCATTTCGAAATATGCATCCACCAAAGGACAGAAACATGCAGTCCTGACCACAGACCCCTGTGGGCTCATTTAAAAATCACCAAAAGGCTCAAAAAGATCTCCCCTAACTGCCCTGATCCAGGGCCTCCAGGCCAAATCTCTGGCTCCACATGCTGTAGAACTGGGTCTCAGCTCACCTGCTATGGTCTGAATGTTTGTGTTCCCCCCAAATTCATATGTTAAAACTTAATCTCAAATGTACTATTCTCATAGTATTAAGAGGGGGGCCTTTGGGGAAGTCATGAAGGCTCTGTCCTCATGAATGGGGTTAGTGCCTTCCTAAAAGAGGTTGAAGGAAGCGTGCCTGCCTCTTCTGCTGTGTGAGGACACAGCAACAAGGCACATCTTCGAAGCAGAGAGCAAGCCCTCCTCAGACACTGAATCTGCTGGCGCCTTGAACCTGGACTTCCCAGCCTGCAGAACTGTGAGCAATACATGTCTTTTGATTATAAATTACCCAGTCTAAGCAACCCAAACAAACTAAGTATCACCCCACAGGCAGGGCCAGATCTGTCCATCAGCGCAGAATAGGGAGATGGGGCCTCGGGGGCTCCAGGACAGAAACCACGTGTGAAGGAAGCAAAGGCCACAGGACAATAAAATGCCACAGGGTATGAGAGCAGCCTGGGGTTGGGGTGGACAGGGCTGGAGAGGACAAGGGAGAGAACCCTGTGTCTCTGCCATTGTCCCAGAGCCCTGTGCTGTTATATGGGGGTCCCCAGCCTGCCTTGAACCATCCTAGACTCAAACATGAGCTAGATGGAGCCCTAGGGCATCACTGAAATCCTGCTTCTCCTGCCTGTTGAAGGCATGACTTTGAGCTAGTCACTTCCTTTCTACTCTGATTTAAAATGGCGGCAATGACCCTGCCCCTCGCATAGGTTGTGGTGAATACAGAAAGAGATGGCACCTGCACCACCCACAGCCCGGCACCCAGCAAGTGCACACAGTAAATGATGCGCCTTGTCTGACCCCTTGACTTACTGATGGGGCCCAGAGGAAGGTAATGGACTCAGTAACCGTGGGTCAGGATCTGAAACCGGACTTTCTAGCTCTCAGCGGGGATTCTTTCTGCCATACTACACAGCCTCCTTTGTAATAAAGCACGGGCAATGCTTCACCCTTTGACAGTGTTCAGACTGATTCGGGTCAACGATTAATGAGCAGTTGTGACCAAAAGAAGTTCAAATGCCTTAGTCGGGCATTTAAGGCCATGATGGGCTGAATTGTGCCCTCCTCCAAATTCCTATGTTGAAGTCCTAATCCCCAGTACCTCTGAATGTGACTGTATTTGGAGATAGGAACTTTAAAGAGCTAACTAAGTTAAAATAAGGTTACTATCATAGATTGGGTCCTAGTCAAGACAGCTGGTACCTTTACAAGAAGAGGAGATTAGGACACAACCACACACAGAGGGAAGACCATGTGAAGACAGAGAGAGAAGATGGCCATCTACAAGCCAAGGAGAGGGGCCTCAGAAGAAACCAACCCTGCCAACACCTTGAACATGAACTTCAGCATCTTCCAGTTGCTTCAAAACTGTGAAACAATAAATTTCTGTTGTGTAAGCCACCAAGTCTGTGGTATATGTTACGGTAGCTCTAGCAAAGTAATGCAAAAGTTCTCTCCAGTCTGGCCTCAGCTGACTTTCAGGCCCCATTTCCTTCTGCAATCCCATTTACCTGCCTCCCTCCACAAACACCTATCACACTCATCCTGCTCATCCCCACTTTTGGCTCTCTCTGCTGCCGGAGATCACTCCTTCCTCCTGTACCTGCTGAAATCAGCCCAGTATAAATCTCATTCTGTGCTTAACTGTAATCTTCTCCTCTAATTTTAGAGATGCTTGAGGAAAGTTTGACTCTTAGACACAGTTCTTGCAGTATCAAGTTAATGAACGGATTCTTGCGGCTGCTATGGACTAATTATTGATCTTGGTTGCTAGGATTGCTTTATGCATAAGCTAAAATATCTGAGCTGCAGCTTCCCTAAACATGAGAGCTGGGCTGCCAGGTACCAGGTGTTCAGAGGTATTTAAGCCAAAGGACATCCCTTGTTCTAATGTGACTAGCTCTCATCATCATCCTTCACTCCCAAATGGTCAGGGGGAGTGCTTAGGGCATTTGGAAGCAGAGGCTGGGTGCCTGAGGTCTCCAGGGTCCATTGCTAGGCATGAGGCTGTGCCCCTCTTTCCATATCCTTTCTCAAAATCAAGTGAACTTGCGTTCAGTAAGCCTGTTGTGTCTTTTGAGTGTGACTAACAATCTGAACCTAGAACTACACCAGTGATTTTGCACTTCTTCACCTAAATAGTAAGCTACTTGAGGACAGAGATGTTTTGAATCTTTCTGTCTCTTTTCTTGGTTCACAAAATATTTCATATGTTATTTTTAAAATAATAATAATGGCAGCTGCCACTTACTGAGTGCCTACTATGTATGAAATATTGTCCTGAGAAATTTGCATACATCATCTCTTACCCCGCAACAAAATACTATAATCTGCATTTTATAGGCAAGAAAACAGAGGCTCAGGGAAGTAAAGTATCTTGCCCATGTCTTGGAATTTTAGTACATGATAAAGTCATATCAAATGCAAGTCTGTCTGAATCCAAGGTGTTCTTTCCATTGCTCTGTGTTGCCTTCCTTACAGGTTCTCTAGAAAAATATTTGTCAAGTGACCACATGACCATGTGTTATAAGTGACTACCATACAGTTGTATCCATGGACTAGGTAGCTCACCCATGACTATCACAGGACACACATGGCTGGCTGCACAGCGACCCCCATCCCATGGAGAGGTCACTTCCATCCTATAAATAGCCACTGAGCCCCCACCATGTGTCAGAGACATAAATATAATTTAGGGTCCAGGCCTCCAGAAGACAGGGCTAGGCCCTAGCAGGTGGTTTCCCCTAGGCCAGAAGCAAATCTTTGGCTTTATCTAAGGTGAAGTGTGAGGATGTGGCCTCAGATGTCTGATAACTTAGTCCATTGTTCTGTCTCTGCCCCTGGTCCTACTAACCAGCTATCTGGGATCTTAAAATTGCCTCCACTTACCTGTAACAGTTGTTGTGGAATTTGTTGTAAGAAGAGAGAGTAATCAAGCCTCCCCATGCAGCCGATAAAGAGAAGAAAATCTGAGTGGCAGCATCTTTCCACACCTGGGAGGCGAAAGGAGAGGAGATTCAAGGTCAATGAAGGAGACTGGTCCCAGGAGAGGGAAATCTTATACACTTAACACTACATCATCTTCCTAGGGGAAAGGCATCAGGGACAAGATGCTTTGGACAGCAACATAAATGAGAAACATAACTCACCTGTCATGGAAGTCAAAAGGGCAGTAAATTACCTGGGAGATTTTAACTCCCTCTAATCAAAGGTGAGGAACTCAATAAACTACATGCACATTTCATGCTTATGTTTTCTCTTGCATAAAGCCAAACAGATGGCAGAGCCCTTTCTTTAAGTCGATAGACTCTCAAAAAATAATGCATAACAGCAAAATATATTCATGGATACAAAATTAAAAACCCTTTTTAACTAACATCACTACAGATTACAACTGATATTTAAAAATCTGAAATGTCTGTAGCCCCTAATCTTAATAAAACAATCTCTGTGCCACTGTAGAGTGGACTTTCTAGTGCCACATCCTACCTGCCATTAAGTGGAGATTTTCTGTTACATGCAATCAAATTCAATCCTAGCTCTGTGTTCTTAACATATTCTGGAAAAACAGAGTTTCCTTTAAGGTGAGAAAATGTAGTTCTTGTTCAACAATCACCCCCTCATTGAGAGGTTTTGGGATTGGGAATTTTAGAGGAAGACGTGGCCATACAGAATATGCAGAGAGAAAGTTCAAGTGTGCGCGGGGCCTGTGTGGGAGTCCAAGAAGCATTCAGATGAGTCTAAGCCCTTTAAAATAGAACCGCTTATGGTTTACCCCTGTGCTGTTATTTCCAACCAGCAAAACTCCACTTCCAACACTCTATAATTAGTAACAGATAAGTGGTGTGAAGTGGCCCAAAGCTATTAAGAGGATTTCATTCTTCATTTTCAGCTTCCCCTGCAACCCCAGATGTAGGACAACTATTCCAGGAATCTGAAAACCCTCAGCTGCCCACTTCTCATTAACTATTTCCCGAGTGCAGAAGGTACCGAGATCACCGGGCCCTTGTAAACGCACAGCTGAGATTCCCCAGGGGAGGACGTCTAGCCCCTTCCGCCAAACAGCCTCGCAGAGCACGCCCCGTCCCTGAGTGCCGCTCCCCCCACCCCGGGGCCTGTTATAAATATTAATAAAATAATAAGCCCACCGTGGCATCCGTGAGCTTCTCCCACTTCGGCGTGATGAAGTACCAGATCCCAGCGCCAGCTCCGGGCAGGGTGACCCCTCGGATGAGGAGGATCACGAGCACGACGTACGGGAAGGTGGCCGTGAAGTACACCACCTAGAAGAGCCAGGGGCAGAGGGGCTGGAAGGAGCAGAGCCGGGCGAGAGCAGGACCTGCCCCCAGGCACGAGTGCCCGGCAGGGAGGACATGAGGGCAGCTCTCCCGAACTCTGCCGAACTCTCGGCTGCGGAGGCAGGGAGGGCACTGAGGCCAAAGGCGAGTCAAAGAGAGCCAAAAATAAAGCCTCTGGGGGGAGGCCGTGGAGCATGTCAGCCCACAGCCCCAAGGCTGAGGGGAAGGTGTCACCCCGCCCCAACAACGAATGCACAGCCCCTTAAGGAACCACAGAGGCAGGGAGGGGGTCATGTGCCTCTCTCCCCCCAAAATGCCCCCCACACCCTGGTGGAGGCCCAAAATTCCACCATTAGAGATGAATCCTTTTAGCTTATGCCTTCCACCCCTGCTTATACACACACGTAAGCGAGACAACCCAGTGAAGTGAAAGACTGTGATCTTAGAATTGGACACATTTACGTTCAAGTAAAACTGCACCTCCAGCACTGAGTAGCTGTGTGACCTTAGACAAGCCATTGAGCTCTCTGAATCTCAGTTTCTGCACCTGGGGATAATAGTACCTTTCTCACAAATAATATGAGGTTTAAGTGACCTAATGCATGGATAGCACCTAGCATGGTGCCTAATTTATAACAGATGGTCATTAAACACCAAGTTCAATAAGAATTTGTGGAGGGCTTCCTATGAGCTGGGCACTGGGCCAGGCATCAGCTGCACAAAGATGAAGGGACTCCTAACCCAGAGGACCCAGAGACAACGTCTGAATTATGGGCTAAGCGGTTATGCAAAAGACGCTTCAGAAATCCAGGGAAGGGCTCTGGGCCCAACCTGGGAGTTTACTAAAAGGTTCATGGAGATGAGACCTGAGCTGGATCTTAGAGGACAAGTGCCACTTAAAGGAAGTGTGGCAAGGTGGGCAGGTGAAGGAAGCACGTGGGCAAGGCAGGTGTGTGAGAGCAGAGCACCACTCACTATCAGAACAGCATAAAGTCAAGGCCAAGTGTGGTGGGAGGGGAGGCTAGGGGCCATCAGAGGAGACCACATCAGAAGAGGCCTTGAGTGCCAACCAGAGGGTGCTCTTGGGTGCTGGAAAAGAGGGAGGGACCAGAGTCAAGAAATGTCTAGGAGGTAACACCAGCAGAACTCAGGGCTGGTTGGATGGGGATGGCAGGGAGGTCCTCTCCTTCCTTTCCTGTCCATCAAGCCTCAGGGTAAAGAAGGGCTTGGGACCAGGATTTGGGAGGAAGAGCAGACTGTGAGAACTCAGGGTCTGCAGTTCCAGGGCCTGCATCCAAATCCTAACTCCAGCACCTATGAGCTGGGTCACCTTGGGAAATGACTTAACCTCTCTGAGCCTCTGAGTCTCACACCTGCAAAGCAGCCATAACAGTAGATTCCAACAAGGCTGTTAGAAAAGTACGATGCTACGGTCCATGCAAAGTCTCACAAGCCTGGGAGCACTGGAAACAGAAGTGCCACTTCACAGTGTGGCCTAGGACTTGCTAGTCCTCAATGCAATAACACTGACAACCCTCAGCTCTCAGGGGGGCTACATCCCAAAAGCACATTGAAAGACATTTGGGTGGATGGGGTTAAGCTCCCATCTGGCCCGCTAAAGACATCTTTGGTCCATGGGGTGAGCACTGCTGGTTCAGAGCCGCCCCCATTCCCACCTGCAGTCCTCCATCCTGGGCAACTGAGAGGGACACAGAGCCCCTACCACATGCTGGCTGCACAGACTCAAGTGCCTGGCAGGGGGCTCCAGCCTGGCAGGGAGTGGCAGATGCTGGGATTTCAGGGGCTGAGGATGAATTCAGGGGCTTGTTGAGGGGGTGAGCTGGGAAAGGTTAGAGTTGAGATTAGATATAACTCTTGGAGTCACTTCATTTATTCAAATAAATATACTAATTTCCATACATAATTACATACATATTCAGAGCACCTAATATGTGCCAGGTATAGTCAAGCATTTGGGATATATTAATAAACAAAATAAAGACCCTTGCCCAGAACAGTAACCTACATTCTAGCTAGGGAGATAGACAACCAGCGATAATCATAATATTATTTGTGGTATATTAGAAGGTGACAGGTGCATTAGAAAAAAGAAAAATTACAGCCAGGTAAGGGGGAGGGGGCGTGCTGGGGAGGATGGCCGGGAAGGCCTCATTGAAAGGTTGGCCAACACTCCAAGAAAGTGAACATGAGCCAACTGAGTATCTGGGAGAACATTCCAGAGAGAGGGAACTGCTGGAATAATGGGCCTAAGAAGGGAAAGAAGGCAGTGTGCCTGACTCCTAGGAACAGCAAGGAGGCTGGCGGGACCAGAGAAGGGCACACAGGTAGGAGAGGAGGTGGGTGAGGTGGGGACAGGGAGGGGCAGACCCCGCCAAGCCTACCCTGTAGGAAATGGGGGGCTACAGCAGGGATTTGGGCAGAGAAGTAGCATGATCTAACATTTGAACAGCTTCATCCTGTTGCTACATCATGAGTGTATCACAGGGTATAAGGGAGAGGCAGGGATAGCAGTGTCCCCAACCCAAGGGATGGGGACAGCTCCATCCAGGGTGCTGTCAGTGCAGCCAGTGAGAAACGGTCAGATCCCAGATATATTTTTAAGAAGAGCCACTAGAATCTCCTGACAGACCTACTGTGGCATGTGAGAGCACGAGAAGAGTCAAGGATGCCTCCCAAGTGTGGGGCCTCAGCAACTGAAAGGGGGAAGTCACTTCTGTCTCTGAACCCAATGACTCGAAGCCACACTCCCTCTTTCTGGATGCAGACCCGGGGACGGGACACACCCTTTTCTCTCCACAGCTATACCACTGACCAGGAGGCCCCTTCCCTGCCCCACAGGCAGGAGTCCCTCCTGTCCCCTTGTCCCGAAGGACTTGCATTGCTAGAGATTGAGGGGAGGGGGCTGCAGCCAGCTCCTTCCCATTTCTACCAACCGTACTTCTCTCCTTCCCCTTAAAGTCTGAAGGGGAGGTGAAACCCCGCCACACACCACATTATGAAACCCAAGGGCCTATGACATCGCAGGGATGGCCTCATGGTCTTACATGGGGTGGGGACAGAAGATGCTACAGTCTGACTTCCCACCCCCACCAAGATAGCACAGAGGGGGACAACTAAGGAGCGTCCTTTCCATCCCCTGACCACCTGGGCTGGAGGGAAGTGAGGGTGGCAGGAAGAGGTGAGGGAAAGGAGATGACCTAGACGGCAGGGGCCTGCAAGAGGAAAGATCCAAGGCTGGTCCCAGTCTAACCAGCCGAGACAACTGCTCCCATCTGACTGTCGAGACCATTTAGACACCACCATGAGCCCAGGCGTGGTGCCTGTAGTACCAGCTACTCGGGAGGCTGAGGCAGAAGGATCACCTGAGCCCAGGAGTTTGAGGTTGCTGTGAGCTAAGCTGACACCACGGCACTCTAGCCCAGGCAAGAGAGTCAGACTCTGTCTCAAAAAAAAAAAAAAGACACCACCATGCCTGGAACTCCCTCTATGGATCAGATGTACTAGTGCCATTTTGCAGAGAAGGAAACGGAGGCTCAGATTAAACATCTCACAAGGGTTTAAGTCACGGTCTCCCAGCCTGAGCCAAGTTCCAAACCTGAAGCTTTCCCACTCCAAAGCCATTCTTTCCAGTAATGCCATTCTACGGGCCGCACCATCAGAAATATGTATGGCAGGGCTAGGACATGGGTAAGGCAAATAAGGCGCCTAAGGGTGCAGAATTTAAGGAGTCATCCACTCTCCAGGGCCACCTTGCACTTGCACGACCTGAGAGTGGGCGCCTCTCTAAACGTTGCACGCCAGGCGCTGGTTCTCATTCACTCTGTAGATGATTGAACTGAGAGGGCCAATAGTATGGTGCATGAATCTTTGGAGGCTTCAAATGCATGTCAGGTGTACATGAAGGCTTTATGCCCAGCTAGTTCCCTTGAGTCGGGGAGGCTTTAGAATGCACCTGTTTCAACATGTACTGTCAGAGGAATTAAACTTGAACAGTAATGAATTACACTTGGCAGGAGTGACAATGACTAGCTGATCCGAGCCTGTTGGCCTGACACCTCGAGGCATCCTCCTCACCACGGGAGCTCTGGACAGGTGATAAGGCCCCACCAGGCAGCACGAACTAATTAGGTTAGCTTTGCTTTGCTGCCATAACACTCAGGCATAGGAGCCCCTGAGGTCAGGTGGGCTGCATGTGACCTTCAGGCTGCCTGCTGGTCGCCCTGCCTCTGGAATCCTAGCTGCTCAAAGGCTTCAGTCTCAGAAGAAGCAACCGGCCTACCTGTCTCCTCAGACCCTAAACAGGAGGAACGGACCTTATCTTGCTGCAGGAGAAGGAAGACATCTCTTTTGCATAGAAATGTTCATGGGATTTCAATCACAAAGGAGTTTGTCATAATAAGCAGCTTATGCTCCATGATTAACGTCTGCAGGGCCCCGGGGAAGGATAATAAATTGTGATTCATTGTTTTGGGTGGTATTCCTTATTTTAAAAAACTAATCATTGATTTCTAGTTGGAAATCTTTCTCAATGAAGCAGAGAGATAAATTGGCAGATCGAAAAGAAAAACTTACGTATTTAAAACTTCCTATTCCAGGAAGCCTATAAAATCTGGCACCAAGGATTAAATTCTAAATCAGTGGAAAGAAAAGCACTGTTTCAAAATAGCACAGACTAACAGAGCTAAAAATAATCTTAGAAAATATTAACTCTGGCCTTTGCTGAGGGTCACATTGGGCTGCAAGGTGCATCAGGGGTGTCTGTAGGCCTCCTGGAACCCCTGCCCACACCCGCTCCTTCTGCCTTCAGGAGTGAGCTCCATGCTAGAAGACATTAAGACCAAAATCAAGAACTACAAGACTGCTCCTTTTGACAGCTGCTTCCCTAACCAGAACCAGACCAGGAACTGCTGGCAGAACTACCTAGACGTCCACCGCTGCGAGAAGGCGATGACAGCTAAAGGGGGTGAGGTCTCTGTGTGTGAATGGTACCGGCGTGTATACAAGCCCCTCCGCCCCAATCCTGGGTCTCAGCCTGGGATGACCGCCAGACAGAACGCACGTTTTCTGGGAAGATCTGAACTATCTGCACCCCACTTCCTCTGTCCTTCTCCCAGGGTGGCAAAGGGGGACCTGGGCACACAGTGATCCTCACGCTGGGACCTTGAATCATGACTTAACTACTAATGAAAACTCATTGGAAAAAAAAAAGAAAGAAAGAAAACATTAATTCTAAGTTTGATTTTGCAAATGAAGAAAATGAGACGCTGATGCATCCTGTGACTTGCCTAAAGTCACACAGCAAAAGACAGCAGAGACGGGGTAGGGATGCAGGGGTCCTGACTCACATGGGGAACTGTTACTCCCACTACATGCAAGCGGTGACCGCACAGTTCTGCATTTCCTACCTATTCCTAGCAGCCCCCCACCCCCGGGAGAGAGCATCACATGGTGGCAATTGTCTAGGCTTTAAAGCAAAACACCTAGTTCAAATCCCACCACTGCCACTTAAGAGTTGTGTGACATCAGGCAATTTACTTGGCCATGATGGGCCTCAGTTTCTCTATCTATAAAGTGGAAATAAATATACTCACCTGGCAGGTTGTTATGAAGATTGAATGAACTAATGCAAGTGAAGCAGTTAGCACACTGCAAAGCTCCCTCTCTCTTCCCATTTCCCCATCAAAGCCACTGCTCTCAAGATGTCAAAGTGGCATAATACCCAGTCAGTATGCCAGTCATTCATAAGAATAAAAATGAAAGGAGCTAAGGTGAATTAACAACTGACCACATGATAGGTATGGACATGCACCATCTCACGTAATCCTTACAGCAGTCCTATGTGCTATGTACTACTATCCCTAATTTACAAAGTAGGAAATGAGTTCCAAAGGTTCAATAGCTTGTCCAGAGTTAAACAAGCAGAAAATGATAAAGCCGGGATTTCAGATTGGTCTGACTTGAGAGCCACCAGGCCATCCTTCCTCATGTCACCAAGAAGGACACGTTCTTACCCTCCTCATCTGTCATCTCTTCTCCTGCCAGTCATACCTTCAGACACCTGTCTGGTCACTTAGATTATGACTGAGGTCACCTTGTCTCCATCCCTAGCCACAAGTGACAGTCCTACCAGTGGGATTTTGGCTGAGCAATTGCTTGGCTGGGCCCTGAATCTCCCACCCACACTCAGTTCCAAGTCACAGAAGGCAAGGAGTCCAGGGAACCTCAGGCCACACTGGGCATGGTTAGAAGGATCATGTTAACATTTCCTCATCTCCCTACAGCCTTAGAAATACAATCTATCCAGTCTCATAGTACTCACTCAGAGTCACCAGGGTCCTCAGGGGTCACTTCATCCCAGCTCTCATTTTACAGAGGGGGAAACTGAGGTCAGAGCATAAAAGTGGCCCCCCAGCTCACTCAGCAAGTGTTCGAACAGAACAACGTTAAAACTAGAGGGCCATAGACATCACCCAGTCCAAGTGCCTTCACCTTAGAAACGAGGAAACTGAAGATACTTGAAATAACTAAAATAAGAAAATTTTCTTTTTATTTATTGGCAAAAAAAAAAAATTAAAGATAAGAGAAGATTGGAAGCTCAGCCAAGTTTCATGGCAAAAGGGCAGCTGTCCCTACACAGCAAACACCTTGGCAAGTGCCCGAGGACAGGAACCCGGGGCTCCTTACTCCCAGTCTGGTTCTCTCTAGCTGGCTTCATTTTCACACATTGGTTGTGATTTAAGGTGTACCACCTGTGCCAGATAATCCTGCTAAACCTGCCAGAGTCCCCCACTCAAGTGCCTCTGGTATTATTAAACAGATTACACAGAAAGCACCAGTAAGAGCTGTGATGAAAAGGCCCCTGTGAGCATGTCCTCATGCCCAGAGAGAAGAGAGATTGGTCTAGTGGCTGATGGGTGCCAGGTCTGGGTGCCTGGTGGGGGTGCGAAGCATGCCTGAGTGCAGAAGGTGGCATGGACCACCCTCCCCATAAGACCTGATCCTTCTGAGGTTGGTTGATTGTAATGTAACCACAGTAAGCCCTGGCCTGGCCAACTAACCCAAATCTCAACCTCACAACCTACGGTCTCAAAGTCCACCAGTACATCCTCATTCCTTGGGTCGTAAAGCCATTTTCATTTTCACCCTGAAACATGAAAATGCCTCCTGGGGTGATGAAATAGTATTGGCTGTCATCGGGGTGATTGGATAACCCTTCAGCAGGGCTTTCCTAAGGCAGCAGGAAGATGGGGGAATGTTACCGTGATTCTTACAACAATGCCCAGTGTGGCCTTCTGTGGCTCGGCACTGAGCTTGGGTGGGAGCTTCATCCTCTGCAAAGGGCCCAGCCAAGTATTTGCTCAGCCAGAATCCCACGGGCAGGACTGTCCCCCTTTAGCGTTGGCAGCACGTTGGGTGGAAGAGTGTCGGGCTGGGGGTGGAAAGAAAGGCGAGAACGCCAAGAATACAGTGGCCAGGAGCTAGGAGAGGGAATCTACTCCACAGTGTTCGTCTTTATCCAGCTTCTTGGCAGAAGCAACGACTGACCTGGCAGCCAGACCAAGAGGCAAAAAGCCAACAGCACGAATGCTAGAGTTTAGGGAAAGTGACTGAATGACATCAGGGAGGTTCCTTCTACTGAATGAGTGACAGCCCCTGAGAAGAAAGCAAGGAAACTAATCACAGTACCCCACCATCCCTGGGGAGCTCCGTATACAGAGCAAGTAAGCTACTATTATCCCACTCTACAGATGGCAGTGAAGTCACTGGCCCACATCCCCTCCACTGCTCCGGGGCAGTCAGAGTTAGCACCCACGGCTCCTGACTCTCTTCTCAGTGCTCTGCCTGCTCCATGATGCAACCACATCTGGGCGCCCCTGAGCTTTCTCTTACTTAGATAAATCCAAGTTCTTACTTTTCCTGAAGTCTTGATTCCTTTAGCCAGGGACGCGTACACAATTACCCACGCCAGGAAGAGGCAGAAGGCTAGTGGCCATCTGATCTCGCCTGGGTATTCAATCCCTGCAGAAATCTTCAGCACAAAGTATCTGAGAATCAGAAAGAGAGGGGAAGTAAGGGAGGAGAGAGGGGAAGGAGAGAGGAAGATGACAGCCTGCAGGTTTGAATCCCCCAGCAGAGCCAGGAGCCTTGAACAAAACCCCAGCAACACCCCACTCCCCATCAGGGACCCCATTGGATTAGGCCATGGGGGATTTGCTGGTCTGAGCTCTTGCCCACAGCTGTCTGCAGGGATGCCAACTGGATTTTTATTATGTGCTGGGAGGCCACTCGTGGCCCCGGGCAGGCTTCTGCACAAGACTGCCGGCTTCATTGTCACCTAGAGCTGCCCCAGGAGAAATGCAACAGAAACTCTAAACTATCAAGGATAATTTTTGTGTGTTTTCTGTATTGCTCTACTCTTTTAGGAAAATGTATTCTGAAAGTATTTGTATGTTTGTAAATTTTAAAAATTAGGACATAGTGGAAATGCTATGCTAAATGACTAAAAATGCAGCTCTGGATTTTATTTAAAGTTGTGTTGGATGGCCGGGCGCAGTGGCTCACACCTGTATTCCCAGCACTCTGGGAGGCCGAGGCGGGTGGATTGCTCAAGGTCGGGAGTTCGAAACCAGCCTGAGCAAGAGCAAGACCCCATCTCTACTAAAAATAGAAAGAAATTAATTGGTCAACTAAAAATATATAGAAAAAATTAGCCGGGCATGGTGGCGCATGCCTGTAGTCCCAACTTCTATGGAGGCTGAGGCAGGAAGATCGCTTGAGCCCAGGAGTTTGATGCTGTGAGCTAGGCTGACTCCACGGCACTATAGCCCCGGAAACAGAGTGAGACTCTGTCTCAAAAAAAAATTGTGTTGGGCACATCCTGAGGCTGAGACTATTTAAAATTCAAAAGTAGGGCCACCTAGACCTTGTTCAAGGAATGCCTTCAAAGATAGGTGAGCAGCTGCAAACGGAATCATCTGCAGCCGCTGCTGGCCACTTGTATAGATGATAAGAAGTCATAGAGCCTGCCTGGATGGCTAACAGGGCAGCCTCATCCCTGAGGACAGGAGGCAGCTTCAGGGACAGTGCCTGGGAACAGGTTCAGACAATCCCTTTAATTCTGCAACCACTTAGCCATGCATCCCATAAGAACTGCTGTAGCTGCAGATTGGCATTTTTCTGTGACCTGAACAAAGAGTGAGACAGAATCCAGACTCTGCAGGACTGCAGAAATGACAACCCAGAAAGTCCTGACCCGTGGAGGGAAATGGAGGCAACGGCACCACTTCTGCTCTAGCTGGTGACCTTGAGAGACTGGCAGCACACAGCCATGCTTTTCAGATCAGGGATGGCCAAGCTCTCTCTGTGCAGACAGAGCCTTCTTCAGTCCCAAACCTGGCACAACTTGGGCTCAAGAGTTGAGTAGGACTGACCAAGCTGGGACTGAACTTGCCTCTAAGGCAAAACTTGGCTCCAGGCAAAAAATATGGGGACCATATTTCCCAAGCAATGAAAAGGACCTTCGCCATGTCCCATCCCCCAAATGGGTAAACCACTTAGTCAACAATTCCACAATATCCTGGCCATCTACACTGTTCCATGCTTCAACAAGGGACCTCGGGCAAGTCCCAAGAAGCTCCTGATGACATTTCTTCTTAGAAACTAAGAATGGCCCCAGAGCATCAGTAAAGAACACCAAAAGCAGGTTTGCAAATCATTTTCCAGTATACCTAACTGCACGAATTCTGTGATCAGATTTCATCCTTGAAGTCCCATGTAGATGGAAAAAAAGTCATCTGGTTAACTGAGGTCTGCTTAGATCACACTGGGTCAAGTTTTTGAACTGTTTAATCATGGGCATCTTGAATCACAGTGGCACTGGTTCTGTTCCTGCCCACCCACTCTCCTTTCCAGGCCCACAAGGCACAACAATCTGCTCTTGGTATCAAACCAGGAAAAAATCTTCCTCTCTGATCCCATCCCTCCAGCCACCCACACTTCTGGTGTGCAAATGGAATGTTTATTAATTCACTGGATTTCTCTTAGAAAGAAAAAAAAAGCCATCTTACTTGAAATACTCTTCACTTCCACTGACAAACGTCTTGTTGGCCTGGCTGGTGAAATTAACCATTGTCAAGTTGGGATAGGCAGTCATGCAGAAAGTTGAGTTCTTGATCTGTATTTTGGGATGGTCACTGATAACACAGGAATCTGTTCAGGAGAGGATAGTATAGAAACAGTGAAATCTGTGCAGAAAATATGCATGGGTCTCTCTCTGCCCATTTAAAAACAAAAGGCAAAAAATGTTGGAGAGTGACTTTGGGAAAATATCAACTGATCGACAATAATTTATTGTGTATTTCAAGACAGCTGGAAGAAAAGAATAGTAATGTTCCCAACACAAAGAAAGGATTAATGTGTGAGGTGATGGATGTCCCAATTATCCCGATTTAATCATTACACATTATATACAGGTATCAAAATATCACATGTACCCCAAAAATGTGCACAATTGTAATATATACATTTTTAAAAATAAAAAAATATTAACTGAGCAAAACCAGATGTAGAAGAACCACAGAATTATGTTTCCTTTCTCAGAACCCCCAGTCCCCGCAGCGGCACCTTGTACAGATAGCAAACCTCATATTTACGGAGCACTGTCTAGGTGGCAGGCAGCTCTTCAAATGTATTATCTTGTTTAATCCTCTTATCAGCCTATGCAGGAGGTATTATTACCTCCATTTTTAAAATAAAGAAACAGGCTTAAAGAGGTTAAGTAATTCTACTGAAGTCAGGCAGCTAATGAAGAAGAGAGTCAGGACTCAAACCCAGATCCTTATGACTCTACAGAAAACAAATGAATTGCAGAAATGAGTTTAGAGAATTTAATTAGAGAAACAAAGCTCTTGCAGGGTTACTGCCACAGAAGGCTTACTAGTAAGTTCATCTTGGACTCACACCTGGCACCATGGCTAACACATGGTAAGTAACATACCTGTGCCATGTGCCTTCTACTCTCACGTGGGTTAGCGGAGACAGCAGCCACACTGTGTGTTGGTGAGCCTACAACAGGACCCAACACAGGGGGACTCAACTGGGGACAAATTTTCTACCCAGGAGACATTCGGCAATGTGTGGAGACATTTTCAGTTATCGCATCTAGGGGACCAAAATGTCAGTAGTGCCAAGGTTGAGAAGGCCTGACCTAGGCTAGGATGGGGAAAGGGAATTAGCCTTGTGAGTCTTAGCACGTCAAGTACTGTGCTGGACACTTTAATAATTATCATCTCATGAAATCCTCATAAAACCCAGGAGGTACATATTATTATCTGCATTTTAAATAGGATGACTCTGAAGTCTTTCTGCCCATATTACAATGCCTCCCTAACAGCTTTATAAATACATATAAATTGACAGATATTTTAAATAAAGAATCCACCAGTACTAATCTCAAAGGATACTATTTTGTAAAGGAGAAAAGTGTAATAATAATCGCACCAACTAACACTTACATAGCACTTATCATGTCTAAGGCACTGTGTTAAGTGCTTTATATGCATTGATTAATTTAAGCCTCATACCACCCCTATGAGATTGGTACCATTATTATCCCTGTGTTACAGATAAGGAAACTGGGGTTCTGGAATGATCCCAGCCCTGAGAGCTTGGACAAGTTCCTTTATCTGTCCAAGCTTCCATTTTCTAGTAAGAGTTGTTCGCAAGGTTGTTGCAAGGACCAGATTAAATTAGATCATTAACGAAAACACTTCACAAGATGCCTGGCACACATTTGGCATTCAATAAATTTTAGCCGTAACTCGGTCCTCATTGTTGTGCCTTTTTAGGGAGTGAGCATCTCTAGTCCTCAACATCGTCTCTCACAAGCTCACTTACTGCCCCCCACACATCCCCCAGAATTTCTCAGAATATTGGGTTAAAATTAAAACAACAATCATAAGAAGCTCTTCCCTTTCGTTAGTTTTTGTTTGTTTTGTTGTTGTTGTTGTTGTTGTTGTTTGTCTCACTCTGTCACCCCAGGTAGAATGCAGTGGCGTCACCATAGCTCACTGCAACCTCAGACTCCTGGGCTCTGCGATCCTCTTGCCTCAGCCTCCCAAGTAGGTAGGTGTATAGGTGCGTACCACCATGCCCGGCTAATTTTCTATTTCTAGTACAGATGTGTCTTACTCTTGCTCAAGCTGGTCTCAGACTCCTGAGCTCAAGCAATCTTCCTGCCTCGGCCTCCCAGAGTGCTAGGATTACAGGCAGCCATGAGCAACCGTGCCCTGCCAGATTAGTTCTTTAGACCAGGGTTTTTCAACAGGGGTGCTAATGACATTTGGGGTCAGACAATTCTTTGTTGTGGGGTGTCCTGTGCATTGCAGGGTATTTAGCAGCAGCCCTGACCTCCACCCACTAGATGCCAGGACCGTCCACACTCGCGCCCCACCCTCACCCCAAAATGCAAAAAACAAAAATGTCTCTGAACATTGCCGAATGTCTCCTGTAAAATCTCCCCTGGTCGAGAATCTCTGCTTTAAAGGCTTCAAGGTACCTTCCTATTCAATAGCATCTTCCTTAGTCTAATCAAGTAAGAGAGTTTCCGGAGGATTCCCACCCAGTAACTATGAAACATTTACCGAGTTTCACCCAGCAGCGACCTGAATGAAGGCAATTAAAGAACCATCCGTGTCCCTTTTCTGTAAATAAGCGCGGAAGTTATTTCTCGCCCTTCTTCCCGAAAGTCCATCCTAAGGTGTCCCTAAGACTGAAGAGATCACTAACACAAGAGCAAATGCCAAATCGCTTGCTTCCCAAATTGCCATGGTGAAGCAAGCGGGCAGCTTCCCTAGAGAGCGTCTCTGGATGTCCGTGGGTCGCTGCCCGCCGCAGCTGTGCAAGGTCACCGTCCCTGCGGCAATGCGGCAGGGCTCCCCGGCTCTCGGCTCGCGGGCTCGCCGGCTCCTCACATCCCCAAGCTTCCTGCAATACCTCTACCCACCACTGGGCGGCAGGAGCACGCTTCCCAGCACGCCTGCAGCTCTGCCAGCGAAGGAATGATGGGCCTTATTGGAGAGCTCTTCGGCCCAGCAACCCGGAACAAAGAACAGAGATAATGATCGTGCTAAATTGGAAGCTGTTGGAATGGGATTCTCTTTACTCAGGCAATTATTAATAAATGAAAGCACATGAAAGACCAGGGAGAAAAGGAATCATTTAATTAAAGTTCTAATGAGAATTAAGCCATTCCAGAAATAGAAATGGTATTTATGTTGTTTCCATTTTATGGGACCCAGCTAGCTCCTATTTTCACAAAACAGTTGCTGGCCTCACTTGGCAGGGCACAAATTAGTGGTTCTCCATGACAGATACCTGGAGGGTTGAGTCACCCCTAAAGAAGCCACCCTCTCCTACAAATCCAGCGTCCACCCCCAGACGGGCCCAGGGCTCTCCGCTGGGGCTGGAGTGGGTCCGGGGCCCTAACGTCTCCCTGGTGAAGTAGAGCTCCCAGTTATATGTCCCTAGCAGCCCTGAGAGGAGCATGGCACAAATGTCTCTGCTGTGAGGGAAGGTGGCAAGGGTGGGCCATTTATCCCCTCTCTCCTGGGATGAGTCCTTTTGCCCAGCTGTCCCAGGGTTTGGGCTGTGAGGGAGCAGGTGAGCCTGGAAGGTCACTGGTGGAAGAGTTCTGGGAGAAGGAAGTCCATTTCCTAAGCATACTCACTCAGAATGGGAGACAGCTTGGGAATATCCATTGTTTGGACTCCCAATTTGTCCAGCAGAACAGTGAGGCTCTAAAGCTGCCTGTGCCTCTACAAGTCAGGCCACCACCATCACCTTTTCTATCTAAGGCACTCCAGAACCCCAAGGACCAATACTCCCACAAAGGACAGGCTGGCCCCAGAAGCAGGACATGCTCACATGCAGATAACACAGAGAATGACAAATGGAGGGGCTGCACAAAAAGTATGGGGACTGATACCTCATTATTTTACCAAAAAAAAAAAATTTAAAGCACTAGCTATGAATGAGATAGGATCTTCCCAGCCTGTCCATATACTCCCAGGGAATAATCAGAGTGAAAAATGTCCATTGTCTCTTTGTGTGCAGAGCTTGCATAGTTTTTATGGTTTGTACCAGTCAACCTGAAGCTTTGCTGTGTAACGTCTTTACTCTGCCTTTCATGTTTCCTAGATGATTAGGAGCAGGGCTAGAAACCAGGGCAGGGGCTTCTCTGCATCTTGAACCTCCACCCACATGCCTGGCCCAGTTGACATGCTCAGCTTGCTTTTAAAAAAAATACACACATACATAGAGACTATAAAATAAATATGTGTACATGACAAAAAACGTAGAAAAGAATTGCATCTCCCTGGAGAAATGGAAGGGAAGAATTCATTTTTTGTCCTTAACGTACTCAGTGGGCTAAATCACGTGCTAGTTCTGCAGTGTGCAGACTGCCAGGGAGAAAGCTGGTCTTGGAGGGCAACAGCAGGAGCTGATCATAGAGAGAGCACAGAAAGCTGACCTCAGCACAGACACAGCTTAAGAATTAACAGATCTACTGGGGAAAGAAGAAACTACTTGTTTCCAGGTCCCCATTAAAATGACCAAAGCTTTCCAAAGTGACTGATACTAGCACCTTCTATTTGTAGGAGAGTTTTATACTCCTGCAACTGTATCCTACCCCTCACTTCTTTTCTTCTTACGGCAATCCCATAAGGTCCACAGGGCGAAGAATATTCTTTCTATTTTCAAGTGAGGAAAACTGAGACCAAGAGAGAAGTTACTTAACCCAGACACACATCCAGTCAGTGGCAAAGATGTCTTATAGACCAGGAAAGCCTTTCTGACATATCTGCCCTACTCTTTTTCATGTTCACTCTCTTGCTCTTGACCCAAGAAGCTGACATTTTCCCTCAAGTCCTCAAGTCCCAATCTACTTCACATCTGAAACATCTTCCAGGGACACTCTGACTCCCCACTGGACTTGCCATCTTCCAGGCACTGCATTAGGTACATGTCTATCAGAGGCATACGTCTAAGTGTCTGCTCTCAGAGTCACCGTGTGCACTGAGCAGTATTTGTCAGTTTGGCCCCAGGACCACTCTCCTTAGACTGTAAGACCTAGTGCATCACATTTCAAACTGTACCATGCAGACAAGTCACCTGGGAATCTAGCTAAAATGCAAATTCTCATTAAGGAAAGCTATGATGGGCCATCTAACCACCTCCCAAGTGATGCTCCTAGTCCAAGAAACACACTGTGAAACAAAACAAGATTCTAGAGAGGTTTATTAAAGTGCAAGTTTTCTGGCCCCACCTAAACCAAAATCACTAAATCAGACTATCTAGTGGGCCTATGAATCTGCATTTTAACAAATACTCCAGCTATTCATGAGCAAACAAAAATGTGATTATCCCTCCTCTAGGCCATGAGCTCCTTAAATGTTAGAATTAAGTATGTTTGGTGTTTGACTCAATCTCTGTGCCCCTTGCACCTAGTATAGAGCCTGGCATGCATAATATGTGCTCAATTAATTTTGTCAAATGAATGAATGAATGGTTCGGAATGCACACACCTAAAGCAGGATATTTCTGAACTTACCTAATAAAAGTTTGGTTTTATCTTTGCATTCTGGTGTGTTCCAAGGGTTGTTGCAGGAGCCCCAGGGCAGCACATATGCAAAGGAGGCAAATAGGTAGAAAAGTGTGTAGCAAATAATCACATTGTAGTATATGGCTATTAGGACAGAGATGATCAGCATCGCGATGCCACAACCTGTGGAAGCAAAAATTCCAGGGGTTCATTCCATCCCAGATCCTATGGAATTCTTACAGGTGGGCACAGGGTGGGGACCAAGGTCTTGGCTCTCTTGTACAGATGAATATGCTAATAGTGGAGTGGAGTCTGTTTATAGGGGATATTGAGGCATTCTCCTAGGAACTCAACAATGCCAGAGATGATCTTAGACCATTCTTCAGAAGGATCAAATAAAGGAAGGAGTGAGTTCTACTGAACACAAAAGCAGGTCTCCCTCCCTGGGTGCCCTGTGGTGCCAGAGAGGGCAGGGTAAGGGCCTGAGGAGGCTGAGAGGCAGGCTGGACTCACCTTGCAGAGCTGGAATGGCCTTCCACACAGACACTGGCCCCTGGCTGGCAAACTGGCCCAGCGATACCTCTAAGAAGAAGATAGGCAATCCGGCCAGAGCCAGCATCATCAGATAAGGGATGAGGAAAGCACCTTGGAAAGAAAGTGGGAAGTGAGAGCCCTGGGAGGCAACAGCTGGGCTCTGGCCCACCTTAACCCTCTGGGTTGGGGCCAGGCTCCCTCTCAATGAACCAAAGGACAATTTAGCTCCTTTTGTGAAGAAGCATTTAATATTCAGGCTCAACAACAGACACCCAGGACATTTAAGAGCCCTGTTCCAACAAATGTAAGGGTGCCCATGCAAATACACTCCTTGTTTCAATTTTCCATTGGACAGGTCGCTAAGGATTATGTGCTGATGGAATTTTATTCTTTCTCTTTTCTTTACTTTTATTATAACACTTCAATTTCCCAAAATTATGCCCTTTCAGGGCTCAACCAATCCATGCCTTTGACTCATTACTGGATTCAGAGTGGTGAAATTTCATCGAGCCTCAGCTCTCCAAGGAGCTAAAATAGTCTAAGTTAGACTGCAGACCACCCTCCCCCCAACCCCCAGTAAGTTACCAGCATACCTCTGCCAGCCAGGGTTGGGCCTGTGCTGCCACACAGTCGGTGGGGGGAGCCCATCCCTCTCCCACACCCCCTACCCCATCACACACTTCTCAGCTTCCCACTCCCTTCCATCCTTCAAGGTCTCCTCAAATGCTTCCTCCTCCAGGAAGTCTGCCTTCTCTGCCCTGCCATGGTACCTGGCCCCAGGCACTGATCACTTGGCAATATTGATGCGTGTGCCTTTTCTAGACTATGAGTTCCTGATATAATGTACCCTTCATCTCTTTATCCCCCAGAATGCCCCGTTAAGGCAATAGTACCTGATAGACCTCCGCAGACTTGCTGCGGGTTCTCTGGGTTCTTTCCCTTCAACAGTCTTTGAGGTTATTTTGGAAGAGTTTGTGGAATTACCATGATCTTTAAAAAGGGTTTGACCAGGAAGTGCTCTTGCATGGATCAGAGTCCATTTGGGGACTAGAGATGCCAGAACCCCAGAAGGCGTGGCTCAGCAGAAAGGAAGCTGATTTTTCCTTTGTCCGCCCTGTAGCTCACCCGTCTCCCTACTTGCCGTTTTGGGGGGAAGGGCCTTTCCGCCCAGGCCTCTCCAAGCCAGGAAGACCCAACAGCAGCAAAACCGGGGACTCTGCTTTACCCTCTCCTGAGGGAGTTTTTGAGAAAAGATGAGGATTGCGCAATCCTCTTCCGCTCCTGGGAAGAGGGGACAACCTCTCTACCCCGCGCTGAGGGCTGAGGGCTGCGGGGGCCCCAGAGCCGCAGTGCGGAAAACGCTGCCTCCTCCTCCCCGCGCCCGGCTCCGGCCACCCAGAGCCGGGGGACCAGACCCGGACAGGACCGCTTGGTCCCTGGCGCAGCCCCACGCTTCCCTGATCCCTTGAAAGCAAAGCGCGGGCACTTTCGCGGGCCAACCTCCCTTTGCTGGAACCGCTTCAAGCCCACCCGCACCCCACATCCCGGGTACCCACCCTCTTCCCAGTCCCCGGAAGCCTCAGGATAGCACCCTGGTCTGAGAACTCCCTGAAGAAAACCAAAGGGAAACCTAGCTGGGGTGCCTATATTCGTGATGTGGCCAGCACATGTTCTTCTGTTTTCAGGACACCCCAGACTGCAAACGCTCTGCAGTCTTCATAAGTACTTGTCAACGTGTCCTAATTTGGAAATGGGGGGAGGGGACGGGTCGGTGGTAAAGTACCTGTCTGTTCCAACACACCAAATTCCTCCTGAAGCTGACCCAAGAGACAAAAAACCAAAAACCCTTAAGCTGCCTGACCTATGGGGTGAGGGAGCGCATTGCTTGTCTTTTTAGTCCAGTAGAGAAGATGCAGGAGGGAGCTCTAGGTGCAAATTCCTATTACTAAAAGGTGACTTCTCAGTCAGCCAATGGCGCCTGACCGTCTGTCTGGAGGGGCAGAAGGGATCCTGCCTGTGCGGGGTCTCTCCTGGGTGGGTGCACAGAGGTGCAGTGGATCCCAGTGGCTCGGCAGCTGGTGCATGCCTAACTGGAGTCCCTCCCACCTCTGAAACGGTTTTCCTTCAAAAGCAGCACCTACCACCCAGGTAGGACAAATGAATACGGAAAACTGTTTTTGCTAAATGATTTTACTAAAATCAAAATATGACCTGCTTCTGATCAAGAAGGTTGGGGGAAGGATGCCTCTGAGAGTTTTCTGGGAGCACAACCCAAAGCCCCTCTCCCGCCCTTGCACCTCCTAGCTCCCCTGAATCCTGCGTTTGGCTGCACCTGACTGCCCATTCTCAGTCTCCTAGGAAGGCTCGGATTTCTAGGTTATAATTCTCAATTCGGGCCTTCAGGACTGCACAGCTACTGGCTCTAAAGTCGAGTGGGTGCCTGGAATACTTGACCGCTAGAGTCCGAACTTCCCTATGTTACTGCTCACTTGACCCAGCCCCCTAAACTGCGCCACCGCCACCGGGGGAATCATGGGGCCCCACTCCTCACTTACAACCCTGTCTCTAGATAAGAGCCTCCTGGATCTAGTACCAAATGATTACTAGGATCCCTCCTGCCCTCGGGTTTTGCTTTGTGCCTACAGGATCTGGGGCTGGAGTGTGAGGAGGCTGCCCTGAGCCTCTCCGCCCCACCCAGCCCTGCCCGAGGGCTCCGGGTCCCCCCAACCCTCAAGTGCCCGCCCCGCTGCGCCGCAGGCGGAAAGAGCGGAAAAGCCATACCTCCCCCGTTCTGGAAGGCCAGGTAGGGAAACCTCCAGACATTGCCCAGCCCCACTGCGTACCCCACCATGGACAGGATGAAGTCCAGTTTGCTGGACCAGTTCCCTCGGGCCTTATTCTCATCCCCTTGCTCGTCCTCCTGGGGGCGGAAAAGCACATTGTCGGATAACAGCCCCGGGTAGATCCACAAGCAGGTCCCTTCCACCCCTCTCCCCGGCTAAGGGTCCTTCCCAGCAAGCAGGCCCCCACTTTTCAACCGAGGATGCATCGGCAAGCAGGACCCCAATTCTAAAGAAAGGATGCATCTACAAGCAGGGCTCTCACCCCTCAACCCTGCACTGAGAGTCTTTCAGCAAGCAGGCCCCCAATTTCGACCTGAAGACACATCCTAAACAGACCCAGGAGCCCCTCTTTCCCGAATCTGACAGTCAGGGCACACCAGCAAGCAGCTCTCCCCAAACCTTGATCCTGTAAATTGATTGCAAGCAGGTCCCTCCATCCCCAACCCCTCACCAAGAGTTCATCTGGCAAGCAGGCCCCCAGTGTCATGCCCAGAGATCCCAGCAAGCAGGTTCTTAACCAATCACTCCCCCACCAAAAAAAAACTCCACCACACCCCTTCCTCAGCCCTTGTTTGCTTCAGAGTGTGTGCCAAGGCCAGAAAGAGAGCTGCAATGCCGAAGCCAGCCAGAGCCCCTGCCTCACTTCCTCCACCAAGGCCTACAGGCAGAATCTGCCTCAGCAGCTAATTTAAGGGGGGCATCCTTCAGCACTGGGGCAAGGGAGACGGGCAGGAGGGAGATATGGAGGTGAAACAGGAAGGAGAACAAAAAAAGTAAATATGGTTTAGAGCCAGGCCATCTAAAACCTTGACTTCTGGCCTAAACTTTACTACTGGATAACCTCATGCAAGCCACTTGCTCTCTCAGAGCCTCTGTGTCCCCTCTGTAAAAGGAGAGGTTTAGGATAACTGTCCCCTGGGGCACCTGCCAGCTCCAGCAGTCTGTGAATCTTTGGGACTCGCTTCTCCACCCTCTCACTAAGATGCTTCCTTGGGGTAGTGCCTCATGCTGGAATGCCTCACTACTAAGCAAAAAAAGCTGGGGCTTTGGCCACCTCAAATGAACTCTGAAAATGTTTAGGACCCCTGGACACTGCTCAAAGCTTCCAGGGGCTCAGGCCACTATGCACGGTTTCCACCTCCTCAGTCATCCTTCACCTATTGTAGCAACCTGCTACGTCCCGCACTTTTCTGCAAGCCATTGAGGTTACAGCAGCAGCTGTCAGGAGGAGAGGGAGAGGGTCACGGTGGGTATCAGAAAAGCCCAATCAGAAAGATGGGCAGGGCTGAAAATAAGGACTTTCAGGGACCTGAACATCTTTAACATCCTCCCTACACTCCTCCCACACACGTACCACCTCCACGCCTAACCGCACCTTCCAGGGCTGCAAAGGGTGGGAATTCCAGCTCCTTTTGCCGCAGTGCGGAGGTTAAGCAAGACAAGTGAGACAAATTCTCTACTCCAGCTGGGGTCACACTGTTGGGTACATGCCGTCAGAGGCAGTTTGTACACACAGACAAATGCTCCAGAAGTGGACCCCAAGAGCCAGGACAAGTGGGAAAGTTGAAGTTTATGTTTATTTCTAGTTACTCTGACAGCTGAGTCCCTGCTATGTGGGCCTGTGGATAAGCGTGAATGTGTGCGTGTGTGTGTGTGTGTGTACAGAAACACTAGAATGGCTAAGGCCAGAAGGACTGCATAAATCCTAAATCTCACACAGGCACATATTCTGATTCAGGCCCCCACTGCTGGACACATACCTAGCCCCCAAACCCAGGGCAGGAAAGGAAGTAGTAGAAGGGCAGGAAATGGGGAGAGAAAAGCTACAGGGAAGACGGAATGGAATGGAAGAAAGAAGAGATCAGAGAAGGAAGGAGAAAGACTGGAGGGAAATGAAAGAAAACAAAAGCCAATGTAGGGGAGGAGGCCACCGGCAAAGTTGCCTTTATCCATAGCCCAGGGATTGAGATTTGCTCATGCCTGGGGGTTTTTCATGCCTGTGGTTGAGTAGTAAGGGTTTGAATGCAACTGTGGATGGAGGTTGGTAGGGCCTGAAGCTTATACAATTGAGGGATGTCCAATTTAGGGGGAAAAGATACAAAATGATGATGGCAAAATCAGATACTGATTTTGGAAGGGCCCAGGCAAATGATAGGCCCTGAAGCTTAAGCTTCAGTAGCCTCATGTAAACCCGCTTCTCAGCAAATGGGTTATGTGATACATGGTAACTGACAGTGGAAAGGTTACAGAACTTAAACTATCCTTGCTCCCCACCCACCACCACCATCCGCTTTTTTCTGTATTTTCTTAAAAAAAAAAATTAGGACTTTTTTAAAAAGAGAAAAGACTCAGTCATTGGCAGGAAAGCGAGTCTGTCTGCATAAAGGAGTGGAATCTAACTGCATCAGCTGCTTAATGAATCTGCACCCAGATTCTCGCTACCACCGAGGCTGGGAAGGGGCAGGTCGTGGCCCCCCTGGCAGGGTCACTGCAGCCCTCGCGCCCTGAACTGGCGACCCCAGCGCAGTGCGAGCTTCCGAAGCCCCAAAGCTGCCTCCCGCATCCATCACCTGGCACTGCCAACCGGTTTCCCCATCAGCACACGTGCACCCACCACGGCCGGCTCGCCTCCTGCGCGCGGCAGGAGAGCAGGACACCGCGCGGTCCGAATGCAACCTGCTTACCTGAGTGGCGGCGGTGGCCACGCTGCCCGGAAGCACGGAGGTGATTCCATCTGTTCCCAGCACCACGGTGCTCTGGCTCATGTTCACCCAGCCCACGGCAGGGGTATTGTTCCGCTCCAGCGTGCCCTTGCCCACACTCACGTTCGCATCCCCCTCTGGGCCGCGCAGAGCCGGGATCTTACAGTGCAGCGCGTTGCCGGGCCCGGCGGCCCCAGAATAGGGGACGGCCTGCGCGCCGTGTGCCTCGCTCAAGTCCCGCATAGCAGCCGAGACTGCTTGCGCCCGCGGGCTACTGAGTTTGCAAGACCCCACTCCTGGCCGATCAGCCTCGCAGGCTCGCGCGTCGGCGGACTGGAAAGTTTGGGCGCCGGTGGAAGCGGACCTGGGCACACGTGGCGGCGGCGCGGCGGCGGCGGGAAGCTCCTGCTCCGGGCTCGTCCTGGGAGCGCATGGGCCATCCGAGTGGCCCGGCACCGCCGCCGCCTCCAGGTTGTTGGCTGGTTGTTTATTCATTTCCTTGGGAGCGCTGCAATCCTGCAAACACAATGCCAAGTTCGTGCAAAACAAAGTCACGTCAGCTTAAAAAAATACCTGTATCTACATACGGAGACGTTCACGACTCAGGTCCAGACACACAATATCTGGGGGAGCAAATAGAGATCTGAATATTTTCCCCAATAAAGACTAATTAGTGTTTCTCAATTTGCCCGTCTCCTCGATAACCAGGTGACATAAAGAAGCTAATATTCCTTCCCTGGTGAAGGAAGAACTAAGAAAAGAGGCAGAAATGTATTTTGGAGGGGCAAAAAGGGAGGTTGGAAATAGCCCCAGAGTCATGAGCTCCCCGCCCTCTTTGGATTTCACATCACAGCTGTGGGGTGCCCGCGTCCCCATCACCATTGTAGAAAGATTCTTTAATTTTCCGCCCCATTTCCTTTGTCATTCAACAATGCACATTGCCTTTTTTTCTTTCTTTCCCGCGATAGACAAGCTGTGGCCACAAAGCTGATGCCCTGGCACCTGCCAGCGCTTGAGGCCAAATCGGTTGTGCAAGTCTCAGCGCTTCAAAACCCACCTCCTCCCTCAAGGTAGCAAAGACAAGGATAAGAATCACGATCAAAATATCAACAAAAAACCCCATGATAACAGTAATATGCCACTTAACACACAAGGTAGTAACTGGGTTTGTTATCTTACACAACCTGCATCACTTCCAGTTTCCCAGACATGTAGAAGAACATGCAAAGTTTTGTTTGTTTTTTGGTTTGTTTGTTTTTTTTTTAGCATAACTACTACAGAAGTCTAATATCCTCTACAACCCTATCCTTGCTTGGGAACCAAAACGCAAAACTAATTTTCATTTGCTTTCTCCCAATTGACTTTCAAATGAAAAGAACTGCCAGAGGTGGTTTTTCCATTCGCTTTCTCCCCTCGAGTCATCTTTCAGGGCTTCCTAAACATTAGCACTAATAATTATCATTAGACTGTAAGAATAATCCTATTACTTTCACCTCAATTGCACACCTCTCGTCTAAGCCCCTTTCACAAATGCACAGAACAGAACTCCTTAATTTGAAACAAATCTAGGTACCTCGGCACCAGCCAGCATTCTTGTCTCAATATCCTCTAGGACCCAGAGCGACTCGCCTCTGCACCGGCATCTGGTTTTTCAGCACCGAGGACAGTACCCAGAATCGGGTCTTTGGGAGCCCCAGCCAACCTCTCAGCTCTACAGCTTCGGAAACCTCTTTCAGACCTCAGGTGACAGTCACAAGTACAAATACCTATGGCTGTGAGAATTGTCCTCCTCGGCCCCCTCCCGCAATGCACAAACATTTCAAAAGGAAATATCCAAACGAATCTGCTCTCTCTATTCCCTCAGCCCCCTTTCCTCTTGAAAGAACAAAAGCAAACACTCACCATGTCTAACACAGGCAACAGATTGAACCGGTAGAGGGTAAAACCCGCTATTGACAAGACTGGGTTTGGCTCCGGCAGGAGAGGCGCTTTCTATATCTCCTTGGGAAAGGCCAGGTTTGCGTCAGTGCAAAGCAAGGTGCCCTTGGTCTGACATTTTCTTGATAATACAAGTTTGATAAATCATTACCCCCTTGGATTCGAGTTTTAAAGGGACAACAGCCTTGCGTACGCTGGCCAGTTGTCCCTCCGGCGGGAGGGGGCTGCGTATTTGGCGTGACTCATGTGGGTCTGATTACTAAACCGAAACCAGCGGGAGGGGACGACAGAAGTTTGCCTCCTCCTAATTAAGGGAAACATGGGAGGGACACGTCCCACTGCACCCAAGGCAAGGCGCAGCCGCCAACAGGGTGGATTGGGCTGGAGTGGAGGGGTGTTTAAATCACCGTCGTGTCTTTCTTTTCCACTAGATTTCACTGCTGTCTCCCTCAGTCTTCAGGGATTCTGCAATGTTACCCTGAAAGCGAGTGAGGGTCTGAACGTAGCCCCGCAGCTCTGTGATGACTGGTGCAGGCACCGGGTCCTGCATTTACAAGGGTGTACCCACCTTTGTGAGCATGTGGACTTGATTCTCACATCCCTACCCTCCCAGATAACCAGTCTGGGAGGGATCCTGGATTTTTCGCTTAAAAATTGCAATCTAGCATGTGCATTCCTATTTTATCTGTTAACAAAATAAAGAAAAAATCCCAACTATAATTGACTGTTCTTATTGTATTTTTTAAGCTCTTTTGAAAATGCTTTAGAGAAATAAAAAAGAAATTATTTTCAACATTAACCTGGTTCTCAGGCCACTTTCAAAGTCAAAGGAAACCCATTCTTCCACCATAGCCTACAGAATAAAACCTCGCCAGGGCCAGGCCTGATTTGGAAGCGTGGGACCTTTGAGACCCTCTAAATGGAGATCCCCAGCAACCAGGAGGCAGGGGTGGCCATCGGGGAAGCCACTGGAGGATATACAACCGCGCTGTGGCGGGGATGGGGTTGGGGGTGGCCGTGGCGATAAAAAGATGGACTGTTCCGTTGGTACAAAGCAATGGCTCTAAATCATAAGGAAGGGAAAACATCTTTACAAAGAAGATGTACTTTGGAAACTAGAAGGGGATTCTCAGCAAAATGCTTCCCTTCTTTCTTGCCTGTCTAGCGGGGAACCCCTGGCCTCGGGGATGGGGAGCTACGAAAAGCACTTTGTCCCTTCCCTGCTGCCCACAACCCTGCGCACTGCCTCGGGGTCCGCGCCGTCGCACTCGGCTGGGCAGTCCCCACGCGGCGGCGGCGGGAGGACAATGCCACCGCGGCCCGCAGGCGGAGGCTGCGGCGGCAGATTGCGGAGGGCGCCCGGGGCACTGCGGAGCCCCCTCCCGCCCCCTTTCTCCCGCTCCCGAGATGCCCGAGAGTGCTCAGATGCCTCCGCTGGCTGGCTCTCCTGCCCTGCCCCTCCGAGGGCTGCTGGCTGGGGGCACATGGTCTGCATTATTTTGGGTGGAGACAGATGGATAGGATTCCTGAGGAAACCTTCCTTTTGAGCTGACTTTCGGGTTTCAGGCCGCTTTTTATGGTAGATCTCAGTATTGAACCATTGTGCAAAGGCTTTCCATAAATTATCCCATTTAGCCTTGGCAACGACCTTTGGGGAAACTGAGGCTCGCTCGGAAAGTAGCTTTCAAACCCTAGAGAAGATCCCAACCACCTCCCACAAGGCTGTCGTTGGAGTCAGTTGCAATCTACCCATCTACCCGGGACTTGCTCATAGGGAAACCGAACGAGGTTGAGGAGGAGGCTAAGGGGCTGTGGTGGACTCTGGTTGGAGGAGGGTCTGGTAAGTGGGTGAGGTAGAGAATCCCGCAGAAGCTCTTGTTCTGACTCTGGCGCTGGGAAGCACTTCTTAGGCTCTTGGTACCAAGGGGGAGGCCAAAGGGAATCTGTCGGATGCTTATTCCGAAACAGATCCCAATTTCCAAGAAGGAGCCAGACTGGGATGCAAGAACTGTAGAGGGCGAGCCTGCCAGACCCTGGCTTTAGCGAGCGGTCGGACCCAAGTAGAACCACGATGCGCGTCAATAGGTCCGTGTAGGCCTCCCTCTGCGGTTCCCTGAGCCGACTTCCACCGGGGATAGTCACGACTACGGAAGGTTCTGGCAAGTTTCCCGATTTGCATTTGAACAGACCCCCGCCCCCCGCACAGGGCCAAGTGCGAGCCGAGGAGCGTTCACCCCGCGCCCTGACGTTCCAGGGCGCACAGACGTTCCTGGCGAGGGCGGGAGCGGAAGACTGCGCAGAGGCGCCAGAGTCCTGCCGGCCTTCTCACCTCCCCCAGCTGCGGCCCTGGGCATGAGTGACGCTCAGTGTCCCAGCTCAGTCCCCAGGCCTGACGTCTCGCCCGCTGGCCCTCCCTAACCAAGTGCGCACTTGGGTTCCCGCGTGGGGCCCGCTGCGCGTCAGGCTCTGCGGAGGTGGGTGACGCGCGGGGAAGGCTGCAGGGTGGGGGCGGTTTGGCGGAGACTCTGCTGGGGCCCTCCACCTGCTCCCCCCCCTCCCCCCGACTTTCAGTCGCAAGATTCTAGAGGAGGGGCCACGAGGAGAATGGAGGGAGGATCTGGGGCCGAGGGGCCTAGAAGGGTCGCTGTGAGGCCAACTCCGGGGCGGAGTAAGAGCACCAGGGGAGGAGGGTTGGGGTTCCAGGGCGGGAGCCAGAGTGCGACGCAGGAGGCCAGGCCCTGAGACAGCTTGTCGTGAGTATGGGCGTGTGTCAGCGCCTGCGAAGCGCAGAGGATGGAGCCGCAGTATTTAAAAAAAAAGAAGAGAAAAGGCACGTCCTCTCCACTCGGGCCTCCGCCCCCGCCCTCCGCAGCCGCCTGTTTGGAGTGATAATCGGCCCTGCGCGCCGCAGCCGAGGAGGCCGTAAATCCGCATCCATCACCGCGCAGCCATTCGGTCGGAATTAGCCAGTCACTACGGCCTTAATTACTTTGTCAAAGATGAAAAATAGTAATTGATTTTGTCCTCGATCACTTTGTCCACCCCCCCACACACTCCTTCCTTGCAGATAAGCAAATAAATAGCTATTTGTGAAAACTCGTGTCCAGCCGGCTGTATGGGGGTAGCCTACTGAAAAAGAAGCCATCCTGTGACAGCCCTGACGCCAGTGTTTGTGCCAAGACAGGAAAGGCAAACTGCAACCCAGACAGGAGAGGACCCAGAGGGCGGCCTTGCGCATTCAAGTCGGAGAGAGGAGGGAAAGGAATCGGTGTTTTATGGGCACCTGTTCTGGTGTTAGCCCCGGCGCCTGTGACACCAGCCTCCTTTGGTCCTCAGGGCAGCATTGGAGAAAGAGCAGCGAGCTCCATTGGACAGAAAGTCACAGAAATGTGCCCAGGGTATGCGGGCAGAGCCAGGATTTGAGCCGCGGTCTGTGTTGACTCCTGGCCTCCCCACCACAGGAGAAATATTGAGCGCCTGTGTCTGTGTTTAGCCGTTAATGTGGGAGCCGTCAACACCTAAAACTTCTATAGGTGATGGATGTGAGGGCTCAATATCGGTTTCAGGTGACATTGCCAATAGTCAGGAAGCCATGCAGTATTTTGCCCCACTTGTCTACTACTGCCCAGTTCCACTGCAGTATTTCGTGGGTTCTGCAGACAGACTGCACCACCTCCTAGCTCTGTGACCTTGGGGGAAATTCCCGATCTGTAATATAAGGATAAGAATTAACCTACCTTAAGGGCAGCTTGAGGATTAAATGGAAAAAAATGCATGCAAAGTGCCTAGATTGAGGTTGGCTACTTGGTATGCTTTCAATAAGGTATTGTTATTATTCAGTGGATGAATCATATGTTTGAAGCCCCTCAGACTTAGCAAATAAAACAGTTCTCTCTCCCTGGTCCAGAAGGTTTAATATGAGTAGACGTACACAGAATAGAAAACCTTACAAAGTAGGTAATCATTGTGCAACATTTTCCCGTTCTCTACTGCTTTGGTCGCTTAATAAGAAAATTAGGAGCAACCTGGGAAAGTGCTCAAATGCAGAAGCTGCTATAAGTTTGTCCTGAGGCACCTTTTTGTTTAGATCAAGGTAGATGTCAACATAAAGGACAGAAGCTTGGAGTTTTATAATCAGCCTCACTGTCACTTCTTATCTGGACCTGGAGTATCAGGGAGACATGAACTAATCAAGACAAGCTTCCCTCCACCGTAGCATTTCAGAAGAGTCCATACTTGGAAATCAGTGGTTCAGCTAAGTAACTAGTCTGTGTGCAAATGTAGGTTCAAAATTCCAAGACTCAGACAGGCAGGACGCTTGTTCCTGAGTCAGCAGTAGTGACAATTCTCACTTGACTGCAGCAAAACACAGGGCAATGGGTGCTGGTGCAGAAACAGAGAATTTAGGACAAGCTGAAAAGGACATTCAAGGTCATCTGCAGTCCCACATGCCTGCTGTACCAGTGAGAAAACAAAGTTCCCAGTCCAGGAAGGAAAAGTGAGTGCTCAAGGTCACTGGCAAAATAGAAACAAAGTCTAGTCAGCATCTCTTCTTAAAAAATCAAAACAAAAACTATGCTATCCTTTGATCCAGCAATCCCACTCTTAGGAATCTATCCCAAAGGAAAAAAAAAAAAACACAGAGCAAGAGTGTCCATTACAGCATAGTTGATAAAGTGAAAGCCTAGGGGGAAAAAAGAGAAATATCCACATTAGATCATTAGTATATCTACAGCGTGGAATGATTTGTAGCTGTTAAAAAGAATGAATTAGAGCCATACAGAGATCGGAGAGATTTGTATGTGGTATTGAGAAAAGCCAGGTACATTAAAGTGTATATAATACTATCTTAATTTTGTAAAATAAACAGTAACCAAAACCCCATGTGTGTGTCTCTGTGTGTGTGTGTGTGTGTGCCTGTATTCTAGTAAAATGTGGAAGCACACACAGTAGCTAGCAACAAAGATTACTAGGACAGCCTTGATGTGAGCTGAGTGGAGAGGAGATGGGGGAAGAGCCAAGCAAAAAGAGAAAAAGGGTGAAAAAGATTATACTTTCTAAAAAAAATGGTTGTAATGGTCCTATTTATAAATTTATGTAAAAAATGTGTAAAAAAATTTTTAAAGAAAAAAATTCAACACTAGAATCTACTGCCGTAGGTAATGAGAATAGTCACTGGACAGGTTCCTTTCATTAGGAAGTATTACCCCTATACCTGTTTACTGTCTTTCTCAGAGGAGTAGAGCTCAGAAAAATGAATTCAGTTAATTAAGGATCCGAGCTACCAATATTTGGCTAATCTCTCTTCCTGAAGTCCTCGTGTTTCTATCTCCTAGCTCTGCTGGGGTGGAACTGGGGCATAATTAAGACCTTCAGAGAACATAGTCTTGGAAAATGGGATGCTGCTCTGCTATCCCCTCCCCCATCTTGTAATGTACACTAAATCTAAAATAATTTAAATTAAAATGATACCAAACTGAAAATTTCTGATGTCTAATGTTTCCATAATGAAAACGTGATTGCTTTTCTGGTAAACATGATGTGGTCACCTCTTTCCTCTGTTCCCTTTTCCTTTCATTCTTTTGGTAGCCCTGTTTTACTTGGTGCCTTTGTTTGGTGTAACTACTTAGTAATCTCCTTCCAAGTATAAGTCCTCTGTGTTTATCCATCTACTCAAAGTTCCCAAATCCCAAAATTGTAAGAGAGGCCTTGTAAGAGAGGTCAGGTCTCAACTATATTTATTGTTGGAAATAGGAAATTTCTAATACATGGGGTATAAGAGAATTGATATTTTGTGTCTGCAGTGTTGGTAAATAAGATTCTGTTTTTTCCCCTCTCTTAAATATTCCCTTTTTCCCCAATCTTCTCTTGCTGTCTTAGTTAAGGGCGGGGAGGGATTTGAGTTCAACATCAGGCAAACCTAGCAGGAATTCCCACAAGTAGAGTGAAACAGATGCTGGGAAGTTTCACTCTATAGGTGGTTTATGGAGTTAACCAAGGATATTGAAAGGAATGTGAAGAAGATTTAGAAAGGTACAATGGTGAGGAATGAGGCAGGGCCTGAAAACTTGAAGACACTTTATACCAGTAGGGAACTCCTGGACAGCATTGATAAGCTTCAGGACCTTGTGATTTTGTCACTGGCTGGCACCTTTGTAAATTGGGAATGTGAGCCATGGACACTGGCACCAAATTTGGGACTGTTGGTTCTAATAATCTGCAGCATTCAACACAGGATGAGACCACATCAAACAACAGCCTGGAAGAGTCCAGCTCAGTCTACCATCTTTGACAGAAAACCCAGAGTTAGTTAATCATTATGGTAGTTGTCTTTTGGGATGTCACTATTAGAGCTAGGAAAGGATCTATAAATATTTATAAATTATCTCTTAGGGTCCACATTCTATTTCAGGCTGTTTCTATTTCATTCTAAACATCTTCCTGGGTGGAAAGTAACATGACATACTGAAAATAGGGCTTTAGAATTAGACATGAGTCATGAGTTTGAACCAAGTTCAGGCACTTGTTAGCTGTGTGTTCTTGGGCAGTTACTTATCTTCAGAGCCTCACTTCCTTTTTAGAGCTTCATTGGTGATTAAATGAGAAAAAGTGTATAAAAGTCTGGACCACAGTGCTTGGCACAGAGTGAGAGCCCTCCTATCTTAAGATACAGGATTTGAAAGTTATGACCTGAAATCTGTATCCAGGAAATCTGTATCTGGAACTGTATCCAGATGACTCCTTCCCATACATCTTATTGTTTTTGGATTTGATGGCCAAATTTTTATTTATTCTGCCCATTTTCCTTTTTTTTTTCTTTTTTTGACTTTTTCTTAATAGGCCATTTTAAGGAC
>VBSM01001265.1:21439200-21519116 GCA_008086735.1 Cheirogaleus medius
TCAGGCTGGTCTTGAACTCCTGAGCTCAAATGATCTGCCCGCCTCGGCCTCCCACAGTGCTAGGATTACAGGCGTGAGCCACCTCGCTTGGCCTGCCCATCTTTCTTGGTGGGACATGAACTTCATCAGATTTTTCTTTTGGTGCAATTTTTTTGGGGGGAGTCTTTCTAGCCCCTCTGAAAATGCCAGGCCCAGGCATAACTCTGTGCCTTTGAACCTGCCTGAAATGCTCTTTCCCACCAGAGTGAATTCCTATACCTTAAGACTCTTTGCCCAAAATGTATCTCCTCTCAGAGGCTTTTTATGAACAGAGTTAATATTTCCACTCTCTCTGCTTCTCCAGCACCTGGCGCATTGAAATTATTTATTTCCATATGTGTTTTTTCTACTACAGAAGCCAATAGTCACACATGGCTACTAACACTTAAATTAATTAAAATAAAATTAAATGTAAAATTGCATTCTTCAGTCATGCTAACTGCATTCTTAGTGCCCAGCAGCTACTTATATTGGACAGTGAGGAGAACATTTCTGTCATTGCAGAAAATTCTACTGGACGGTGATGTTCTAAATTGTGAACCCTTCAAAGGCAGAAGGATATGACTTTTTTTTAAAGCTCCTGTATTTCCAACTTGTACTGACATTCAGTAGGTACTTAGTATTTTTGGATGAGGGACTTAAAAAAATCATAGAATAGCTTCTTAGTTTCTTCTATGCCACCTTACTGCCTTTGCTAAACTACATTTATTTTTAATGGTTTTCATTTAGATTTTTTCTGATTATAAAGATAATATGTATTTAATATGAAAAATTTGGAAAAGAACAACATAAGAATATATATTTCTACCCACACAAAAATGTATCCTATTAACATGTTGGTGTAAGGCATTCTAGAGTTTATGTATAGAGACATAGTTTTTGTTTTCACAAAATTGAGATCATGCTATTCACAGTCTTTGTAATCTGCCTTTTTTCACTTAATGTATATTGTTGATAGAGCTCTGCCTCATTGCCATGAAATCTACATGATCATTTTTTTTTTTTTTAGTTTGCAAAATAGTCAACTTTTAATTCAATTTAGTTAACTACTAACCAAGCATTGTCCTGGATCAATACAAAATGAAGCTTTTCTCAAAGGATATAACACAATTTATGTAATGATCACCTATTACACATTTGAATTTTTCCAATTTCTTTAAATAAATGGTACTGCATTCTACATCTTTCTTTCTGTACATATCTTTGCTCACATCTCTAATTTGGATTCTTAATGTAGGTTCCTACACATGGAAAACTGCACATTTTTGAGAATTGGAGCCATCTTAACTCGCCCAGTATTTTTGACGTCTGTCTCAAAACACAGACATGGAGCTGTGTATGCAGATGTACCCAAGCTCTGAGCAGAGGGTGCCAGTGCTCTGCGGTTTGTTTTCATTCCTCTTCCCAGTGATGCCCAGCAATCTGTGAACACCTCTGGCTACAAAAAGATATTAAGGATCCAAGCAAAAAGCCATAGTATGTTTCCATAAAGACTAAACCAGTTTTTGCTTTAACATCAAGGGATTTTTATGGAAAGAATATTACTTGGTAAATACAAATATTTGTTATTGTCAGTAGGCACAATATCCAAATTTTACAACTATTAGGACCAGACAAATAAGCCCATCTGTTTACACAGGATTTAATTAAACAGTCGAGGGAAATAATACAAACATTGTCAAAACACACAGGATTTGTGAACACTTCCTCTGCACTGGAAAGGCCTGATTCAGGGGCTCACTCTGTATTCTGCAGATTATAGGGATGATGACATGCTTTTCCACGTCATTAACTTGGGCACAGCTTTGGGGCCAAATGAGAAGCTACATCCAAACCATTCTAAGAGTCTGGGTGATTGGTGGAGCCGACAAAGGAAAGACCCTCTGTCATTCCCCACGGTGGGAGCATTTGGGGAGTGTGATTGCCTGTGACGACGCATGGTTCAATGAGCCCATTGTTTCACGAAGGCCTGGTTTCACTGATATTAAGAGAAAAAGGTAGACTGTGCCTCCCCCATGGGCAATTCAAGGTGACACTGTCAATGATGTCTAGAATGTTTCTTTTTACTTAGAACTGTATTCTGTCATTTTTTGGGATTACAATATCTTTTGTACTACATTATAGAAAAAAATAAGCAAAAAGAAAAAAATAAAGCCCATCTCATCATGACTCTTTTGTTTGCAAAGGACACAAAGAAACCCGACTCAGAACTAGCTGAAGTTCAAGGTGCTAAGTAATAAACAGGTCAAGGTCAAAATGCAGCTGACTTCAGGGGTAGGCGGCCCACAGCAACAGGATCCTTTTTCTGAGTCTTGGCCTCTGTCGTTTTATCTGTTACACGTTTTCAGATTTTCACGCTGCAGATAATCATGCCACTCAGAGCTCTGGTTTTCTGTGCTTACAGATCATAATTCAAGGGGAAATAGTACATCTCTACTCCAGTTTGGGAAGTTTTGGGAAAGGAGAGAAGGCCTTTGATGCAGGCAGATTATTTGGGAGGAGGTCCCAGGAAGCACCAGTGAGAAAGCAAGGGAAGTTAGAGGAGTCAGTAAAGAGTGTGTTCATGAGTGGACAATTGGAGTTCAGACCCACTGGGGTCCCTCTGAGGTACCATCTGGAACACATGTCAGAATTTTTCCTCCAGGGGACAGGCAGGCTAGGGGACAATTTGTCCACAGAATCCCAACCTTTATTGGCCAAGGATTATCTCTGAGAGTGTTAGATCCTCAGCACTTGTGGGCACTCTGCAGTTGGGCAGAGCAAGTTTCCAAAGCACTGGGAAAAAGTCTCAGGTAGAGAAATAGAGAGACGTGGTTGGTTGAGGTGGGACGATATCAGCATGCCAGAAATGGTCCAACATGACTGCAGGTGAACTCAGAAGTGGACCCAAGACACCTGGGGTGAGCACTGATAGTGGCTGTTATACTCACCTTTTGTTTCTTCCCCACTCCTTAGACCAATCACACAGTGCCTTGATTAGTCCAAGCCTGGCCACATGTCATTTCTTAGGCATGGTGGGCAGCATGCTGTGAATGGAAGCTTCATCAAAACCGCACAAGCTGGATGTGTGAGTTGCACCTGTAGTCCCATCTACTCAGGAGGCTGAGGTGGGAAGATTGCTTGATAACCCAGGAGTTTGAGGTTGCAGCAAGCTATAAACATGCCACTGAACTCCAGCCTGGGCAACAGTGTAAGACCCTCGCTCTAAAAAATAAAATAAAATTTAAATTTAAAAAAACACTTGGAGAAACAGAGGCAGCTTCCCAAATAAAGGGTGGAGTAGTAAATCAGTTACCAGAATGAGTACAGGAGGGGTGATGGACAGACAAAATAATAAATAATAAAAACAAATGAGATATTCGATTCCAAACTTTGATCCTATTATAAGGTTATAATCACTGATAAATATCCTTCCAGATTATGTCTATTTATGCATTGTTCATCATAAACTGGGGTCATACTGGAATCCATATATTTTATAACTTCATTTTTTACTTAACAATATTTAGTAAACACTTTCATATGTAGTGAAGACTTTACTATATGTGAATATATATATTATAAAAATACAGTTGACCTTTGAACAACACTGGTTTCAACTATGCAGGGCCACTTATACGCAGATTTTTTTCAATAAAACTTACACTGACTGTGCCTGCCTCTCCTGCCTCCCCTTCTACCTCCTCCACCTCTGCCACCCCTGAGACAGCAAGATCAACTCTCCTCCTCTTGTTTCTCCTCCTCAGCTTCTCAACATGAAGATGATGAGGGTGAAGACCTTTATGATGATCTACTTCTACTTAATGAATAATAAATATTTTTTTTCTTCCTTATGATTTTCTTAATACCATTTTCTTTTCTCTGTCTCACTTTATTGTAAGAATACAGTATATAATACATATGACATGCAAAATATGTGTTAATAAACTATGTTATAGGTAAGGCTTCTGGTCAGTAATAGGCTATTAGTAGTTGAGTTTTGGGGGCGTCAAAAGTTATACTCAAATTTTCAACTGCACAGGGGATTGGCACCTCTAATTCCCTTATTGTTCAAGGGGTCAACTGTGGATAAAATATATCAATCAATATTTTTATTTTTTTTGAGACAGTCCCGTTCTGTCACCAGGGCTAGAGTGCCATGGCATCACCCTAGCTCACAGCAACCTCAAACTCCTGGGCTTAAACGATCCTCCTTCCTCAACCTCCCAAATAGCTGGGACTACAAGCATGCACCATCACACCAGGCTCATTTTTTCTATTTTTAGTAGAGATAGGGCCTCACTCTTGCTCAGGATGGTCTCAAACTCCTTATCTCAAACAATCCTCCAGCCTCAGCCTCCCAGAATCCTAGGATTACAGGCGTCAGCTACGGCATCCAGCCTCAATATGTTTATAATCTTTGTTTTTCTCCTAAGTGATGCTTGATTAAAAGTGGACTGGGAGGATGAATATGTGAAATCCCCAGCAGTGCCTCTGCCCCGAGAAAAAAGTTTTAGTGGTAGAACTTCAGGTATCAAAGGAAGCTACGTTAAAAAGAGCACCAACTTTGAATCAATCATAAAGCTTAGGGTTTGAATTTCATTTCTTATTACAAGCTGTCTGGTCTTGGTCAATTCATTTAATCTCATAAAATTTCATATCTTATCTTATGCCTAATAAATACTAAACAAAATGTAGCTGTTATTGTTATTACCTATAAAATGGGAACCTCACTCCTTACTGACAGAATTGCTATGAGTCTTCAATCAGGTCATGCAGGTAATGTGCCCAGGAGAAAGTCTGGGACATAGTAGGTACTTAATTTATGTTAGATTGCAGCTATGAGCCTTTCACCTTATTTCAAGGCAGACTTTCTCACCAGGCAAAGCAGCAATGGATGGAGAGCTTTATGCTAAAAGAATTTTCCAAACACAAAAATGTTTACTCTGCCATCCCCACTCTGAACTTCCACCAATTCAAAATCCCTTTATTATCCCAAGCATAGTGTTTTTATAATTTAACCTACTCCTAAAATAACTAATTACACATTTTCATCAAACTTTATTACATTGCTCTTCTTTTTACACCTAGCTGACATACACAGTATCCATGTACAAAATCCCTAGTTAGTGAAGAGAGAGATGGAGAAAAAGTTCTGTACCCCAGGCCATTTTTGTGGAAGTCTTCAACTGTAGAGAGATTTGGGCTGCCAGACAAGAACATGACATGCCTGGAGTTTAGAGGGGTCAGAAGAGAGGTGCTAGAAGGGCGGAAAATGCCTGAGAAAAGTACACTTTCTCTCCTGGTTTTCAACTACGTTCAATCACCACCTTCCTAGAATTGCTAATAAGAATGAATGAATTTGTTCCAATTGAATTGAGTTCCAATTTCTAGTCTTTTTCCCTGGCTCTGAATGGAAATAGCCCTAAATGAGGTATCTAGTGACCTTGGACAAATTACTAGCTTCTCTGAGATTCAGTTTTTACATGGGTAAAATGGAGATCATAAATCTTGCCATGCCTAACTTTCAGAGCAGAAGGTAAGATGAAATAAGATAACGGAATGGAGAGAGCTGGGTAAATTGTGAAATACCATGCAGTTCTAAGAACTTGGATCTCTACTACCACACTGTTCATTTTTTAATTATTCAGGTGTCCATGTATATGTGTGTGTTGTGGGGGGGGGGGTGTTTCTTGAAAAAGAGCATAATCAAAAAGGTCACTTCACTAAAGATAGGGCCCAGAATGAGCACAAGATCCCATGTGCCGGTGTGACAGTCTGCTAGTTGCCTTCCCCATCAGTTGTTCTCTTCCTCTCCCATAACAATTGAGGTTAGCTGGGCATGTGGCAATCCAGGTAAAGATGACATGTCTAAGCCTTTCTTATAGGTAGGTGAGCCCTTGTCACTAAGTTCTGGCCAATAGGATATGAGCAAAAATGATGTGTGTCCTCAGGGTCTTGCCCTTAAAAAGCTTAAGCATATACCCCCCTTCCCGGTGACCATATGTCTCCCCCACTTCCTGTTGGCTGGAGGACAGGCCTGCTGAAGTGCCATTAGGACCTGCAAGTCAGAGCCACACGTTAAGAACGCCAGGGCTGCCCACCCACCAGCCCATCCTCTCTTATCTCCTAACTATGACATAAAAGAGAAATAAACTCTTATCTAGTTTAAGCTGCTGTCACTTGGGGTCTCTTTGTTACAGCAGCTTAGACTTTATTGTCTCTAACACACCAGACCTTCCACACCACATCGAACTGACCCCACCCCAGGTGGGAGCAAGAAGCCATTTGTCAAACTGAGGCAATGTCCATGCAACCAGTGAAAGGATCCTCTGCCGCCCTGATTGACTGGAAGACCAACGAGCCGTTGTCCTTGAAAGCCATTTTCTGTCAGCCTGGCCTGCCCAGGTCACGCACGTGAGGAAAGCAGCATGTGTCTCAGATAGAGGGCAGCACTTTTGTCACCACCACTACCCCGTTCCTCTGTGCGGCTGTTTAGCCGGGTCCCCTAGGCAGAGCGGAGTATGTGCTTACTAACTGTACCTCACCTGTCATAAGACAGGCTCTTTGCATGCCCGCTAGGGTCTAGATACCAAGTTTGGCACTTCAGATCCACAGCCTCAAGGCAGGTGGTGTTTTTCAGACCAAGAAACAGTCTCGGAGAGGTTGAATGAGTTACCTGAGGCAACACAGAGCCGGGCGCCAAAGCAGGTTGACATTCCACAGCTCCCGCTGCTTCACTGCACGCACCGCCTTCAAACAAACCGCCTGCTTCTGAGCGCTTCCATTCTAAGCACTTCATGTGTTTTAACTCATCTAATTCTCCCAACGACCTCATAAGAAACTCATACAGATTTTGGTTCCCAGAAGTGGAGTGCTGCTGTAACACATTACCCATAAACTTGGTGGTTTAAAAGGACAGAAATTTATTCTCCCACAGTTCTGGATGCCAGAAGTCCAAAATCGGCCTCATTGGATTGAAAACAAGATGTTCACGGGGCTGTGCTCCCTCCCTCCTTCTCTAGGGGAGAAGCTGTTCCTTGCCTGTTCTAACTTGCAATGGCAGCCAGAGTTCCTTGGCTTGGGGCCACATCACTCCAATCTCTGTTTCTGTCTTCACACATCTGTCCTCTGTGTGTGAAAAATCTCAGCCTGCCCCCTCTCCTAAGGACACATGTGGTTGCATTTAGGGCCCCCTGGATAATCCAGGATGATCTCACCATCGCAAAATTCTCCTATACATGTTGCCTCCCATAAATGTTGTCTATTATTTTTCAGTTTCCTCATCCATAAAATAGAGTGAAGTGAGGTTGAACTGCATCAAGGATGGCAAGAATGTGGCCCGTAGGACACCATTTCTTCTTCAGCGACTTCTTGTCAGAGGGAATAAGTGGTGGTTTCTGAAGGGAAAATTGGGATGTTTTTACTAAAAGAAGAGGAATGGGGTCTGAGCACCCAGCAACCAAAGCTGTCAACAGAGCAAGAGTGGTTTCGATCGCAGAGGTAGCTCATGAAGCCCCATGCACAGGGTTCCTGTGATTCTGTAGCAGCCAGTTTTCAAGCATCGGTGTCTCAGAACGGAAGTCCTGCCCACTTTGTTCCTTTTTAGTCCAATCCAATAGAAGGATACAGATCTGGATGGTTTAGATTCCAGGTCAGTCCCAGGGTCAATTTTTCTAGGGGTGGAATTTGGCGACCTAACTAAATAAACAAACACATGTTCTCTTCTTTGGCCTGGGCATCTGGGCCATGAAGTCCCACTGAAGGGATGGAAGACTGATGTGTGGGCACTGGGGAAAAGGCGCAGCAGGCCACGGGGACTCCGTAGCTCAGGGGAGCCCTCCAGGGCCCCCCCCCCAGGATTATTAGAGCTCTACATGGCAGTTTGGTACTAGAGCACCAAAGTGAAGACAAGGCACTGCCTGAGTAACTTGTGGTGGCATCTGTGCCCAGTGACCTGCAAGTATCCTATTAGTAGTTTCTGTTACATTTATTAATCTAGTTCTCCTTATAATTCTGGAATTCACCATAGCCCCTTCTCAAGCCTGTATTTATGTTCTGATTTACTGAGAACACAGGTGGTGCCAGGTGAAGGAGTATCCTTTATGCCAGTTTAAGGAAACTGGCCTTGATCTATCTCATGGCAATGGGTTCCATGGAATAGTTTTTAGTAACAAGTGTCTAAGGAACCCAGAGAATTATATGGGCTGCAATATCCAAGACAGCCACTTGGAATGGGGGGACATATAGGCAAATAGAAGAGGAAAAGAGGTAGTTGACCCATTTGACTAGGTCTGTGCCTTTAGGCAGGCCATTCTGTTTTGAGGTCCAGGACCCATTCCTCACCCCACCCCAACAACTAAGGCTGTGGGCTCTAGGCTCTGGAGGACAATATAATTTAAGTTAGAAAACTTCAGCCCTTTGGCAAGATCTTGGGAGACTTTACTGGCCACATGGCATCCTTAGCACCACCATAACATCCCAGTCCAGGTCTGACTCCAAGAGGTATTCAAAGATTTTACAAATCCCAAATTACAACAGCTTCTTAGGTTCCTTCTCGCCCACGTCATGCCCCTCCCAACTTAGCAAATAACCACTTACTTCCACATGATAGGGGTAAGGAGTAGACTGCAATGATCATTGTTTGCCCTGTGCAATGGTTGATTTTATGTATCAACTTGACCCCCTCAGGCAAATCTTGAAATTTCTTTAAATATAGATTTTGTATCCCAAACTCCCACACGCACACACAGTAAGAAACCAGATATTCATTTTTTTCCACCCTATATTCTCAGTTACTAGGGAATATAATTAAGTCTAGGGTTTGGGGGCATATCTGTTTAATGAAGATTTTAGAACTTAATTACCATGAAAGGTTAGAAACAAAGGGAAGCTCTCATATTGATGGCTGGTGTTGACATCACCCTGCCTTGCAAGGCTCAGGCAAAGGCTGGAGAAGGGCGGCGTATGTAAATTCTGCAGTAGTTCCTTTCTAATTCTCTTTTGGTATTTGTTCACCTTTTGACCATATTATATTTCAGCACACTTCTTCCTTGACTACTGGGTTTTCATCTGAAAAATGCATGCAGTTAATCTTCTAGGTGTCTCTTCTAATAAATAGGATGCCCCAAAATGTAGACACAATTTTATGCACAAGGATACATAATCTATAATCACAAAACCTAGAAATGGGGAAATCGAGTAATTTAAGGTGTACAGTCATAGAATAACATATTATAAAGCCATTTTTAATATGGAAAATGCTTAAGTTTCAGTGTTAAGCAATAAAAACCTACAGTATGATCTTATTATGTCAGGAGAAAACTTACTCAGGACAAGGACTGGAAGGCAATAGTGTGAGTGTTAACAGTGGGTTACTGTGAAGGCGAGAGATGGGCTGAATTTTGTTTTACCTCTTCACATTTTCTGTATTTTTGAACTTTTTTATAGTGAACATGTACTAATTAGGTGATCAGAAAAAAATGATCTTTTTAAACAAAAAGACTAGAAGGAATTAGATTTAGAAGATTGTTTTCAAACTATTAGCTGCCCGTCCTCAAGCTTTGTCTCCTGTGGAGAATGATATTTCATATACTATTGAGATCAGGGTCGGCCATGGGGCTTGCTTTGCCCAATAAAATGGAAGAGGAAGTGACCTGTTACTTCAAAGCAGAATCTTTAAAGTCATCAAATGGTTCTTCTGCCTGCCTTTTCCTTCTGCCCTGAGAGTGGTATATATATCCCATACAGGAGCCACCCCTTCACCCTCTATTCCCAAGTGAAGAGAACACGGAGCAGAACCACGGCCAACCCCTAAAGGATATGTAATCTAAGAAAGAAATAAAACTTTATTTTTGTAAGCTGCTAAGACTGATGGATTGTTTGTTACTGAAACCTAGCTTGGGGAAAGCTAGCTTATATATAGATGCTCAGACATAAAATGCACAAGGAAACAACAGCATAACGTATAAACCAACCAACAAAAACCAGGAAATGAAAGCATGAGACTAAATAATCTCTTGAATCTCCTTCTAGCTCTGAAATAGGAACTGCAAATTGGAATGCCTCCAGTGGTCAGATGGGTAAAATAAATGTATGAAGTGTCCCCAAAATAAGTGCTCATAAATATAATACCTGCCTGATTACATTGTCTTTACAAATACTTCTGAAGCAAACAAAGTACATATGCCAACTGTACTTTGCACCCGCTGTCTATACTCTTTCTTTGTGGCTATCTCATTGATGGAAACCAGGTTTCTCAAATCATGAGCACTTAGATGGGTGAAGCCCTGAGAAAACTGAGGGCAGTTTTGAAATGGGTCCAGATAACCTCTAAAGGTGCTTCTTATATTGGTCACCATGTTATGTGAGTTTGCACAGTGGTTTAGAGCGTGGGCTTTGGAGTTAGACCTAGTTTGGGGTCCCAGTTCTACTTACTAGCTCCATGATTTCTGGAAAATTGTTTTTAATCTAAGCTTTAGTTTCCTTTTCTGAAAATGAGATAATAATAGAACCTACCTCATGGATTTGGTGGCAGTGAATGAAGTAATGTGCTTAGTACAATCCTTGGTAAATAGGAGCTATTACCAATATTATTATTATTGTTGTTGTTGTTATTTCTCTTCATTATGTAGTGATCTCTGGAGCTGACACCTCTTGCAAAAGTACTTTAAAGTCTATGCAGAGACCACAAGTCTTTTGAAAATACATTTTAAAAATCACTGATATGGCTTCAGCCCTGAATTATCTAAATGATCAAATTTCTGTGCCCTTCTTCAAGTTCTTGAAAGGTAAAAGTGGGAATATTAAATAAAACCAATTTTCATCCTTCTAGATCTCACTAAAATACATACTTTTTTTCTTTCTCTTCTCTTTCTTTTTGCTCTGTGTGTGATAAGAGAAAAATCTTTAGGGAATCAAAAGTTACCAGATTCGTAAACCAGTTTTCCAGTTACTGAACTTCTGTGGAGAAAGATGCCATAATTGCTCGAGGTGAAAGGAAAGGAAAGAGATAAGAAAGTGAATTATCATGAAGATCGATGGTAGAAGCTTTCTGAAGACCCAGGGAGCACTCTGCCCTGTCTTACCTGTCAGACAGGAAGGAATAAAACCGTACACTCACCAGAAAATACTGGCATGCAATCATTCTTGGGCTAGATTTTCCTTCCTCCCATACACACACACACACACAAACACACAGAATAACTCTGTCATGAGATTCCAACTAAGTGAGGGATTAGCATGAGTTGAAAGCCCAGAGAGTGGAACTTGCCTTGCTGACTGTGGGTAGGAAGAGAAAGCACTATCAATCCAAATCAAACAAGAAAAATACTAGAGGGATGGCTATCTCGAATAGGCACACTTTGATTCATTGCTATTTTCCACAACCTGTCTTTGATTACAGACTCCATCTCTAGAAGGCCAGATTTGGACAAGGCCAAGGTAAAATGCTTATGGACATTTGGCCCGGCACTCACTGTGGAATATCTTTTGGCTGATTAGGTGATTTTTTTCTTGATTGAGTGAATCTGGCTAGCCTGGGGCCTTCTAAGCACATGGGTATTTTGTCCTTTGAGCCAACAATGGGAATTTTCCTGCAGAAGCCTTCTAGAACTCACTAAGTTGCTGATTATTAACTCCCTTCATTGGCTTTATGTGAAAAAAAAATCCTTTCCAATTGGGTTAACGTTTAACTTGTTTTACTTTTCATGTACTGCTCACATTATGTGATAATATCTTTATTCATTCAATAAACATTTACTGGGCATATCTCTAGGCCAGGTATTCCTGAGTATATAGCAATAAACTAGACAGATGCAGCCTTTCCCCTCATTAAGTTTATGATCTACCATGGAGGAGGACTAATAGGCTATTGTGATAAGAGTATGATGAAGCTCGTGTTAAAAACAGTAAACATTAATTGAATGATTATTAGGAGCCAGGTATAAAATACACTACATACATTAAGTCATTTAATCCCTGACAATTAGATAAGATTGGTAATATTCTCATCTCCATTTATAAGATAAGGAAACTGAGGCAGAGAGAGGATATGCAACTAGTTCAAGGTCACCAACTAGTAGGTAGTAGAGCTGGGCCGTGAACCTAGGCAGTCTGGCTTCAGAGCTAGTTCCGTTAGCTAGCTAGAATGAAGGAAGCTCCAGGTGCATAGGGTGGAGGAAGAGAGTTCTTTACTCTGGTCCAGGTGGTAACTTTGCTGAGTCCTGCAAGACAAACAGGATTTAGCCTGGGAAAGGTGGGTGTATCCAGCATAACTTCGTTCAGCTGCAAGTAACAGAAACCTAGCCAACACTGGCATAAACAAAGAGGGGGTTATTTTTCTTTTTTTTTTTTCCTTTTTTAAAATTTTATTTTTTAAATTGACAAATAATTGTACATATAATGAAGTACATAGTGATGTTTCAATACATATAATGTATAATGATCAGATCAGGGTAATTAGCATATCTATAATCTCAAACATTTATCATTTCTTTGGGTTGGAAATATTCAATATTCTCCTAGCTATTTGAATATCTATATATTACTGTTAACTATAGTCATCCTGCAGAGGGATAGAACACTAGGACTTATTCCTTCTGTCTAGCTATAATTTTGCACTTCGTTCAGCTGCAAGTAACAGAAACCTAGCCATCACTGGCATAAACAAAGAGGGGGTTATTTTTCTACATAACAAAATGTCTGGTGGGAAGCAGTTGCTAGCATTGGTCCAGAGAACCTAAGAAGTCAAGGTCTGATGAACATCCCTTTCCTTTCTTCTATTGGTCTATGACAGGTCCAGGTCTCACAACCAATTTCTTGGGGAGAAAGCAAGAGGAGCATGGGGCTGAGAGTTCTTGCTGGCACACCTTCCTTATCAGGAAGGAAAATCTTTCCAGAGGTCCCATAATGACTTCCTTTTACAAACCATCAGCTAGAACTGGGTTATATGCCCACCTTGGGACCAGGCCTTGCACCCACCTTCTTTGAGACCAAGGGATTTCCAGGATTCTGTTGACAAAAAGAAAGGAAGAGTGAATTTTGAGCAGACAACCAACAGGGTCTGCCAGAACAGAGAATGATATTGCCAGCAGAGGGAATCACACGTGCAAACACTTGGCAGAAAACCAGAGCGTGAAAAAAATGAGGGGTGGGAAGAGACTGAGTATAGCTGGAGACAAGCTTGACAGATGGCAAGAAATGAGGCAGGAAAGGGACAGGGAGCCCAGAGCGCAAAGGGCTGTGCCTGCCGTCCCAAGTTTACACTGTGTCCTAAAGAGCAAGGGGAATCAATAAAGGATTTTAGGTAGGGCAATGACCTGGAGATGACTTGTACACAAGGATCATCCTGGCAGCTCTGTGAGGAATGTTTGGGGGAAATAAGATGACAGGCAGGAAAACTAGTTGGGAAGATGCTGCCGTGGTCCAGGTGCAGGATGACAGTGTGTCGAGCTCTCACGGGAGCATGGTAATGGAGAGCAGTGGGTGGGTCACCATTTTTAGGAGGAAAAGTCAGAGCTGATGATTGGATTTGGGAGGGAGGGCCCGAGAGGCTTGATGAGAATTACTGATGAATATTGCCCGCATTTCCACTAGTAAAAACAGCACCATGAAAAGACATGACTGCTGAAATCAAGCCTTGGGGTTCAAGTTCACAGTAGTGAGTTGGAACTCCCTACCAAAGGAAATCCATAGAGTCTATTATTTTTTTTTTTTTTTGGCGGGGGGCGGTGGACAGGGTCTTGCTCTGTCACCCAGGCTGAAGTGCAGTGACACAATCATAATTCACTGTAACCTCAAATTCCTGAGCTCAAGCAATCCTCCTGCCTCAGCCTCCCAGTAGTGGGACTACAGGCACGTGCCACCACACCCAGCTAATTATTTAAGAGACAAGAGATGGGGCCGTGCTATGTTGCCCAGGCTGGTCTCGAACTCCTGGCCTCAAGTGATCCTCCCACCTTGGCCTTTGAAAGCACTAGGATTACAGGTGTGAGCCACCATACTGGGCCCATTAATTTTTTATTAATTTGAATTTTATTTCTGTTATACATATACATAGGTCATATCAAATTCCACAAGGTTTACAGTAAGAAGCCACTATCCTTTGCCCTAATTCACTCCACTAACAATTGCTACTACGTAGAGGCACCTACTTAATCTCTGAGCTGTTTCTTCTGATGTTTATCTCCATGTTTCTAACTGAAATGATTGTTCTATTTCTTGACTTCTCACTACGGAAGGTAGGATTTAGGTTTCTCCAGTTTTACCACCTCACCTTCGATCACACAAGTCCCCTCTGAGCCTCCCAATATCATTATGTCAAACTTGAGGTTAAAACAATATTCAGTGATTGCTTCATTATGACCATGTGAATACTATTCACAGGTGAGACATTTAGAACATTATGATTACGTTTTCATTTTTGTACAATGCCTCTGATAATAAATTGCCCAGGTTTCTGTGAATCTAAAAGTAAACCATTGCTTAACTCCTCACTAGAAATATAAATATTCTTTCAATATATTCAAACACATCAGCTTATCTAACACTACCATTTTTTTTCTCGAATACCTCCATCTGTGAGCCCTTAATCCCTCTGCTCCAAGGTGTGGACTGGTTGCTCTCTAGGCCCGTGTATCAGTTAGTTAGCTTTTCTGCATCACCAACTACCCTAAGATCCAGCAATTAAAAACAATCATTTATTTAGCTCACAATCAATTCTGCAGGTTGGCAATTTGGGCTGAGTGCAACTAGATGGTCCCCCTGGTCTTGGCTGAACTCCCTCAGAAATCTGAAGTTAACTGCAGCTCAGTTAGGCAGCTCTGCTTGGGGGTGGGGAGAGCTGGCTATTGGATGGCACATCTCACGATTTCTTACCCTCCAGCAGGTTAGCCTGGACTTCATGGTGGAGATAAGGATCCAAGACAGGGAAAGGAAACATACAAGGCCTTTTGAGGCTAGGGGTGAAACTGGCTCACTGTGACTTCTGTGACTTTCTAATGGCCAAAAAAGTCACAAGGCCAGCTCAGAATCAAGGAGTACAAGAATAGACTCCATGTCTTGATGGAAGAATCTGAAAAGAACACACATACAGGAAGGTCACCAACGAGGGTTATCGATTCATCTTTAGAGTTGTTTTTATCCTGTGTTGGATCCCGTATATATCAGCCAGGCTTCAGAAACTACGTCAGTTATTTTAACAGCCCAGAGGGGAGGGGGTGGCTTAGTTGGTGCTGGTATCTCTGAAGAACACAGCAAGTTGATTCTAGAAGTGTTGGGAAAACTGCAAACTGGATTCGACTGTTTCTATAGGAAGGAACCATGTCTGTCGGGGGGAAGACGAGCCGCCAGCGTGATGCTGTCAGGAACTGCAAGCAGACAGGAAGGAGCGAGTCCTTCTTCCTTCTGCAGCTCTGCGATCTCCCTCCAGCAGCTGCCCTCCCCGCTAGCAGAGCTTACCAGGGAACCAGCCAGCCAAGGTGAAGAGGGATTTTCCGAGTCTGAGCCCCAGCATCCCACAGCAGAACATAGACGTGCGGGTCTGCAGCCACGTGACAGTAAGATAACAACGGGCACACCCTGTTTTTCGGTTTTCATGTCTTCCTATTTTCTGGCCACTCAGTAACAAATTCCAAAGGAAGGATGCATATAGGGTCAATTTTTTCAGATCTTTAATATCTGAAATATCCTTAGCCTACCATCACGATTATAGTTTGAGGAGTGTGGCATTCCAGTTTGGAAATCATTTCCCTCAGTATTTCGAAGGCATTGCTCCATTATCTTCTAGCACCCAGTGTGGCCACTAAGTCTGATGGCTTGTGGATTTCTAAACCTCCTTATATGACCTACTTTTTTTTTTTTTATCTTTTCTCTCTGGCTACTTTTAGGATTTTCTCTTTCTCTCTGTTACCCTGAAATTTCACAGTGGTTTGCCTTAGTTCTGTTCTTTCTTTTTAAAAACATTCATTCTGCAAAGTACTCAGTGGTTCTTTTCAGTCTGCAAACTAATTTCCTTCAGTTCTGGGAAATTTTATTGGAATTTATTGAAGTATTTAATAATTTGCTCACTTTTTTTTTTTTTGGTGGCTGTCCTTTCTTTCTGGACTTCCTATTAGCCAGTTGTGGAGTCATCTAATTTTTTCACCATTGTTCTCTTACTATCAATTGTGTGATCCCCCTTTATTCAGTATGGTGCCCCCACTGTTAGCAGTGCCTGGTATCCCAAGAGAAGAGTCCTTATTGTTCGGCATCCCCACAGAGAACACCTGCAGGCTCTGGGATATGAGAAGGGTATTCACTTAATTATTTGGGGCAGGAACGAAGATGTAGAGGGTCATGATAGTGCCTCTTACACTTTCAGCTGATTCTTCTGTTATTAGCCCCAGCTGCACTCTGAATTTCAGATGTACTTGGTGCCTTTAATTTCGGAATCTCTAGGGTTCTATTGCATGAACTAAGTGGGGAGTCCTTCTTGGTTTTCCCCACTTCAGGCTTTGGTTTCCATTTTCTCTGGTCTGCTAGGTCAGTTTCACTTGACCACTTATTTTCATCTTTTTTGATTTGTTTTTGACTCAGCACTGCTAGAAAGCTCGATCAACAAGAGGCAAGAGAGACATGATTGTCTTAGTTGAGAAAGACAGTGAAATGAGTAATTGTACTTCAGAGGTCGTGGTAGATTATAAGTAGAAATGTCCCCCGGTGAATCAAGGTATCTATGAACTTGTGTAGCTCCCTCCCACATTGAGGTTGGCCACACGACTTAGGATATTACTAAATGTGAAGTGTGGCAGAGGCTTCTGCATTGGGATTGGCTCTCTGACTGATAGAAACTCTGAGACCACCAAGTGAAGAAGCAAGGGCTAGCCTCCTAGATGCTGAGAGACCACGTGGAGAGAGAAACCAAACCATCCCAGCAGAGCCCAGCCCCAATCATACCAGCTGCCGGCTGACTGCAAATGAGTGAGCTCAGTTAATAAAGATAGCAGACACACCGGCCTGAGCCCAGCCCAAATTACTGACTCACACAATAGTGAGCAAATAAAATGATTTTTGTTTTAAGCCATTAAATTTTACGGTAGTTTTTGTGCAACAAGTGGTAACTGATACGGAGGTGTTATGTTGAAGCTTTCTCTTTTGTTTGCTTTACAAGCATAATCACACAGATCAAGGCTGTGCTGTTTTTATCTGTGTGTTCTTATTGGTTTAGACTTGTTTTTTTAATCCCTTTATTTTAGTGTGGTCTTGAGAAGGAGTAATGTACATGTCAGTTCCATCACATTTAACAGGAAGTCTCCATTCACTTCCCTCTCATCTGTCCAACAGATACTTATCGAGCACCTAGTAGGTATCAACATTGCTGGGCACTTGTAATTCAGCTCTCATTTAATCTGTACAATAGTACTATGCATTAGGCATTGGTTTCCCCTTTTAACAGATGAGACCAACAAGACTTAGTGAGGCTGGAGGTCATGCGATTAGTAAATAGCATTATCAGGATTTGTGCTGTTGCCTGAGTGTCAGCAAAGCACCCACTATTCCCAATACACTTTGTTGAACTAGAAAATAGACAAGGAGACGCTAAAGTTAGGATGGATGCAAGACCCATCACAGAGTAGACTCGATCTGACAGTTGATTGAATACAAGAGGTGAAAAGAATGTCTGAGAACTCCATCCTCCATTGATCTGCCCTTGACTCCACAATTGCTAAAGGATAGCGCCCCTAACAAAAGTGGACAACAAAGAAGTGGACGTCTTAACTGGAGCGGATGGAAAATTTGCTTCCAATGGGCTATATTAGAGCTTTCTCTGTTTTTTTTTTTCCCCCTCACCTGCATCTATAAATCAAGGCTCTGCAGAGCACAGTGGTGAGCATTGCTTGTGGTCTGTTTTTATTGGTTGGTGCTACTTTACAGGACATATTACCAGGGTAAGTGGTGGTTCTGATTGGGCTCCTCGGTGGTGAGTGGGGAGCTGAGCCCCGTGGGGCTCAATATGGGTAACGGCTGTCGAACGGTTAAAACACCAGGCGCTGCTTGGGAAGTATTCCCAAAAGGCCTTTTGTGCTCTGTGTAAGGGAAATTAAGTGCCGAAAAAAGTGTGTTCAATTTAGATCCATCTGGTCGGGATTGCTGCTTTTTCTTTTTCTCTGGGAAAGAGAACTATTCAAACAATTGCACTTTGTGGTCACTTTAACCTACTAGGAAGTGACGGTGTTGCCAGTTGAACATGTTGAAAAGCAAAGAGAAAAACTGCTTTAGTTCTAATTGGTAGTAACCTCAGCTCACAGCAGAGTTCATTATCCAAGGTACCAGCTACCTAAAACTCAGAACTTGGGAGGAAAGAAACGGTACCCGGTATGTGTTGAAGAATGAAGAAGTGGCCCTTGCTAGACAATAGTCGCTTACATTATCTCCTAGCCAGTGCGTGAATGCCACCAAGAAGCTTTAATGAGCAATGTCACTGGATTCCAAATAAGAAAAGCAAAACCATACATTTTGGATTTTCCAGGTGGCCCCAACTTCAAATACTCATTCTTGGTATTGGGTCTTAAATTTGGAGTAGCTGGTCGGTGAATCTATAAACCACGTGGATAAGTAAGAGACATCTGCCCTCTGGAACCCTATACAGCTGTTGCTAAAAATTAGGTAAATAATAATTTACTTATATTAAGCATTTAACCAGGTGCCAAACACTGTTCTAAGTCTTTACTTATATTTTTTTGGTTATTTCCCTCCTGTAACCCTATGATTAGGTCCTGTTGTTATTTTATTTTTATAAATATACTAAGGCATAAGGAGGTTAGCTGGATTGCTCAAAGTCTACAGCTAATAAGTGGTAATAAGAGCTAGGGTTTGAATCTAGGTGTCCTGCCATTAGAGCCCACATGACTCCTAGGGTGAAGGTTGCACATCCAAGTGGAAGCATGGTTGCCTCTGGGGAGAGGATGGGAGGCTTTTATTTGCTACTTTACCAAATGCTATACTGTTTGAATTTTTCCCCTTAAATGTGTGTTATTTTTTGCTTTAAAAATATGTAATAAAAGAAAAGGCAAGCCTGGGGAAGATGAGATAGCAATGCAGCATTTTTTTTTTTTTCTGTTTTGCAATAAAGCTTTTGAGTCGGGAGAAAGCACTATCCCCATTATGTTAATGTAGGAATATATTTAGGTACCAGGCACATCTAGGCTGAGGGCCAGGAATTAACTGAATTATCTTCAGAATCCTTATAAGCCACCTGTAGGCAGATGGGTATATAGGCAGGTATAAAGAGAGCCTTTAGGATAGGAGTAATAGGTTGAAAATCATAGAGATACATACAAACTAAAAGAGCTCAGATCCTGCAGGCCAAGGCAAGGTGATGGTCAGCTGGAAGAGTGGGCAGCTGGAAGCTGGGACACCCAGAGTAACTAAACGAGTAACAAAGGGTGAGATATCAAGGAAAACAGAGTCAAGGTCCCAGGAGGAAGAAAGTAAGCATCTCCCTTGGCCAGGGAGCCTCTTACAGAAATTCTGCCGGGGCCTTGAAGATAGAGGAAGGTGAGAGGAAGGTGAAGAAGGCATCTCTGGCTGCAGTGGAGTGTGTGAGGCAGAAAGAAAGAGTAAATCCTGACATCACGGGGAAAATCATATGACACTGATGTGGATTTTCTGCATGCATTATCATTTGTAAGGTATTCCTTTTAAATATGCCCATGTTTGTGAGCATGCAGGCCTCCCTTTTCAGCATAGTAAGGAGACCTCTCAGATGTGGGGATGGAATGAGGCTTTTTAACCAGTGGATCAGTACATTTAGCCATTCCTGCTAGAGTTCTCCTATCTTGACACTTACCACACTTCAATGTCTTAGGTAACTTCTGGACGATAAGCTCTGAGAGGGCAGCATCATGTCTAATTCACCACCATAACCCTGCACCTAGCACAGGGCTCATCACATAGTAGAAACTCCATAATTATTTGTTGAATTAATTTATTATAATTGGTGCAATAAATGAATACCATTAGGAAGTTGTTGCTGTATCATGTGTTGAAAATGTCAAACCCTCTTTTGGGCTTCACTTAGTAATCCTCTTGGTTATCATGCTAACAGTTTTGATTGCTAGCATTTAGTGAAGACCTATGCGTGCTAACTCTTTATGTTTAAAGTAAGACAAAGCCCAACTCAGGTTCTGCTTGAAACATCTATGGACAAGGTAAGGCTTGATGAGGGTTCTGACTTGGTTTCTCTGTGATTGGCACTGCCCTATTATTCCAGGTGTTGGCATTCCTCGGGCCGGAGTTACTCATGGATGCAAAACAGCTGCTGGCAGATGCTGGGGCCACATGATTCCTCATTCATAGTTAGGAAGAGGGACGGGGGAGGGGAAGGGGGACGGGAAGGGGGACAGGAAGAGAGGTGGGAGAGGAGCACACTCTAACATCAAACAACATTTCTGAGCTTTACTCAAGACTGAACCAACCAAGAGAAACCCACGTGTTGATTGGCTCAGCCTAGGTAACTCATGCCTGCATAAATCCATGTAGCAATAGGGCTGGGAGTATCTTGATTGATTAAATCAATCCTGGCCTATCCCTGGAGCTTGGGATGCAGGCTGTCCTGACCAAACTGCACGGCTACTTTCAAATGGGGGAAGAAGTGAATGGCTGATGAAGACCCAAATGAACATTCATTCGGATAATACTCACAGCACCCTGTGAATCCCATGGAGAGATGGGAAAATGACCTCAGAGAAGCAACTTGCTCAAAATCACAGAGCTAGCAATTGGTAACCTTGGCATCCAAATGCATGTCTGTCTCACTCCAAAGTCTGTGCACTTGGTCACTAGAGTCCAGTGCCTCAAATCTTAGACATTATGTAAGTCTCTCCAGGTTGCCTCTGAGAGAAACCTATTCTTGTGACCACTCCCAGCTGTGCTGGGGAACACCCTGAGCCCAGGTTAAACTCCTTTAATTAGGGTCGAGGACTCTCCGAAAAGCCTGGGCTATGAGGTCAGCTTCAGAGGCCGGTGGATTCTAGCCTCTCTTTAGAGAGCAGCACATACCTGCTTGGGCTCTGATGAAAGGTAGTCATAAAACCAGGACTGATAGTCCCTGTTCTCCTACCAGTGCTCATTCATCTGAGCATCTGCTCTCTGAGGACCCATCTGCCTGAACTAAAGCCTGGAACTCTGTTTCCAGTGTCCTCGTCTGGTCTTTTTTTTTATCTGTTCCTTTGCTTATCACACCCAGAGGCCTTCTCCTCCTCTCCTGGGTGAACTTTCTGGACTAATGTTGGCCCTTTGTCTCAGACTTGCACCCAGCCTCTTTCCTTTCTTTGGACCTAGCACCCTGGGATGGTAACTTTTGTCTCTTCTGCAAATTTCAGGTAATTGACAGTGGCTGCCTTGAGAAGGAAGCAGAGTCTGCATCTAATCTCAGAAGGGACGTGCACCGTTGTCAACTACCACTGTCTGCCATGGGAGGAGAGGTTGGAACTGCAGCCTGCATGGTGGGTATGTGACATCCCTGGGCCCATACACTCACCACAGCTTCATATCTGGGACTCACAGAATCCCCAGAGAGTGGCTTTCATGCGTCAGCATAACACCAACAAGTTCTGGCCCCCTGCCTGCTTTTTCCAGAACCCTGAATGACATTGAGCTGTTTACATGTTAGGTACAAGAATGATGGAGAAGTCTGGAGAGGAAGAAAAGCAGGAGCGAAAAGGCCTGCAATGGGCCAGGGAGCTCTGAACTGTGACTTAGGACGTCTGTGTTCGATCTAGATGAACACTGCCTCACTGTGACCCTCAGCACGTCTCTGCCCCTTGCCTGGCCTCAGTTTCCTCATGTGAGATTGGACCATATCAGGGATTCTTAGTGGGGGAGAAACCACTTCCGAGGGGTGGTTTGGAAATCTGTGGGGGCATTTTTCAGCATCACAGTGACTGGAGGCTGCTGCTGGCATTCATCGGGCAGGAGACAGGGCTGCTAGACAATCCTGCAACACACAGGACAGTCCCCCATCCTACGAGACCGTCACATGTGCTACTGGACACTCACATGGGCAAAAATCTTGTTTATAATTATCTGTCTCTGGTCAGCTAAGAACTAGCTCTGCTTTAAATATGAACACGAGTTGTCTTTTACAATACCAAGGTACATGGGACTTTTGAAAATGGAATTGCCATGTATGTCAAGGGAGACACACAGATTTTAAAACAGTTTTATTGAGGTATGATTTACATGCCCTAAAATTCACTTGTTTTTAAGTGATATCGTGTTTAATCAATTCAGTGAACTGTCAGCACTGTCCAGTTTCAGACATATCCATCACTCTCAGAAGCTTCCTTTGCCTGTGTGCAGTGTTCCTGCCCCCACCCACTGATCTGCTTACCGTGTCTGTAGATTTGTCTTTTCTAGAAATTTTACATGTACAGAATCATCTGATATATGGTCTCTGTGTTTCTCTTCTTTCACTTAGCACACTGTTTTTTGAGGTTCATCCATGTCATATCATGTATCGTTAGCTGGTTTCTTGTTATCACGGAACAGTGTTCCATAGCGGTGTGCCACATTTGCTTATCCATTCACTAGGTGGTAGACATCTGGATTGCTTCCAGGTTTTGGCTCTCAGGAATAATGCTTCTGTGAACATTCTTATACAAGCCTTTGTGTGGGCATATACTTTCATTTCTCATGGGCATATACGTAAAGGCAAAATTGCTGGATTACTTTTTTCTTTTTTTAGACCTAGAGTTGTTTAAACTCTTTTGGAACTCATTTTGAAAAACCAACACTGCTCATGGTATCTGAGTCACCAATACAACACTTGTGTAACCTGTATCCATGTGCATTTGGAGCTCTCATAGTCACAGAATCTTGTATACGATTCTATGGATAGGTATATACATCATGCATATGATTCTATGTATAGGGATATACATGATTCTATGTGTAGATGTAGGCTTTTGACTATTATGTCTCTAGTTGGGCTGTACCCACATTTCCATATTAAAAATATATTATTTTACAATGACTTTCTTTTTATGTCTCCTATATAATAACATTATAATTTTTAAAAAGCATGTACATAAGTGGCTTATATTATGAATTTCAGGACAGTAAAGAGGGTGTTATAAAATATTTTTTATAGAAAAGGAGTCTTGAGACAGACCAGGAAAGACTGGTGATTTTAAGAGACCTGATACCTGTGAGTTTTTAAATCCTGTGCTCAGAGAGGCTTAATTAGAAAGGCAACTGATAATCCAGATTTGAAGCCAACAGCAAATCAAAGCAATTGTCTTGCACCAGTTGCTTTGATCATTAGATCGTGGCCTAGTTCTTTTAGGCCAGAGTCAGAGAGACTGAGGGATAAACAAACCCAAGAGAACCATCATGAAAATGTACAGGGAGAGATTCCAATTCTATCACTCAGCTGTGGTTTCAAAGTGAATCACAGCACAGACTCAGAATGATGCTACAGGTCAGACCCATGAAGTCCAGCCCCACTTTCTTCAAATGCAGAAAGAGAAGCCTGGCCGAGGGCATGGGGGCAGGAGACTGAGGTCTGGAGGATCCTGGGAACTTGATAATTAGTTGCCGCTTCAATCGGATATTCTATAGTCATTTAGAGACTGAGCCCCATGAGGCAAAGACTGAGATGGAGGACAAGGAGGGGCTCAGCGTCTCGTCTTCTTTGCCCAAGTGGTCAACTCTGGCCCAGACCTCCCTCCCCTCCACTTGACCCAACTCAGCTTCCCAGGTGAGGGGGCAGCACTCACCTGCTGTTACTCCAGCAAAGGTGCCTGGGAGGTCTCACCTCCTCCACCCACTTAAAGTGGTTTATCAAAGCATGTCTGTGTTACTTCCCCCAGTAGAGTCCTGAAAAGAGGAAATTATCTCTGTCCCATCAAGTTTCATGGTGCCTTCTTGCCCCTTGTTGTAGGGATTGGAGACAGTTGATTTGTCCCTTGATCTGGCTCTGCATGGCAAGCTGGGCTCTTCCTACATGCCGGGGCTGCCTGGCCAGGTGAGGAAGAGGAACACTTCTAAGAGCAGTAAATCTGACCCCGAGAGATCCAGCTAGCTGTGTAGGAAGGTGTGGTGAGTGAGTGTGGCCCTGTGGCCTTCTGGGGTAAATAATTTATAGACAGGAACCTGGAGGTTGTGCTCAGCATCCCCTCCCCCCAACCCCGGGAAGAGGGCAGCGTGTGTTGGGGGATGAGATGGGGTCAGTGTTCAGGGCTAAGGTTTTGCCAGCCCAGGTAAGGTCATTGTACCACCCCAGTTTAAAGGCCTCTGGGAGACCAGAGCCCAGACTGGGACGCCAGCGTCTTCTCACAGGCCACGGTGCTATCAAGGCATCACCTGCAGGTGCATGGAGATCCAGCATGCCCACAGGCCACGGCGCTCGGTCTGTACCAAGGCCCCTAGGCCTGCACGGAGCCCAGGTAGCTACATACAACTCACGAGGCCTGCATGGCAGGCTGAGCATTCACAGAGACTCAGTGCCCACAGGCATCCCACACAGGTGTATTCTGCACCATGGGGTGGGGGCCTAGGGACCCATACAGAGCCTGGCAGCTCATGCCCAAGCCTGGGCACTGACCTTCCTTATCCCTTATGGCAAGCTCCAAAGCTAGACTGAGGTTTCTCAGCGATAAGCAGCATTTGGATGTTTCTGGGCAGCTTCCTTTGGGTTTGGGCTTCTGCCTGGGCCCCAGCTTGACGGCAGAGTAAGTGCTGGGCAGCCTGTGCCGGCGGGAAGAGGAGGGGTGCACAGAGGAGGGCGCCTAACGGCTCTGACGTTGGGACCAGCGTGCTGGAAAGGCCATGCCTGAACAATCTGTCGTCTTCTGCTCGCTACCCTCCCAGAGTCATATTCTTGTGTTTATGATGGAGGAATCACTGGCCGTGGAACAATTACTGTGTTGCAAACAAAGCATTATGGCTGGAGGTGAGAAGAAAAACAGCACATACTTTGAAATCTGCCTTCTAGAAAAAAAATTAAAAAAAAAAAAAAGAAATCTGCCTTCTTTTGGGCTTCTGCAGCAAATTTCTCAGGTGTGCAGCTATCCAGAGCTCCAGGGGCCTGCTGGGAAGCTGCTGGATCACAGACATTTACAAAAGAGAAAGAAAACAGCCAGTCAGCCTGGCTCGGATAAGAGGAGCACATCTAGCCCCGGGAAGCCAGGAGTGTGTGCCTTGCAAGCAAATGGCGGGGCCTGCCTGAGCAGAAGAAAAGCAGAATTCAGGGCTTCAAAAAAAAAAAAAAAAAAAAAAAAAAAAAAGAGATGATCACACCTCCTGCTTTTAAGAAATAGAGCAAGAAACGATGAGGTTATTTTTAACTTAGTTATTTGCTACTGCTGATTAAGCACGCACTTTGTCCCCGGTAGGTGTATAGAGAAAGCCAGGCAGTGTAGCAGGCAGTTGTGAGCACTGGCCTTGGAGTCAAGCTGCCTATGCTTGCATCTGGCCCTCGGCCTCAGTTTCTCATCTGAAGCTTCAGAGAGCTGTTGTGAGGACTAAAAGAGATCCATAGAAAGTGCTCAGAACAGGACCAGGGACATGCTCAGTATCCCACCAAATGTCTGTGGTTACTAAGTACTCAGCCTCCAATTTGCATGTGCAGCAGCTGCTTTATGAAGTAGCTCGTTTTTATAACAGAATTACAATAATAGAAATCTTATATTGTAATAGACCTGTATACCAGCTAAGTTGCCCAACTCCTTTCCCTTCGTTAAGCTCTAACGTGGACAGAGCCATTCTTCTCCTGTACAGCCCAGTCCCATTTCAAGACGTGCTTCTATTCCATAGTGTTAACTTGGGCAATCATCTTGTCTAGATCATTTACTTTTTTTTTAAGTGTACAATTCAATGGATTTTTAGTATATTTGCAGAGTTGGCCAACCATCACTGTAATCTAATTTTAAATCATTTTCATCACCCCAAAAATAACCCCATACCCATCAGCAGTCACTCCCCATTTCTCCTCCACCTTTCTCCCTGGCCTTAGGCAATGACTGAGCTACTCTCTGTCTCTGTGGATTTGCTGACTCTCAGCATTTCATAAAAATGGACTCACATTGGTTCTTTTGTGACTGGCTTCTTTCACTTGGACTAATATTTTCAAGGATCATCTTCAGTTGGTCAACATTGGAGTTTCCACTTTTTGATTATCATGAATAATGCTCTTGTGAACATTTGAGAACAAGTTTTCGTGTGAACACATTTTCATTTCTCTAGGTTATCAAGAGTAGAATTTCTGGATCATGTAGCAACTTTATGTTCATCCTGTAAGGAACTGTCAAACTGTTTTCCAAAGTGGCTGTATCATTTTACACTTATACGAGCAAAGCATGAGGGTTCCAGTTTCTCCATGTTCTCATCAACAGTTATTGTCTTTTTTATTATAGTCACTCTGGTGGGTATGCAGTGCTATTGCGTTATGGCTTTGATTTGTATTTCCCTGGTGGCTAATGATACCAAGCATCTTTCTGTGGGCTTATTGGTCATTTGTGTATCTTTGGAGGAATGTCAATTCAAATCTTTTGCCCATTACTTGGATTGCTTGTCTTTTGCTATTGTTGTGTTTTTTATATATTCTAGATTCAAGTCCCTTATCAGGATCTATGACTTGCAAATATTTTCTGCCATCATGTGAGTTGTCTTTTCATTTTCTCGATGGTGTTCTTTAAAGCATATGTTTTTAATTCTGATAAAGTCTAACTTGTCAATCTTCTCTTTTTATCACTTGCACATTTATCATAGCTAAGAAAATCATTGCCTAATTAATAATTAGGAAAATTTGGTCCTATGTTTTCTTCTGAGAGAGTCTTATAGTTTTAGCTCAGACTATTTTATTTAAACCAACAAGGAAACTAAGATCCAGCGAAGGTAGGATTTGCTCCAAATTACATTGCTAATAAGTGGCAGACCAGTAATTTTTTAAAACCCAACTTCATTTTGTACAGCCTAAAATCAATACAATTTCAAGACCAAAGAGGATCTCAAGTCATATTAAAAAATGAGTCTAAAACCCAATTTATCGGCCAGGTGCGGTGGCTCACGCCTGTAATCCTAGCACTCTGGGAGGTCGAGGCGGGTGGATCGCTCGAGCTCAGGAGTTCAAAACCAGCCTGAGCAAGAGCAAGACCCCGTCTCTACTAAAAATAGAAAGAAATTAATTGGCCAACTAAAAATATATAGAAAAAATTAGCCGAGCATGGTGGTGCATGCCTGTAGTCCCAGCTACTTGGGAGGCTGAGGCAGGAGGATCGCCTGAGCCCAGGAGTTTGAGGTTGCTGTGAGGTAGGCTGATGCCACGGCACTCTAGCTCAGGCAACAGAGTGAGACTCTGTCTCAAAAAAAAAAACCAAAAAACCCAATTTATGCTCATTGTGAAATAAAATAAACCTTTAATTTGAGGCTAATAGTGGTAAGAACAGTTCCCCCTTCTTGAGCAGTAAGTCTGGGTAACACACTATGCTACTTTTCCATGCACTCTCTTCCTATTTCTCGAAGCTACCTTATAAATAAGTACTATTGTTAACCTTGTTTTAAGATGAGGAACTGGGTGCTCAGAAAGCTTTTTAAGTAACACATCCAAAATCACACAGTTAATAAGAGGCAAAGCTAGATTTTTAAGCCCAGGGCTCTCTTTTTGTAGGGTGTCCTATTAGAAAAATGAGCGATTGTCACTGAAATCCTAATAAAGGGCTTCTAGAAAATAACCTGCTAATGACATGAATTGGACCCCACTTGCCACGTCCATCCCTTGTCACATCTGAGGGTAATTTCTCTCGGTGGGGTTGTGTTGATTTGCAGTGGTCAGAATCCAGACACCACAAAGCATCTGGGTTGTAATGAAGTCCTGATGCTTTTTCTTTAAATCCAATTTTCCACTTGGTTTGGCTAGGGCAGGAGGATGTCAAATTCTGTGGCAGAGGTCAGTCCTATAAGGTGTTTGTCTCTATTTACATAATGCATCAGAACATTTCATGGGGAGGAAAATCCATCTTCACTGACATTAGCCTTGGGAACTCAACGTGGGATAGGAGGGGAACCTTCCCTAGCTCAGATTTTAGCATTTGCCACGTATAAGACGTTGAAGTTTGCAGTTTCAATCAGGCATATTTATTTACATGTGGAAATTCCCAGTGGGAAGCTGAAGCACACGACTTAGGAGTGGTCCCCAAGTGGGAAATTGAACAGTACGCCGAGCTCCTTTTATTTCCATTTAATTTACCATCAGTATCATTACCATTATTTTGTTAATCATTTCACTAGCAATGATGTAACTTGGGAGCAAGGTAATTGCAGCCAAATGGGAAAGATACTTATCTGCAGTATTTAGTTAGCAAAGACTTTCATTCACCTTTTTAGGGCCGCACGTTAGTTCTTTCCTTTATTCAGGCGGCATAGAGCTGCCTTGAAATGCTGAGGATATTAAGAGCTCCCTGCAGCTTAATGAACTCCACACTCGGCTGAAGAGAGCTTTCTGCAATTTTCAGCTTGCTGCTGCCTGAGACTGTATCATTCTGCACAGTAAAGTGGCTTCCTGAGATTCCAACAAGCCCACGTAAAACAGACCATGACTGTCCTGTGGTCTGACCCGTAGGGAGTAAGTGATCAGGACTTTGAGCTCAGAGACCTGACTCCGCTATTTTTGATTGCCGTGTGACTTTGGGAAAGTCATTTGTGCTCTCTGAGTCTCTGTTTTCTTAATTATCCCAAAGAAAGTTAATAGTACTTACCTCATGGATTGGTGGGCAGTAAAAGAGGTAAGAAGAGTGAGAGGCTCAGGACATTCCTTGGCCTTTAATAGGTGCTCAGTACATGCTGTTTCTCTCCTGAAACAAGGGCTGGCATGGAGGACTTTTCTTCCAAGTCTCGAGATTGTTTGGGAGCCAAGTCCAAGGAAAGTTTTAAGGAACGACTGATTGGAGGGGAAGCACCTAAGGTGTTTGTGATGGGCCTCGGTCTCTGTACTCAGCTTTAGAGTCCAAGATCATCTTTGAGAGCTCAAGATCCCATGGGCTATAGCAGGGGTCCTCAAACTTTTTAAACAGGGGGCCAGTTCACTGTCCTTCAGACCACTGGAGAGTGCGCACTGTGGGCCCGGGACAAGTCGGCTGCTAAGCAGGACAGGCAGCAGCGGCAAAAATACCCAGCAGGCCAGGTAAATGTCCTCGGCGGGCCGCATGTGGCCCACGGGCCGTAGTTTGAGAACGCCTGGGCTATAGCCTTGCCGACCTCCACACCTCACCTCTGCCCTCACCCCTCACCCACACCCCCCATTGCCCTCCCTGCTCAGTAGCCGTCTCTCATTCCCTCCAGTGCTGAACCTTCCCTGCTCGGGTTCCCTCCACAGCTGCTCCTCTGCCCAGCTGACCCCCCCACACCCCCCTTCACTTGGGTGAAACCTCCTAATGCCCCAGGTTGGGGCTTCTTTGTCATTTTCCTTGTCATGTCCTCTTGGACATTCCCCCCACCGCCCGAAAGAATTGCCCAGATCACCCTGTGCTTTTCTACATAGCACAGATTGGTTTGTAGCTAACTGGGCTCCTTTTGGTCTGGGATTTTTAATTTAAGATATCTCCCACCACTAGACCTTGAAGCCCGGGTCTGGGACTAGTTTGCTCACCGCCATCTCCCCGGGAGGTGTTCAGTGACATTCATTGAATGAGTGAGTGAGGAATCCTTTGGGGGAAATGAAGGGGCACTTTGATGCTGCCTGCTGAACTCTCACAGTCTTGGGTTAAGACTTCTAAGCAAAGGCAGGAAGAAGAAAGTGTTGACCTTAGCTGACATGGTGTGCTTTCTTTTCTAAGTGCTTCTGTGCATTAACTTATTCAGCCCTCACAGTGATCCTATTATTCCTATCACCCCATTGCAGAGGCAAGGAAACTTTGGCACAGAGAAGTCATTCTCAGGTAGCAGTGGCAGGGGCAGAGCCATGATTTGGACCTAGACACCTGGACTCCAGAACGCACGCTCTCAGCCACTACACCGTACCTTTTGTACACATTCCCTCTCCATAGAATATGCTTTTCTTCTCCGATCCTCCCCTCCTCACCCCATCTGCACATGTTTTGGGCCTCAGTTTCCAGGTAAAATAGCACTTCCTGAGGGAGACCTTCCCAGACTCCCACCCCGGATCAAGCCCCTGACCATCAGCACTCACAGCATCCAGAACTTTGTATTTGCAAACCCCTGGTGGTTATTTCCTCCCTAATTGCAGTAAATGTCTTATGTATCTCTGGATCTTCTGTAGCAACTTGCACAAGGCTCAGCATACAGTAGGTGCTCAAAAACCTTTAGTTCAAATGGAATGCTCTAGTGTCTTCAGAAGGTAGCTCTTTGTCCAAGCTTGGCAAAATATCATTGCATGTAAAATATGCATAAGTTTGGCCCAGCCATCCCACAGCTAAGAGTTTACTCCTAAGGAGATAATCATGCAAGTACAAAATGATGTTGATGATAATGGCAGGAAAGTAAGAACAACCTATGGTGGTGATCATTGGTGGACTAATAAATTATGTTCTGTCCACATAATGGAACACTATGCAGCCACTAAAAAGGATAGTATAAAGAGAGCTACACATGATGACATAGAACCTTGTCCATGCTATATTGCTGAGTGTTAAAAAAAAAAAAAAGCAGCAAATGTAAAACTCATTTTACCGAGAGCTTACTGTCTCACTGTCGGCCACCGTGCTAAGCCCTTTAAATACATTAGCTCATTCAGTCTTCACTACAGTCCTATGAAATAGGTTTGTTCTGCTATAATCCCTAATTTACAGACAAGTAAACTGAAGAGTAAGCCTCTAAACCAGATTTCAACCCATAATTATCTTCAGAGCTTGTGGTTTTTGTCACTGTATTATACTGTTCTGTGATCATATTATGCAACATTGTGTAACACGGTGACAGAGACTGCCAGACACCACTGGATATCCATTCCTCCTCCTCTCATGGTGATAGGATTTTAGCTGGGCACATGGCTGCCAGGACAAGGACTACATTTCCCAAGTCCCTTGCAGCTGGTGTGGCCACGTAACTGAGTTCAGGCCAATGGGACGCAAGCAGAAATCTTACATGGAAGCTTCCTTAAGAACAATGTGCATTCCTGTTGCGTCTCTCTTTCTCTCGTTCCTTCCCCTCTCTTCCAGAATGCAGATACTGTCCCTTGGACCATCAGGTGGAGGCCACTACAATTTAGCAACGAGATAGGGCCGGGGTGACTAATACCATGTAGAGCCTTGCTAGTCCTGACTCTCCACTTCCTGTGAGAAAGAAATGAGCTGCTGTCATGGTGACATCATTGTTATTTTGGTTTTCTATCACTCAGGGCCGAATGTAACCTGACACCGACGCACACGTGTGTCTGCATGTGCAAAGAAAAACGTCTGCAAGGATATGCATCATGATGTTAACAGTGGTGCCTCAGGATTGCAGAATTTGTAGTGATTTGTACGTTATCTTCATAATTCTCTAAGTACATGGGCCACTTCTTACAAAAGCAATAAATCTAAAGAAAAATGTCATAATACCCTCCACCTGGTACCCTGCAGTTTCAGTTCAGTGGCTGAGTTCTCACCTGCCCTTAGCCCATCCAGAGCACTGGGACTCTGGGTGACTGCTCACCGTGGTTCTATGGCTTGCCTGACACTGAGGCTTAAGCTGGCATCTGCAGAAATGCATCCACAGCATGCCATTCTTTAGAGAAGGGGAAGAAAGTTTAGATCCATGCTCTTCCCTTATTCAGGAAGGGAAAAACACCCAGAATATCAAGTCAAGTGTCTCCAAAGAGAAGAGAGGCAGAAATACAGCTGCATTTCATTCATTTATTCAATGAATATTGACTGAGGGACTATATATGCTAAACTATGTTCTAGGCAGCAAGAAACAGCAGTAAACAAGACAGGGTCTTTGTTGTCATGTTGCATATATTCTAGCAGAGGGGACCAACAATCAACAAGCATGCGTTTAGATGCATCTGTGTGAAAGTGCCTTTTTAAGCCAATCTAAGGTTGAAGCCATCTGTTAGTGATAGCTTCAATGTCTCCTTGATTCATTTATTCACTTGACAAACATGTTCCGAGTGCCTAGACATGGCAGGCTGGAAACTGGGCATTTAAAGACAGGCAAGATTCAGTCTAGTGGAAGTGTCAGTGCTGTAAGGTTGCAACGTGGTAAGGTAAGAGTGACAACCCCGTACAGGGGATATCAAAGGAGCTCCCAACCTTGCCTGGAGAGGGATACAAGGAGGACTTCGGGGGCCGTAACAGCTGAGCTAAGTTCTGAAGGGTGAATGGAAATTGCCAGGTTATGTTTCAGCCTCAGTGGGAAAGATATATTCTGAAGTGCAGACGTCGGCAGTAGAATTCATGGGGCCCTGTATCCTTCAAGTACGCTGGGAAACTCAGCTAAAATCTAAAGTGGGATTCAGGTATGTGTAGCTAATGGATGGGTTGGGTTGCCTCATACTGAGAAGCACCATTTGGCTGGATTTGAGGGGGAAATACAGCGCTGGGGAGGATAGAATGGGGTATCAGCTTAGCTCTTGGTTCCCAGCCTAGTCTCACAAACTGGTGTCTCAACCCTATGGAGGACAGGCAGGGGCTGCAGGAGTTGTTTTCATGGAGGCCTATGTGAGACCTGAGGGCATGAGCAGCCTGCATAAGGGACCAGGGGACAAGAGAGGGCAGAGGGGGCCATTCCCCTTTCCTGCATGCTCTAGTGTTGCCCTGTGGCTTCACTCAGGGAATGCTCTGGGCTGTGATGTTGCCTGGATTCCACAGGGCTGCAGGTTTGGGGACCCTGGAAGAGAGTGCCTGGAGGAGGAATGTGTCCTTAGCAGGGCACAGGCAGGATCTGAAGGGAGAGGACAGCACCTTAAGTGGCTTCTCAAGCAGTGACAATCACTGAGGGTGTCAAAGCAAAGAACATGTGAGGAAGGCTTGTGAAAACTGGTGAGCTGGCTCTGAGATCCCCAGAAATAGGGAGGAGGAGGGGGCTGCATTAGGGGGCTAAGGCTCAAGTCCTGTGTTGGAGACAGGGACATGTGACAACTGAGTTACTACTAACCCATTAGATCTTAACCTGGGTTCCCTGAGAGCAGAGCTTGGGATACAAGCTCACAGGAGCCAGTTTCCTTGGGAATGTGATCCTGGGAAGAGGAGGGGGAGACAAGGGGAAGTGAATATAGAATGAGGAATCGCTGCAAGGGTGTGGTGTTGGGTTGGCCACCCCTTGATTCGTAGGAGTTTCTGGAAGCCTAATGGCATGCAGAGGATGAAAAAGGGAAGCATTCATCCATTAGCTTTGGTTCCCTGTTCATCAGTGATGATCCCGCAGTTCCCGCAGGGTCTCAGGTGTCCCAGAGTGTCAGAGGAGGCCTGGGGCAGGAAGTGACAGGTATGAGGAGTGGTCCACGCAGATGCTGACAGGTGCACCTGCTCCAGGCTGGCTGATGTCTGTGATGAACTGGTCGCCACACAGTGCCTGGAGTGTGAGGTGGCCTGGGAGGATTTGGAGGGGTGGACAAGAGGTGCCCAGAACCCATGAGCTTGTGAGGCCTCAGAAACCCGAGTTACAGAAGGTTTTAGAAAGAAGCAAGAACAATGATATTTTGTTGTTATTGCTATTAATAAATCATAGTGAATGCTTTGGGACATAAATTATATGCTAAGTCCTTATAAAGAAATCATTTCATTTAATCTCACAACACCCCTTTGTGTCATGTGTTGTTATTGATCTCTACAGAGCAGATGAGGAAACTGAGGCAGCACATTACTGCCGCCTCACGGTCATAGAGCTTATGTGTAGAGCAGTCTCGCTGCCACCTCATAAAGGAGTAAAGAGGAAGCCTGGCTCTGGGGAAGGGGGTGCATCACCCCAAGTCCTTTGACCTTCTGGCCTCTAGTGCCAATTCTAGGAGACCTTTCTCCAAATCAGATGCACTTGCCTTGGCTTGTTTAAAGTCACAGTGGATGCATCAGGAAAGGATTTAGAGTCCTCTTCCTCAGAATTTGAAAACCTGGGCTCAAGGGTTGGCTCTGTCACTCAGCTCCTGGGGATTGAGGGGTTGGGGCAGGAGTCATATTAGCATTACACACCACATTCCCTGTTTTTGCCTCAGTTTCCTCACCTGTAAAATGAAATGATTAGGCTACAGCATCTGTAAGATCATATCTGCCTAGGCAACTTAGTGATTTTAAAGGTAATTCACATAAGTGGGTCCAAAATAGTTAAAGATGAAAAAGGTCCTCTTAAGACAGAGAAAGCAAAACTCTTAAAAGAAAAAGGTTGATAAATTTAAATATTTCTAAATTTAAAATTTTTTCCATGATATAAACACAAACAAAGTTAAAATAAAAACACCTGGGGGACAGTATTTTCACCACACACAAAGAAGAAAAGATTAGTGTCTAGACCACACAAAGAACAAGGATGAGACCGGGTGCGATGGCTCACGCCTGTGATCCTAGAACTTTAGGAGGCTGAGGCAGGAGGATCTCTTGATACCAGGAGTTCAAGACCAGCCTGGGCAACATAGCGAGACCCTGTCTCTACAACAAAGAACAATAATAATAAAAATTAGCCAGGTGTGGTGGAAATATGTGCCTATAGTCCCAGTTACTCAGGAGGCTGAAACAAGAAGATTGCTTGAGCCTGGGTGTTCAAGGTTACAGTGAGCTATGATTGTACCACTGCAGTCTAGCCTGGGTGACAGAGAGACCTTGTCTCTAAAAAAATAATAAAAAACAAAAATGGGCAGATCACAACTAGGCAATTCACAGCAAAGAAAATATAAATAAACAATAAAAATGTGAAAACATGTTTAAATTTACTAGTATTGAAAATGAAGATTAAAACATGAATGAAATGCTATTTTTTTTTTACTTCTAGATTGGCAGCACTTAAATATTTGGTAATACCAATTATTGGCAAATGTGTAAGGAAGAAGTGACCTAGTCAGTGGGGTAGGCCAATTTGGCATTATCTGTTCAGATGTAAAATATTCAAATGCCAGCAACTCAGTGGTTATCTTTCTCAATGAGTCTCTTAGAGGAGCACTCGCACCTGCCTACAGGAAGGCACAGACAAGAATGTTTGCCCCAGCATTGCATGTCATCGCTGAAAAATAATATGGGGGAGGAGGAAACAGCTTGGATGTCTTTCTGTAAATAAACATTGGTCTATGTTATGCAATTATATGCAAAAAATTAAGGAGAATGTGGTGGAGTTATGTACTGACATGGTAAGACTTACTGATGAGTGCAAAAAAGTACATTGTGGAACAATACATAGCGTGCGAGAACCATCATCTGAAACAATAACCAATTGTTCTCCTAGAAACTGCATAGAAGAGTGTCTGGAAACATAAACACCAAGTGGGCATCATAGATTATTTCTGGGGAAGGGGACAGAATTAGTGTTGGGAGGCTCAGCCTTATCTCTACTGCTTTAATTTGTTTATAAGGACAATATATTCATGCATTACTGCCATCATTTTAAAAATCGGTTTTCAAAGTGTTAAAATATATTAGCAATTGCTGGTTAGCAGATTCCCTTTTCCCCAACCTCCAAGGAACAGAATTCTCATGCTGTAAATTATAGGATCGTCCAAGACAAACTGTCTCTCCTCCCAGCACATCCTCTGTCAGTTCTGCTGCCCAAACAGAACTCGATATTCTGCTGGAGGCTGGAAGGCCAGACACTTACTTTTCCCTTCAAAGATTCCATTAGTGTTGTCTACAGTGCTTTGACATTTGTTCACCCAAAGCTAACTGCAGGGCAATTCTACAATTACAGTGGTGTTTTTTGTTTTTGTTTTTGTTTTTTCAATAAGGATTGAAAGGTCGAACATGTAATGTTAACATTCAACCTAGTGTAAAAATATTTCAACAAAAAGACTTTGGAAATTGATTTTTGTGGTAAGCAACCTAGGAAACATTTGTTAGAAGTTGCTCATATTTAGTTCTATTGGTTGGCAAAAGGTATTGAGGGTATTCATTTAGAGCAGTGGTTCTCAAAGTGTGGCCCCAGGGCAGCAGCTGTTGTCATCTGGGAACTTGTTAGAGTGCACATTCTTGGCCCCACCCCAGACCCGCTGAATCAGAAAATGTGGGGGGAAGGCCCAGCAACTGGTGTTTTAACAAGGCTTCCATATGATTCAGATGCACACTCAAGTTTGAGACCCTCTAATTTACATAAATATAAATTGCCTCTCAGGCCAAGCATGGTGGCTCATGCCTGTAATCCTAGCACTCCAGGAGGCCAAGGCGAAAGGATCACTTGAGCTCAGGAGTTCAAGACCAGCCTGAGCAAAAGCGAGACCCTGTCTCCTCTACTAAAAATAGAAAAATTAGCTGGATGTCATGGTATGCACCTGTAGTCCCAGCTACTTGGGAGGCTGAGGCAGGAAGATCGCTTGAGCCCAGGAGTTCAAGGTTGCCGTGAGCTAGGCTGAGGCTACGGCACTCTACTCAACGGAGTGAGACTCTGTCTCAAAAAATAAAATAAATAAATAAATTGCCTCTCAGAAGGCCAATCCATACATCTGCAAATTAACCCGATACTAAATTCTGTTTAAATTTTTATTCATCCTTAGCTTTCAGCTAAAACATTACTTTTTCAGTAAACATTTTCCTATTCTATGCTTCCCCAACCCCACATACCTCTTATTTTTGCATTTATCACAGGTGCATTTAAAATTTCTGTGATCATTAAGATTTGTTCCCCCACTACTACTACACTGTAATCTGCTTGACTGTATCCCAGTGTGAAGTACATAGTAGCCACTCAATAAATACTTGTGGCTAAATGAATAAATGAACAAATCCTTTATAGGGTTTTTTCCCCTGACTTTCCAACACATTTCTGATGAATCACTAGAGAAGTATTTTTTTATATAATTCATCACTATTTTTCCAGATTTGAAAACTTGGTGACCTTTGAACTTGTCACATTTATTCAACTCCAGGTACCAGCAAGTCACCAAGTCCTGTGGATTCTTCCATTGGAACATCTCCCCTGCCAGTCCCTAGCCAAGGCTCTCCCGAGGGCACTCTTGGTTAAGGCACACAGTCTCTCAGTTGACACCAATCTTTCTTCAGCCCACTGGATCAATCTCCCCTAAATGCTGTGTTCCCTAAAGCCCTGGATCACAACTATTAGTATCTGATTAGCATTTTACAATTCCCAAAGTGTTTTGACTTATATTAGAATATTAATAACCCTTTGTTGGTAGCTTACTTGCCAGGCACTGAAGTGATTCTCACAACTGTGAAGCAGGTATTTATTATTTATTCTATGTTTTCAGGGAAGGACGCGCCAGGGTTAGAGGAGGCTAAGCGACTGGTGTGCAATTACTCTACTACTAAGAGCAAAGGCAGGATTCGACCTCCCATACTGACTGGTTCTGTGGCCCATCCTCTGTGCCATAATGCCCCCCACCTGACCTTCATCCATGACCTCTCATGTTGTAAGAGCTCAGGTATTTGGATTCCATAGCTGGTGCCTCCCTGCCACTCCTCTATGTCACACTCTCTGCTCAAAGCCATGCAATGGGAGTAAGTGTGTGCACTGGCAAGAAGATGGATTCTGGTGTCGGACAGACCTGGGTTCAAATCCAGGCTGTGTGATCCACTGCAAATTATTTATCCCCTCTGAACCTCAGTTTCTTTTTCTGTAAAATAAGGACAGTTGAAATTATGATCTCATAAGGTTGCTATGAGGACTAAAGGAGAGAGTGTACTCACTCGAGTGCTCAGAGTAAGCATTAATCACCATTACCTTCTATTATGTCTACTTCTGTTTCTTATACATCACATCTGAACCCTATCCACCTTTAAGGCTTCCTATAATCTGGGTTCCTCTTTTCCTAACTGCATTTCTCTTTATTCCCAAAAGGCTAGTCTTTGTTTTCTCAGAACGTATCATAATCATTGCCATACCTCCAATTATTAAAAAAAGATGGTCTTTGAAAAATGAAATCAAAACAATACATAAACTACAGAAAAAAGAAAATAATATTTTTGCTGATTCTCACTATGCAGAAATAACCAGTGTAATATAGCCTCACTTCTGTGTGTGCATGTTTGTATATGTGGTTGTACCTAGGTAGGTTATATTCTGAACCCTGATTCTTTTCACTTAACAATATGGAATAGACAGACATCTTTCCATGTCAGTAAATATAGATCATATCATCATTTGATATGCTTAGTATGGTATTACATATAATATAGTCTATTGATGGACTGTATGGGTTAACTACTGCTGCATAACAAATTGCCCCAAACTTTTTAAAATAATAATTTTTAAAAATATTACTTACATATATATAGACATATACATATAACTATATATATATTACATGCCTTTAGGTTAGCTGGAGTTTGGCTGACCTAGGCTAGCCTCAGCTGGGCAGTTCAACTTAAGCTCAAAGCTGCTCTGTGTATAGACTGGGAAGGCTGACTCTCCCCATGTGTCTCTCATCCTCTTTCTGGGACCAAGGGGCCGACTGGGGCCATGCTTTTCTTATGAAGAATATAGGAATGAACACAAGAGGAAAAGCAGAAATACTTGAGGTCTCTTAAAGTCTAGGGTTAAGGTCTAGGTTTAATGTCACTTCTGCCCACACATCGTTGGTCAAATAACATCATATGGCCAAGTCCAAAGTTAAGGAATGGGGAACCAGATTTTGCTTATGATGAGGACATGTGCGTGCAGATTGTGGTGAAGAAATGAGACCAGCAGTTGGATCTACCACATAGATGATTAGTTTTGTTTCCAATATTTTATTGTTAGGAGCCATTTTTAACCTCTTTGAGCATACACTTTGTCTACTTGTCCAATTATTTTGGGATAAATTTCTAAAGTCAAATTACTACATCAAAGGACATATGCATTTCAAATACTGATGCACATTGTCTAACAGTGTTCCAAAAAGATTGTACAGTTCTAGAAATTGTGCAAGACAGTGCTGGTTTTATCACACTGTTGCCATTACTAGGTTTTGTCAATTAAAAAATCTTTGCCCATCCTGATAGAAGAAATGTGATATCTTGATTTGTATTATATTTTTTTATTACAAATGAGGTAAGGAAATGTTTTATGTTTGTTGGCCTTTTATATTCCTTTTTGTCAATGACCTCTTCATGCCTTGTACCTAAAATCACTCTTTTTCAAATAAAATCAGATTTTCACAAATCTAGGATGAAGTCACAACTAGCTCTTTTGAACTCTTGTGGAATTCTGTATGCTATGGCCTCACCACCATCCCCTCTCCTAAGGCAGAATACAATTAGCTGAGTCGGCAAAAGGCAAGGCATTGGGGGGGTTCATGTCCTTCATTTGACTGGGAAAAACCACGGATGTGAGATGGCTCAGGCAGTCGGAGCCTGACTCGGTCTGCTGTGAAGGACGCCAGTTCCTGCCCCGAATGATGCTGACTCAGAAGGAAGAGGCCTGCTACAAAATCACCATTATTTTCTTGATGCCAAGAGAAAATTCCTCTCTAACCAGTGCCATGGGACATCCAGATGATTTCTAGTGAAGGGGATCTTTCTTTAAGTGTATTCACATCTAAAATCACAGTCCCAGTTGGTAGGTTCTGGAAGGAAAATGGCAATTCTAAATCTTTCCAGTGTGGCTGGAAATGCTTTGAACTCAGGAAGGAATGTCAAGCGTTTCTTCCTTTCCATCATTGTGCCTTCTTTGGTACAGCTTGATAGGAAAACTGAGTGTCTGGGAGACTGGAATGGTGGGGCTGGAGACTGAATGGTATGAGATAACAATGATAATAGATTATACTGATATAGCACTCAGTGCTTGTCACCACTGTGAACACTTTACACACATATATGAGCTCATTTAATCCTTGCAATGACCACATGAAATAGGTATTATTATTATTTCTGTTTTACAGCTCAGAGGAAACTGAGGCAGGAAGAATATTTTGCCCAAGGACCTCCAACTAGCAAATGGTGGAGCCAGGGTTCAAACTTGGGTAATCTGGCTGCAGAGTCAGTGCTTTTAATCACTTTACTAGAATTTCCCCAAATGCACAGCATTTCTCAAAGTGGATTCTAGGGAACACTGATCCTGCAGAGTGCTGAATGCAGGAAAAAGGAAATCTTGGGTTGAGATTAATAGGTCTCCTCCGTACATATTAGGGCCTATCAGGCGTCCTCAAACTACATGGAGTTTGAGGCCACCGCAGGCCACATGCAGGTGTTTTTGCCCGTTTGTTTTTTTACTTCAAAATAAGATATGTGCAGTGTGCATAGGAATTTGTTCATAGTTTTTTTTAAACTATAGTCCGGCCCTCCAACGGTCTGAGGGACAGTGAACTGGCCCCCTGTTTAAAAAGTTTGAGGACCCCTGGCCTAGACTATGCCAATCTAAATGGCAGATTTTAAAGAAGTAAGTTAACCATGCAGCATTTACCAATCATATTTGAATTTTTAAAATAGTTTTTCACAAAAGATTGTAAAGAAGCAGTACTTCACAGACCATGGGTTGCTAAACACTGGTATACGGGGCTTTGGAGTCAGACACACAGGGGCCCTTGGGAGCTGGCTTGCATCAGCTTGGGAAAGCCAACTGTCAAATTTTCAGGAAGTTTGAAAGCTGGTTGTTAAACTAAGCCATTATTAACATTTTTATTATATAAACTTTAAATGATATTACAAAGGTATTGAATACTCAAAACTTACCATTTTCTAATTATTTTACTATACTTTAATATAATCTGTGCTCTTAAGGTTGTTTATGTCTATTGTATCTATGTGGTAGAAATATTTGTGTGTCCCTAAGCATATAGAGTGCCATCATCTTGGTAGCTTGAAATCTGCCAAGGTAAGGGTATTTACATCACACAAATTGGTGAAAGTTCTAAGTCAGGGTTCATTTGAGGGAGGGAGGTCTGTCTTTAGAGAACTGGATGTTGAAGGAGCTCAGGAAATTTCACCCCAAAATATGACTCCTTGGTATAAAGAGCATTTTGAATTAAAGGCCATTAGAGAACAACAGGCCCTTGGAAGGGGCTTTCCCTCGATCTGCTTTCCCTCCATCCCAGATGGACCCATCAAAAGACCAATGGATTTCCTTCCCTTTTATCTCACAAAGTTGAAAGAAAGAAAATCAAGAATGCAACCAGACCTGGCCCAAATCATTTTAAACTTAATACCTATCTCTCAGGTTAATTTACAAGTCAATCTGTTTCCCCCATCCATTCATTCTCCCAAGTATCTATTTATCCTTCCTGGCAACCATCTATTGTCCCTTAACAGAATTACCTCTACTCCTCATCTCCCTTCCCCTCTAAAACACAGGTATAAAGATATCTGGATCCCACTGGCATATTGGGTAATCACTCTGTGATTCTCCCTGTGTGCACAGTAAATAAACCTCTTCCTCTTATTAATCTGCCTTAATTGTGAGTTGATCTTTCAGTGAACTTTCGGGGACAGGGGAAGTCTCCCCTCACCCCACAATGTTAAACCAGCACACCATTGCAGACATATATGCTTAAACAAACTATTGACTCTTTAAGTGTGATGTGGGGAAAAGGATTAATTTTTGAGCTTTGGTCCTCTGTTTCTTAGGATTGTTGTAAGGGTTACATAATCTAGATTGGGTTAAAGCAGTGGTTCCCACACCCGGGCTGCACATCAGAGTCACTACAGACGTCTGAATGCTACTCAAGACCTACAGCACTAGAATCGCCATGGAGCACCCAGGGACTTTAAACAAAGCCCTCCTGGACACATTGTTGCTTATGGCCCACAGACCTGGACTTGGGAACAAGTGGTTAAATCTACCAGTAGAATAGAATCAAGAGATTTCTGGACTAACCAATGAAGAGTTATATTTGTCTTTCAACTCCAGCATAAACAGCAAGCATAAAATCGAGATATCTCTTTCTGAAGCATGACTTGTTACAGGGTTGGGACAGAGAAAGGTCGCTTTACATCCCAGTGCTACTTTGTATCTGTGATCCTCGACAAGTAACTCAGCAAGGATAGGACTGTTTCTCTAGGCCACCCAAAGGGTGCAGAAATTACTCAGTGATGAAAACCCACTTTGTCATGCTCTTTACTGTGCTGAGTTCTTAGCTGTCTTGTGTCCAAATCTTTACAGTGAGGCCAAGACACCAGGACAGCTGCAAGCTGCTCTAACCTCCTTGTTCATTGTTCATGTCTGAACAAGGCCCGCAGCAAAGCTGAGACAACATATCAGACTGCTGAGTCTGACAGGCCAGACTCTACCTCCCTCTCTACCCAGCGCAACTCGACTATCAAATAGGTCAGACCATCAAACTAGTTTTGGTTCAATCTAAAATGTTTTATTTTATTTTATCTGGTTGTAAAATCAAAGAATGTAAGAGATCATCATCATCATCACAAAAAGATTTCTTTCCCTCAATCCTCTTCAACCCCACTCCACCTCCCCAGAGCCAACCTCTTTTAACTTGTTGAACAGTTTCTGTTTTAAATTTTTCTTGTGGTCACTTTTGCATTCCTAAATAATATGTTTATATTTCCATTTTTTGATGCATCCATTTAGACACTATCTGTGATTCCCTTTCTTTGTGAATGAAGTGGGTTTAGTTTACTTACACTACCCCAACCTTCCCAGCATCTACTACTATTCTTATTTCCACAGTGTAAATATTTTTTGTGTGTACTTTGATTACATACTCCACCAACACTAGATTGTGTTTCAGGTTCTCACTTCGAAAGAAAAATTTGAGAGCTCTTACTCTCCCCTCTGCTTATCCTCACCTATCCTAACCCTCCCAGCTAATGTCCTCTGTCTTTCTGTGTCATTAGGGCTAAAGGGACTTCCTTGAGGTGTAATCTGCCCCACCGTGGCTGCCTTTTTGAGATTCAATGGATGCTGCGATCTTTCTTGTTCAGTGTATTCAGGATTGTCCTTGAATGTTGATAACATAAAGTGGCAGGAAACAGCAGAATTTTGAATTCCCTCAGGTAATTTAATGAAAAGAAGGAAAATGTAGGATTCCCCCCCCATCACCGGAGTTGTCTCATTAAACCAAACACCACAGAACAGCAGGAGGAGCCAGGGCAGACAAAGGTATAAGGGGAAGAAATGGTTTCAGGATCCCCAGCAGGAGGCTCACTGGAGGCACTCACACTAATGAGAGAAAGACCTGGAGCTCATTCGTGCTGATGCGGCCTCAGCTCCTCTTCCAAAGGGTGAGATGGGCCATTTGCTTTCAGAAAACATTCCTAAGACAAACCACACAAAAGGGTTTGTTCTTTCTATGACCTTTACAGTAGAGATAGGGAGAAAAATACCACTTAAAATCTGTACTGTCACTTGTTATAAAACTCTATAAAAAAGTTATCAAGATTTCTCATTAGCTAACATGTTTCTAATTATTAATATTAGTAGTTTATGTAGCTATGTGTTTAAGGAATTTTTGGTGTTATTCATAATTTTGTCCTTGTTTCCTTACCTATTATTTCATAAATAAAATATTAAAATGTTTTAGAAAAAATTTATATTGACTTTTTTTTTTCCAGATAGGGTCTCACTTTGTTTCCTGGGCTAGATTGCAGCTCACTGAAACCTCAAACTCCTGGGATCAAGCAACCCTCCCGTCTCAGCCTCTGGAGTAGGTAGGACTCCAGGTGTGTGCCACCATGGCTGGCTAATTTTTAATTTTTTATAGAGATAGGGAACTTACTATATTGCTCAGGCTGGTCTCGAACTCCTGGCTCCCAAAGTACTAGGATTATGGGTGTGAGCTACTATGCTCAGCCTGATATTGACCTTTATAAAGAAGTTTTAGTATGTCTGTGCAAGCAGTTTTCACACTTACCAATACAGCAGGATTAGCCTTTGCCAATTTTAAAATATACCAGAGATGCTCTACATTTAAAAAAGTATCAACATGCTAGTCAATTCAAAACTGTTTAAATGGGGATATGTTGACTAAATGACCCAGCCATATGCAAACTCAGGGTTTTTCTGTGGGCTCAGAAACCATTTGTTGGTCTAAGGCTTTGAAATTTTAAAACATCACAGTAGTTGAGAAAGAAGAAATATTTAAGCATATACTAATGATATGTAAGCGGTTTCCTAATTCAGAAGGGCCAAAGTAATTCATAGATAATAAGTAAAGCAGAGACATGCTATAGTATCATTGGTTGATTATAATAAACTGATAGCCGAGATTACTGGCCAGTAGATGGTGCATTCATTTATTTATTCAACTCCCGCTTTATGCCAGTGCACAATACAGTATTTAATAAAACAGACAAAAATCCCTATCTTCCTGGAGTTTACATTCTAGTAGAAGGAGAAAGAAACTGAAAAAGCTAAAGTGGTAAAGCATATAGTATGTTAGAAGGCAATAAGTGCTATCAGAGAAATAAAGGAGGAAGGGGGTTTGGGAGTGTGAGTGTGGGTTTTACAACTTTAAATTGGCCGGTCAGAGAAACCTCATTGAGAACATGATTTTTGAACCTGGACCTCAAACAGGTGAGAGGTGAGTTATGTGGCTGTCTGGGAACAGACTTTTTAGGCAAAAGGAACAGCCTCAGTCAGAAATGTGACTGTCAAGTGTGTGGAACAAGAGGAAGGCCAGCATGGCTGGAGGTGAGTCAGCAAAAGGAAATGTAGTAGCAGGACATGGCTCAGAGAAGTGGGCGATGGGGCGGCGCTTCGTAGGCAAATGTCAGGGCTTGACATGACCTTACGGTTTCTTCTGGAGTTTCATTAAGTGAGATGGAGGAAGGCAGCAAGAACAGGATTTGGGGAAAGATCAGAAATTCAGCTTTGAATATGTTTTGAGATTGAGATGCCTATTAGACATCCAAGGAGAGATGGTATGCAGGCAGTTGGCAATGAGAGATTGCAGTGGACGCCAGAGAGCTGGAGATATGCCTGTGGGAGACATTAATCTCTAGGTATTTAAAACCATAAGACTGGATGAAATCACCAAGGGAGGGAAAGAAAAGATATCCCAGGACTAAGGTGCCAACCTGTAAAAGGTAAGGAGGAACAACAAGGGAAATTGAAGAGTGGCCAGAGCGGAGGGAGGAGAGTGGGGAAGGCCAGTGCCCTACTGCAGGCTGCTACAACAGAGCACCTTAGACTGAGGGGTCTATGAACATAGAAAGGTATTTCTCACAATCTAGAGGCTGAAGGTCCAAGATCAGGGTGCCAACATGGTCAGGCTCCTGTGAGCGCCCTCTTTTAGGCTGTAGACCCCCAGCTTCTCGTTGTACCCTCACTTGGTGGAAAGAGGGTGAGAGAGCACTCTAAGGACACGAATCCCATCCATGAGGGCTCCACTCTCATGACCTAATTACTTCCCAAGGGCCCCACTTCCTAATACCCTCATATTGAGAGTTAGGATTTCAACATACTGGCATAACTCATTTTATTGTGCTTCATAGACACCATGGTTTTTACAGATTGAGTTTGTGGCAACCTTGTGTCAAGTATGAATAAGTCCATCAGAGCCATTTTGTATCTCTGTATCAGCATTTCTTAGCAATATTTTAAAAGATAGTGCTATTTATTGCATACTTAATAGACTATGGTATAGTGTGAACATAACTGTAATATGAACTGGAAAACCAAAACATTGCATGACTTGCTTTATGGCGATATTTGCTTCATTTGGTGGTTTGGAACTGGAACCTGCAATATCTCCGAGGTATGCCTGTATGAATTTTGGGGGGACACAAATATTAAGTCCATAACACCAAGCAAAGTGTTTCAAGAAGGACAATGATTATCATCAAATACTGCTGGTAAGTCACGTAAAATGAGGGCAGAGAATTGGTCACTGGAATTAGCAACACGGAGTCCACTGGTGACACTGATGAGCAGTTTGAATGGAGTCGGGGGGGCACAGGCCTGGCGAAGGCGGGCTCAAGAAAGATTTGTACACAGTGTTCACAGTAGCCACAGCCTGGAAACAGCTCAAATGTTCACGGACACAGGTGATGGATAAACAAATCAGTGGTATTCCTTTTATCACATAGAATAGTACTCAGTGATAAAAGGGGATGGACTGCTGACACAAAACACAGTGAATCTCAAAACATGTCATGCCGAGAGAAGCCAGAAACCAGAGTACACACCGTATGGTTCCATTTGCTGTGGATTGAATGTGTCCTCTCCGAAATTCAGGTGTTGAAGCTTAACAGCCAATGTAATGGTAGGAACAAGTGGGGCCTTTAAGAGGTGATTAGACCATGAGGGCTGCTCCCTCCTGAACGAGATTAAGGCTGTTATAAAAAAGGCTCCAGGCAGCCTCTGGCTCTCTTGCCCTTCTGCTTCTGTCGTGTGAGGACATGGAGTCCCCACTCTCTGCAGAGGACGCAGCAACGAGACGCCATCTTGGAAGCGAAGAGCAGCCCTAACCAGACGGCTGAACCTGCCAGAGCTTTGATCATGGACTTTCCAGCCTCCAAAAATGTAAGGAAATACATTTTTGTTCTTTATAAATCACCCAGTCTATGGTATTGTTATAGCAGCACAATGAACTAAGACACCATTTATATGAAGTTTTAAAACAGGCAAAACAAATTTACAGTAATAGAAATCAGATGAGTGGTTGCCCGGGGAGGGGAGTGGGGCTAAATGCTGACTGCAAGGTGGCGCAAGGGAACTTTGTGGGGTGAAGGAAATGTTCTAAACATTAGCAGGGGGATGGTTTCATGGCTGTGTACATTTGTCAAAACTTTAAGTGATATACACTTAAAATGTGTGCATTTTATTGTTTATAGTTATAGCTCAAATAACAAGAAGAGAGTGACCACAAACTGTATTTGAGGGATTTCAGTGTAAGGGGGAAACTAGAAATGTGGCAGTAACGAGAGGGGAAAGTAAGGTCAAGAAAATGGTTTTAAGGTGGCAGAAATGGTTGTTTATCTGTGTGCTAACTGGGGAGCAGTGGAGGGGGCTGGGAGAAATGCTGAAGCAACATCTTTGAGAAGTCGGGGAAGAGGGGTTGGCCTCGGCCAGAGGTGCTGGAAGCTTCCCCACAGTCACAGGTGGGACGGCAAGGGAAGGACGTAAAACTTGGCAGGGAGCATGGGATGAGAACCCGTGGAAGTTCTCCTTTGATTGGCTCTATTTTCTCAGTGAAATAGGAAGCAAAGACTTTAGCTGACAGGAAGGATGAAGGAAAAGGAGAGTTATCAGGGAGAGTGGGAGACTGAAAGGACCAGGGAAAGAAGGAGTGATTTCTGTGTAACACGGGAACCACTTGAGATTAGAGATCATGAATTTAAGACTAAACTAATGAGCATGGTTGAGTGTTTCCATCTGTCCTCATTGAGCTGCACAGGGACAGTTATGGATTTGGATTAAGGCAGGATTGTAGTTTAGCCAAGAGTACAGAAAAGTGAGACAATGGAGTTGAAGCTATATCAAAAGGAGTGTTTATGATAACGGACTATGGATTTTAAGTTTGGCAAGGGGGGAAATGCAAACACGAAGAGGTGAGGGATAGTGGAAATGTGGTAAGAATCAATGGATTTTAGTCTTGGTTTCAGTTGAAGGATTGGTGGAATTGTGATACTAAAGAGAACGAGCTGAAAATGTAGGTAGAATGATACTTAAAAGTGAGATTAAGCAGCAGTCGAGGTTCTGAGTGATGGCCAATTCTAGATGACCACAGGAACAAGTGGCTGGGCAAGGCAGAGGGCAAGATTGATACGTGAGGTCAGTGAACTAAAAGGGCAGGGTACAATCATCCATCTCATCCACATGAGATACTGGTTCATCGACTGAGCAGGAGCAGTGTGGGCAGCAAGTTAGAAGCTAACATTTTTAAGGAATGAAAGTGAGTGAGCTAGGGGTAGTGGAATGATAGTGACAAGGTGGTGGTGTTAGTCTTGATGACAAGAGATTCAAGATGTAAAGGAGGTAGGAAGTGAGGGGTGGGAAGGGAGTGGTCTATGAGTAGCAACCAAAGGCAAGGAAATCACCCACCTCACATCCAACTCTGGGACATGAGTGGTGTAGGAGTGGATAGTCACCATTTAAGAGGGCTGCAGGGGAAGCTGTGACCACAGGAGAGCCAGGGATTTTGGATAGAAAAGGGAGATAAATGGAACTGCATGGAGATTGGAGATAGGGCATGCAGAATGAACTGGGAGAGCTGGGGTAACTGGCTTGAACAGGAATAAAGGGCATTATGAAATCAGTCCTGACGGTCCCAAAGCAGTGGTTTCAAGGCTGGGATTGTTGGCAGAGAGGGAGGGTAGGGTGTTGCCAGAAGTATGCAGAGTTCTTGGGCTTCCTCCTTCTATCTAAGCTTACTGGGTGGCCTGGTGGGTTCACTTCTTGCATCAACACTTTGCAAAAACAATTTCAGCTGCTAAGTTTTAAGAGTATATTTAAAAAACCTATCAAAGATCTATAAAATTATAGAAAGTTTAGCTAATAGAGGAAAAAGTCACTCATAATCCAATCACTGACAGATTTTGTTTCAATATTTTAGCATATGTAGGCTTTGTCTTGTATTAATAATTAGTGTAACCCTGAGTTACCTTGCTCTAACAGTTTTTATCACGAGCTTATGAGGACATGATACTTTTACTGAATGCATAATATTCCATGAAGTGAACATGCTATAGTTTACTTAACTGTCTCCTCTATTAATTGTTAGACTATTGTTGATTACCTCCATTTTTAAATAATTACAACTAACTCAGTGATGGAACATTTTTGTGTATACTTAGCTACACCTCAACTAAATGAATGTAAATTGCTCCATGTTGGCCAAGATGTTAAGACAATATATAAAAACTGTACTGGAAAGGTCAAATTAGTTACTTAGGTATTTTATTAGTGCTAAGCTTATTCATCATTCTGATTGGAAAAGTTTAACTTTATAGCAAGGAAACATGCAAAATCATGAAGAAACTTTCTCTCTTACCATGACCCTCTAGTGTATCAGTACAATAGGAGTGCCATCTTCCATGGTGACATTCAAGCAGGAAGGCATTAAGGAGTCCCAAGACATGTTAAAAACTGCTGCTAAGTTCCCCGTCTCTCCTAATGCTGGCAGTTATATATGGGTCCAGAGCACTCTTAAAGACCCAGAGCTTAATGAGGTCATTGCAAACTTTTTCTTTAAGGCTCAGAAGTCATTCATTAGCTGAGTTATTTTGCAGCTCAAGGGCAGAGTTTAACCATCTTTGGCTTTAAAGAGTTCTGTTTGCACATTTCTTCTGGTCTTATTAAAACTCTAAATGGAGTTGATAATCAGCTACAAAGTTTCAGTTTACTAATTCTCTCTATACAAGGAACTAAATGTTAGGATTCAAGATGTCAGTTTCATATACGTAAATACTGTACCCTTTAGAAATGTAGGTTAAGTTTTAGTCAATCTTGTCTTTATAAAAGGAGCACTTGCAACTGTTGAGCTCCACGTTTAAAGAAAACATAGTTCTTGTAATCTGTGTTCTGTCCTGCGTATCTTTTCTGCCATGACCGGTAATGCGCTGTGTGAGGAAATGTTCTACCTATGATATTAGCTATCTCTGATCCCCATGGTAGCTGTTCTTTCTTGCCTGCAACTAAACATACTTTACTTTCCCTGAGTAGGTTTTCCATACAGGCTACAAATTTTATTTAAATTTGTTTCACTCAGAATTTACCTCTGTCATTCACTCCCAGGTGTAAGAGTAAACATGTATTCTATATACTATTATTAACAACTTGCTACCCATATAAACCTTACAGGGCCAGTTACAACAAGCTATGCAATATGCCAGGAGTTGGAAAACTTCTTTGGTAAAGGGAAAGCTAGTAAATGTTTCCAGTTTGTGGGTCAACCTATTGCAACCAACCAACTCTGCCTTGGTAGTGCAAAAGCAGCTATAGATTATATGAAAATGAGTTAAGTATGGCTGTGTTCTGGGAAAATTTCATTTATCAAAATAGGCAACAGGGTGGATTTGGCCCTGGGCTATATATAGTCTCTCAACTCTGCATTAGACAGTGCTTGGCCTCAGGTTCTCGCCAATCTTGCCTTACATCACAAATTGGTCTCTCTTAGCAAGTGTAGATTACATTTGTAAGCTATTTTCCATTTTCCCAAGTGATTTAAAGTGTGGCTGAAATTCTATGATAGTGCTGCAAACTTGACATGTTTTTGTTATTCTGCTACACAGAAAAATCTGAATACCTGGACATTTTGGGTATGTGCTACAGCCTAGGAGTTTAAATTACAATTTCTGGCACAGCCAGCTGATGCTAAGTGGTTTACCATCTCGTTATAATTTCTCCTGCTGAATGCTTGATAGCTTGTTTGGTGATACTCTTATGGACTGATCTCAAATCAATAACTTCACACAACACATTTTAGATATTCCATTTGAAGAAGCGAGAGGTAGAATGCTAAAGGACACAGCCGGGCCACATTGGTTAATCTAGACTAAGTGATTAAAAAAACTAACAACTCCGCGGAACCAGCATTCTCTCCCCTCCCCACCCCACACAGGAATTATTTCAAAGTTAAACTACAGCTTCCTGATTTAAAGTGTGCTCTGTAGCAGTTGTGGCTACTTAGCAGAACACTTTGTATAATGTGTAGACCCGAGAGAGTTCTGTTTTTTGGGAACGCTCCTCCCGAAGTGTTCTCTTCAGAACACGCTGTTCTATATAAAGATGACTATCATACTTGGACGAACCCCACACATTACAACAAAATGACGCTAGTTTTCACAAAGGAAAATAGGATAAAAATGTATTTTCTCAATGGGAATGAAACCCCTGCGACGGAGTAAATTGTTACCTATAAACGGCCATCTACCACAGCATGTAAGGGCACTGTACTTGTCATTGTCAAGGGCTATGAAGTATTTATTTTTCACAAGTTTAAAGTTCTTCCAATTGAAGAGCTAGCATTTGGACACTCAAGTTCTCAGGAAATGCTCAGATACACAAATTAGAATGTCCTGACCCAGGAAGGCTAACTGGGAAGAACGGAGACCCACTAACTATGGCGGCCTAGTTATGACCAGAACAGAATCAAGAGTAACCGGGTGAAAATCCCATGAAAACCAAACGAGTTTTGAAGAGAAATACTTTTTTAAGGAGTAGGAAACATTTGTTATTCACTTACAAAAAAACAAAAACAAAAGATTTGATGGCTTTTGGTCACTTAAAAAATCCATTAAATCTTTTGGGCTTCCTTATTTATCACCCTAACCTACTCAAATTTGTACAGAAGCCGTTCAAGACAAAATTTAAAGTACTTTAAACTGTATTATCAGTGTCACTCCTTTCTAGTAATGGTCTGAATCCAAATCCATGGTGAAAACTAGCTGGCTGGTTTAACCCAGTGACAACAGAAGTCATGCTTATGAAGGAAGAATAAAGACTTACAGTCTTAAGACCACCATTTAAAAGTTTTCTGTCCAAACCCCCATTGCCGTAAGTCCAGTTTTCTCTGAAGACCAAAAGAAATTTTTTTGATACATATTTTGCCATTTTAAATATTAATTTCCTCATTCATGAGCTAGGGTAATAATTACTATCTGATGAGGTTGACACTTCTTAAACTGATGTAATGTAGATGCCCTATAGCCTTTGGTCCTTGAATGTATAATGATGATGATACTATCACCCAACATTTATTGAATGTTTTCTATGTGCTAGGCACTGATCTGAATACTTGAAATGTATTAACTCATAAATTGGCACGTTCATGGAAGGAGAGAAGGGTTAAGGAAAGTGACTAAGATCATACAGCAAGTAACAGCTGAAGCCAGGGTTGGAACCCAGGCGCTGACTCCACAGCTTACACTTCTGAACATTATGGTAAGCTGCCCCGTGCATGTCTCATTTTGACAAAGAACCAGCAGAGGCATGTGGCCCACCTCTCCTTAAAATCCTCATTTTCTTACAAATGATTCCTTTGTCAAGGGACTTGTTTTAAATGCTTCTGAGTTTTCAAAAGGCCTTAATATGTTGAAATATTTTATAATGCTAAGAGTTGTTTGATACATTTTATTGATGATTTTTCATTTTGCATTTTCAATTGAATCAATAATTATAAATGATACAATTTTACAGAGTGATAAGTATATTAACCGTTACATGTTTAACCTGTGCACATAAATCTAGTTTGAAAAAGGTAGTAGTAAATAAGTACATATTTATCCCAATCTTTAAAAATTTTTACAAAACATAGGATAAAGGTATTGAAATTAGATTTTCTGGGCAATACTAGAAATTTATATGGCTATAGAATGTTCACAGAGAGAGAAGGAACTACAAAACGAGAACTATAGGTATGCCAGATAGGACAATCAACGAAGCTGTCCTCACACATGATTTGTATGAGAAGGCTGATGCTTTCTTCTGTATTTTAGTCCCTTATACTTGCTCTTTATTATAACCTGATATTCTAGCAAATAATACATTAAACACTACTCCTCAGAGAGGAATCTGCAATAAAATGTATACTACCTTTTGTTACTAGTTTAATAAAACATTAACCAAATACCTATCAATTATTACTGTTTAAAATTTATATTAAGAAACTTATTAAAAACAAGATCTGTTTCAAATATAGACCAATTGAAATTATTTTCAATATAGCTAAACTCAATATAGGGGTTACATTTGGCTAAATCTGTCTGAGCAGACTTCTAGGAATATGATTATGCAGGTAGATGGGTAGGATCAGCTGGTTCCCTTCTGCAGGTGAACTACATCCAATTTCCATGTGCTTCTCTCTTATTGAGGATTCACTAGGAAAGGATCCAATCCCTCATCCATTTGCTCACATAAAGCCTGCTCCCTCCTGCTGGCCCACTCTACTCCCACATTAAAAATTGCAAGTGAGTTGTGCTTTTATGGCTTTTTCACTGGAGAACGTAAGTTTGAGTTGATTTATTCAATGTGAGGATCACAGTGAGAGAACGTGGATCTTTCTTATTCTTGTAAACTGTGATCTTTCCTTTCAAGGTTTCACCTGTAAAAGAAAGGCAAAAAAATGTGATTAGGAATTCAAGGAATACCATCTAGCAGAAAAGTAAATTATACCTAGGCACTTCCTTTGTAGTGACGTGCCACTACTTAACTTTTAAATGACTTTCTAAGTTAATAATCTTAGGTTTTTAGAACAGTTTTATGTTTCATTAATTTCTGAATGAAGCAGGAACCACATGCCACAGGCGTCAAATCCTTGTGAAAGAGTGAGCAAGTCTAGTGGTCATGGAGGTGTGAGGATGCAGTTTTACTGGACTTCTGAATGTAAAAAACTATCGTAGGTTCTGGGCGTCTAAAAAAAAATCAAGACATGGTCCCTGCCTTCAGACAGTTCATGGTCAAGGGTGAAGAGAAGAAGCTCTACCAACAATTACACAATAGGCATGTGTTTAAAGTGTGCTGGAGGTGAGAAATGGGGATGGTTGGAAGGCAGTAAAAGGCAAGGTAGCACAAGAATTAATGAATTAGGACTAAAGTAATGGTTAACCAGGCTTGAAGAGTGTACCTGTAACGGCATTTGAGGGAGAGAAAACATGTAGATTGTAGATTGATACTGAGAATTTTTTCTTCTGTGAAAATTTAGAGAGAGAGAGAGAGAGCCTTGGGAATGGTACTTTGAGGAACTGAAAATTAGTTAGCTCTTTTGTAAATGTTCTATTCAACCCTTAGTGTAAGAGTCAAAATGGAAATGTTCTATGGTGCTTATGAATTAGGTTATCAAATTCTTTATTTCAGGTTCAAAGGATATACCTATGAGTTCTATATATTCCTCAGTTTAGAAATATAGCCACAGTCAAGATGAATTAGTAATGAATATTTCTGTTAAATTTTCAAAGAAAAAATTCTCAGTATCAATATTAAAACATCTAAAAAATTAAAAGAACATAATTGCCTATATAATCTGATACTGTTATTTTCATGTCTTAAAATACAATTAAAATATCTTTTCCATAATCTTAATTTCAAAGATTTCAAAAGGGTGCACCCACACTCCTTTAAGTTAATTAAATAGCATGAAGGGTCATGGTAATATGTAATTCACACTGCTGAACTCTCTTCAATTGTTCAGCCTAACTGAAGTGCCAAGGCAGTAGCTATAATACCAGAATGGATCACAGTAATTAATCAACGTCAAATAGATATAAAATGACTGATGTTGTTAAATGTGTATACTGTGGTTAGAGCTGCAAAGAACACTCTATGGAGCGGAGCTATACCAACTTGTTTTTATCTTCGACAGACGGCTATTAGTATACCACAAAGCAGTGTTGCAGTTCAATCAAGAACAAAATTGATTTCATTTCATTTCTGCTATAGTGTGTTTTCTAGAATTAATTTATTCCAGAGTAATAAAATTTCACTTCCCCAGAAGGGGAAAAGAAAAACACAATAAATCATTATTATTGCTATTATAAGTTAAAAAAATGAAAGAAAAAAAATACCCCCAGATTCTCTATCATATAAAATGCTTACCATGTACTATAACATAAAGAGAAATAAACAGCCTAATTTTATATTTTCACAGCCAAATCACATGAAAAAATATTTGAATTTTTCAAGTAAAAACTGCTCTATAAGTTTGTACAATAAAACTGTGCATTATTTTTAAGGGGGAAAAACTTCCTAAATTTATTTATTAAAAAAAATTTTTTTTTTAAGGAGACAGGGTCTTGCTGTGTTGCTCGGGCTGGACTTGAACTCCTGGGCTCATGTGATTCTCATGCCTCAGCCTCCTGAGTAGCTGAGACTACAGGCCTGAATTTAAAGTGTTTTCTTACTCCTTTAAAATACACAGCCTGGGAGGCTGGTCCTTTATTCTCACAATGTTTGTAGTGATCAAATGTTTACAGTACTTCTTCTGGAACTATTTTTAGGCCTAGGTTGTCAACAAAAGCAACAACGAAAAACAACAAACCCCAAAACTAGGCTCATTATTTTATAGTTCCAGACTGCTTTTAGCCAAATGTAATATGGCCAAATTCTTATTATTTTACCCAAATTCTTAGTCTGAGAAAGTCTCTATTCACATTGTCTTTTCCTGCTTTCTAAATAGCAAGTCTACCATCAAGGATAGATTTACTATTACCAAAAAAGACTTACCATTACTGAAGATATTTACATACACAACCAATCTAGGCCAAGTAACTGTATAATTATGTTTACAACGTTTTACTTATTAAAACAAATATTGTCTTATTGCCTTTTGGACATTAAAATAAGCATTACATACACAGTAAATTTTCCCAACTAGACTCCCAGTTTTAATTTTACCTAAAAGTATAGTATATAGTATAATGATAAACTTTTAGATTAAACACAACTATATATACACACAACTTTATCCTCCCAAGATAAATCTGAACACCACTCTGCTCAAGTATGATGACATTTCTGAGAACATCAGAGTTGGTAACATGGGCCTACCAAGATCTAGCAACTAACTAAATGCCCTTGGCTGGCATAATGTTATCCAAGTTGAGGATTTCAATGACAATGTATGTTATTGTACTTATTCATTTATTCAGCAGAATATATTTATAATATGCCAAATACTATATCAGATCAAGAAGGAATGAAAGAGGCAAATGACTCACTTTCTATTAGAACTCTTTATCAGTATGCTAGAACTCTTTATCTAGTATGCTAGAACCTCCAGCATACTAAAATGTTATAACACAGATGTATGCATGAATTTATCTGGGAGAACAAAGAAAGGAGTAATTCATTTTCTGAGGACAATAGAGAAAATTTTATAGAAATGAGCTGGGCCATAAAGGGTAAGTTGGAATTCATCAAATGGAAGAGGTCAAAATAGCCTTCTAGGGAGAAGAATATCTTGGACAGAAGCAAGGAGGGGAAAAAAAAGGATGGGAAAGTTAGCGTTACAAATGAGTAGTCTGTATAGCTGGAACATATGGGCTTATCTGGGGCTGTGAAAGGGTAGGGTTAGAAATGATGAAAAATGATGGTCAGACTGCCATGGGCCACTGGGTTTCTTCAGTCTGTGGATTATAGCTTTTATCAAATGTAAGAATATTTTGGTCATTTTATCAAACGTATTTTCTGTCCCCGCCCTCTCTCCTTACCTCCTTCCCTCACCCCCAGCTTTTTCCCAAGAACTCCTATTATTATATAGTTAGGATAGAGTGCTTGATACTTTCCCATAGGTTACTGTGGATGCGTTTAAAAAAAATCATTTTTTTCCTCTCTCTGCTTCATGTTGGATACATTTTATTGCTATATCTTCAAGTTCACTGACCTTCTGCCATTAATTCCATTCAATATTTTCACTTCAGATATTATAACTTCCATCTCTAGAAGTCTCATTTGCATTTTAAATCTTCTCAGAGCCTCCTCACTATATACATATAAATGTAGTTTGATATTTGCTTTAACATGTTTGTCTGCTAATTCCATCATTTCTGGGTCTGATTCTATCAACTGATACTTTCCTGTACTCAGTGTTTGATTGAATGCTGGACACTAAGAATTTTATGTTGCTGAATGTCTGAGTTTTGTTGTTTTCCTTTGTTGCCACTAAGTTACTTGTGGTTTAGTTTTTTTTCCTTTGGAGGCGTGTTTTTAAGCTTTAAGGAGCACCCAGATAGCCTTACTCTAGGGATAGTTTATTCCTACCAAGAAGGCATGGTCCTGCTGGAATCTCTATCCAAATAGTCCTAAAGAATTCTGCCCTCTAGGTGTTTGAAACTTGAATACCTTGCTGCCTGTGTGATCTCTGAGAACTGTTCAGTACATAGTTGCCCCAGCTCCTTTGCCTGGCCTATACACATCTTAGTATGCATGTAAAACTCAAGGGGACTTCCTATGTAGATTTTTTGAGCTCTTTTTCTGATTAGCTTGTCCTCTTCAGTACTCTGGCCTGAAACTTCTAGCATCTATTCATTAGCACCACCATTAGAGGCTTAGCAGGGTAGAAAAAAGTGTTATTTACTTATAGGACCCTTTCTTTAATAACCACAGCTAAGAAATGAGTATATTTTTACTTTGAAATCTTCCTTTCAAATCTTCAGGTTGTGATCTTTAAGGGGATTCTAATACTTTGTGATGTATTGGTCTTACTATTTAAATACTAGTGCATGCACCATGGCAGTAGAAGAAATACAGGTAGTGCCAGAGGCAACATTTGAGTCACAGACTTCCTTCACGGTATTCAAAAAAGCTTAATAGCAAACTATGAACCAATTACTCTAAGGAATACTAAGTAAAGAACATTTAGGATTTCAAAATGTCACTAGTCTTTAAACAATATTTTGTTGTAATTATGTAGGAGAAAATTTTGGGTATCACCAAACTCAAATGCTATCTTAAATCACCCTCAAGATTAAAACATGAACTAATACTTAGTACTGACTTTAAAATTCTAGCATTAAGATGGCAAATGGTTACAATGAAGAAGAAAGTAACATTTTCAAGATTACAAACATCAATCCAAATACCAGAGGTACTCAAAAACAAAACAAACAAAAAATGAGGATTTAAAAGGACTTCATTTCAGTTTTGCTGTGTTCAAGCTTTCTGGAGACAGAGAAAATGACACCATCAAGGTTTTATTTCCATAGCACTTGCAATTTCAAAGTGAGAAAATGACAAGGCTCTATTTTAGTGATGTTTATTTGCATCTATTCAATTTATGCATCAACAGTAAAATCAAAGCTGTATTAGGATTTTGTGTAATATTTTAAACATATAGATATTAATATGATCATATGGAGCTCCCACTCAGCTTTGTCAAATTTTAACACATTAACTGCCAGGTGAGTTGTATTTTACTCACAAAAGTTTTGAGCCCAAGGCCTTGTGAAGCAAAACCTGGTCAAAACCCTGCAGCTGGTTTGTGAAAATCTTACTTGGTGATATTGTTACAATTAATACTTACGAATTCTAAAAACATGGATTAAATGAATAGACGTCAATAAATTTCATTTTTCATTAAACTTTTCCTTAAGTTAGAAAGGATCTTCTTGTTTTTGACGTTTTTATTCTATTTTTGTAAAAAAAACACCATGGCCCCAAAGAAAAAAATTTTATTTTCTACTTTGCTGTCAATGTGTTAATATTCTGCCATAGTTCCTTCCAGAACTATAACAGTTCTTTTCTTTTATGTTTTTCACATGACATTGAACCTTTTTTGTAGCCTGCCACAATCCTATTTCTATCCTTCCTCAGAAGTAACCACTATGCTGAATCTAGTGGTTATCATTCTTAAGTGCTGCTTCATACTTCTTCTATATATGTGTATGGATGGTTGTTTCACATGTTTTTAAACTTTATATAAATGCTATATTGTAGGAGCCATTCTGCAGCTTTCTTTTTGTTCAATGTTGCTTTTGATAGACACATACATATAACTTATCTGCTCTAGAGATTTTATTCTATACAGCTACCGTATTTATCCACCTTCTGCTGATGGACATTAAGTTGTTTCCAGTTTTTCACTTCTACAAACCATACCATTATGAAGATTTCTATATACATGTGGTGGGAGACACTGAGAATACAGGCCTAGGGGAAAAATTGCTTGACATCCATGTTTAACTTGATGGTATCAAAATGTTCTCTAAAGTTTTACCAATTAAAAAAACCAGCAAAAGAATATGAAAGTTCCACTTGGCTCCGTTACTGCCAGCACTTGGCATTGCTAATCTTCATGTATTTCCCCCCAAACTGAAGGATGAGAAAGAGCATTTCATGGTTTCAGCTAGCCTTTCCCTGAGTTTCTAGTAATGATGTTTTTTTTTCATTGATGCTTATTGTACATTCAGCTTTCCTGCCCTCAAGAGGCTTTCAGTGAAGGTGGGACAAGTTTATTTGAACTCCAGTAAATAGTTTAAAAAAGATTCCATAATCAAATCCTAACTTTCTAAATGTCGAGGTACATAAGAACTGTAAGAACTAATGTAAGTAAACAATCAATGAGGTTAAAACAAAGGAATGCAGAATCTGACCAGCCCTTAAACACTGTAAGATGTGAACAGGTAGAGAGGAGATAGTGGAGAGAATTCTGACAAATATATTCTGAATACAGTAACTATCAAATGATACTCTCTTTAATTTATACTTCTATTGGTGATATTTCTCTTTAGTCACTTGGGGAGTGAAAATGTTTTGTTTTAGTTATATTTGCAACTTACTAAATGCTAGTTCCTGCCTAAAGAGAAGTTTTCTGAATTACTCTGTGGTACTTTAAGAGCTATATAATATTCCCCATTCATTTTAATTGGCAGAAATTATACTTAAATAAGAAATTCTTAAATTATCTTTTTTTGAGGGGGGCATAGTTTTGCGCTATTGCCTGGGCTAGAGTACACTGGCATCATCACAGCTCACAGCAACCTCAAATTCCCATGCTCAAGCGATTCTCCTGCCTCAGCCTCCTGAGTAGCTGGGACTATAGGCGCATGCCACCATGCCTGGCTAATTTTTTCTATTTTTAGTAAAGATGGGGTCTCACTCTTGCTCAGGATGGTCTCAAACTCCTGACCCCAAGGGATACTCTCACCTCAGCCTCCTAGAGTGCTAGGATTACAGGCATGAGCCACTGTGCCCGACCTTTAAAATTATCTTTAATTAAATGATATACCATTTAAAATTTATCTAAATGGTAAGCTTTAAGAACATCGTTTCTTAGCATCTGTTAATATTGCTTCAAATATAGTACACACATAAAAAGTGGTTAAGTATGAAATGTACCGAGTTCCTTAAGTGCTAAGTTTGAGAGTTATCTCTAACATTTCACTTTGACACTTCTTGTTTTATGTTTATTGTGAAAGTATATCCTCTGTCTTTGAAATGCGTGTTCTGGCTTGTGATTATCTTTCAAATTTTCTTCTAGAGCAATTTTTGTAAAACGGTGGGTAAGTCACAAATTCCTGTTATTTTTGAATATGAGTTCCACTGTAGAACCAAGGCAGTGCAGATGGTTTGAAATGTCAACAAAGTGTTTAGGAAAGATGTGGCTAATGAACGTACAGTATGTTGATAGTTTGAGAAGTTCCATTCTGGTGGTTTTAATCTTGAAAATGAGCCATGTGGGTGACCCTGAGACCAACGTGGATAATGATGAGCTAAAGCTGTAGTGGAAGTGAATGCATCTCAACCTACTCATGAATTAGCAGCAAGGTTTGACATTACTATTCCAACAATACTGGACCATTTCAAACAAATTGGCAAGGCAAAGCAGCTGGATAGATGGGTACCATATGAATTAAATAATCAGAAGAGAAATCGTCTTCAAGCTTGACTTTCTTTGCTATCATGACATAAAAGCCAACCACTTCTACAGTGTATTGTTACGTGTGATAAAAAATGGATTCTTTTTGACAATCACAAGCGTTCACACAATGGTTAGATGAAGATGAAGTGCCAAAACACAGTCCAAAACCGAATATTCATCATAACAGGCTAATGGTGTCTGTTTGGTGGTCCAGTGCTGGTGTTACCCACTACAGCTTCATGAAAGCTGGCCAATCAATTACAGAGGATATCTACTGCAACTAATTAGATGAAATGATGAGGACACTTGTAATTAAGCAGCCAAGATTGGTCAACAGAGACAGGCCATTCCTCTTACAAGACAATGTTCAATCACATGTTGCACACACAACGCTGCTCAAACTACAGAGTCTGGACTTGGAAACTCTCTGTCACTCACACTGTATTCACCAGACCTTGCATCAACTGACTACAACTTCTTCCAGGTTTTGAACCACTTCTTGCAAGGAAAAATATTCAATTCTCAACAAGTTGTGGAAAATGTCTTCGGAAATTTCATTATCACTTGCTCTCCAGGCTTCTTCACTACTGGCATAAACAAGCAAAACTGTGTCAACAGTTTAGGCATATACTTTGATTAATTGTACTGCTGCCTGAGATATAATATACTACACTTTTGATTTGAAATTGGACATTTCATATTTAATGACCTATAAAATGAATGAAAATCGCTTACTTCAGAATGAATAAGACAGTTTCCCCTCTACTGTTCTTTCTCACCTGCTTTAACTGAAAATGGCTTTTCCAATAGAAATACTGTTTGTTTCCAGTGCGTTTTGGTACTCTGGGGGCCCGTAGAGAAGACGACCTGCATTGGTAAAGTTCAAAAGTATCTGATGAAGTACAAGATTTTTAATATCATGGTACATTAATCTACATCAAATACAAGCCCCAATTGCTTGCAGCAGCAAATTGCTTACGATCAAACACCTTGGAGTGCAAAAATAAAATACAATGTACTTCTGCATAATTAATTCTTATGAGATAACTCATGATACTTACCCTGTTGTGGCAGTTCTTCTCAAAATATATATCAAAGTAGCCAGCAATTGCCTGTTTTTAAAAATATATATATAAATACTTATTAAACTAATTATATAACATAAGAATTATTATCTTTTTAGACATGGCTAATGAGAAACCATTTCAAAGACCAGATACCTCTTAAACTTATGGCAGGTTACAATTTTTCCTGGAAAAGATGTTTTAAGTAAAAATTATGTAATTTGGCTTTTTGCCACAGAAACACTATAACAATAAAGATAAGGCTAATAAAATATGTGTTTTATTAGAGAAATGATCAATGTTCTCTCTCAAAGGTGAGAGAACACATGGGAAAAAAGAGGCTCAGCTAGCCCCTTGCTAGCTGAGATGCTGATACACGAGAGTCAGGCCTTTTTGATCCCTCCAGCTCTAGCCAAGTCCCCAGACAATTGCAGTTGCATGAGAGACCCCAGAAAAGACCAGCAGAAGCACTAGTCAGATAAATCCAGTCCAGATTGCAAAATCATAAACAAATAAATATAAATGATCGTGGCTTCAAGCCACTGAGTTTTGGGATGGGTCATACAGCAATAAATAATTGAAACAAATGCTTTTATACAAAGCCATTCATTTAATTTGTTCTGATTTAGTACATCCAACTTTAAAGTACTATGAATATTTTTGTGATGAAATCAATAGAATTTTAAAATGTTACCTTTTTTCTGAAAACATAATAAAAATGAATGATAGTACTCAAATCTTATGTTTAAGCCAGTATCCAAAGGATAAACTCCAAAGTGAACTCTAAGGGTTACTGTGATAGTACAAAAAGATCTCCAAAAGAAATTAATGTATTCAGATGAATATATAATTTTGGTTTTTAATGATACCATTCCTTTTTCTTTCACAAATGGGACTAGCTTAAGTTAATCTCTTTAAAACTGGCATTAAGTTAAGCTTATAAAGTGTTAAAACCAGGGTACTGATTATTGAAAAATCACTATAAAGCTCACTTGTATACTCTTGCTGCTTTTGTTAAGAATGTGAAGTTTTATTGATCTTGTAGGGTTAATATAGATTGGATCCAAACCAAACTCAATATTTAACCTTAGAGTTCATTATATTTTAGATACCAAGAGAGAATTGATATACTATTAATAATTCTGCCAAAGAGAGTTAGAAAGCAACATAGCACTAAGCTACAGATCACAGAAAACCATGTAATCAGAATATTTTTAAAACATAACTTTTTTTCAGTTGATTTCCCAATGCTTAAAATATCCCTCCACAACTAATTCAACTATTTTCTTAAATTTATTCCTATACGCCTGTCTTGTTCATTATATACTTAGCGTCCAGAGCAGTGCCTGGCTCATAGTACACGGTAAATATTTGCTGAGTGAATGTGCTTATTACATGTAATTTTATATTATCACACTATATTGTCTTATCTGACTAAATTTTATTTAAGAGCCAGGCCTATGTGTAATTAATATTTCCACACCCCTTACTCAGTGTTATATAGTAGGTTCTCAACATATTTTAGTTAAATGTTTTAGTCTTCGGTCTCTCTCTTTTTTTATTTGTTTGCAACAGGGTCTTGCTCTGTTGCCCGGGACTGAGTGCAGTGGCGTCGTCATAGCTCACTGCAAACTCAGAATCCTGGGCTCAAACAATCCTCCTGCCTCAGCCTCCCAAGTACCTGGGACTACAGGCATGTGCCACCACACCTGGATTTTTTTTTTTTTTGGTAGAGATGGGATCTCACTACGTTGCTCAGGTTGGTTCAGTCTCTTAAATATAGCTAGCCTTATTACTTAGTCAGTATAATTTATTAGATCATTGACAGAATTTGGATGGAACTAATAATTGATAATTCTGAAAAAATATGGCAAGTGCAGGAGAAATATGGAGAGAGAGAGAGCTAGAGAAGAGGATCCCCTAATTCTACGTATGAACTTCATAAATCTCAGCCTAACACCTAAATATGCAAGCTCAGGTTAGACCCAAACCAACATAGCAAAGGCTTAGAGAACTGAACTAAAATTTGAATCACTGGCCCAAGTTTCAGGATTAACCCCTGAATAAAACATGCAAGGGGAAAAACCAGAAACAAGTAAATTAGGCTTAGAGAACTGACCTGAGATTTAAAAAACCAGTAAAAGTCTCAGACTAATCCTTAAACTATGTGTGTGTAGGAGAGCCCCAAAAGAGCATAACAAAGGCTTAGAGAATGTAACTAGCCCAGGCACTGTGAGAAAAAACTTATAACTGGCCCGCTTGCCTGCTAATAGCAAACACCAACATTCTTCAGAAGATTATAACAAGACACAGAGTCTATACAACATGCACAAAATCCAGGATATAATCTCAAAGTGCTCAACATACAAAGGATCAGGAAAACTTGAGAGAAAAGATAATCAGCAGGTGCCCCCTTGAAGATGACCCAGATGCCAGTACTGTCAGACAAAGACTTTAAACCAGTGATTATAACTATGTTCCATGAGGTAACAGAAAACACACTGAAACAGAAATTCCTAGCACAGAAATATAAGCCATAGAAAAAAGACCAAATGGAAATTGTAGAACTGAAAAGTATAATAAAAAGCTCCCTGGGCTGTTAGCAGAATGAAGATGACAGAAAAAAAATCAGTGAATTTGAAGATAGATCAAATTTGAAGATAGAAATTATCCAATTTGAAGAAGAAAGGGAAAAAGCTTACAATAAAATGCACAGAACCTCAGGGATCTGTGGATCTAACATGTAATTAATTGGAGGAAAAGATGGAAAAAGAATGGAGCAGCAAAAAACCTTTTAAAATTCTATATCCAGCAAATACATCCTTTATGAATGAAGGCAAACTACATTTTCATGTGAAAGAAAATTAAAGGAATTCATTGCCAATAGACTTCCTTCAGAAGACATTTTAAAAGAAGTTCTTCAGGTAGATGAGAAATGATACCAGAAGGAAACCTGGAACATCAAGAATAATAGAAAAACAGAAATGATAAATGGTTGGGTAAATAAAAAAGGCTACGTTTCCTCTCTGAATGCCTTTAAAATACTTAACGATTGTTTAAGGCAAAAAACCGATCACATCTGGTGGGGTGTTCAATGCATGCGCATGTAATCACAAAGATCAGTGCAGGTGTGTGGAGAGGGAGTGAGGAATAGAGAGATTCCATCAATATATACAAGTGTTTATAAAATCTAGAAGTGGAGAAGCCTTTTTAAGCATTTAATGTCAATTAAAAGATAAAACAGAATATTTGCAATATTTATAACAGGGTTGCTGTCCTTTGTATATTAAGTTACTACAAATTAATAAGAAATATAGTAAAAGAAATGAACGAGACAGAAGAAAATGATTTATAAGCATGTGAAAAAATGCTTATTTACCTATTCAGGGGAAAAAGAAGTAAATTAACAAAACCAGATACAATGTTCCTTTGGCGGGGGAGGGACTGGAGATCGAGCCCAATCACTAACCACCAACGATTTAATCAAGCCTGCCAATGTAATGGAGCCTCCATACTTGACTGGGTTTGGACAGCTTTCAGGCTGGTGAATGCATCCATGTGCCAGGTGGGTGGGGGCACTCCAACTCTATGAGAAAAGAAGCTCCCATGCTTGGGACTCTTCCAGACCTCACCCTGTGTACTTCATCTGGTGGTTCATTTGTATCCTTTATAATTTTCTTTATAGTAAAATGGTAAAAGTAAGCAAAGTGTTTCCCTGAGTTCTGTGAGCCATTATAGCAAATTATCAAACTTGAGGAGAGGGTCATGAGATCCTTGGTTTGTAGCCAAATCAGACATAGTGTGGGTAGCCTGGGGACCCACTACCTGCTATTGGTATCCAAAGAGAGGAACAGTATTGTGGGACTGAGCCCTTAACCTGTGAAGTCTGCACTAAATAGGGTGGTGTCAGAGTTGAATTAAAATCTAGGACACCCAGTTGGTGTTGCTCTGTTTTAGTGTGTTTTAGTTGTTCTGTTTTAGTGTGTTGCGGAGAATTGATTGTTGGTGTGGAAAACCCAAACATTTGGAGTCAGAAGTGCTGTGAGTAGAGAAGTGGGTTTCCTTTAAATACGATTTGGCCATCAAAAGTACTCCTTAGATAAATATTTATTGATTTGGAAAAATAGTCATACTATTTAGATGAGAAGCAGCTTGAAAAACAGTATGTATGAGTTATGGGCACATGCTCTGTTGTGCAAATGTGAATGTATATGTATATATCTGCAAAGATATTCACCAAGCTATTGATAGTCGGTGACGGATTTTGGTGTATTCATATTCTTGGTACTTACCTATATTTATATTTCCAACAAAAATGAACAGCTGTGAAAAGTTATTTTTAATATTAATAGTACTTAAGTTTAACTTCTATCTATAATATTGCATGGTGAGACATTCAATTTAACTATTACCTTTTTCTCAGTTCCCTTAGTGACTCCCCCCCCAAATCACTCATCTCTGTACCGGCAGTGTCTAACACGTAGTAAGAACTAAATTTGGGTTTAAAACAAGCTCTTCTATCATCATCAGAAAATGTGACCTAAGTCTGAAATGTACAAAATACACGAAGAGGAACATATTTTTAACTCTGGTTTAAAAAAAAAAAAGGACTGACAATAAATATAGAACAATTACAGATTTATAATTACAGAACATAGGTCTTAACAAAGATGAGAGGCTGATACATGAGTTCACAACAAAATTAAAACATATAAAAAGCTTCGAGAATACAAAGATAGTTAGATGTGGGGATTGGAAGACAATTCTAAAATATCTATGAATTTCAGTTAAAAATCAAGGAAGAAACTAACCCTGCCCCAGCCCCTAAATAATACCGTGGAAGAAATACTGGGTAGTTTTGAGTAACCGAAAAACAGTTAATATGCCTCAAGACAAAATAAGAAAGAAAAACAAAAGTGAAAGATATAGTTAATGTTGGTTATGAGCATTTGGAAAGGATCTATGAGAAAGAAAAATCTGAAACTGCATCTATTTTATAGTTCCCTTTGAAATGCATCATAGTATCTTTTTCTCCTCAGGCAGAGTTAGCTTCCTAACAAGGTTTGGTAGTAAATCAGTTCACAGCGCACATTAAGTAGGAAGCGGAGGCATGAAGAGAAGTTAGGAAGAATTCACTTGGGTTTAAAAATTGTGTGCAGATAATCTCATCAGATAGCATTGACATAACTGAAAAAGTGGAAGACTCTTGCTCTAAAAAACCAAAGAGTTTCTGGTTTTAAAATGTGTATTTGCTCTCAAATACCAACAAGATCTAGAATGCCCCTTAAAGAGACAAGGCTCCCCCCCCTTTCTTCCCTGTGTTTCTTTTTATTTAATTTTATTATATTTTTAGAGACGGAATCTCACTGTATTGCCCAGGTTGAACTTGAACTCCTGGGCTCAAGGGATCCTCCCACCCCAGCTTCCCAAGTAGCTGGGACTATGAGTACACAGCACTGATTCTTAATAAGGTTTTTTAAATGTTAATTTCAATGAACTTAACATTCTCTCTGTGGAAGTCAGTCAAATGTTAAGAATAAACAACCATAGGAAACTGAAAATAATGACTACTAGGCAATGGCAATAAATAACTGGAGCTACAACTTGGCATATGCTTGAAAAAGATCAGATAGGTTAGAGAAGGCTGACTACAGAATAAATTTCTCCTTTGTCCCACATGTATATCTTGTCAGGGGCAATGAGAACAGCTGAGTGGAAAAAAAAAACATTAAAATCAAGTATCTGTAGGAGCTGGGTTAATCTGCAAAGGCAAGGTCACAATTAAATAAATAAAATTTCACTGAATTACAGCATAGTCAGAAATTTTAGTTATAAAGTCCCTTAGACTGAGAGAAGGGAGAATGGGTGATAATTAATAACAATAAAATAAAAACAGCAATGATGATAGAACAGAACGAAAGGAAAATACATGCATGCAGTAAATTTCTGGGATAGTCTGATCACTCTTGAAATTTGGTGAGAATCTTCCACATTTACTTGGAGGCACATAGGAAAATAATACAAGCATGTAGCTTTCTTATGCACTTTAAATATTCCTAAACATTAGAACACGGTTTCAGAATGAGCTATTTGTATCTTCTTTGTGGATTTCACAAAAGGAAGAAAATAACTCACAGCATTTGTAAATTGAACCATTTATCTGTTTTAAGCCACATTTTTTTTGTTTACTACTTACGTATAAAGGTAAATGCAGCTCATTTAATACATGCTCATCTGAAAAACAATATTTTGGGATAAAAACGAATTACTTTCTCATGTATTTTGGTGTGATGAGTATTTTTTTTTTAAAGAGGACACATCATGTGTGCATGTAATAGGATGGCAGCCAATGAAATAAGAACAGACTTAGACCTTAGGAGGAAGAAGGAAATTAAAAATTATCATCATCACTATCACCTGCAGGGAGTAATTTATCATTCCTGTTCTTCACTGGTATCATGTTCCAACAGCGTGTGGTTACAGCAGATACAATTAGGCAGCTGGCTACAGAAGTAGGAGGATAATGTGCTTTTGATGGAGTTTATCCAAGCATGGAGAGAGAGTGCTTGTAATCCATGCAGCAGAATCACTATAACAAAAATACAATTCATTTTTTGTTGAAGTATTTCTTTCAAAATCTTAATATGGAACTCAAAAGCCAAGTCAGGATGAGTCTGAAGCAAGTAAAGAAAGACTAAGCAAATAATGCATAAAATAGATTTTTATAGCTTATTCATTGCATATAAACCAGATAAAAATACATAAGCCACACAAGCTGCTGCATACAGGGCATGAACTCTGCTAGTGATAGCTGATGTTTAAGAAGACATAATCAACAAATATAAAGATTTTATTATGCCGTCCCAATAGTAACTATGTCTTAAATTATGGACTCTTCCTTTTTCAATTAATTTTCTATTTTATCCCAAGAGAAAAGCTGTATCATTTCTTTTTTTCCTGATTCCTCTAGGGAACAATACACATTAAGTGCCATATACCTCTCAAGGGATACTGCCAGATTGAGTGGTGATTCAAAATAGACAAAGCAATATAGGAAGTAGTAAAACAGCTAGTAGGTCTAAAAATATAAAAAAAGGACAGACACTTTTACTAAAAAATTCAATGTAATTCATTTTTTATCTACTTAGAATATTCCCAGATAATAACTGAAACTCCTTTTAAATTTATTTAGACTGTTTCCTTGTAATTTCAAAATTGCTTATTAAAGCGATTTTAGGAAGCAAAAAGGATCATCTCTTCAGAGTCTAAAACAAATACTTTAATTTTGACATTTCATAAATTGACACCTCATATGCCTTAATTGCTCTAGATTTCTTCTTAGCAATAAAAAGATTGTTTTATACAATCAATATTCATTGAAATTTATTGATATTTTCACATTTCAAAAACCTGTTAATGTATAATGTACATACAGGAAAGTATACATAAGTATACATCAAGGTGAGTTTTCAAACTGAATACAGCTGTGAAACCCACACTCAGATTAAGAAACAGAACATCTCAGCACCCTGGCATCCCCCCTGTGCACCCAGCCAGTCCTGGGCATCTTTGCCCCCAAAGGATAACCACTATCCTCATTTCAAAGAGCAAAGATTAGTTTTCCCTATTATTATACTTCAAAAAACAGAATCATACATCATGTAGCCCTTTGTGTCTGGCTAATTTTCCTTAATGCTGTTTGTGAGATTCACCTATATTGTTGCATGATGCTGTAGATTGTTCCTTTACATGGCTGTAAGGTATATGTGACTACATGATTTATCCAGTCTACCACAGACAGGCATTTGAATAGTTTTGGTGAATAAATATACTCATGGCTGTTGGGTATACACTTAGGAGTAGAACTTACTGGTATGTATTTATTTACCACATTTGTTAATCTTTATCCCTTCCTGAATTTCTGGCCTTCCATCAGGAATCATTTTCTGTTTGCCTGAATATCCTTCAGTATCTCCTTTAGTATAGATTTCCTGGGACAAATTTTTTCTCTTTTTTTGTTCATCTGAAAACATCTTTATGTAGCTTCATTCTTTTTTGGGGTGAGGGGGACAGGGTCTCACTCTGTTGCCTGGGCTAAAGTGCAGTGGGTCATCATAGTTTACTGCAACCTCAAACTCTTAGGTTCAAGTGATCTTCCTGCCTCAGCCTCCCAAATAGCTGAGACTACAGGCATGCACCACTACACCCAGGCTAATTTTTCTATTGTAGAAACAGGGTCTCACTCTTGCTCAGGGTGGTCTCGAACTCCTGGCCTCAAGCAATCCTCCTGCCTTGGCCTCCCAAAGTGCTAGGATTATAAGCGTGAGCCACCAAGCCCAGCCTAGCTTCATTCTTAAAAGATACTTTAGTTGGGTAGAATTCAGAGTTGGCAGTTATTTTCTTTCAGCACAATAATGATTTCACCATTGTGATTTTCTTAGTTTCCGTAGTTTTACTAGGTGTGTCTAGGTATGGATTTCTTTTCCCTCTTTAAAATTAAGATGCAATTCATATACCAAATCAATCTACCCATTTAAATAAAGTGTACAATTTAGTGTTCTTCAGTATATTTAGAGTTGTGCAACCATCACTATAATCTAACTGTAAACATTTCATCTCTCCCAAGAAAAATTCTGTATCCATTCTCCTCTCATTCAGTCTACGCCTATAGATTTACCTATTGTGGATATTTCATATAAATGGAATTATACAATACGTGGTTGTTTGTGATTGGCTTCTTTCACTAATGTTCTTAAGGTTTATCCATGTTGTATTATGCGTCAGTACTTCATTCTTTTTTGTGGCTGAATAATATTTCTTGCATGTATATACCATGTTTTGTTTATCCATTCTTCAGGCGATGAACATTTGAATTGCTTCTATTATAAATAATACTGCTAAGAGCATTTATGTGGACATATGCTTTCATTTCTCTTGGCTATATACCTAGAGCTGGATGGAATTTTAAAATTATACTATTCAGGTTATGTTGTGTTTCTTAAATTATAGCTTATTATCTTTCATCTATTTTGGAAAATTCTTAGCTATCATCTCCTCAAATATAGTTTGTAATATTCTCATCCTGCTTTCCTTCGGGACTTTCATTAAATTCTTGCATCCACTTTATCACTTGCCCTTCCCTCTGACTCATCCTTGCCATTTCTCTGTGCTTTCTTCTGGACATTTTCTTCTGACTTAAAATCCAGTTCACTGAGCCTCTCTACACTGATGTATGAGGATCTGCTGCTGTTAAACTCATATTTAATTCAGTTTTAGCACGTTTGGTTCTTTTTCAAATCTGTATTTTTTAAATGTTTCCAATTGTTAACATTTGGAATTTCTTTTTTCCTTGAACTTGCTTAGTAAATAAGCATCGTTATTTCAAAATCCATGTCTGCTATAACTAATTCCTGGAACACCTGGAGCTCTGTTTTTATTGCCTACTGTGTCAACTGGTTCTTGATTCAGGTTTTGTCTTTGTGTGACTGGTTACCTTTGATTATGTTCTGACATATTTGAAAAACTGCTTGTAGAAATAATTTGAGACCTATAATAATTTCTAGAAAGAATGTTTACTTGTTTCTGTAAGGAACCTGAGGGCACTAGCAAACCAAGATCATCTTAATTAAATATCACAGCTTGAGAATTTCCCGGGCCACATAGATGACTTGAAGCTAAGCTGCAGTCCACACAAGGGCTCATTTGCCTCTGTTTTACCCTATTCTTAGGTGTAGTCTTTTAGGGTCCTAATGCAAAGTGCTGATGAATTATAAAGGTCCCATTTTTGTATTCTGACCCATTGTAAGGTTATCAAATAGGGCTACCTAAGTCTATTAGCTACTTCCTCTGCATTGGTCTACAGGGCAAAAGCAGCCCCAAATGCCAGGGTCATTTCTTTGGATTTCCTTCTTTTCTGAGTCTTGGTTTGGTAGTGGTTTACTAACTTATCTCCTCTGATACCTTCAAACAGATAGCGTATTTTTTCAGCTTCTATAGCTCTTTGCAAAAGGGTCACTCCATTTTACATAGTCCACCATTAGAGGAGGCAGATTCTTCACTGCATTGTTCTTTCCTACCTAAGGCCCCTTCCTTTCCCTCAATTCTCTAAACTAACTCTTCATTTGTTATGTCTCAGTTTAAATATTACTTCCTCTGGGTAGCCTGCCTTAATCCCAGAGTAGATTACAATACATCCACTAAATGTTCCTGTAGTCCCTGTAATAACACTCATCATATTCATAATGCTTTTTGTTCAGTGTCTTCTGTTCAATTATAGATCCCAATAGGCCTTATGGGCAGTCTCGCCACTTCTGAATTCACCTCTGTATCATCATTGCCTAAGCACAATGCCTGGGCATTCTATATATTAATAAGTGGTGAAAATAACTGTGCACAGTTACAAAGGCATAAAATAGCCTGCAATGTTCAAGGACTAAAGGGAATTAATAAAGATGTGTTAACTGAGTAAATGATAAAGTGATGCAATGTGCTCAACCTGTCCCAACCTTTGGGAAAAGGAAATTATGATGCTTTACTTATAAATTCCTATTTTTCCTATTCAAAACTACTATCAGATGTCAACTACTTCAGCGAAATATTCTGGCATCTATACAAATAACAGTTTAATTACTCTCCACTAATATAATGCATACTGTATTAGGAAGGCCTTCTGGAGGAAGCCATGCCTAAGGTAAAACCTTGAAGATGAATAAGATTATCAAGGAAAAGTAAGACTGTGCCAGGGCAAGGTTATCTTTGAGATGCCTCCTCCATTAAATTCTATTATAGAACACCTATTACAATTATCTATTTATATATTGGCCTTTCCTTCTAAACAAATGTCTTTGGGGCCAGAAACAACATTTTGATTCTTTGTTGTATTCATAATGCCCAGCACAGAAGCTAACGCATAGTTTAGTAGTCAATACATGCTGCTGGTATGAAAAGTGGTCTTGGGAAGTATTGTTCTGCATGTGTTTGCCATTTAAACAGTCTTGTAGCCCATTGCTTCTCTAGATTTCTATTTCTTCCTGCTCCCTCACACATCATCAGTTTCTCACTGCTTGATATTAATGATTACTGTTTCCTTATATTCCATTTTCCATGCTGCTTTCCAATGTTCCCTAAAAACTATCCATGCAAGGGTCTCTATGTTCTATTCTCAGTTCCTCACATGGCAGAAAATACTATAGGGGTATGTAAAACATTATATTTTTAATTTTAAGAAGACACACATTCATCTGAACAATATAGCAGATATACTGAATTTAAAAATCAAGGCAGAAAAAAAGAACTATTTTGTGACTGTCAAAGTGGTTTAAAACTGAAAACAATTAAAACTCATTTTTGTGGTGAGGTGATCAAGCTCTATCAAATGCTACTTATCTTCACAATCCTTCAGCAGTATAAATTAAGAGATGGAACACTGAAAGAAACTATTTAACAGACAGTAAAGGGGGGAGGCAGACAGATGTGATACACCTTACTTTCTAGAAATGAATTGCTCTTTCTTCCCCTCTCTTTTGAAAAGTGAGGTAAAAAAGATGGATACCACCTCCCTACCTGAGCCCTTCTATAATACATCCAATATCTGGGGTGGGAACTATAAATCTGGTAGTACTTGTTTATGTTTTTCATTTAGAAGCTGCCATTTTTCAAAGAAGGTAAATTTTGGCTTTATATTTGTAATTTCAAGTGTTTTTTGGTTGCAATCTCTGGATGCTGATGGATAAGACAATGATTCACATTTCTGAGACCCCAGGACTCAGTGTGGCCTATCTCACATCCATGGGGTTGGATACTAATGAAAAAAGAGAAGAGAAAAAAGAAATCAGATTGAACATTACCGTACAGCCTCTGGGAACAGCCAGGACATATCACTTGATGGAGGAAAGGACATTCTGTAATAGTTAAATCACTGTCTTAGTGATCTAAAGTTAAAAACATGACCCTTTGGCAAAACTGTAGGCAGAAGGGATGTAGTTTTGCTTTGAGAAGCAGGTGATTTGCATAAATGCAGCATTTTGAAAGAAGGTCTAATTTCTCTATTAGATATTCAGGTGTATGGATAGAGGTCTAAAGGTTTTCAGTACATACCTCTGCCTACAAAGAAACTGGTCTTTGAGGTGGTACTGAAGAGTCAAATCAGTGAGATTTATTTAATCCTGATGGAATAAGTAAAGTCCATCTATGAAATCAATCTTAAATCCCCACAAGCTAATGGATAAGTTAACAATAAAACAAACAAGAACAACCCTTTAAGAATGTAGCAAGACAGGAAAATAAATGGAAATAGTAATTGGATCCTTTATTGAACATTTTTGATTTGCCATGCACAGTGGTAATTTACATGAATTATCTCATTTAGCACTCAAAATAACACCTAGGAGGGCAGGTATTGGTGTTACTATCTCTACTTCTGAGATGAAAAAACTTGAAGTTCAGAAAAGTTAAATACCTCATCTAATGTTATATTGGTAAACCACTGGGTCTAAAGCTGAAGCTCTAACCATAGTGCTATATACCACTTAAACCTTCCTCTTTTGTTTTAGTTTCATCTGTTTTAAAGAGAACTGATTTTCAGGAAACTCCCTTCCATTTCAAGACTGGTCCTTTTCTCATTCAGTCTTCTAGAACAGAGAAAGATTCATTTTGGCAAATATTATAAAGTACACTCTGAGCCATCTGGTATATATAACAAGAATTTTTCAGATTCTTGACTCATCTTTCCATGAGGACTGATCTGTCCTGTTAATTCATACCTATACATCAGATGTCTGGAAACATTAGGCACTTTAGGTTTTTATCAGATCTGAATGCCAATATTCATTATGGTGTCTGTCAGGGCCTAAGTCAAAAGAAATCTGACCTGCAAAGATTATTTCCTTATAGGTCATTACTCCAGAGATAGCTAACCTGAACCTAAGAGGAAAATACCTGGCCAAATTCATTTATTATCACAATCCAATAATGCTAATTGGCAGTCTCTGTGATAAGTTTAGGGAGAACTCCCTGACATCGCTAATCAAGAGTCCGCTATTATTGATTATTTGATAAATAAACCAGTTTTGTGCTTATTGCTGTGCTTAGTCCAGCTTGAGTGTGATTATTTCTTTCATAACTTATTGTGACCCTCAACACTGCTGATTTAAGCATGAACCGATACCTATCTACTATGGAATTAAATGATTATAATGTAGCTTAAGAATTTCAAGATTCCACTCAAACTTTTAGAAGAATTTGATGTTTAAATCCTTTTATAATATAACTCGGAGGCTTCAGAATCAGTGTTAATGAATTTTTAAAAATACAACTTAACAGGTATGATTTCCAGCATGGCTTTCAAAAGAGGATCAGGCATGTGAATGAATCTCTATCAACAAGTTATTTACTTAACTTCAGGGTTCCCAATTCTGTGCACTTCTGCATTCTCTGTAACTAGGTTTAAACAATGATTTAAACATTACAGGTGATTCTTCCCACGGTTTTATGCAATGACCATATACTTCAAATTTGATATAAGAAAACATGTCTTTCTGAAAATTGTTTTCTTAATGGTAATGTTTCTAAAAAGAGTTTAAAAATAGAAAAGTGACTAAACACAAAGAATGAATTGAAGAAATACAGATTTTAAAATGGCTAAAATCCTTTGGGGTCCAATTTAGAAGTTCTAGACTCTCTGGCGTTTGAAGGATAAAAGGGGATCAAATGGAAGAAAATTTTGAAAGCAATGTATAGGGTACACCTGAACTTCAATCAAATATAAAAAAATATCAGAACTAGATAGAATCCCTTTGAAATATAAACTAATAAGACAAAGCATTCTTTTACAGTACTTATATATTCTGCAGAGGATAAGTCACATGTAGGGAAAATCTCAGATAATTAAAATTTATCTGAGAGAATCTCTTAATAAGGTGGTGTACTGGAAACTAACATAGAAACCATCCCTCGGTAAGTTCAATACAACCAGTTCTTCAACAGCACAAATCACCATTTCTTTGGCTGGGTTCCAGATGAAGTAGATGGCTTATAGCACACGTTGTATTAAGAATACATACTTTTAAAGACAAGAATCACATGCAGTCTAGCAAGACGCTCATACTAGAGAAATACTTGGAAGCTGATAACTACACTAAAGGAATGGCAGATGTATTTCCCACTTCGTGCTCATTTTAGGGCACATGTTCACTGAATAAAATGGAAGGCAGAGTCATCTGCACTACTTATAACATTTCTCTCACAGACTTTTTTTTTAACTGAATGTTTACAGTTAATTTGCATAAATTATATTTCCACATGATGCTACTCCACTGGATTTTAAAAAGTAAGTTTTCAGAACCTCAGGAAATAGCACAGGTTAAAAAAATACATTCTGGTTTAAAGGTGATTTATATAATTTTATGATTGTCTAAAAGGCTTGGTTAAATAGTGTCAGCATATTTGGTGGGATATTTTCAAAATATCCTTCTACAAAATGTTCTTTGATTCCTCTCTTGTGCATCTGAACCAAATATGTCACAAGTCTGACTTGACATAACAGGCCACAGAACTGTATTTCAATTCCCTACTGGATATCACTACTTGCATATCTCAAAGGCATTTCAAATTCAACATATTAATAGTTGATCCTTACCTCTAAACACGCTCTTCGAATGTTCTTTGTCTTCAGATAGTACCATAATTTTTCAAATTGTACAAGTAAGAAACACTGGAGTCATTACTGTTATTTGTTTCCCTCATCCACCATTATCTAATCCATCCTTAAGTCCTATAAATTTTGCCTCCTAGATAAAGCCTGAATATGTCCACTTTTCTCCATTTCCACTAAAACTACCTTCATGTGAGTCACTGCCAATTCTTACCTGAACTGCTAGAATGGCCTACCCATTGGCTTCCCACATGTACTTTGGCTTCCTATTTGTTCTCTATATCCCAGCTATGAGCTTTGCAAAGGGCCCTTCTGATCCCAACAAGCTCTGCTAAAAAAAAAAAAAAATCACAATTATTCCCCATTGTCCTGAGAAAAAGATCAAACATCACAAGGTGTTAAATGATCTGGACAGCTCTCCACCTTTTTAAGCACTATGGCCTCCATGTTCTAGCTGTGTTGGGCTTCCTTTAGTTCCTTGTACCCATCAAGCCTAGTGACCACCAGATAGACATTTCTTGTTTGTTTTTGGTGAACTTTTAAATTGAAGTCTTTTAGCCACTGTGAGAATCATTGGTTTTTTGTTTTTTAAATAAATGCTTTACGGAAGCATACAAACATAAAATACACTCGGACGACAGACCAAGACCCCTGTCTCGAATCAATGAATGAATGCTTTTTTTAAAAGTGAAGGGAGAAAAAAATATATGGACCATTCCCCCAGTTTACTCCAGAAACTTCCATCATGTTCCCTTTCTAATCATTAAGTCCTCCCACAAAAGGTAACCATTATTCTGAAGTCCATCATCAGATATTCATTTAGCCTGTTTTTGAAATTTAAATGTTGGAACATTTCTGTAGCTGGCCTTCCCCCCTCTTTTTTTCCATGAACTTTTTGTTCATGACATTCATCCATGTTACAGTGTATAGTCAAGCTCATCTTTTTTTTCCACTTGTGTATTCTATTCCATAAATATACCACATTTACTTATCCATTCTATAGCTGATGAAGGTACCGATTTCTAGTTTGGGCCCTTTATGAAGAAGGCTGCAATACACATTCTTGTGCAAGTCTTTTTGCTGAATATAACACATTTCAGTTGTGTAAAGACCTAGGTGTGAAATGGTTAAGACAAAGGTAAGCATGTGTTCCACTTTAGTAGGTATGGCAGGTAGCTGGGGTTGCAGAGAAAAAGCTTTAGCTCAGCGCAGCACTTCTGCCTCATCACTCTGATGTATTTCTTAGACTGCTGCCATTAGCAAGATTCTTTAAATATGCTATAAAAGTTTCAAACATATACATAAATATAGAGCCTCTGAGTACCTATCATATGACCTATATTCAACAGTTACCAATATTTGGTACATTTACTTCATCCGTTCACCCTCTGCTCCCCTTTTGCTGTGGAACTGTTTTGAAGCAAATGACTCACTTTATGCATATCATTTCTTCCACACATACTTTCAGTTTGCATCTCTAAAAATATGGACATTTTCTTAGATAAGCACAATGCCCTTCTCACACATAACCAAGCTGTCATAAATGCAAGAACTATCTGTTTTGGCTTGCTACTATATTTCCAATGTCTCATAGTTTTTAGTACGTAATACTACTCAAAGAACATTTCCTGAGAACAAATGAAAAGATTTAAGTGTTTTCACCATCACCTTAGCCCAACTACAAAGATTCTGGTTCAGAGAAGAGTAGAAAGTTCAGAACCATGCTCTAGATCATATGGTCTTTTAGACAAGGAGAAACCTAAAACTGATTGTAGAGGTGGAATAATATAATTAGAAATTATCTCCTCCAAGACATAAAATGTACTTAATGAAGCCTATTAAAAATATATACCAGATGTCCCACTAAAATCTATGATGCAAGTTCAACACCAATCTTACTATTTCTAAGCAGCACAGATGTGTTTTAATAATTAGTTTCTTTAGCTGATTAGCTTTGCAAGGTCAAAATTAGGTCAATTTACACCAGAAAGTACTAAGAGCTGATTTAATACCCAGAAATGAGCTTGGAATTGGTAGGTTTCTACTGTCAGATTTTCTAGAAGCCTTAAAAGAAGATTTAAAGAACACAACTGCAAAGAAATAGGCTCCTCTTAAAGTTTTTTTAAGCCATTAGAAAAATTTAAAGCTTAATTAAAAGTAAAATGAAAACAGTATTATGACTAAGAAATCATTTAATTTCAAACTGTAAACATTTTAAAGTTTTTTAATAGCATTAGCCTTAAAAAACTGTAACTGTGAAAGACTTGTTATGATTCCATCCAAAGATAAATATTGATGGTTCTTAAATATCTTTCTATCATTTATCACTAAAAAAGGGAGGGAACTGAATTGAGAGGTAACATACAATTATATTTTTATTTCACTAACTTTTGTTTATGTTCAAAATCCTAAATATGCAGGCCCAGATTTATTTTCCAGATTGGGCTTTAAAAAACAATTTATTCAGGAACTTCTAGTTAGGATGTAGAGAGTTGCAAAAGACCCTAACTCTGACAGAAAAAAAAGAAAACAATAGATAAACTAAGCAATCATTTTTCATCAAAACCATCAAAGAGACTTGGATGCAAAGAAATCTAAATTATTTCCAGAGAGGGATGAATCCTTCCTAGTTGAGCAAAAATAAATACTGGCATTCATACTTCAGGGCATTTGCCCAATGTTGGGGCCATGGGGTGGGCAAAGTAGCAAAAATGCCATTGGCACAGGAACTTTGCTAGAATAAAGAGAAACCAGCCAACTTTTAATAGCCAGGCCTGGGCTAGTGTGGTGCACTGGGATTTGGAGAAGCTAGAAAGGCAGAACTGGTCCCCGCTGCAAACCAATTCTCCCTCATGCTACTTATCAGGAGGGGGAGGCAGCTGGTGGTTGTGCTGCAAAGCAGGAAGAAAGGGGAGCTTTCTCCCAAGCCAAAACCATCTGTAACCCCACAGTTAACTGTCACTATTAACATGACTTTACCATTCAATCCTCTGCTATCCCAGAAACTCTTGCTTAGAAAGAAGTTGGTTGTTTCAAGTACCTGGAGAAAATCTATTTATTTGAACAACAGACTTATCAACTAACCCTCAGGAGAGTAAATACCCTCTTTTCAAGAACAGCTGACTCAACTACACTGTTAATTCTTCAAGACTCACTTTGAAATCCCTTCCTCAATGTGTCTACCATTTCTCAACTAAGTAGGTCATGAAATCATGCCAAACTCCAATCAAGAAGTTTCCCTTCCCCTTCAACCTCACTCCACATTAAAAGACCTGCTGCAGATCAGATCCCCCAAATTTCATAAATATCCTGACTTGGTCTTCCTTTACTGGAGTAAACTACAAACTAGGCATTCTTTCCAGGATCAAGGCAAGAAAGGTGGGGCTGGATCTTGTGCTTAAGACAATGGAAATTAACTGAAGTGGTAGACTCCAGATTAGATAAAAGGCATCAACCCCTCATCCTAGCTATTTAGGGGGTACTCTTCTAGGGGAAAATATTACCTACTTTAGTCCGTATTATTCTTTTATACAATGTCTAGCATAAAATACAAAATTATAAAATATGAGAAGAAACTGGAAAATGTGAGCTGTAATCAAAAGCAACAGAAGCAGAATCACAGATGGCTTAGAGAATTAGCAGATCTTAAAAAAATGATTATAAATATGTCAAGGAATGTAGATTAAAAAATTGACCAAATTAAATAGGTAAAAATGATAACTCTAACAATGAAAACAGAAATTCTAACTAAAATATGACATCTGAAATGAAAATATTTATTGGCTAATATTGAACAGCAGAAAAAAATATAGCAATGATCAATTAATTAAAAAGTAGGTGAACAGAAATTATCCAAAGTGAGCTTATTAAATGACTATCACACATCAGTCTTTTCTTTCACTCTTTTCATCCCTGGAAACAAGAGGCTTCCTTGTTGAAAATCTTTTTTTTTTTT
>VBSM01001265.1:21519216-21539350 GCA_008086735.1 Cheirogaleus medius
AAAAGATCTCATATTACTCAGATTTATGAAGTTTTACAAAATCCAAAATAAAGGACTTTAAGAGGTTCTTAAGTAAAAATATAGTTATGTGCTATATAACTATGCTTATCAATGTGTTGCAAGGCCTACAGTATTCAGTATAGTAATATGCTGTACAAGTTTGTAGCCTAAGAGCAATAAGCTATACCTGCGGTTCCCAACCCTCAGGCTGCAGACCAGTACCTGCCTGTGGCCTGCTAGGAACCCGGCCCACACAGCAGGAGGTGAGCGGCAGGCAAGTGAGTGAAATTTCATCTGTATTTATAGCTGCTCCCCATAGCTTGCATCACTGCCTGAGAACCGTTTCCCGTCAGATCAGCGGTGGCATTAGATTCTCATAGGAGTGTGAACCCCACTTTAAACTGCGCATATGAGGGATCTACGTTGCACTCCTTATGAGAATCTAATGCCTGATGATCTAAAGTGGAGCTGAGGTGGTGATGCTAATGCTGGGGAGTGGCTGCAAATACAGATTATCATTAGCAGAGAGGTTGGACTGCACAATAAATGTAATGCGCTTGAATCATCCTGAAATGATTCTGGGGAAAAAGTGTCTTCCATGAAACTGGTCCCTGGTGCCAAAAAGGTTGGGGACTGCTGGGCTATACCATATAGCCTTGGTATATAGTTGGTTATACCATCTAGGTTTGTGTAAGTACATTCTACAATGTTTACATAACGACGTAATTGCTTAATATTGCATTTCTCAGGATGCATCTCCCCTGTTAAGTCATGCATAACTGTATTTAAAAAAAGTCTGTTTCTTAAGCCTTGCATTCATCTCTAATTAAACAACTGTAGTAAAAGAAAAATGCCTAGGAAAAATAACATTCTTTTTCAAATGTTTAAAAACACATAGCAGTTAACATCAGTCATTATTCCAGTGCATGCTAGTAAAAAAGTAGAATAAAATAAATGCAGAAATTAAGATATGATAAATGACTACTTTAAGAGATATATCAAATAAAAATATCCACATGTCAAAGATCCAGGTTGAGTATCCTTAATCTGAAAATCCGAACTGCTCCAAAACCCAAAACTTTTTGAGCACTGACATGCTACTTAAAGGAAATGCTCATTGGAGCACTTCAGATTTCTGGATTAGAGATGCTCAACCAGTAATGCATATACTCCAAATTCTGAAATCCAAAACACTTCTGGCTCCAAGCATTTTGGATAAGGGATGCTCAGCCTGTATTATTTATGTGTGTGGGCATATAATCTAATCAAATCATCTTAAATATTTTCATTTTGAAGGTATGAAACTCATTTGCTATATAAAAAGCTTATTTAATGTATTCCTAAGATTATGAAAGAGGATGCTTTTCTATACCTGTAAGGAGCTTATAGACAGATGCCAATATGAATGCTGCTGACACACAGAGTAAGAAAACATTATACAATTATATAAATGACATTAAAAATAAACTAGAACTCATAAGGTAAGACACATTAGTTCTAAATTTTATAGCCTTAAACCTTTTGCTTTTAAACTACACACTTTCCATAAAAATAATGGATTTTATTGTTCCTTTATGGCAAGGTTAAGCAGGCTGATAATGATAAATGGAATGTCAGCTGCTATCTACATCTCCATACTCCATCATAAAAGCAAAGACAATTTAATCTGTCAATATCATAAGGTAAAAATGCTCAGAAAATGTGTTACCAGTATTCATTGGAAATTTATCCTTCAACCATTATAGGCAACCAAGACTGAAGACATTTACATATAAATATCACAGCATGTAGAATTCCTAAGATGTAAAATTGGTTAATGTAAAACATTAAAAATGCTATTAAATTTTTCTGGGGGTGTATGGTGGTGGGAGAAATTGCAAAGAAAAGATGCTTTTCTATGAAAGGTTCTAACAAGAAAAAACTATCAGTCTATAGCACACATGCTATTAAAATTAAATGCAAAGGGGGTGCCCTTAGCATCTTGTTACTTTGAAAAATCCAATTTCCTCTAATTTTTTAATTAGGCCACAAATTTAGAATCTCATTAAGAAATAAATGGTTATGCATATACTTAAAATGGGGTTAACTACAAAGAGAAATTCTCCATCTTAATCTGTAGCTATGCATTCAAGTTTTAAGCACAAGAAGAAAAGAAGCATTTAATATATTTGAAGGTTTGTTATTTAGCAGTACAAATCCAGATACATTTTTCTTCCATTTTCCTAAAAAAGCCAAATCTCTTCCTCCCCAAAGTTACTTTATTCTTTTACTGGGCACTGTTTTTTATTTTTCAATATTTTCACTAATTCTTCTGACCATACAAAGGGGAAACAAAATTCCAATTAGGCATTCATCTTTTATGAATTACTCAAATGTAAGCAGGGCAACTAATCTATCCATTCAAAAGTAGCCTTATAAACCATGCTATAATAGCTCCAGATAGTAGGTAGCAGAGAGGGGTAAGAACTTGGCATCACCCCAAAAAGCAAGAGAGTCGGAGTGAATATGAGTGGATGGTTGCATCTCATAAATAATGAAAACCTAAAAAGAGCAGTAGGCTACAAAATTTTACTCATGTTAGAGTAAGCACCCTGGGAAGGAAACAGGGTTTCCAAGAAATGTAAACTGTATGCTTACTCTGACAGGATGAAGAAAATTTCAAAGATCTACCTTTTATCTGCTGCAAAGAGGATGAGACATGTGAATGATCCCCCCATATCAGAGTGCATTCTGATTTTACATATCCTCTTACCCTCTCCCTCCCAAGAACTACTTACAAAAATTTAAAAATGTTTCATATGCAATATGCAGCTTGGTTTCTACCACACGTGAAGTATCTTATTCATAAGGTTTCTCTATTTTTTTTTTTATTTTGGAGACAGAGTCTTGCTCTGTTGCCCTAGGTAGAGTGCAGTGGTGTCGTTATAGCTCATAGCAACCTCCAACTCCTGGGCTTACACGATCCTCCTGAGTAGCTGGGACTACAGGCATGCATCATGATGTGGGCTAATTTTTCTATTTTTAGTAGAGATAGGGTCTTGCTCTGGCTCAGACTGGTCTTGAACTCCTAAACTCAAGCAATCCTCCTACCTCAGGATCCCAGAGTCCTAGGATTACAGGCATGAGCCACCATGCCAGGCCTAAATATATTCTTTTAACAGTTTATACAATCCCACCAAGGCTTTTTGGGTCAGGAAAGAATAAGGAGATTTTATTTCACAAGTAAAACATTAGAGTGATTTTTATTCTTTACCAATAAAATGGGAATAATAGTAGTACATACCTCAAAAGGTTGAGAACTTATTAAGTAATGCTTTTAAAGTAATCAGCATATTACCTGACATTTGAGTGTTCAATGACGATTAACATTATCATAGGAAGATATATTATTCAGTGAAATAATTTAATAATTCATTTATTATAAATATAATTATTATAATTAATAAATGAATTATTCAATTATTCCAAATAATCTCAGAAGAGATTATTCTGAATAATCTCAGAAGAGTTAATATTCAATGCTAAGTACTAAAATCTCTATCTCAGTACCTGACATGCATTCACAATAAATTTGTATCAACACATTCCTCTTGAGATGAGTTATGGAACTATGTTATTCAGCAGTAACCAGATACATAAAAGTCCACTCTAACCTCCTGCCACCTTCCTCCCAAACCCCAGGCCTGCCTCATTTCCAAACTTTTTTAAATAAAAAACATCCAGGCAACCACAGCCTGAGAATAAAAATACAATCTAAAAGGTACTTTCTTTATAGATGTAAGATAATGTAACAGTTTATTTCTAATTCATCTTTTCTTATGGAATTTTTTTTTTTTTAAAGATAGGGTCTTGCTGTGTTGCCCAGGCTGGGGTGTAGTGACCCAATCATAGCTCACTGTAAACCTGAACTCCTGGGCTCAAGCAATCTTCTTCTTTTAGCCTTTTGAGTAGCTGGGATTATAGGCGCGTGCCAACATACCTAGCTAATTTTTAATTTTTTTTTGTAGAGATGGAGGTCTTGCTATGTTGCCCAGCCTTCTTACAGAACTCTGAATTTGTACAGGGACAAATGCAGCAAGTACCTATTTGATACTTACAAAATTTTTCAATACCAAAATTTTGATTACAATCTTTGGATTAAACAGACTTTGCCAGTTGTTTTTATCGTTTCTTTTTTATTCTTTTAAGTATACAGAATAAAACTAAAATTACTGAAGGAGAGAAAGTTTCTTTAACACAAAGCTTTTCCAAATAATAGGAAATAGGAAATAATTCCCTATGTGTTACGAAACTTTTTCCACAGCATAAAACTGAAATTACTTTCCGAAAGTTACCGACAGCTAGGGTTTCACATGACCTAGGTTCAGCCAAGCAGATGTTCTGGACGAAGATTTAAGAGGAGAAAGTGGCCAATGTTAGTTGGGGGGCAGAGGGTCAGGAACAGGATGGTTGTGATGGGATTTGTTCACCTAGCACTGTCAGCGGTGGCTAACACTGAGTGGGCAGGGGCACTGGGGTTGATACAGCCTACAGTGGTGGAGCCATCTTTCTCTTTACAACAGAGGCAACTTTGTAGCAGGCCCTTTCTAGGGTGTGGTTCTAGGAGCTGATTCTAGAAGTTCAAAATACAGTCTGCTCCTTTAGTTTCCAGACACATCTGGGAGAGCTATCTTATAATAAGTCCCTTTCAGTTTAAACAAGCTGATCTAAATTCCATTGTTTGAAACTAAGAACTTGACCAATAAATTAGAAAATAAAGAACATTTCAATGAAAGTCAAACTCATTTAACTATATAAAGTTCAAAAATATGCACAACTAAAACACAGTTTTTGACATCTTCACTAGAGTTTTCTGTTCTATTTTGATGAAAAGGTCACTGAAAACAGATTTGTAATATTATTAATAATACTGGTGATGTGACAAATCATTTCTAAGAATTCCCTTAGAGATTAATCAATTTCCATCAGTCAAGACCATCTTTTTTTCAACTCTCAGGGATTACTAATATCAAAACCAAAAGGGAGTAGGAGTCAAAGCCTTTAGCCTTTAAGTTGACCGAATCATTTCCACTACTAAAAAGAAGAATTAGAAAATTCATGGGCAATGAATGAGAATAAAATTTTGCTTTTCATTAATTAAATGAATATAACAAGTGCCCCAAAGTCACAAATATGAAATCTAGATATTTATTTTTTGAAAACTTCAATTGAAAGAAGCAGCCCTCAAAACATCAAAGTACACTGTTAAACTCATTTGCATGTAAAATAATTACTGAATCAAAATGAACTGAATCAATTTAAATAAATTCTTTTGTATGTCAATCTGAACAAAATTTTTAAAAGAATCAGGCTAAAGAGTCAATGTTAATATGACTATCATCCGTTTTATACAGTTTCTGACAATACAATTTTCAATAAAAATTAACCAGAGTTTTAAAAACTATATAACTATTTAAAAAATAATATAAATATCCATGTCAATACCACCTATGTAAATTCATACTTTAAGTAAAGGCCTACATTTTATTGATAATTTGAATTTTGTGGTAAAGGTAAATGTTAAAGTTTATAAACATTTAGAAATTATTTAAGAAAAAATTTATGCATTTTAATAATATAACATTTCTGGCTACATTGTCGGTGCTTTCACATAAATTATCCATGTAACTAGTCATCAAGGTAGAAAGAATTATCTTCATTTTTCATAAAGTAGTTGAATAGTAAATGGTACAGATTACTTAGGTAACTTGAACAAATGAGTAAGTGGTAAAACCAAATGTAAATCCAGATCTGCCTAACTTTTCTATAATAAATCCCATATTTTTCTATTATATACCAGCTTCATTCTTTAAAGAAAGGTAACTCAATATTGGTTTCTTAATTATTTTCATAAACATACAATATTCTACCAAATAAACATATCTTCCAATCGAGTGTTAAGAGTTGTTGGGAGGAGTAGGATGTGAACTTTTGTCTTTGAAGATAAAGTTGAGTGCTTTTGACTAATTATATGATAGGGAATAACGAATCTATAAAGAAAAATCATCATGTAAACATGGTTTTCTAATACTTTTTAAAAGTCTACGGACCTATGAAACTAGATCTGTTCAATGGCAAAGACAGACTGTCAAATGCAATAGTTGTTTTCATTTATCACAAGCCTGGTAATTAATTCATTAGCCTGCCAATCAACTGCACTGCTAGTGAAAGTAGAATGAAATAGCTTACCGTGCACATGGATGTCTTTGTAATTTTCAGAGTAAAATCTGAAGAAAACTCCAAATCTGAGATAGATGTTTTATGGCAATCTATATGCTACCCATAAAAAAAAGAGGGAAAGAGTTAAAAGAAAAAAAATCACTTCCTTTTTTATGCAAAAAGGATTACTGTAAACCAGTGTTTCACAAATTTTAATCGTTCACATACCATTTTGGGGATTACTTCCAAATTTAAGGGGTATCAGTTACGAGCACTTAATTTTTCTTTAAATCAAATTACTGTTTTACTTAGAATTCTTGTAAACAATGGTATATATCAAATCATGGCTCTGATGTTCAATGTTTTTCTATGTTCCACATAAAATCATTCTGCATACCAACTATGGTACACCTGCCACAATTGCTATAAGTTATGTGTGATAACAGTCAATAAATTTATAGGAAATGTCAATTTTAAAACACATGCTAATGAAAAGAAAAATTTGTTCAAAAATTCATGCCCATAATTGCATCTGAAGATAAGTTTGTTAGATATTAGGAAAAACCACAACAATTCAAACAAAACAGCACAACTATGAAGATTCAACTCGGGGGAAAAATAGCCAAATATCTTTATTTTCCCATTCTGCCCTGGTTCAAATCCTTCTCCATTTCACTTTGGAGAGGGAATGGAATCACCTTTTTACCATAGCAGTCTGACTAGAAGTGTGTTGTACCTGCCCATGAGTACATAATAAACCAGTGAACACAATTCATATGACTATATACCTGAGGCATTACTCTATTTAAAATAGTTTGAGAAAATTTTTCAAAAATTTGTAGGAAAATTGGGAAACACAGAACTATATTTACTTAAATAAGTGATTAATGTTAGAAAAGTATATGTATACTTTTTAAATACCTTCATTTTCATTCCTAAATTTTCTATTTCAACTACTTATTCATAACAGTTTCGGCATTAAGCAAAGAGATCACCCACCAGACAGAGAAATTAGCACTGCCTCCAACTCCCCTCTTTCAGCTCAGTCTTAAGGCTGAGTTGAAACTGTATACTCCTACCTTAAGCTGAAGAGCACAAAATGAATCCCTTACTATCAGTGTACCAGAGCACTGAACAGTCCTATAATCATCAAGCAGCTGTGTTTTTTCTTTAAAAGCTGAATACAATTTTAATCAGTTTGCTCTTGCTGAGAAACTTCACATTTATTATTCTATGCTAATTTTTAATACTTTTTTCACTTAAGAAAATAAACACTACATATCTATTTTGTTCAGAGAAGAATTATTGATGCTATAAAAGTAACAATGTTACTAAAAAGAGGCAATATCCTGTGCCTAACACTGAACTATTGTATATTTATCTAGTTGAAACAGACAAATCAAGAAATTTTTAAGAAAAGCAGTATTTTTCACTGCAAAGTTAGTGAACCCATGTAAATTAAACACAGAAAGATTCACAATAAAACCAGAGATTAACTGAGAAATGTGAACATAGGGCTTTAGTTTCATGGGCAAATTTACTGTTTTTAATCTGAAAAGGCTGGCAGAAATTTGAGAGAAGTTAAACTGTGTGGAATATATGACATGAATTGAATGAATAATTTGGCTATAAGAAGCTAGAACAAGGCAAGGAGGTGGTGATAAAGCAGAAATGACAACAGGACTTTTTACCTTAATTAAGCCAAAGTTAATGATTCAACCAGTTCAGAGTTAGAAGGATTATAAAACTGAATAAAAGGAATTTTAATATATAAAAAAGTGATTTCAAAGGGATGATATAATTGACTGGTAAATATTATGACCTTAAATTGTTTAGACTGATTAAAATTGGAAGAGTACTGTTTTGAAGGTCCATATATAAAATCACTATATTAATTTCAAATACTAAACTAAGAAAAATGGTAACACTGTTAAAGAAAAGTAAAATTGGCAAAACACCTACCTTAATACCACAAGGTTCTGAAATAAGAGTCTTTGGATCCAAAACTTCTACAACAGCTTCTGGAATAACTGCTTTCTTCATGCAGGACATGTTGAAGCCATAGACATCATCCCAAAAAGTAATTCTATCAGCATGTTTACTCATATCGCTCACTGCTACAAGGCTCATAGTGCAAATGTCAGGATAGACTGTAAGCAATAAAATGTCCAACAATTAAGCATCATCTCCCTTTAAGACAGAATATAACTTTTAAAGGCTAAATATAAATACCAAATCTGTCAGTATGGATGACTAGAGTTAGGTAAGATTAACAAAGGTACAGTCCAAGGAAAACAACTATGTTCCATTTTCTAGCCTCTTTCAAAGAAAGATACCTATTACAATGATGGTAGGATTAAAACAATTCCAACGATGGGGTCCCTACTAAAACAGGATTATGTAAGTAACCCTGAAATGAGCATACTTAAAATTATTAAAACTTAAAGTATGCCAACCTAAAAAAAGCCACTAGATCTTTACTTCATATATTCCTCTAAAACATGCAGAAAGAGACAAATCATTTAGAAAGAGATGTAGCATGGAAAAAAAAAGCATCATGGAGTTTTATAGTTATGTAGTAGACCAGTTCATATTACTCTCTTTAATATTAAAAAAAGAGCATCAAATATGTGCCAGATATTGTGCCAGTATAAGGCACAGACTATGGATACATGGCCCTTCCCTCGAGAAACTTATATTTAGGCAATTTTGACAAATAAATGCACAATTATTTATGAGCTATTATTTATTTGCACAATTATTTGTGAGCTGATAAATACTAAGAAATGGGACATACAAGGTACTACAGGAGCTCACAGCAAAAACAGCTAATTCGCACTTGGCCGGAGCAGGAAAGCAGGCTAATGTAAGATAAGAATTGAAGCTCAAGTGACTCAGGAGTTGGGAGGGAAGAAGTATTCTAGGTAGAGTGTGCAGCGTGTACAAAGGGTCATGATTAATAGATGTGATGGCCCACATACAATCTAATTAGAGAGAAACAGTGAGATTTAAGGCTAGAAAGGTAAGCAGGGGCCAAATAATATGTGGCTGAGCAAACCAAATTAATAATTTGGACTTTATTCTAAGAATAATGATAATACACTGAAAAATTTCACATAGGGTAGGTGGCAACATGATCAGATTTTGAATTAAAAAAACTATCTGGAGCTCAATGTGGAGAATGAATGGGAGGGTGCAAGACTAAAACAGAGACAAATGAAGAGACAGTTCTAACAATCCAGATGATCCAAACTAGGGTGAAGGCTGTGGGAATGGAAAGGAGGAGATGTATTCAAAAGACAGGAGGTAGAACTTGCAGGACTTTGACTGTGAAGAAGAAGAAAAGGTCAAGGATGACAGTGTTTAGCTTTAGTGACTGTACAGACTGTGGTACTAACCATTATAATAGGGAATAAACATAGGCAGATTCAAAAGGAATATGAGAGTTTATTGATTACTGGACAAAACATAATATCCAATAAGCAGAATGTATGAGTCTGAAATTCAAAAAGAGATTATCTGGGTTCAAGATATAAATTTGGATACCATACGCATACAAATGGAAATGTTAACTGTGTAACTAGCTTGTGAGACTTAGAGAGACTAGACAATGGGTACTAGAATTTAAGGAATGTATAGATGAAGAAAAGGAGACTGAGAAGGTGGGGCCACAGAAGAAAGAACCAAGAGAAGGTAAATGTTGTAAGAGTTAAAGAATGAGTGACTCACGAAGAAGCTCTCTACTTAATAACAAGTCAAGGTCTTAAAACACAAAACTTTAAAAATAAGACTGATTCTCTTTTTAGGACAATTAACTTTGTCCTTCAAATATCTCAAATATCAACTTTTAGGGATTCATGAATTAAAAATACAAATCACTATGTACCCATATCAACAAACTGAAAGCAAGTATAAATGTACCAATGAAATGCAGCAAAGAAATAATCCCATGATTATTATAGCTAGTCTTCAGACTTGAACAGTAGAGAAATTACCATCTCCTTCTCCAAACTTTGTTTTTATCCACAGCTTTGGAAATTTTATTATTCAATGACAGCAGCACTACATTATCCTCCAAATAAAGCCCATGATAAAATCTAGCATCAAAGCAACTGCTTCCAAATCTAACTTGTGAGATATTTGGGAAAAAATACCCAGTGCTATGTCACTGATAAGAAGTGTCTCAAGTCTTCCCTGATGGGCATGTGAGGAAAGTATGATATATGCACTGGGCCAGGGTCCACTACCATGTAAACTGAGTTACTTCTAATCTTCCCTTCCTCCACAAACTGGTAAAGGCTCTTGACTGTTTAAATTCCTAATTAATACAAATTCTTCAGAGTAACTGATTTGTTATTGAAAATGCTAATCCAGTAAGAGGATCAGCTACAAGGAAATGTGTCTAGGTTCCTGAAGCAGATCCTTAAGATGAGAAACACTGAAGAAAAAAAGAATTCTGAAGCAACTCTAGATATTTGGCTAACTTCTCAATATATCCTTTTATGCACTTAATATGACAATCATAGAAGCTTTCCCATATTATGTCCTGTAATTCCATCATTAAAGAGCAACATAGTAAGGGTATAATCAGGAGTCAGCAAACGTTTTTTGTAAAGTTACTATTTTAGGTTTTGTGGGTCATATGGTTTTTGTTAAAATTACTGTTTTCTGCTGTTCTTAGTGTGAAGGGGCAGCCCTAGACAATATGTAAATAAATGAGCATGGCTGTATTATAATAAAACTTAAACAGGCAGCAGGGCTAAATATAAATTGAAGCAAATGGATGAGAGGGGTTATTATCATGGTCAGCATATTATATTATTTCAGGGAGGGCCATTTGCATTGTAGTTTATGGGAACTAAACATCCTCCAGAGTTGTGCAGTGCACAGACACTCAAGTTACTTAACAGTTCGTAAAGTTCTTTTTATTAGAATATTTTAAAAATTTTACTGGAGTTTTTATAAATGCTCTCTCTATACCAGGGTCGGCAAACTATGGCCCATGGGTCAAATCTAGCCTGCTGCCGGTTTTTGTATATAATTTTTAACTGGAACACTGCCATATTCGTTTGCTTACATATCATCTATGGCTGTGCTACAGTGGCAGAGGTGAATAGTTGGGACAGGAACCATACGGCCCTTTACAGGAAAAGTTTGCTGATCTCTGGCTCTACATATAACAATATGATGGATTAGTAGTATCACCACGAAATAAAAATACCTTTTTCATAAAAAAATTATAACTTACTGAAAGTAATAAAACAGCTTTGAAACTACAATACATTGGTAATTAGAAGAAACAAACTAAAGAGGAATATGATTTTACTTTTTCTAGTGTTGAGGTATATTTCTGAAGTTATATTTCACAAAAATATAGAAAATCATGGTTTTTGTATTGTGAGGATTTAGAAATTTTATCTTTCAGTTAGTAAGATCAATTAATATTCACAAGGATTTGTAATCAGTGTTACAGGTCAATTTGGTTCTATATCCATCTCCTCACAGCTGGCTAAAATCTTGGACCACCTGCCAGAATTCTGACTAACCCTTTACTTTCATATTCTGACACATTTGTCATTTGATTTTTGTCAGAAGCTATAATTGAATAATTATTCCTTCTTGTAGGTGAAATTAGCAATTCCTTCCTGTAAGTGACTGGACAAAAGCACCCTCTTAACAGACAATTTATAAATTCATGGCTTTGACATCTGTGTCCTTCTCGATTCACTGCCCAGAATTCATTTGTCACTAGAACAGCTCACATGGTGAATAGATAAAGATGGGAAATCCTTTATCCCTTACAAATGCCTCACAAACTTTTGGACACTAAAAGATAAGACTGAAATGCATAAAGAAACAATTCCTAGTAAATACTAGTATTCACTGTGTGTATATAAATAACCACACAGTAAAAAGGTTTAGAGCAAAGGGAGATAGTAAATAAGTCAAAATTAACTGTTTCACAACATATGTAATCAATACGGAGAAGGATTTTAGTGAAATAATGATAGCAAAATGCTTGATGTGCATAAAAGGTACTACAAAAGTCACCAAATCAGTAGATAATTTGGGAGTCAAAAATTAATTGCTAACATAAAATTAGGGCATCTTAAAATTAAGTAAAACTTATTTGGAAATTAGACACATTTCATTAACTTATAGTGACAAGGTCCACTGAAGCTTAGCTAGGCTAACATATAGCTGCCAGTAATATGCTTTGAAGAATTATATGCTGAAAAAAAGCAGCAAATGATACTGCTTATTTCACTCTGGGAGAAGGAATGAGATGACAGAGCAAACAAAACAAAGGACACTTAAAAGAAAACCAACAAGCAGAACTAAGGGAGGAATGAGTAAGATGTATGTATGATTCAGTTTTCCAAGTGGAAAGAGAAATAGCAAGAAAAGTACATTTGAAAATATGGAATTTATAATGAGCAGTTTCTTACTAGCATAGATCAGGTTTTCCAAAGCCAATTCCAATGCAAAATCTTGGAGAGAAGCTAACTACCGGTATGTATTTGCCATTCTATTTTATTGTCCCTTTCTGAACTGTTTGTGTAAACCTTCCTCTGCAGAAGCTAAAAATGAAACAAACTTGCTTTCCCTCCCTTCCCTGAAGATTAGGCATGGGCACATGACTGAGGCCCCACTAATAATAGGCCCCTAAAGTCTATTTTTTAGAGGCAGCAATGGCTACTGTTGACGAGATCAGCAACATAATCTGTCAGCTAGCGTCCAACATTAGGATAGTGTTAGGTTATCACTTCTAAATTAGTCCCATATGGTAATTTTTAATGTTGTTCCTGGTTGTGTAATGTTTTAGATTGGTTTTCTAGTTCTCACAGAAATTTTGCAACCTACCCTATCCATTTAATAAATTCCTTTTGTGTTGAATGGCCAGGGAAGATTTCTATTTCTTGAAACAAGAACCCTGACTGATGCAAAGGAAAATATACCTAAAACATATTCTTAATAACAGACGTCTTCCCCTAGATTTTTGTTCAAAAGGGTCTGATGTGGGCCCTGAACATCTATTTTTAACAAATGGTCCCCAGTGATTGTGAGGGTCTGTGCAGATTAATTAGGAAACAATGAGTTAAAAAATGGCTTAGTATTAATAGTTCAGCATTGTACTGGTCAGTCCTCAACTTTATAATCTTGACAACTGTAACTCAAGGAAGATGTGTATTCTGAAAGATCCCATGAAACATTTAAGTTTAGTTCTGACAATGTGAGAAGAAAAAAATCCCTTTCATTATCCTTATAATGAAAGGCAATGAAAACAACATTCTTTTCTAGTAATATGGAAGATGTCACTGTTTAATGGGTCCCTAAATTTTCTTTTGCAAACTATGATTTTACAAACTATTACTGGTTTTGAGGAAGTTTCAAAGAAATGAATTATTTCTATATGCTCCTAACAGACCATAATTTCAATTTGTCCCCTTCCTGATGATGTCGATTTTGATTACCCAATTAAGGCTGAATTGGCTATGCTTCAATATTAAAAGTTACTTTTTTTCTTTTCTATAATAATCTGTAGATATTTTGTGGAGAGGTTCTTTGAAAGTAGGTACATAGCTCATTCTTAACCAAACTTTCAGATTATTTGTTTTCCTTATTAATATCTGAGTAGACTTATTGTTTCCTATTTTATTCAAAGGGTTAACCAGGCAAGAAAAAAATTTAAAGTATAGAATGGTAGAAGTTAACTCTATTTGCAGATGACATGACTGTTCACACACAAAATTGTAAGGAATCTAACTGTATTTTTATAATACTAGCTGCCAATTGAAAAATAAAATGTAAAATTTCCATTTATAAGAATGACAAAAATATTAAATTAATTAGAAATAAACCTAACAAAAGATGTGCAAGATCCCTACCCTGAAAATTATAAAATAATGCCAGGAGAAATTAAAGAAGACTTTTAAAAGTGAAAAAGATATTGTGTTGATAGATGGAAAAACTCAAGATGCTAATTATTCCCAAATTGTTCTATTTCTTCAATCTAATCCCAGTATAATTCCAGCAGTCATTTTTTTTTTTTTTTAGCAGATATAGCCAGATTCTAAAATTTATTTTAAAAAGAACAAAGTTGGAGGATTTCTTTACCTGGTATCAGTATAAAGCTACAGTAATTAACACAGTATAGTATCAGTGAAAGGATAGACTTAAAGATCAAATGAACCAGGTGTGGTTCATATGTAACTCATGCCTGTAATCTAAAGACTTTGGGAGGCTGAGGTGAGAGGATCACCTGAAGCCAGGAGTTTAAGACCAACTTGGTCTCCACAAAAAAACCCAAAAAAACTAGGCAGTAGTCCCAGCTACTCAGGAGACCGAGGCAGGAAAATTGCCAGAATCCAAGGCTGCAGTGAGCTATGATTGTGCCACTGTACTATAGCCTGGGCAGCAGAGCAAAACCCTGTCTCAAAAAAGATCAAATGAAAAGAATATAGAAATAGACCCATATAAACATAGTCAATTAATTTTCAAAAGAGATGCCAAATAATTCATGAGAAAGGATATCGTTTCAGGTAAAGGTGCTAGAAAATATTAAATCTACCCTTACCTCACACCATACACGTTTACTTCAAATGAATCACTAACTTAAATACAAGATCTAACATTTCAAGAAGGAAATAGGAAAATTCTGTGGGACTGTAAGACAAAGATTTCTTTTTCTTTTTTTAATAAAAAGATGCAACAATTTTTATTGTCAACTGACAATTTATAATTGTATAAATTCATGGGGCACAAAGTGATATTATAATCCATGAATACAAGGTAGAATAATGAAATCAAACTGGTTAACATATCCATCACCTCAAATACTTAACATTTTTGTGGTAAGAACATTTGAAATTTACTCTTAGCAATTTTGAAATGTATTAACTATATTTACCACACTGTGCAACATAACTCAAAAAAGTAAAACATCCTTCCTGAGATTTTGTACCCTTTGACCATCATTTAAAATTTGAAATGAGACAAAATATTATTTTCAGAATAGCATCCAAAAGTGGGTGTATTTAACCATATTCAGCTCATAGAGCAAATGAGTGAACAGAATAATAATTCATTGTCCTGTATGTTTAACAAACTGCTAACAGAGAAAGTTGGTTGAAGAAAGGCAGAGGAACACTGTCTTGTAAGAATTAGAACCGAGGGGGGCTCCATAATCATCAGGTATCTGTTCCATATTGTATCTACAGCTAGAAATGAACATGATAGGGAACTCCAGGGATTTTTCCAGATTCTTCGTTTAAGGTCTTGGTCAACTGTGGCCGCAATGTAACACTTGTGCTGAGTTACTCTCTGTACCAAGCAGTCATCTGCATAGGTCCTTTTGTGTGTGCATGATAAAGGTGCAAATTTTGGATCCTTGGCAATCTTGAGGGCCACTCGATACTTCTGCCCCAATTTCTCAGTTTCAGCTGCTGTACAAGGAATACATTTGGCATACAGATAGTTGATCACTGACTGTACTAAGTCCAGTTTGGCTTTAATGGAAAAGTTGATAAAGGTGGTATCAACCAAGATGTGGTAAGGTGGGCCCAGCTGTGTGTTATATTGGAAGAATAAGCAGGATGGGTATTGGGGGACTTCTCTTTCCTTCAGCGTGCTGGGATCTTTCTTTCTTTTTAGGTTTTAATCTATCCTTTTCTTTAAGCTTCTGATCTTTGAGACTAAGCATTCGCTCACGGTCGCATACTTCTTTGTTTTCTTTTGCTTCCTCATGCTCATGCCACATTCTTGTTTCTTCCAGAAGCCAAGATTTTTTAGGATATTTTTCTTAATAAGACAGATACTGAGCACACGTTTAAGAGTCATCTGTATTACCTTCTCTGAGCTGTCATTCAATTCTTTGTCCTATTTTCTAATGGGTTTGTGGTCTGTTTATTTGCAGAATCTACTTATATGTGAGATTAGCTTTTTGTTGGTAACAGAAATTGAAAATATTTTTTTCCAGTCTATAGTTTGTCTTGTAATTTTGCTTATAACATATTCTGCCATTTAGAAATTTATATAGATGTAATCAAATTTATCAATCTTTCTTTTAGGATGTCTGAATTTAAGTTCTTATTTAGGAAGCCCTCCCTTACTCTAAGTTTATAAACCTATCTTTCTTTGTAGTATTTTTACCGTTTGACTTTCTTTCATTTAATGTTTGACTCATTTGAAATTTACAGCATACAATTTGTGTATATTATACTTTTTTTTTTACATAATTGTCTCAATACAATTTAGTACAGTAAATCATTTCCTCAATATATGAGATGCTACATATAGTTGGGTCTATACACCAGGATTTTCCATTCTAATTTATCTGTCAATTCAAGAACCAATAATATACTCTTTTAATGATTAAGACTTATAATGTGTTTTAGTTTGGTAGCGCTATTCCTCCTGCTCTGTCCTCACCTTGCACCCTTCTATTTGAGAGTTTTCCTTGCAATTCTTGTTTACTTTTCCATATAAATTTTAGAATCAGCCTATTTAATTAAAAAACTAAACCTGTTGGTAGGGACTGCATTACAATTTCTGAAAGTTTGTCATATAAAAATTTTCAAATACATAAAAAATATGGAAGAGCACAATTTACATTTTAAATTAACTTTGGGAAAACCAACATCTTTGTGGCATCGATTCTCTCTATCCAAGAACATGGTACCCTGCATTGTCTTTCCATTTATTTAGATCTTCCTCATATGTCCTCAGTAGTAAAACTGTCTGTATATAAGTCTTGCTTATTTCTGTTATTCTGTAGCTTAATGATGTACTAAAATCTTTGATTATTTATATTTTTCAGTTGATTCCCTTGAAGTTTCTAGGTTCAATCAAAGAATATACAAATAGAGGTAAGTTTTATCTTCTCCTTCAAGAAAATTTTTATTTTAGTTCCTCTGGTAAAATGTTAAATAAATAATGGTGTTATACTGACCTATCCAAATTTTGTTCTGATTATAGAGAAAAGACTGAGTATTTCTCCTTTAAACATGATAGAGATTTTCAGTTTCAGTTATACTTTATCATATAATCTAGTATTCTTATTTTTTCAAAAATAATTCTGAAAAACTTTTCAGTATCTAAGAAGGTGGGCATATGATTTTGCCTTTTAGTCCTAAGCCCATTAATATGATTAATTATATAATATTGTGGCCCTAGTTCCCCCTTATGTAGTATCAATGTCATGATTGCTGTTTTCATTTTATTTGGATTTGCCTGGATGTCTTTATTCACCCTTTTAACTGTTCTGAATTATTTTACTGTGGTTCTATAAAGTACACCGAATTGGGTTTTCTTTTGTGGTCCTATGTGAAATTCATTTATTGATGTGAGAAATGATTTTTTGTTCTTGACTCTTATTTTCTATATCTATAAGTTTAAAAAAAAATACTTCATTACATGGTCTTTTGTTTTCTTCCAGAGTATTAATCCTTAAATTCAGGAAGACCTGTAAGTAGCTAACTTTTTATAATTACACCTTGTATATAACCTTTTTAGTTCTTTATTTTCAACATTGTTTACTAATCTACCATCAGCAATGGTAAAATTAGTCTATTTCCTTATTCTTCCCTATCCCCTCTTTTAACACCCAAGTTTTTAATATGAAACAGTTATACTGATAACACTAACAACAAATATGGAGTTGGGCATATAGTAAGTATACAATTTTGAAATACTTTTCAGAACAGTTAGGAATCAAGTCATGTCACAATTAGTTTGCCCTCAAAGAGGTAGGAATTATTGCTTCACTTTTTTTTTTAAAGTCACTTTACTGAAGTGTAATTTACATGCAGTAAAACTTATCCTTTTTGGTGTATATTTATATGTGCTTTGATAAACACAAATAGTCATGCAATCAGCACCACAGTCAAAAGATACAGACAGGATCTTCCACCACAAATCTCATCACTCAATCTAATGTCAACTTTGTAGTGCTAAGTATACCTACTGTGTTTCCCCAAAAATAAGACCTACCCATAAAATAAACCCTAGCAGGATTTCTAAGCATTTGCGCAACATAAGCCCTACCCTGAAAATAAGACCTAGTGATGGGCGTGGCTACGCAGCGTATCTGCACAACCCATGCATTTCGTTGAGGAGTGGTAAAGAAGATGAGCAGCCCTTCTCATCTGCCCCATCATGACAGCTACTATCCCAGAGGTGACTGGAAAGGTATGGGCAGCCCCACCAACAAGGTCGGCTCCCCCTGTCAGGTCCCGGCCATCCTGTGTGTGTTGCAAGCTGAGGCTTCGAGGGGAAAATAACACATCCTTTGAAAATAAGCCCTCGGGTGTCTTCTTGAGGAAAAATAAATAAAAGACCTTGTCTTATTTTCAGGGAAACACGGTAACTCTACTACTTGTCAGCTTTAAATAATAGTCCATAAATTCTAAAGTAATAAAAGTATAAACATTTCCTCCCATGTGCCTTCACATTCCAATTTTGTGAGATGTAATATTTGACAGTTAGCATATAAAAATTTACATTCTATGTTGTCATCCTAAAATACACATTTGTTTTAGTCTTCATTCTAGTTGTCAAAAATACCCATTGGTCACAACCAATATTTTGCTCCTTATCTCTTGGTTGGTTGAATGTAAAACACTACAATTCCTGACACCAATTATGCTTAGTAGTCTTACCTAGGCTACTCTTTACTTTTATTAGAAGTAGTAAATGTACAGCTCTAAAGTACCATGGAATTGCTTGGTTGATAACAGGGAGGATGAACACCTAAGTTACGGGCTGTGTTTTATAAAGCCTTTACACCATTATATATACAGTGAGACATAAACTTACCCTAAATTCATGTAAAAATAAACTGTGGTCCTATACTGTTTACAAGGGCCCTCAATATTTTCCCCTCTCTCATAGTGATCTTTACACTACTAATTGCTTAGTAAATCTTTCAGAAAAACAAAGGAAAATTTTGCTTTGCAATAAAAGGATGAAGATCTAAATGACTGGTGATATACATCAAGACATCCAGGAATCCACAACTAGGCTAAACTGTTTCATGTTACTCTTCTCACTTTTCGTCCTTTTCTCTTGATTCTGTTAACAAATAACATTCAATAGCACTGCTTAAGCAGTAAAATACTAACTCCTCTTCAGTATAGCCCTAGTGTACCCCCAGTTATCTTAACATTAGCTATACAAAAATAAAGAAAGAGCTAGACTTAGGAACCTCCCCTTTCTCCCTCTGATGATGGGAAATAACTCTGCCATTATTCACACTGCTGTAGGTTCTTAATGAATTTCACCGAGAATTCAATTTAAATGTATTAAGTTGCTGTCAGTTCTTCAGTAAGATCAGTGAATACTATTCAGGGAGGTATGGAAACAGTTATCTGAATCTTCCTTAGAACTTTTGAGACAAGAATCAGATTTTTTAAAAAGGACTTTAGAAGGGAAATAAGGTTTAGTGTAAAGAACATGAATATTGGAGAAGGTAGATTAAAAAAAAAAATCAAGCCTTGGCCACTTTACTATGTGTTATTCGGGACACCTTTGAGAATTACATCTAATAATATAAAGTTAGAGCATATTATTAACATTTGGAAGCTAGTAGATAACCAACAATAGTAGACAATGTTTTTTACTCAAGTGCACAGGTTGAGTATCTCTAATCTGAAAACCCAAAAGCTGAAATGCTCCTAATTCCAAAACCTTTTGAGCACCAACATGAGTTCAAAGGAAATGCTCCTAAGAGCATTTTGAATTTTCAGGTAAGGATGCTTAACTGGTAAGGATAATGCAAATATATTGTATTGGTCCTGCCCCCCAACCCCCAAAAAACCCAATCCAAAAACACTTCAGGTTCCAAGCATTTTAGACAAGGGATACTCAACCTGTAGTAGTCATTTAAAAAACCAAAGCCACTGCAATTATAGAAACAGGTGGAAGACCATACCATGCT
>VBSM01001265.1:21557435-21572486 GCA_008086735.1 Cheirogaleus medius
AAAAAATAAAGGTAAAAGAGAGAATTTATCTTTCTTAAAAGAGTATGAATAGCCAATAAATAAGTGCCATTTCAGGATAAACTATCAGCATAAAAAGATTCTAGCTATTTTTAAAATGTCACCATTCTGTCATTTATCAAATAGAATTAAATGCAGAAAAACTGCTACATTGTTCATTACTTCAATTTTTTTTTTTCATTTTAGCAAAGAAAGTTTTTTTCTATAAATACTCACCATCCACTCAGATATAATAACATCCACTTTTTCTACAGGAAGATGAACTTCTTCAATCTTTCCTTTAATTAGTATAATAGTATCTTCAAGTTTATTTAGTCTGAAAGTCATCATAATGAATTAGATTAGTATGTTCAACAGATTCTCAAAGCTAGTGAAATTATATCATTTTTTGCCAAGTATTCATATTTTTTTGTGGAATACAACAGTATGTTCAAAGTTTGTTTATCCCCAGGGCATTATAATTATTTACGGTACTCTATGAACACCCAAGAATGTTTCTGATTAATATGGCAATACACTGAACCACTATTTAAAACTTCAGCTTGAAAAGAAATCTGAATTTTATCAATAATACATGTCAATGAAGTTACTGTGTCTTTAAAAAAAAAAAACGGGGGGTGGGGTGTGAGGACAGACAGACCAGACACACAGACAACAAAAGTGTGGTTTAAAGGGAAGTAGTGTGTCATAGGGGTGAGAGAATTTGAAGCCAGAAACTCTTATTTTAAACCCTAGGTCCTCTAGCATTTGTCAGCTATGTGATCTTCACCAAATTTTTAAATAATTTCACTGAACCTGTATGCTCATGTGTAAAAGATGATGATAATACCTTCCCTATTCACTTCACGGGCTATTACAAGGATCAAATATTTGTGAAAGCTATATATACATCTCAAGCAATACATAATGGTAATGACATTATCATCAGTAACAAAATACTATATGTTATATAAAACTTGAAATCCTCCCCTGATAAAAAATTATTTAATCTTGACCAATGGCATTCATTAGATATTTTTATGTAGTTATGTCTATATAATCGTAAGATTAGCACGTATTTTCAACTTCCTCTTCTGTTTGAAACAACAGAGTTAAAGAGAATTTCAGAAAAGCGAAAACAAGCTGCTGGTTAAGTTTATATTTAATTAGATTAATAAATTCTCAATCCCCAGACATTGTACATTTTAATTAATTACAAAGGATTTTTTTCTGCATTAAAGGAGAAATCCTCCCCTCTAACTTCATCAAAGTATTATTTACATACAATTGAATGCATTCATTTTAAGGTTAAACTATGTTGAATTTTGAAAAACTCAGATACTTGGGTGACCACCAATATAATCAATATACAGAACATTTCCTTCTCCCCCAAAAGATTCATCTGCCCATTCCCAGAAAATCCTCCATCCACAGTCAACTACTGATTTTCTTTCTTTTACTATGTATTAGATTTGTATTTTGTAGTGTTTCATATTAACAGAATCAAATTAAATATGCTTTTTTGCACCTGGTATTATTTGATAAGCATGATACTTTTTAGATATGTGTTTCTGTGTGTGTATATCTGTAATTTGTTCCTTGTTACTGCTGAGTAGTATTCTGCATGATAAACCACAATTTTGTTTATCCACTCACCTGTGGATGGAATTCTGGATTGTTTCTGGCTTTGGACAATAATGAATAATGCTGCTATATGCATTTGTGTATAAGCAGAATTGCTCTATCAAATAATAACGCATATCTGTTTTTTAAAGAAACTGACAATTCATTTTACAAAGTGAATACACAATTTTACATTCCTGCCAGTAACGTATGTGCATGCCTTTTGTTTCACATCCTTGTCAATGTTTAGTGTTGTTGATTTTTTAAATTTTAATTGTGTAGCAAGATTTCACTGTGGTTCATAAATTGCATTTTCCTAATGATCAAGCATTTTTTATGTGCTTATTGGCCATATTCCTGTATCTTTTGTTCAAATCTTTTGTCCATTTAAAAAAAATCAGCTCAGTGTATTCTTATTGAATTGAAAGAGTTCTGCATATATTCTAAACAAAAACCCTGTCAAATTTATGTACAGTGAATATTTTTTTTACCACATTGTGGCTTGGTTTCTCATTTTTTTATGGTGTTTTAAAGAACTAAAGTTTTTAATTTTGATGAAGACCAATTTATCACTCTTTTACAGTTCATACTTTTGGTGATGTATCTAAGAAATCTTTGCCTACATCAAATATTTTCTCCTATCTTTTCTTTTAAAATATTTTTAGTTTCCATTTTGAGTTAATTTTTCAATATGATATTATGCTCATTTTTTCCTCCATGTCAGTATCTATTGACATAGTGTTGAGAAAACTGTGATGAAAAGACTATCACTAGTGATAGTTTCAACTTCATTAGGAAAACTATCACTAACCTATGGAATTACTTTGGCTTCTTTGTCAAAAACAACTATGTATGTGTGGGTTTATTTCTGGATTTTCAATTCTGCCCCAGGATTTAGATGTGTATCTTTATGCCAATACACTTTGATTAGTATACTTTTGAATTAAGTCATCAAATCTGATAATATTATCTTTCAAATTTATTCTTTTTAAAAATCCTTTTGGCTATTCTAGGTGATCTATATTTCCACATCAATTTTAGAATCGGCTCCTGGTGATGTTTCACACTTTCCAGTGTTCATGTCTTGCACATATTTTGTAAAATTTATCCCTAATATTTGATGGTTTTGCATGTATCATAAATGTTATATAGTTTTAATTGAATTTTTAAACTTATAATTGTACATATTTCTGGATTACAGTATTTTTCAATGCATATATAATGGTACATACTTTTTAAGTTTCAATTTCTAGTTGTTTGTGGCTACTTATAGAAATATAACTGACTTTCCCTTCAAGCCCATTGACTGTGATCAATGTTTTCGTTCTAGCTGTTTTAATGGCTATTTTATAGATTCCTTAGGATTTTACATGTATATGATGACATCTGGGAGTTATGACAGTTTTACTGCTTCCTTCAAATCTGTTTATTTTTTTGTTTCCTTTCCCTGGTTTGTTGAACTTGTTAGATCCTCCAGCACAATACTAAGTAGAAGTGGTGAGAATAAACATCCTCGTTTTGTTCCTAATTTTAGGGGGAGAGCATTCATCGATTATTATTAAACATGATACTACCTATAGGTTTTTTTACAGGTGTTCTTTATCAGGAGAGAAAGTTTCCTACTTTAATGAGAGTCTTATTTATTAATGAGTTTTCAATTTTGCCAAATAGCTGATTATATGGTTTTCTTTTTTTATTCTGTCAATTTGGTGAACTATATTGATTTTTTGAATGTTAAGCCTCTCTTACCTTCCCTAGGATAAACCCCACTTAGTCAGTTTATCTTTTTTTACAAAATGTTGTATTCAAGTTGCCCATGCTTTGTTATTGTTTCCATCCATGTTTATGAGGGACACTGGCCTGTAGTTTACTTTCCCTGGAATATCTTTGTTTGGTTGTATTATCACTGGCCTTATAAAGTGTGTTGGAAAGGGTTATGTTTAACATTTTCTTTAAAAGGAATATTATTTCTTCATTAAATGTTGGAAATTTATTACCTGAGCCCACAGCTTAATTTGTGGGAAGGTTTATATTTACCAACTCATTTTCTTTACTAGATCTAGGTATTCATATTTTTTAGTTCTTCCTGAATCAGTTTTGATAACCTCTACTTTTCAGGGCATTTTTCCATTTCACCTAAATTGTCATATTCATTAGCATAAAAGTATTCATAAAATATTCCCTTATCCTTTTTGTCTGTATGGTCTGTAGTGATATCCCCTTTCACATCTAATACTGACGATTTCTATCGTTTTTCCTTCTTAGTAAGTCTATTTAGAGGTTTATCAATTTTACTATTTTTTAAAAGAAACAACTGTTTTCATTAGTTTTTCTCTATTGTTTGTTTCATATTTCATTGATTTCTGCTATTACCTTTATTTCCTTTCTTCTACTTACTTGGGTATGTTTTGCTTTTCTTTCTCTAGCATCTTAAGATGAAAGCTTAGATCATGGATTTTAAACATTTGTTCTTTTCTAACATAATCATTTAAAACTTTTAATTTCGTTTTAAGCACAGCTTTCACTGCATGGCACAAATTTTGATACACTGCATTTGTTTTCATTCAGTTCAAAATATTTTCTAAATTTGTTTCCCTTTTGTGATTTCTTTTTTGACCCATGGGCTAATTAGAAGTGTTCTGTTTAACTGTCAATTATTTTGGGATATATTAAATATTTTTCTGTTATTGATTTATAATCTAATTTCAGTGTGGCCCTGAAGCTTGGTAAGATTTAAATCCTTGTAAATTTATTGAGACTCTTTTATTGCCCTACACATAATCTATTTTGATGAATGTTCTATGTGCACTTAAAAAGAACATGATTTTGATGATATTAACATAGTCACTCTAGCTTTTTTAATAATCCATGACATATTTCCCCCCCAATTCTTTTACTTTTCATCTATGGTATTTTTATAATTAAATTAGATTTCTTAGATATAGAAAATAGCTAGGTATTATTTTTTATCCAGTCTGAAAATATTGTCTTTTAACTGAGTGTTTAGATCAGGAATTGAAAAATTATGGCCCACTAACCTATAACCCATTTTTTATACAGCCACAAACTAAAGAGTTAAAGAAGCAGCAGTAGCAGCAGCAGCGACAGAGACCATAAGTGACCCTCAAGGCTGAAAATATCTACTATCTGACCATTTACAGAAAAAGTCTGCCAACCCCTGATTTGGACCACTATAGAAGCACAGCTAAGAGAAAAAAAGAATGCAGTGAGAAGATCTAATATAGAATTAAATGCGGTCCTAGAAGGAAAGAAGAAATAAAAGGGACAGAGCAAATATTTAACGACATAAAGGAAGAAAAATTTCTGGAACTGATAAAAAAGCTTTAAACTACAGACAAAAGTAATCCAATGAATCTCAAGACTGAATCTTTAAAAAAAACTATACATTATAGTAAAACTTCAGAAAATCAAAGACATAAAATCTTCAAAAAAGACAGACTACCTTCAATGGAATAACAGTTTTTCTGATGGGTGACCTCTCAATAGCAACAATGAAAGCCATAAGATAGTAGAATGATATTATCAATGAACTAGAATAGGAGTGGGCAAACTTTTTCTTAAATTGCCAAATTATAATTATTTTAGACTTGTAGAACACATGGTCTCTTTGGCAAGCATTCAACTTTTATTGCTGTTTGAAAACAGCAATAGACAATATGTAAATAAAAAGACATTGCTGTGTCCCAACTTTACAAAAACAGGTGTCTGGTGCACAGGCTGTTTACTGATCCCTATACTAGAACAATATCACTGCTAAGTTAGAATTCTCTATGCAGAGAAAAATATCTCTAAGAATACAGGCAAAATATATATTTAGACTAACAAATACCATTTTGCTTGGCTACAGCCATCAATGTACAACGAAGGAAATGTTAAAGAATTAGTTCAGGAAGAAGGAAAATGACCATAGATATAGTCAGGGAACTAGGAAGGAATGAGAAAAGAGAATGGATATATGTGGGTGAGTGAATACGTAAGATCAGATTGGCAAATTTAACGCCCATGAATCGGAGATCTTACCCCATACCAAGCTTTACAAATAATTTTAAATACATAGGCAATCAAGTGGTCCAGACTAAGGAGATTCAGGACATTAAAGGCATCTGCTTTGGTCTTTCTTTCCATATATCAGACACGTACTCTCCGGCCCAGAGTAGATGAGGTATTCAAGTGAGGTACCTGGGTTATCAATTCATACAGTAAGAAGCCCTCCTCTATGTGCCAGATAACTCTCTACTTCTTTTGAATCTCTTGATTGCCTGTACCTTTGTTTGAAATTATCAATAAAGCTTAATACTGGGTAATCTCTCTGGGTAAAATTAAGTAATTAGGTCACATGAGTCTGACTTGAAAATGTTAGCTCAGAATGATGCTGTGAGCAGGACTCTCTTGCAGACCCATGATTCACAAAGGCTAAGGCACTTTTTTATCCAGAAAAGGAAGGAACTAAAAATAGGATGAGGATCTAATCCTAGGATGGTTGCCTACTCGTCCTTGGTACCAAATGGCAAGACTTAGAGAAACTGGCTAGTGGACTGATAGGGAACAGCAGGCAGATGGGAAGATACTACTAAGTTCTGAAAGTACTGGTGAAAGAGACAGGGCATTATTTTACAGAGAAATACCAGAAAAGCCTGGTGAATCACTACTGGCACAAATTCTCAAATCAGGAAGATACATCACTTATGTTATTACATACTACTGAGTAGAGAGGATGACTTGAGTTGATGACGGATTCCCAAGAGCAGTAAATAGATTTTTCCAGGTGCTATGACAACTAATCTGCTATACTGAGTAAAAGCACAGTTGCAGTATACCTATCCCAAGACAGGTAAGTAACCGTCATAGTCTCTTCCTCATTTAAAAATGAAATTAATGCTTCTGAAGCAGCAGGCATGCTAGAAGTACAAGTAAACTTAGACTGCCTTTAGGATAACAATATAATTTAAGACTACTGACACAAGAAGTTGGTATATGTGGAAATTAGCAACTTCCCATTCTTGAGTATTTTATGTACTCTTGCTATTAGGAAGCCAAGAGAATATTCAGGAGGCAGTGTCCCATTGACTGGCTCAGTTACCAAGCATGGAACTTCACACTGTTTTTGAAACATAAAAGGTAGCCCAGGTGTGGAGACTCATACCTGTAACCCTAGCACTTTGGGAGGCCCAGGCAGGAGAATTACTTGAAGGCTGGAGTTCAAGACCAGCCTGGGCAAAAGCAAGACCCTGTTTCTATAAAAAAATAAAAAAATCAGCTAAGTGTGGTGGTGTGCATCTATAGTCCCAGTCACTTATAAGGCTGAGGCAGGAGGATTGCCAGAGCCCAGGAGTTTGAGGTTGCAGTGAGCTATGATGATGCCACTGTACTCTAGCCCAGGCAATAGAGTGAAACCTTGTCTCAAAAAAAAAAAAAAAAAAAAAAAAAAAAAAAAAAAAAAAAAAAAAAAAAGACAGAAAAATAAAAAAAGAAGAAAAAGACAAGAAATCAACAAGAGGAAAGAAAAGACAGGATGAGAAAATAACAACCAGCTCATTGAGGGGGTTTTCTATGAAAGAATCATTAACAAACTTTGTAGAGATTAGTTCAAATCCTGGTCATTAGGGTTTTCACAGGCTTATTCTTTGCACAAATGATTACAGAAAACAATAAAAGATAAGTGAGAAATATATAGCAAGGAGATACTGATCAAGGTCAGAAGGTAGACTGAAGAGGAAGAAATTAAAACAGCTGACTCATGATTCAGGAGGACATTTACTGGGGGATGTTCATCCCCAGGGTGCATTTTCCATTTAAAGTAACTTAATGTCCTTGCATTGTCTGGGAAGACATTAAAAATACTAACAATAAACTTTGATATATTTTAATTTTCAATGTCTAAGTGTTTCATGTTCTTTATAGAAACACAATTGATTTTGTAAATTCATTATATATTCAGCACTTTGATACTTTTATTGTAGTAACTACATACATAAACATCATAAAAACAGTTTTGTTTCTTCATTTCTAATTCTTACACCTTTCTTTTTATGACCTTGCAGCACTGGCAAGGATCTCCTCTATAGTGTTGGATAGACAAGGTGATGGGAGGTATACTTGTCCTGTTGCTGACCTTAAAGAGAATGCTTCCAGTGCTTCATCAAGATGCTGGCTGAAGGTTTTGTTTTCAATGTATCATGTTAAGACATTACTTTCTAGCTCTAGTTTGCTAAGAGTTTTAAATACATAGATATATCCAACGAATATTGAATTTTATCAAACTTTTTTCTTCCTGCATCTCTCGAGATGATCTCAATAGATTTTCTAATTGATTTTCTCATATTTAATCAACTCTGCATTCCTGGGATAAACTTTCCCTTCCAATATATTACTCAATTAGTTTTCTAATACTTTGATTAGGATTCTTGCATATGTTTAAAAATGAGTGACCTGTGATTTTCTGTTCTACTGCCTTGATGGGGTTTTGGGATAAAGGTTATACTGGCCTCATGTACTGATACTGGCTTCATGTACTGATGCTTGATTCTTGACAAAAATGACAATTATTTTTTTATTTTTTTTTTTTTGAGACAGAGTCTCACTCTGTTGCCCGGGCTAGAGTGCCGTGGCGTCAGCCTAGCTCACAGCAACCTCAAACTCCTGGGCTCAGGCGATCCTTCTGCCTCAGCCTCCCAAGTAGCTGGGACTACAGGCATGCGCCACTATGCCCGGCTAATTTTTTCTATATTTTAGTTGGCCAATTAGTTTCTTTCTATTTTTTAGTAGAGATGGGGTCTCGCTCTTGCTCAGGCTGGTTTCGAACTCCTGAGCTCAAACGATCCGCCCACCTCGGCCTCCCAGAGAGCTAGGATTACAGGCGCAAAAATGACAATTTAAGTAGAAAGAACGAACTTTACAATAAGGAAAACTGGGTCATCTAAATAGAATACAAAAAAAGGAACAAAACTGTACCACTACACTTCACACCATATACAAAAATCAATGCCTAGTGGATTACAGACCTAAATGTAAAAAGTACAATCATAAATCATTTACAAGAGAATATATATTCCATAACCTCAGGGAAGGTAAAGATTTCTTACTCAACTCACAAATAGTGGCAAGTATAACTAACAAAGTTGCTACATGAAAATTGAGAATTTCAGTTCATCAAAAGACATGAAAAGTCAAGGAAGAATGAGAGAAGACTTCTGCATTACATAAATCCTATAAATAGCTCAAATCCAAAATATATATAGATTGCCTACAAATACATAAGAAAAAGACACAAAAGAAACCTTAGCAAAAGATGTAAACAGATATTGCCCAGAAAAAGAAATCCAAATGGCCAATAATCACGTGAAAAGGTGTTCAGTCTCATTAGCAATCACAGAAACAAAAATTAAAATTGCAGTGAGGGCTGGACATGGTGACTCAAGCCTGTAATTCCAGAGACTTGGGAGGCTGAAATGGGAGAATTGTTTAAGCCCAAGAATTCAATACCAGCATGGGAAGCATAGTGAGACCCCATCTCTAAAACTATGAAAAAAATTAGCTAGGCATGGTGGTGCGCATCTGTAGTCCCAGCTACTCAGGAAGGTGAGGCAGGAGGATTACTTGAGCCCACAAGTTCCAGGCCACAGTGAGTTAAGATCATACCATTGCACTCCAGCCTGGGCAACAGAGCAAGACCCCATCTCTAAAAAAGTAATAATAAAAAAATTTCAATACTGCTACACAACTGATTGGAAAAAATTTTAAAAGGTGGATAATACCAACCAGCACTGTTATATATTATTGGTATCAAGTATAAATTGGTTGACCACTTTGGAAAATAGTCTGGCAGTATCTAAGAAATTCAAAGTCATGTATATCCTAAAGAATGCAAACCTACTTGGAAGCATATTCCCCACAGATGTGTGCACCAGGGGACATGTACAAAATAATAAAAATTTTCATAACAGCCAATCTGACTGAGAAAGAGCAGTGGATGGGGCTAGGATTCTGCAGTGGTGGCAATGTTCTATCTCTTGCCCTGGATGATGGTTACTATTAATACATGTTTAATTTAATTTGTTATTCATGCATACTTATTAAATATGCTTATTTGTGGTTTATGTACTTATTTTGTATATACATTGTATTTCATACAAAAAGTTAAAAAATGCTTACATTATATTTGGGTTTTTACAAAGGGGTATTTAATAACATTTTTTCTGATGAAATAGTTGCTTGCTATTTACTGAAATACTTATTAAGGCTTTAACAATTACAAACACTTGAAAGAAGACAAAAGCTTTTCTTATTTCTCTTAAAATAAAAATGTTCCCATTGCCTAGAAATATCTTCAGTATGGTTATGCTGAAACAAGATCTGTGTTCTGTAAGAGGCCATCTGCTCAGGCTGTTTACTGTCTGCTACAAGTCATAATCCTATTTGCATCAGTAATTACTTGTTGTTCAAATATGACTATAACAGGAAAGATTATGATTTTAGGGAATACACAGGAAAAAAGACAAAGCCCCATAATTCCCAGTAATTTTGTATTAAAACAGCTCAATACAGATATCGTCCACACAGATAACCTCTTTCATGAGACTGTTAATCTTCATCACCACCTGATTTTCCATTCATGAAAAAAACTATAGGTTTTACTTAGTTTTCTCAAGTGGTTTCTCATTAAACTTTACTTTAGCATAAACCAAATGAATCTTATCTTTGGAAACACCTGCTGAAAAAAGAGCATGGTTTTAATGTAAAGAAATATGACACCGTAATATTATAAAAATGGTGTTTTAAATAATTCTCTTAACCCAATAAACACTGAATTATGAATTTTTTCTGAGTAGAAATTTTGTTAGAACAACACAGTTTCCTTTCTAATTTCCTATCTTAAAAGCAGCAATTTAACTTTTACTTCATGATACAGGGACATCATCATGATTAATTACCTTGTACTGGGCACACAGAGATAAAAGATACAGTCTTTTACGGTCTAAGGAAGACAGAACAGCAAACACCATAGGGCACTACAAGAGCTCATGTGATGAATCCTTATCTAAGAAAATGACATCTGAGCTTAGCCAGGAAAAGACAGAGCATCCACAAAGATGTATATAGGTATGGGAATAGGGGAGGGTCACATGTGTGCACAATTGCCTCTGTGTGTGTGTGTGAGTGTGTAGGTCAAGATAAACCAGGTTGTGTGTGTAAGAGTGAGAGAGTGAGTGTGAGAGAGAGAGAGAGAGAGATACACAGAAAAGAGAAAAATGACAAATTTAAAGAAGTATAAATAGTGTCGTGTGATTAGAGCAACAAGAGGTAGTATACATTGACAAACTTGGGAGGTATTTAGAGGTGATGCTAAGGAGTCTAGATTTTATTTAAAGGCAATGAAGAGTCATTTCAGGATCTTTAGAATAAGAAAGATGGGATCAAATTTTTAATCTACTTTTGCTCAGTGTGATTTAGATTTAAAAAGAAATGGTCCATGTTCTAAGGAAGAACACAGACTAGTGGGGAGCTAGACAAGCAAACAGAATTAAGTACCATGGGAGTTCATTCAGTGAACACCTAATCAAGTAGCATTTAGAGTTGGTGACAAAACAATTTTAAAGTTAGTATTTTTTTGAAAAGCATACCGGAGAGAGGGAAAGAATAACCTAATAGATATAAATAGATACAAGGTGTAATGTTTCTTTGTTTTCAGTTCAATGTCATCCAAATATTTCTCTTCTGCTCCCTAAACACAGTGAAATGACAATAAAATAATATCAAATGTAATCAATTGATAAATATATCGAGATTTTAGAAGTGGATATTGAAGAACCAAAGATTCTGATAATTTAGTGAGAGGAAAAAAGGGAATGAAATCATATTGGTAAACCTGTGAAGAAGCACCAGTGTTCAGTGCACACATCAAAGCAGATTACAGTGGAGGCAGGAGCCATCCTGCACAACGCAAACCCCTGGAGTCAGGAGGTATACAATGCAGGCATGACAAAGGGACTAAAAAATGATTGGAATAGTTGTGCCCTGACCAGGTCTTCCATTTCTCCCCTCAGAGAGAAAACCCATACCAGTTACTTTTATTAAAGAATCTAGTCCTCCATTCATAAATGTAAGCAAAAAGCAAAGATCCTTAACTGTATGAAGCAGTGGGGCAGATTTACACAAGTCTCATGAAAAATAAATACTACCAGACAGGTACAGGGCCCAGAGTTGGAACCACGACAAGTTATTCCATGAGCTGCTCTCTCCCAAATGTATCATTTGTATTTACAGGTAGGTATATAGCTGTAGAAGTACTAACACTGAGGACACTTATTGCTTGAAATTAGCAGTAACTTAGCTTCCAATACAGTGAAAAAAGTAATGAAAATAATCATCTGGATTCAAGCAGAGACAATGGGTTTTCAGGTTTTGGTGAGAATGTACCTGGCTTTGAACATATGAGGTCCTGGGTCTTGAAAATTGATTAATTAATCCAATCCTTCATTGAATAAAAATTACATTGAATGCCTACTATATGCCAGGTACCCTTTCAGATGGCTGGGACACATCAGCGAACGAAAAGAGAAAAATCCCTGCCTAACCTTAGGGAGCCAATATTCTATTAAATAGTAAAGCTTACATTTCTATGGATTTCATCTCCTATGACCTAAGGCAAGAAACATACTAAAATGTTGATAGTGATCTCTGACAGCAGGATCATAGGTAATTTTTAGTTTCTTCTTTATTTTCTGTCTTCCCAACACAAAAACATCTTTTTTTCCCTTTCTTCCTTTTTTATTTAAATGAGAGGAGAACTGGGCAGAGAAACCAGTCTGGTTGCACTACAGAGAATGGATGACAGAGAGTTGTGGGAAACGATAACAAAGTACAATCACTGGGCCAGTTAAGTGCAGATTCATTAATTTAGGTAAAGGATATAAGAATGTAAATTAAGGCATGAGAAAAATCAAGAATAGAAGCGGGACAAATTTGAGAAACATTAATGACAGGACTCTGTCATTAAACACAGGACTCTATCTCCAACAGGTATATTAGATAAAGGAGAAAGAAAGTAAGTTCACAATTTGGACCTGATAAGAAAAGAGTTCATTAATTCTGTTCTGTTCTGTTCTACTCAGTTCTCACTTATCTCTGTAGCCACGACAATGATTCTTGATCAAATTCTAAGAACAGAACTCCTAGAACATTCACATAGTTACTGGGTAATGTGTTATTCTATTTACCTGAAGCAGTAGGCCAAGATAAACCAGGTTGACAGGATGTTTACAGTAAACATGGAGATTCATAATACATACCTGTAAACCTGATTTGGGTGTGTACCATGGCTGGTACATGGCCAAGTACATGCCTGCATGACCAGCTCCTTGAGAACTATGGACTCTAAAAGTCAAGCAAATTTCCAGGGGTAGAGATATCGCGCATGTGTCTCTAAGGTTCATAGCTGGGAAGAAAACAGTATTATGTGACTCTTGTGGAGAAAGAAGGATGACTTGCAAGTCTGCATGTGACCTCTTCACCTATGGATATCTTTTTTCTATTGTTCCTGCACTATATACCCTTTGCTGTAACAAATCTTAGCCATGAGTATAGCCATTAGTTGTGTGAGCTCTTCCTGAAAACCACTGAGCTAGGGGGTGGTCATCGACCCCCCTCAAAACAGAACCATTGAGCAGAGAGGAAATTAAGGGGTCTTTGGGGCATAATAGGGGAGGAAATAAATTTAATTTCCTTTTAAGGTATCTTGATCACCTTTCATCATCTTCCTTAGAATTCTATGGCTTTTGAGTAGCAAAATATTTATTTTACCATTTTAGTCTCATCAGTAGTTCAAAATTATTTTCAGCTTTAACTCCCACTTCTACATTATTCCTATTAAATTTAGAAACAATATATGAAGTATCCCCTTATTACAAGAATTTCTGCTGCTGTACTTTGTAATCCTGTTCCAAATCTTACATATATCGTTACTATGTTTAAAATCATTATCTTAAGATACTTCAGTTCTACTCAAAAAACCTTTACTAAGCACTTACCATGTATCAGACACTTGGCTAGGTGTTAGGGATAAAAAGATAAAGCTCCTGTCCTAGAGTCTAGAGAAGGACACTTATATAAACATGACAACAAATCAAAATACTCTCTAGGCTTTTCTAATGTTTCCTTTCTAATGGTATTCCAGACACAGGCAATATAAAAGATTGCAGCTTTAATGTCATACTAAGATTGAAAATACTGCATTGTGGCCCCACATGATGGATCAACCTTCTCATGAAAACTCCTCTGCAATAACATTCAAAAGTCTGACTAATGAGCTATTTCATGGCTGAGTCAATGAGAAATCAAAGGCAGTGAGAGTAATGGTAAAAATATTACCAGAATCTACCTCTGCTTCCTGAGGGTAAACATTATACAACTGACTGGCAACTGAATAGCTTTGCTATCCTTAGGTAAGTTTTTGTTTCTGAAACGATCATTTACTGCAGAGTTCAAAGTATAATAGTATGAATAAGAAACAATTTCTCATTCCCTTACATATATCACTTTCACAGTTCTATTTGCCCCTACTAATATTACATCTTAGAAAATCTATATTCTATATTATTCTATATCTAAATCTATATCTATATTATTCATGCCTGCAGCTTCAGAAGAGCCAGGCTAATCTTAAACCCTAATATACTATCATTTTACATTAACAACCAAAACTTATCCCATTTTAAATTTGTCTCTTTAAAAATGTTAAATCACTTTTTAAAATAAAAAAATAATTATTTTATCATTATTTTGAACACAATTCAAGTACTATTCACTTACATATATTTAAAAGACTGAAAGGTCATATATTTTAAAATATTCATCTTTTAGAATTTAAACTGTCTATTATAGATGTAAGCTTGTGCAGTTCAACAGAAGAAATTCTGCTGTACACAAACTTCTGACAGAGAAAAAGGACTCAGAAAACCTCAAGCCAACCTATAGCCTGCCAACCAGAACTGTTTTCACTGCCTGATGATAGTTACAGAAAACTCCAATATGTAAAAGACAAGTGTAAAAGTAATTGAGAGGCAGAGTTCATGAGGGGCGAGTGAGTACAGAATAAGACTGACTGAAGCTTGCCGTTTTATGGTATAATAGAGATTATGAAATAGAAAGAATACAAAAAAGGGAATATTTTGATAGGCTAGCTGCAATAAGCAATCATTTTAGAAAAATCACCACCCAAATGTGAAGTATGAGGCATTGATGCCAAGCCAAACATGCTACCCCTGCTAATAACGAATATAATTGTAATTACTAACATTTAGTAAGCAGTTACATGCCAGAGACAGATACTACCAACCTCATTTTAAAAACGAAGAAACCTGGTGAGCATTGTCGGGGGGAAGGGCATACCTCTAACCCTTCTTAGGGAGAGGC
>VBSM01001265.1:21630217-21651345 GCA_008086735.1 Cheirogaleus medius
AAAAAAAAAAAAAAGAAATCATCTGACCTATTTTGTTTGATTGTAGGACATAAGGCCCCCATTCCAGAGGGGCTCCTAAGCCATACATACCAAGCAGGGAGGAATGCTTCACAGAGAGGACAGGAAAAATCTAGACAGTCCTTGCTGGGTTTCCCCACTTAGCCTATTAACATTAAATCATACCCTTTTTGTCCAGTCATATTTCTACATGGCTATCCATACTTTGTTGAAATTAAGTATAAAAACAGTCAGTTTCCCTTGTATTTTTGGGTCTTCATTCTGAAGGCTCCCGGGTCACATAAAACTATGATCAGGTAAATATGTATGTCTTTTCTCCTGTTAATCTGCCTTTTGTCAGTGATTTTCAGCGAACTTTCAGAGGGCGATGGATTTTCCCTTAGTCCCTATCCAAGCAACTAGAACGACTTGTTAAAATCGCTATTATCTAAAATATCAAACATTTTTTGCACTTGTAGAGCTATAGGACACGGATAAGCCTGCCATTACTTTTAACTATCCTTATAATTGACACTAGACCATTCAAAACACACAGTGTCGGGAAACACTCAAAGAGAAACAACTGTAGCAAAGCAGATTTAGGCTTCATTTCGCTCATTCACAAGCAGAGTTATTTTAAAAATTAGTTTTCCTCCTGATTTTGTTAAAATGTACCCAATAAGACCTTATCATTGATAAGATACCACTCTGGGTATCAGGTGTTTGGGGTTTGTAGAACGGTGCCTGGTTAGTGCACAACATTTTTCCATTTATTTCCTATTTTAATGTTATCTCCTCTAGATATTGCTTACTAACCTGAACAATGACAGAGTGAAAAGAGAAAGAAAGAGAGAGAGAAAGAGGAAGAAGAGAAAAAGAAGAAAGAAAAAAGAAATAAAGGAAGGAAGTATAGCGATTGATCTTGGGGTCACATTCATTTGGAGATTAGAATCCAGTGCAAAAGAGACACTAGTTATAAAAAGAAATAGCGTGGTCTGACGCTAAATGAAGTAAGAGACAAGTATGTTGAAAGAATCAAAAGAATAACAACCAAAATAAAAAGTAAGGGGCTGAAAAAACCAAGAGAAATAAGTTAGAAAAGATAGATGACAGGGCTACGCCCAGCAGAGATGACCTAATTCCAAAAACAGGCAGAGACGCTAGGCTGTTATTTTACTTACTAGGAAAAGGGTAAAAAGTATGTAACATTTTACCCCCTTGCACAAACAAAAACAAAAATTGCTTCAGCAGAGGGGAAGTAGTTAAAATTGGCAGTTTGTAGAAAAAGCAAATTAAAATTTCATATCCTGTGCGAAGTGAGTGGGCTGGAAACTGTCTCCCCAAAGTCAGATGGAATTGTGCTCTGAGGGTTGCTGGCTTTAAAGGATGCCAGAGTAGTTACCTGTCCTTCTATTGAGCCTTTGGCCCACAGCAATTTCCCACTTTGATGGTGATTCTATTTGTCACGAGCTAGGGTTCCCCTAGAAAATCCTTTTCAGCTCTTTTGCAAGAGAACAGTTGTAATAGGCACCTAGGGACAATGACAAAGCCATCCTATTTCTGATGGCTCCGGCCGAGTTGTAGAAAGTTCCATTTCTTGAAAATATCTGAATCCCAGGCAGCTGCACATGACTTGATTTTCAAATAGAATCCCGGCACTGTCATTCCCCAGGGATTTGCCCTTTAAGCTGCAGAGCGACAGGCATCAAATGACACCCACCCTTCGCCACTAGGGAGCCCAGGGAGAATTTTTACGTTTCACAGCTGAACCAAACTTCACAATGTGCCAGGGAAGAATTGGTAAAAGGTTGAGCTAGAGTGACGGTCTTCAAATTGGAATACTAATGATGACCTTTAATGAAGCTTGACAGTACAATCTGTTTCTCATTGTTGCTTAAGTGCCAGCTCCCAGGCACACCCTGGCTTTCAAGGCAGGGACAGACTGGGATAAATGGGCCCTGCTGGTGAGCAGGCCTGAGCACAGCTGATCTTTCAGCCAGGATTAAATTAATTAAAGTGATTCTCTCGGCCAAAGAATTAGTCTTTTTATCTGTCATTATTGTATTGTTTATTAATCTCTACTGGAGGCTAATTGGTATCTGAGCTTTTGGGGGCAAGGGATCTTGGAGTGATAGGGATGAAATTGTCCTCATTTGGAATGGGGAGAAGAGGAAGGGTTGTTTTAGTTCTAGATGTGAAATGAGCTTGTTAATTTAAGACCTTCATCAAAGGACTACAACAGCCCAAGGCAAGAACAGTAAGGCAAAATGGACGTACATGGAGAAAGATTTAGCTGTGTTGGCTCGCTCCAGATTATCAACCAATGCAGTAGTCGCTAAGAGACCTACTGCATGCAGAGCACTGTGCCAGGGAATTAGAGGAACCCATGCATATGTCATGGTTCCTCAAATTGGGGACACTCTCCTTAAAGAGATACCCAAGTTCCATGCTCCAGAGGAATCTTGAAAAAACTTGAATACTCATCTAGATCAAATTGTCATTTTAACAGGATAAAGCAAATGCAATCAGTGGGTATCTCTTAGGGTGGAAGAAAGGTGCTGAGACAGGGTAGGAGCGCCAAGATGAGTGCAAAGGAAATAAGGTCTCTCTTCTACTCTACTTTCAATTCCACTCTCAAGGCTGGGGCAATCTTGGGAGGAAAATCCAGGGAGGGAACCCGGGGGTTGGGCAGATATGGGCAGGGTATGAACCCAAGGCATCTTGAAACAACACAGCCAGGAAAAGAGAGCACCAAAGTTCTGTTTGGATTAGTAAAGGCTTTTTAGGTTGCAAATGACAGGAACCCCATTGTCCTTGCCTTCATGGTCATGGGAGGGGCGGTTATTCTGGGGGAGTTCCTACGCTGAAGGCTTTGCTGCTTTAGCAGTTCTCTAGGGATTGCAAAAGAAGGCAATCAATTACAAGATGTTATTTTGGAATTTTGGAGCTTCTCTGTCCATACCAACTCTTAAAACCTCAAGTAGGCTGCTAGACTGTTAGTATTCCATCAGTGACAGTGGTCTAATGTCCCAAACCAGAAATCTTGGCTCATAATTCTTGCAAGTAGACTCCTGCCTTGTGGTTTCTGTCTCTTAGCAACAGTCTTGCCATTCTAACTTTTTCCCACTCTGATCATCAGATGTTACCTTACCCTTTGCTAAGCAAAGCAATAGCCTGGAGTGTGACACACAGCTGATGTTTCTCTTGCCTGCAGGCTGCATCCCAATGGATGGCTGTGTAACATAGAGTCAGACATGAGTACACAGCAACAGGTGTTTGGAAGGAATAAAGAAGGCCAGGTTTCCCCAATTCTGTGATTATACCCAGATCCTAAAAGGAATTTCTGCCCTGTATTTCCGTCTCCTTCCTTTGTTGGCACTATCTGTAGGGTGGGGTAAAGGATTCCATTTTCTCAACTCAGGCAACATACAACCGTCTTGAACCTTGGACCACAGTGGAAAGCGGGTCTCAGCAGTCCCCCTTTGCTGCTGGTGCTCACCTGGAGTATGTGGGAGACTCACAAGGGCTCAGCCCTGTGGTGGCCACCTCCACCATGCCTGTGCCAGGGGAGGGTGCCTCTTGTGAAAGTTGTCAGATCAAAATGGACTCACAATATTAAGAAAAGCCTGACAAACAGAGCCAGGGAAGGCCATGAAGAGAGGGTTCTCATGCTTTCATGCCTGATAATGAAAAAGACTCTACAAAAACCACAACCTTGCACAAAGACCATGGCAACCTTACACAAAAAAGTATTTCTGCAAGGGCATCTGCCTGTCCAAACTTGGACTGATGTCATCCTTGTTATTGATCTTTGTAGCCAAGGATAATTATTTTCAAACAATTTGTCATCCTCATTTTTTCCTTTAAAAACCTTTGTCATCCTTTGCTTCCCTAAATATGCACAGTTTACTATGGCATGCATATTCCCATTGCAATACTCTATTCCCAAATAAATATCTTTTCTTTTAGAGAGCCTCTTTCTGTTTGTTATTTAGGTTGACACCCTTAATTGCTGGAGCTCATCTGGTGTAGGGTGGGTAGAATCCCAAGGGCTTTGCCTGGGGGTCACTTTCAGTGCTGCTGCTGCCACTGGTGGGGAGGGGAGGCCTGCTGTGTCCCTGCTGGCTCTCATCTGGAGTGGGCCAGGGAAAGGGAAAAGACCTCTGTCTTGCAGGATTCCCCACTCCAGCTCCTCTGGCTAAAGAATGTGGGCTTTTCTCAAAGCTTCTTTCTGTCCATACCCACTCGTAATTCTAGATTTCAGGCTGCTCTGGGGCGCAAGACAGGATATGTAGGAAGGGAAAAAAAGCAACCCAGGAAATTCACTGCTGGTTTGTTCCTCATCTAGCACACCTTCCAGAATCCTCTGAAAGTTTCTTTATGCATTTTGTCTAAGGTTTCAGTTACAGTCAGTGGTAGCAACATTTCTATCATTGCAGTGCTGGTCTAGACAATTTCAGCCAAATAACGTCTGCATCATCTATATTATTTTGCTTGTGAAAACAAAGCATAAAGCTTAGGTCAAAGTTTGCAACAATTCTCAAAAATTGAAGCTACAACATCTTTAGCTTTATATTAAGAGGAACATATAATTAGAAAATTTAGAACAGTAAATCTGGTTGCCATGTAATTCTATTCCCATAAGTTACTGGAATTCTTATTCTCTACTAACCCACTCCCACATTATCTTGTTATAATATCTTTATTATTCACACAAATACGTTCTCTCTCTCTCTCACACACACACAGAGCTCCTTTAGAAAAACTTGACCATTATGTTTGTCTTTCTGAATTATTCTGACTCTTTGCACTTGAGACTTACAGCTCCTTGAGTCGCAATATGTCTGAAACAAAAGAGGAGATCAGAGGAAAAACATGAGTGGATTTTCTTAGAAAATTGCATGCCTCCATCCCAGGGCTGTTGTGGGGATCAAAGTGAGAAGGTACGTGACTCCGCTTTGAAAACTCTGAAGGCCTCCACATGTGTAAGGGATCTTTAGTATCGTCATACCAAAAACAAAACACCACCTCCTCTTCCCAAAACAAGTCCCTCAAACGCAAGATTAATGGAAAGGCAGGGCTTGTGGTTCCCAGCTTTTCTTTTTATTGTTATACTCCAGACATTTTGTAGGTTTTGCTGTTGCTGTTACTATTTGTTTCAGTGGGGTTGCATAAGAAAGGCTTGCACAAGCTCATGAATATTGTGCGGTAAGATTCATCTATGAAATTGATCCAACAGATGACACATTTTTTTTCAGGGAGATTTGCATTTGTCGTTGCAATAATTGATTCATGCTCAACACATGAGTAAATTTCTCAAAGAAGTCTTTGTGTTGTGTTCGGGATTAAGAGTATTTCTTTTTGTCACAGCAAAGCAAATTCTGCTTGAGATCAGTTCCTTTTTGAGGCACACAAAAAAAGTGAGCTGATAAAAAGATGCCAGTGTAATTCTTTGGATGTGATGACCTCATTTGAACCAACTTGCCATGTAGCCTGATTAAAGTCATAAAACTTCTCTGGACCTCAGTTTTTCCAGCTACAAAATGGGGAGGATGGACCTGGACTTTGTGATCCCTTCACACACTTATATTTTATGATTCCTCCCTTCTGAGGTGCTCAAAAGACTAAATATGGTGCACTTAGGCCTTTACAGTGGATACACTGTATTGCTCCAGAAGGAAATGTGAGACTTCGTTCTACCTTCATTATAACCGAACATATGTACATCTCACTTAATAGTTAACAGAGTGTTTTCAAATATACCATTTCATTTGATCTCTACCATAAACCTTCAAAGGAGTGATTTTATTTTACAGATGATGGAATTAGAACTCAGAGTCGGTGGCTAAATATCTCTTCCAAAATTCTATATTTAATAAATGGTGAGCCCAGGTCTCAAAATGTAGGTTTGGAGTAGAATAATTTCTACTATTCCATGATGCCTGACAACTTACTATAGGAGAAGATTTTTACTCCCTTTTAATGGATTGCAAATATAGGCATTGAAAATTATGCTGGTGGCCCATATATTCTCTCATGAGACAATGGTAAGAAACTGGTTGGGCAATAAGGTTTTAGATTTTATTGGGCCTATTTCATAACCATTTTGAAGCTGCAAGTCCCACAAAAAACTAAACACTATATCTCAACATTCACTCATTCATGAATTCAGTGCATAGTTTTCAAGTACCTACTACTGCTAGGCATGGTGTTAAGGAGACACAGCATTGAATAAGGTAAAGTCCTTGCTCTTATAAAATGTATAGTCCAACAGGAAAAACAGACAAATAACAACTGTCTTGACTATTCTGCTAGGAAATATTTCAGGAGCCATGCTCCTATGAGTATAGAGGAGAAGCACATGACTAGCCGGGCAGTCAGAAAAGGCTTCCCAAAGGATGTGGTGTCTGAACTGAGAACTGGAGGAAGAGAAGGAGATTGCTGATGATGTAAAAGGAGAGTGAGATGGACCGTGTAGAAAGAATGGCATGTGCAAAGGCTATCTTGCTTTTATAGTTTTGTAAAGTTACTACCTATTTTTAAAGTATGTTTCTAAAATGTTTAAAGCACAAAAACAATATGAGCATTGAACTAATGTAATGGTGTACAAAGGATACATGAATGTTCTCTTTATCTCTACCTTTCATTCCATTTCTACCCAACCAATTATGAAATCTTTTGTGTAGCATTCTCCTCTTCCTCCCTATCATATTGTTATGATGTAGCTAAATTGTCTTAAAATGCTTGGACCAAGATACGGTGTATTAGTTGGTTTAAGTCACACCCCAAGTTGCGCTGATCTACATGTGGCTACACTAACTGCTTCAACAATCTTCATCTTTGATCAACACAAGGACACTTTGCTGGTTAGTCTAGTGAATGTCAGAACTAGGTTATCACAGGTGAAATTAGTAGCTTGTTAACTTGATAGATGTTTTAAAATGGGCTCTCACTGGTGAAATTGGAGGTATTCAATTATAGACGGCTTATCTAAACTCTTTTAGAGACACTCTACTTCCTTGCATGGATAGGGTTTAAGACTCTAGTAAGGTCTGCCTCTGCGTTGTTGTCACATCTGGCTCAAGGGAAGCTGTCATGCAAGATGGTAGGTAAAGCAACAAAAAGTATAGAGCTGGACTTCATTGAGGTTCCAGAACTGGTGGTGTGACATGTTTGTACTTGCTTGCTAATACATGTTCATATATGTAGCAAGAATTGACTCTGAAACTTGCTTTTATTACAGCCTGGTAGTGATATTGTAGGGAATAGCTAGCTCACCTACCTGAAACTTTGTAAAAGGTTAACATTATTTACCAATATGTCCCTAAGAGTAGTGCATGATGAAATTGGCTTAGATAAGTTCACTGTGCATATACACACACACAACATTTGTAAAGTTTTGAAAAGATACATCATACCAAAGTCATTCCTCTATTGTTTTTCACTTAAATATATCATGGTCCAGCTGGGTTAAGAGATAAAGATACAACTTAGTTTGTTTAGAGGTTGAATAATATTCTACAGAGTAGATATACTCATTCATTTTACCATTTACCATACCACTATTAATTTAATACTTCCAATTCTATTTCTTTTCTTTTTTGAACTATAAACACTATTATAATAAGCATCTTTGAACTTAGGACCTTATTTATATCTGTGAAATGTATTTTTTAGAAAATAGGCTTGCTAGGCCAAATGGACATCAAATACATTTATTTTAATGTATTAAAATAAAATATATTTTAATATATGCTGCCAGATTATTTTCCAAAAGGTTGTAGTAATTGACAAATTCCCACTTCCCTTCAATCTATGGGAATGGCAATTTTCTAGCATCCTCTCCAATTCAAAAGAGTATTGGTCTTTTTATTTTGGGCCAATTTGATGGGATAAAATGGTACCACATTATTACTATGTTTGGTTCCCTGACTACTGAGGTTAAGCCTTTTTTAGAACTTTTGGATTTCCTCTTATGTGAATTTCCTGTTTATATTATTTGCCCAATTCTATAATTTGCTTTTTAAAATTTGTAGGAGCACTTAGCATAATAGAAATATTAACTTTTTGTTTGCCATATATTTCATATTCTTTTCTAGGCTACCACTTACTTGCTTTTGATTTTGTCATGATAAATTTTGTCATATTAAAAAACATCTCTATTCCTTCATGGCTTCTAGGTTTCCTGTCTTGATTAAGAAGGTCCCTCACATAACATGTTTCTATAAATATTTTTCTAAATTTTAAATTTTATTTTAAAAACATTGAAATTAAGTCCACCTGTAATTTTTTTATAAGATGTGAGTTAGGGAGTCTTTTTCTTCCAGGTGGATAGCCAGTACCATTTAGATTATGAGCCATCCATCTTCATTGAATTATAATGCCACATCTCATATTTTAAGTTCTCAAATGCACTAGGTGTTTAGATTTTCTATTTGGTGCCAATACTTTATTTTTCTACGTTATGCTATACTTTGAGAACAGTAAACTTGTAAGTCTTCCTTTCCTTGGTGACTCATTGTTTATTAATAAAAAAATGAATTAACCAAGTAAAAATCAAATTATTTAAATTAAAAAGCTTATTATTCAAATGAAAACACAAAGGGAAACAAGCAATAAATCAATTTTCCCTAACTGAGTGATTCTGGAAATGTCCTTTACTTTCTTCAACTTCCATTTCCTCATCTGTACACCGGGCATTGATAATTCCCAACTACTCCACAGGTTTGCTGTGAGGAGCTGAGGAACTTGGACATGGAAAGCAGTTCATAAATCTAAAGGGTGTCACAAATGTCTGTTAGTATTATTATTCACATATGTTGTAATATGTGAGACGCCTATTTCTTTATGGAATGTATTTGAATACGTAAACATGATGACGTAAAATGTCATGAGCTTGCTCTGGTTTCTCTCCACTTGGAACAGAGGAATGGTCTAGAAGGCATTACAATCACATGGCTTTCAAAGCCTGGGCCAGTTAATTGGGAAGAACTATAGAAAACAAATGGCCGTGATGAACAATGTAGTGTAGAAAGCTGCCTCCCCAAATCCCCAGGTTAAACAGACTTAAGCATCCCGTGTTGGGGGCCTTGCCTGGAGAGGATTCTAAGAGGATCACTTCCCCATGGCAGGCTGGGGAAAGGGTGAAAGGTTAACAGGCCAATCCCAGGACAAGGTGTTGGCCCAAATTAAGTATTTAGAATATTTGCTGAAGGACTTAGCTGAGTTCTTTATTTCTAAACAGCAAAAGTATTTAGGGAACAACAACAACAAAAAGACTTTTTATGTGGAAGAATTTGAGAAATCTAGGTGGATCTTCTCTTCCCCAAGGGAACCAAAATTTAAAAATTTCCCCTCATTTCAAGGAAACAATTATAGATTTTAAAAAATTGAAACTTATTTTATATTCTAAGAACCAAATAGTATATTGTTAAGACTCCCTGTTCAGTTAACTTCACAAACCAACCAGAACCACCAAGAAATACATATGGTTACCTGGTTATCTGGCATCTAAATACTTCTAAAATATTTTTTCTTTTTCAGGGGGAAATGAGTTCTCCAGTGAAATCAAGGTTTGGGAAAAAGGCAAGAAGAAGACAATTTTAGAATTTGAGGAAAGAAGTTCCTGCCCCCACACATTCCAAGGCCAGAAAAATGGTCTTTTATCAATTTGCAAGGTATTCAAGCACTAGCTTTTGGCTATGTTGTTATCCAAAGATGGAATTCTATAGCAATTAGATCACAGACCTGGAAAGTGGCATTTTTGAAGGGAGAGAAAAGTATTTCTCTAGGTATTTATACAACATACTCTGAAAAGACCTCTGGTGAATTTCATCTAGTGCCAGAACTCTCATACCATCTTTCTGAATTCCACAGATGTTGGCATAGATCGAATACAAAGGATGACATCAGCAAATCCATATGAAACTGAAGCCAATCAATCAAATAAGAATGTACCTTTATTTTGCAATGACAGGCAAGAAAATTTCAAAAACCAAAGTCATTGTACAATAAACTAACTCTAAAGCCTATAAATTACAGAATTTAGAAAATTAGCTGTATGAATGCAGTTAAAGGTAAATTTTTTGGCAGGTGGAGGGTGGCAATTATTTATTTTACAGAGGAAATTGCAAATATAGCAAGATACCTTAATGGATTTAAATCATATGGTATACAGAACAAAAATGTGAATTGCATATGCACCTTAGCATAAGATAAAATAAAATGTCACAAAAGCAAGGACAAACCTGAAACCCTGATCCTTAGCTCCATGAAATCCCTCTCTTCTCAGGCCTCTTTTGACCCATGCATGTACTAAAAACATGACTAGCCAGGGTTTAGGTGCTATCTGTAGAAGTTGGAACAAAGCCATTTCTCCTAGAAAGTCATCTTAGATATTGGCACAGCCCTGGACCAGGCCAGCTGCTCCTCCCTGCCGATGCACCCTTCCAACATGCACTTTCCACCCAATATCCTGCTGCCTTCTTGCTAGACTGTGAGCTCCTGCTGAACTATATAGCAAGGGCTTTTGTCTTCATTTCCCTATACCTTGCCAAGGACTCGGCATGTAGTAGAAGGTTGATCACGTTTTGTGAAATAAAGTAAGCAAGGATGGGAAGGGAGATACATCCAGGAAGAAGCCCTCATTAGCCCTGAGCTCTTTATGAGTTTGGGGAAAGGGCAGGTGCAGAAGTTAGATTTATTTGACAAACATTTATTAAATACCTATGACCTGCCAGACACTGTGTTGGTGCTGGAAAAAAAGACAAGACCCACCTCTTGCCCTCAGGCAGTTTACAACTTACTAGAATACTGCAAAACCAATACAATTTATAGCAATGGAAATGACGAAACAACATGGGGAAAATACATTACAAATAGGTAGGGTTTTTGTTGCCAGATAAAGCTGGTTTGATGCTTTTCTTGGTTATTTACAAGCTGGGTTATCTTGATAACCAATTAATATTAGAAGCTCTGCCCACTTTATTAGGTAATTGTAAGAATTAATAAGATAAAGTACGAGGGCTATCTGGAAAGTATCCAGCTATGTAACTGTTCTTGTTATAGTAACGATGGCTGGATACTTTCCGGACAGCCCTCCTATGTTACACCTGGCTGTCTCTGGCACTCAGTGGGAATTCAGTTGTGTCCATTTTTCTCCTGCCTTAATAAAAAGTAAGGATATTGGCCGGGCGTGGGGGCTCACGCCTATAATCCTAGCACTCTGGGAAGCTGAGGCAGGATTGCTTGAGCTCAGGAGTTTGAGACCAGCCTGAGCAAGAATGAGAGCCCATCTCTACAAAAAATAGAAAAATTAGCTGGGTGTCATGGTACGCCCCTGTAGTCCCAGCTACTTGGGAGCCTGAGACAAGAGGATCTCTTGAGCCGAGGAGTTTGGGGTTGCAGTGAGCTATGATGACAGCACTGCCCTTTACCCAGGGTGACAGAGCAAGACTCTGTCTCAAAAAAAAAAAAAAGTAAGGATAGACTACAAAATGATTTCTATGCGATAATGACAACTATTTAATAATTATGTATACTTGTGGGTTAAGACGGAAAGAGATCATAAAAAATAATAAAAACTGTGGGGGTGATTTTTTTCTTTCCTTTTTTCCTTCTTTTTAAATTATTTCACAATATTCCTTGGGAAATAAACAAGAGCTAGAATTTTTAAAGTCTAACATCATAAGATTATCCCCAAGAGGATAAGAAATCTCTCTTATGATAACAGGTATGTTGTTTTGCTATTGTATTTTCTGGAAGAGATAGGTTGTAGAAAATTGGGTCGTAATGTATAATGGCCTCTCTTCTCTAAAAGAAAGTGAGAGAAATCTAAAAATTAGTGAGATCTAAAATTCTCCAAGTCTAATTTTTCTTTTTACACAAACCCTCCTTCTTTTCTGTTTGGGCCAAAGATCTCCTGATTTCAAAGGCCCTCGGGCCAAAGAGGAGCTCACAGAGGCACTGATAAGTCCCCAGGTTTGCCCAGTCAAGAAGGCACCCCCTCTGATAAGGTCCTCATCGTCTTCTGCAGTGTCCTCAAGTTTACACCCTTGAAAGGAGTAGGAAGGTAACATAAATGTGGGAATCAGAGAGCGTAAGAATGGGGAGGGCTGGGACCCAGAACACAGTGCCAGCTAAATAAAACTCCTGGAGTTGGGCTCTGACTTCTCAGCCCTTGGTTCCAAGATAAATATGCTACAGACCCCAGCAGCCAGAATGACCTTTCTAAATCGCAGGTCAGATCAGATCATGGCCCTGCTTAAAGACTTCCTGTGGCTTCCAGATGCCCACTGAATGAATACAAACTCCTAGGCAGGCAAAGCAGACAAGGAATCCATAGCTGCACACACTGTCACTTCCCTTTCTCCCCTCCTGCCCCATAGGACCCCAAGTCCAGCCAAGCTGACCCTCTTGGCTTTACACATCCTGTTTGGCCTGTTTGGCCTCCCCTTTTCATCATCTTCATCAAGGAAACTCTTACTCCTTCTTCAAGACAAAGAATAATGTTCTATTAGATCAGTGGTTCTCAAACTGTTTGGTTTCAGGACCTCTGCATACTTAATTATTGAGAACTCCAAGGGATTTTGTTTATGAGCATTATATCTCTTGATATATAATATTAATATTTGCAGCATTAAAACTGAAGCTTTAGGGGGGAGGGGGGATGGACAATATACATAACCGTAATATTTGTACCCCCATAATATGCTGAAATTAAAAAAATAAAAAAATAAAATAAAATAAAATAAAAATTAAAGGTCAAAAAAAAACCTGAAGCTTTAAAAATATTCATTAAAAATAACACAAATGTATTATATTAACATAAAGAACATATTTTTATAAAAATTAACTATTTTTCAAAAAAATACATATTTGGTAAGAAGAATGGCATGTGTTTTACATTTTAAATACCTTTAGTGTCTGACTTAGTATTAATAGAAGAAAACTAGATTATCATATTTGCCTCTGCAGTCAGTTGTAGCTGAAGAAAATTGTCCTCACAGATAGGTAGTTGTGGGGGAAAAACTATTTTAATAACTGTTTCAGATAACTGGATTTTATTCTTTGCCATTACACCCAAACTTGACAAATGGTGATTTCTTAAAGATTAGTTGCAATGTGTAATTTAAAACCATTTCAATGGAATTTTCATTTTCTGTCACGTCAAAATCTATTGATCTATCTGGTACTCTGAATGGATCTTTTGCACATGACTGATTTTGTACCATCATGTTCTGGTCATATGGGAAATATTGGTTCACTAAGATATGCAGATCTTCCAAGTGTTGACACATTTCATTATACAATATCAACACATCACTTTTGTTAATATCACTACTGATCTCACCAAAAAAGTCTTTATATTGGGAGATCTTAAGCTCACAATGGGGAATATACTTTACTAAAGTTTTAATTTCCACTTGAAATCTCCAATTCTAACATTGGCAACAGATAGTCTTAGTTGTTTTCCTTGACAGGCCTACCTCGTTCGTTTGCAAGAAAATATCTGTCCAATACTCATGTCTGAGTAAACAGAGTTTGTCTGTCAATTGCTCTTTCAAATAAAAACAGTGTTTCATGAAAAAGCTAGTTCAGTTCAGAACATGAACAATCCCATAGTGCTTTACCTTGAGGTAATAATCAAAATGTTTGAAGAAGTGTTTAATTTGTACTTCCCAGGTCATTACCCAGAATATTAAAAAGATTAATTCAAGAGTGAAGATTTAATACAACGAATAATTTTTACTGCTTCAACAAGGAAATTCTTAGGAGAACATGGAGTTTTTAATTTCCCCGCAAGTGTGCGGTGGTGAAGAACGCAAAGATTGTAGTAGGAGTGCCATGCCTTGATTTGTGCTAAGGCTCCAGTTTTACCATCAGTGCGAATGTCAACAGAGTGAAAAAAGGCAAATAGCATCTTCATGTAATGTGAAAATAATGTTAACTTCACAGATCCCCTTTGAAAACTACTGCAGTGGGCTGTCAGTAGCATGAAAGCAAGGCCTATGTGCAGTGGCTTGCTGGAGCCAGCTCATTCTGGCCTGAAAGAGCTGGTTGTTAACATTTCAGGGATTTTTGCAAGGCTATGAATGTCACATTGGCTGTTTGACATCAGCCATGGTAGGAGTGTTTACTCCACAGAAATCAGCAGACCTTTCAAATCAGGGTCTTTTTTTTTTTTCTTCTGCAGAGCTGATGGTTAAACATTTACCAACACACCACTGTCCATGTCTTTATTTCTTTGGGAATTGGCATCTTCCACTGTGCCTGCCACATAAAGGTATTTAATAAACATCTGTTAAATAAACAAGAGAAAATGAATAAGTCAATCTATTGATGCTTCCTCCTCCAGGAGGGTTTCCCAGGCTCTTCAGCAGTCAATCTCTTCTTCTTTGTGTTCCCACTATTTGACATGCTAACACTGATTATACGGAGTTGTAATTATTTTACAAGTCCGTTTTCCCCACCAGTGTGAGAACATCTTAAAAGACTATTTCTTGTAGAGTGGCAAGATGGCAAAATAGTTCAGCGCAGATACTTTGGTGCTAAATTGCCTGATCCGAATTTTGCTACATGCTAAGCATATCACCTGGGGCAATTGATTTCTTCTCAATGGGCTTTATGTTCAGAGTAGAGATCACATTAGCTCTTTCTTCCAGGGATTTTTGGTAGAATTAAACAGGTTAACACATGTCTATCAATGAGAACAGTAAATACTCAATAAATTTTTACTTCTAGCTCAAGAATTGCTTCATCTATGCTCTCTTCCAAGCATCTGGTATATTGTAGGGGTTCATGAAATATTTTGTGAATGAATTCCATATTTCAAGCCTTGTATTAGTTGCTCGTGGAGATATGAGGATAAATTAAGCCTGGGATTCTAACATCAATAGATTTTATAGACAGACACACATAAAAATAATAATGGGAAAGAAAGAAAGTAGAAAGTTCCACAAGGTGGTAAGGTTGAAATGCTCAAGAAGGCTGTATGCTCAAGAAGGTGAGGATAATGGAAAAGAAAAGTAAAGCAGTTAATTGACCAGTACGAGGAAATAGGGAAGCAAAATAACTTTCAGAAAAAGAAATTATCAGTAATATTTGGTCAATGTTTCTGCTATGTCATCTGAGGGAGAAAGGAAAGGTGATCCTATTTTGGTTACTAGAATAAGGAATTCTATTGTGATGTAGCTATAATTTATTACATTTTACCCAAGTCTGGATGAAATATCTCTCAAAATACTTGCAGGATATTGGGCAGTTACCTCTTTGTGTCTTGGTGTCTCCATTTGTAAAATGAGAATCATGACAGGACCTGCTTTAGAGGTTTTTGTGTGTGCTAAATAACAGTGTTTACAAAGCATGGCACATAGGAAATACTTTTTAAATATTAGCTATTGTTATTTGTTCAAATTACTCTATGCTTACCTTCTAACTTCTGATTACTATTTTGCTTTTTCAGGGACCTTGATGACTAGGAAGAGGTTGCCCTGTACTGATTACCAGTATCCTAGTTGTTGCAAAATTCTTTTGGTAGAAGGTTATAATGTAGTTTTTAGTGAAACATTCCTCTAGCGCTTTATTGCCTCTGGGTTAACTGATCGTTCAGTTCCATTAACTCCTTTTCTGAAACCCTTGGGCCAGATATGTTTTAGGATTCAGATTTTTAAAACACATTGGAGAATGGTAATATCAAACATATACCATACATTAGATCAAACCCTCAGCAGTGTCTACAACAGCACCTCACAATCGGACATATTAATAATATTTTTGCAACAAAATACATAAATACTTACACTTAATGGGATAAAAGGTTATAAGTAGCCTCATGACAGTACACCCCAGGTTTTCTGCTGCTGAATGAGTTATGAAAGAAAACTCTTTGGTTTTCTGAGCTTTAGGGATTTCAGAATTGCAGAGAAGGGGTGTGGACTCGAATTGAGCTTTAAGCTGGTGGGGCTGGGGGCCCGACCCTGCTTGGTTAGTGACTTCCCCAAGGAAATTTGCCCCGTTGAAGCCAGCCAGGCTCTCTCTGAGCCCTCTCTTCAGTGGCACATTCCACAGATAGGGTGTACAGGGTCCACCCTCTGCAGGTGGGAAACTGAGAAATTGCCTCCAGCCACAAAAACAAAACAAAACCAACCAACCAACCAACCGACATAAGGGGGTAGGTGCCACTCCCAGGTAAGCGTTTGCCTCACAGAGCCGAGTCAGAGGTGACTAGAGTTGAGTAAAGTGTCCGCCCACTGTCCGCAGCGGTTTCTCAGGCCCTTCCCCCTGCGGGGAGAGAAAGCCAGCCCCCGCCGTGCGGCCGCTCTTGTGCCGCTGTGTATGCCTGAACACCCAATGGCCGGATTTATTAACTTCATATCTTTTAGCAAGGAGCTCACGTCAGACCTACCACAGGCCTAAAGATGGCTCCTGCTGGCCTCCAGCATGGGGACAAACGTCCAGGCTAAGAGTACAAGCGCAGCATGAATAGGCCTAAATTAGGCCGGTCCTAATAACCCGTTCGCTAACACCTGTATTAGTCCTCCAATCGCTAGGGGTGAACTGCTGTCCGACAAGCCGTAATCCCATAAGCTTTTCATTTGCATATCCCTCATTAGCTGATGAAAACTTGAAGAAGGCAGGTTTCTGCAGCTGGTGGGCCCATTCCTTCACACTGCCTGCCTGGGTGGCTTTGGTAATGAAGTCATGTGGGTGGATGTGAGGTTTATATGTATGGAAGGGATTAAGAGTATTAGAATTTGTGTGAGCTGATGTTGCCATATTCTCTCTACTGGAGCCCAGTAATTGGATGGGAGGAGAAATGGCAGACCCATTAGTTTTGTCTGTTTACTCAGGAGCGGGGTGCTAGAGATTCAATTTTGCTTTCTTTGGCTCCCTCGCCTTTGTGAGGCAGGCCTGCTTTGTCTCCTCTGGCTCTGAGCACCTCCAAACACCAGCCCGGCTAAGGCGATTCAGCCACAAAGAAGAGACGTTGGTGACTAGGGGCCCCAGGAGGAGAAAATGCAGCCCCGACTCAAGTACTACTTGAAGGCAACCCCATCCCGCCTAGTCCAGTCCTGGGATAGAGAGCAAGAGATAATTGAAATTTACAAACACTTCTGCCCCCCCTTCCACACCACTTTTTTTTGATTATTTTATTAGTTCTCCACGTTTGGGATTAACAATCCTCAGCATCAAACGCACCGCAGTCTCCTTATTTGGGAAATGAATGGTTAGACATTTCGGAGACTTAACAAAGCAATTGTTGTATTTGCCGGGTTTGCATAATTTTAATAGACAAAAAATAACACGAAGCAAAAATCCATTTCCTGTGCTGTTTGTACAGCTGGAGACAGAGCTCCTTGTGCCTGATGATGTAAGAGATGCGCCATTGTCTCGCCCCGCACCCCGACAATGCGGGCCCACTAATGTTGTTAACAAAACCAGAGTGGGCAATTCTGAAAACTTTGAAGCTGAACATTGTCTCCAAAGTGTATGGGGCACCACAGACAGAACGATGTTTATTCATCAGCAGGGCTGGGGTTTGCAAAGAGATGAGGACTCGCAGCAGCAAAGAGTGATGGCAAATGTGGCCGCAGCTTGAAGCCAGAGAATATAGGGGGAAAATATAGATTCAGGAATTTTATTTTTCTTCCATAAAAATATTAAAGGAATATAAGGACTATTTCAGCTCACTTAGGTTCTGTGAACGTTTATTTTATATTTGCAGTTTGTTTTATTAAAAGCCACCTTTCCCCCACCCCCAAAAAAATTCTGATGTGGAACTGTGCAAGTAGTTTTATCACTTGTTGAAATATTTCATTTCAATTTGGTTTATGTTTTTAAATGTCTTTAGTGAAGGAACAAATTAAAACATCCACCAAATACAACTCTGAGTTACTGAATTAGGTCATTTCCAGGGTTTTAAGTGAAATCATTTATTGAGATCAAGGAATTCAAATAAGATTTCCATAGGTAATAGAAAGAGAAATAGCAATACCGGTCATCGTAAAAGGTTTCCCACAGTAAAATCAAGATGGAATCTTTAAAAACAAAACAAACAAAAACAAGCAAGCAAGCAAAACAAAAAACAAACAAACAAAAATTTGAAAAATCACTACACAGTAACCATGCTATGGGCACATTTATGTGTGTTTTACCAATCATTAAAACAAAACTTTTCCATTTCTATCTCCCTCTGCCTTTATTATTATGATTTTTTTTATTTGTTTCTGTTAACATTGTTAGCAAAAAAAAATTGAATTCCCTGTGCTTAATGCTCAGTTCAGCTGACATTTTTGAGCTCTTACTCTTTGCTGTGCTTCAGTTGAGGTTAGAAAGAGGCCAGTTTAACAAAGCATCCAAGATTTCAACCACAGCTCAGCATCACTAGTGGGCATTAAAGGAGATCTGGTTAGAAAGACAGTGAGGAAAAGAGACTAGCAGAAAGTTTTGTCCTGGCTCATATAATGATTCTTGGAGCTAGAGATTCATGGAATCTCAAGAATAGAATGAACCTTAAAGGTCCTCAAATCCATCCATGCAACCAACACTCTAAATCCCCTCTTAGCAAAAAACGCATTATACCTACTTATCTGTTCCAAGCATGTGTGACCTACCACATTCTTAAATGTTTGTGATCCTGATCTACAACCTGACCTTCCAGCCACTTTGCATTCCTCTCTAGCTTATCTTTGCATAATATATTTTTCATGAAGAAGGAATTTCACATTTTTTGAGTACCTACTGTCCATGTAGCAGGTGCTAAACACATTATATCCTGTGAAGTGAGAATAATTATTCTCATTTATAGACAATGAAATGGAGGATCCAGGGGGCTAAGCATCCTGCTCAAGAACATGCAGCCCCTGTACAGATTGGCCCCCTGATCCGATGTCTTGCTAAGTAACAAACCACTCTAAACTTTGTGGTTTAAAACAACTACCACTTTATTATTTTTCATGATTCTGTGGTTTGGCTGAGGAGCTATGCTGTTCCAGCTGGCTTGGCTGGGGCCGGGTGATCTGGGATGGCCTCACTCACAGGTCTGGGCCTCTGCTGGGATGGCTAGGACAGCTCTCTTCATGTTGTCCCAAGGAGGCTAATGCAGACGTGCTCACATGGTGGCAGCCTCTCAAGGGAGTAGAAGCTGCAAGTCTTTCTGAGGTCTAGGTTTAGAATTCCTAGTCACTTCCCTTGCATTCTATTGATCAAGGCAAGTCACCAGGCCAGCCTAGGATCAATGGGTGAGAAAACAGATTCCACCTCTTCATGGGAAGAGCTGCAAAATTTGTTTTGCCATTTGCAATTGAACACATGATCTGTGGTCTATGCTCTTTACTCTAAAGCCAGATGGTTTATGTTCAAATCCTGGCTTTGCTAGTTGTTAAGCTGTGATGCTTTGGGGAAGTTAATAAACTCCCACTTGCCTCTGTTTCCTCATCTGTAAGATGAAGATAGTAACAGTACCCTGCTCAAAGGGTGGCTATGAGGATTAAGTAAGTGGATATATAGACAAAGCACTTGGAATATTGCCTGGCACAGAGTCTGCGTGATGTGTTAGTTATTATTACTGTTATTAACTCATATGTTGTATTGCTGACCTCAATATTTACTAATGGTTAGTGCCAAGACCTGGGGACATAAAACAGTTAAGTGGGAAAGATTTAACATTTATTTACCACCCATTTATGTGGGTGCCCTGCTGGGTGCTTCAACAGAGTATTTCATTAAGCTCTTAGAAGAATCCAGTAGGGAAGGTGTTCTCCCTGGTTACAAGGTCAACTAAGGTCAATCAGACATGGCCTTTTTTCTCAATAGCTTACACTAGAGTGTAAAAAACATTACGAAAAATAACAGCTGTTTGGTTATCTTACGAGAGACTCACGTATGTTATTAGCTCCCTAGAGCACCACATGTTCCTCTCATCTTGGTGACGCAGCTAAAGACACTGAGGTACAGAGTAGTGAAGCATCAGGAGGTCACACAGCTAGCATGGGAAGAGCCTGGACTGGGAATCATGTCTTCAGTGCTCCAACCCTGGGCTTTTCTCATGCCCCAATGTCTATCTTACTGAAATCAGCATTTGCCACAAAAGGAGAAGAAAGATCCCAGGAATTGCTAAAGAAAACTTGATTAGGTGCAGGCAGACAGCCAAATGAAGCACAAGATGGCTGCCCTGGTGCATTGCACACCTTGTCATAACATCTCCAGTTGTTTGCTGCGGTTGTTTTGGACGTGGTATGCCTGTTAAGCTGATACAGCAATGCTAATGTACCATGGCCTTCTTGGGACTAGAGCTATAGCCCAGTTCATAAAAGGAAATAATTCCATAGCCAGCTTGATGAGTAATTAGCTCACACATGCAAAGGACTAATCAAAGACTAGGGTGGTCTTGACTATTGGAACCCCTTTAGAAAAACTGGGCATCCCCTACTTACTTAAGAATCGTCATACCTGCCAGTCAAGGTGATATCCACACATGTGGGCTCCTTGTGTACAGTGGAGGGGACCCGGTATCAGCAATCAGAAAGAGCAGGGCTTGGAGTGTGACAGACCTGAGTTTTTTGACCCTGGCGGTGCTGCCTCTCACTGGTTGTGTTCTCTCCGGCAAGTCCTTCACTCTGTGAAAGTTGTTTCCTCATCAGTAATAAGAGCAGCTTCCTTATATGACTCTTAGGAGGCCTGTGTAAGATTCTTCACATAAAGTGTTGAGCACAGGGTAAGCCCTTCATATTGGCGAAGGATGAATTGACAGTATCGGAGTGAGGAACACAGGCATGTCCAAACCCCGTCCTGCAAGCGCCCCTCCTTTTGAGGGAGCTAAACACATGAAGAACAATAGCAAAAGGGAAATTCTAGAACCATATTTGACATTTAGGTGCTTAGACCCTTGTCCTAAGTTCTGGAAAAGCTATTGAGGGAGCACATGGTTTGAGCTTGAGGACTAAGCAGATCTTTCACATTTGTTTCCCAAATCTAAAACTCAAAATTACCTACTTTCTGGTGGGTTCATGAGGGAAACCAGTCAAAGAAAAGAGGAGGGACAAATTGGCAAGTTGGCCAGATTTGGAGAAAGAGACGGGGGGAGAGAGAGAGAGAGAGAGAGAGAAAGAGACAGAGAGAAGGAGGAGGAG
>VBSM01001265.1:21651445-21725611 GCA_008086735.1 Cheirogaleus medius
ACCAGCCTGAGCAAAAGCGAGACCCTGTCTCTACTAAAAATAGAAAAATTAGCCGGGAATGGTGGCACACGCCTGTAGTCCTAGCTACTCGGGAGGCTGAGGCAGGAGAATCACTTGAGCCCAGGAGTTTGAGGTTGCTGTGAGCTAGGCTGATGCCATAGCAATCTAGCCCAGGCAACAGAGAGAGACTTTGTCTAAAAAAAAAAAAAATACGCCATAATTGTTGTTGTTGTCATATGTCTGTGCTTCAGTGTCCCTACTGTTAGTGACATGGAAATTGAATGACTAAGGTTTCTTTTGCTCTGAATTAATGAAAATATTATCTCAGGAAAATGGAGGTAAATAAAAACCTATGAATAAATATTCATTATTTTCTAATGATGCAATGAGATAGTGTCATTAGAAAAGAGAGATAGTGTGGCATAAAAATAGAGCACAGAGAGAGTCATAGCTGGGCAAATTATTCAACCCCTCGGAGTCTTAATTTCCCCATTCATAAATGATAACTGTGTCCCATATTTGGGAGAATTAGTGAGCTAATGGAGAATAAAGCCTTGTATGTGGTCAAGGTTCAAGAAATGGTAGTTTATTATTATTACCGAATATATGGCATAAGATTTTTTCCATTAATTCTGATCTTTATTGTGCTAATCAGTGTCCTCCTACTTTTTCAGCTTTAAGTTTATCACTTCTTACCCATCACCTCCCACCTTGCACCAAACCCCACAGCGCCACTTCCAGGTGAACACTGTAATAGCAGCAGCATCAGATTTGAATTTAGGAAGGACTAGAATTAAACGCAGGCTCCACGGATTTCTAGATTTGTGACCCATGACAAGTCATTTATGTTCTCTGAACTGCTTTATCATCTAGATAATAATTTCTGTGGCAAAATTCTAATTGTTGACTCTAGTATCCATTCCCTCCCTCTCTCTCTTTTAACCTGGGCATCTTGCTGCCTGGCTAAAAGACTGCATTTCCCAGCTTCCCAGTTATGGCCACATGACTAAGTTTTGGCCAATGAGACACAGTTGGGAGTGTTTCATGACCCTTCTTTAACTCCTTCCTAATTCTTGGAACACAGGTATGATAGCTAGAATTCACAAACCTTCTTGGTCCCTGGGGAGGATTAAACAGGGAGCTGGAATGAGCCTCAAACCCTAAGAGAGTGGGGCCCCCATACAGGCCCTGTCCTGATTACCTCTGAACATCTGTTACAAATGATTAAAAATATGCAACTTTGTTTAAACTCATCTTATTTTGAGCTATCACATAAAATCAACCTTAAAAAAGATGACAAATGAGCTTGGAATACTGTAGGCAGGTACTCCGTAAATTTAGGTTCTTTCTTTCTTCTTCCCATCAAATCCATTTTTCCTGCTCTAGTCAAAGAAGCTTTCTTAAATTCAAATATTAAACAACACATTCCACAGATGTGCTCATGTTATCCCCATTTCAAAGTCCTTGATGGGGTTCTGATGAGGGTCAATTGAAACAATTCTGTAAGAGTAGCCTGCACATTAGACAGCCCTATCTAATAGGAGACGTGGGCCTTTCCCACCACGGCCGCACCCTCTGTGACTAGCCTCGTCCAGCTCTCTTCTCCTGCCCATCCCGACTCCTCCTGCATGTGCTTTATTTTCCAGCTGCTCCATGCTAAACACCTCATATACAAGTCTCAATCTTTCTACCGATGGTAGAGAAGAATAAGCACAAACCCCATGAGTATCTGGGGACAGAGCCCGAAGTAGCCTTATGGAAGAGCCCAAAACTTCTTGGAAGTATTAGATTTTATCTCAAAAAATCAAGTTGAATTTTTATTCTCCTCCACCATATCTTCGTGTTTACAGGAATAAAACTGAGCTGGTTAAATCACTCAGCCTTCAGTAGCCTGTGGCTTTGAGGACTCCCAGATCCAAGTCTGGGAAAGAAGGCCACATTTGTTACAGCTCTGTGTTTTTCTATGCTGTTTCTTCTGCCAGAAATACCTTTCCTTGAACTCTCTCCTTTCTGGCCTCCTCTGTCAAATGTTCTTCACTCCTTCAAGCAGCCTTGCTTATTCCGTAGCATGTGGTACGTCCCTTCACTACAGTACTTAAGAGATTATATCAAAACTGGTTTTGAGGTGGGTAGGTGTTATGGTGGGCTGGGCTATCTCTTTCATGAATTTGCAATAAAATAGTCTTCCAGAAAAATTACTACAACTTTGTACCAAACACCACTAATAAAATCATCCTACCCCTTCTCCCTTAGGGCCTAGCACTGTGCATATTCCATAATATTAATAGATACTCTTTAAAGATTAGATGGAATGAATAAATGAATGAATGTCCACAAATGAACGTCCCTCTTCACATCAAAAGAAAGGCAAATTTTTGTGGACCTTAGACCTCAGATTTCAACCACATGCACTGTCTAGTTTGGCCTGGGGCAATGCCAGTGGTGACTTCCTCTGTGTATGTGGCTAACTACACTTCTAAGGGCCCTGGACCCTTCCCCACGTACAATGGAAAGATAAAGGCAATCACCTCCAACTCAAGTCAGCCCAGCCAGGAAAATCCACTGCCAAGGTCCCAGTGGTCTCCGAAATGTCAATACTGTGCAAGTTGACGCTAAGCCCTGCGCACCCCCATGATATCAAATGCTCCTTTGCTTCGTGTTTTGTCTGGTCTGTCAGCACCATTTACTGCTGAGCAGGTCCCTTATCTTTATTGATCACTTAATTTATCTTTTCTTAACTTCCCTTGCACCGTCTGGTGCCGTGTGTCCGTCTGTTGAGGCTGTCATGACTGGTTTGCTCTTGAAATAATAGGGGCAGCAGGTGGTGTGACTAAGTCGACCCTGCGCAGAATGGGGGACCATGCCCAGTCCCTGTCTCAACCTGCCAGTGTGTCTACACCCTCCCAGCTGTTCCACATTAAAGCAGTCAACTGCGACTTCACAGTCCGAGTTTTACACAACTGTTTTACAAACCGGGAGGAAGGTCTTTTGTCACAAATCCTTTGTCAGGCAGTAGAATAGGGGGAGAGAAAGCCAGGTCTGAGGCTTGGTGCATTTTAATGAATATGCAGATAGACAAACATCCCTTTGCCTTGGTAAAGCGGGTGTGGATCAGGGGTGGGAGACTGGCTGGGAGGAGAGAGAGCAGGCTGACTCCTTGCTCTTGGGACAATTGGGTACAAGGAGCAACTGCTCTTTCAACACTAGTTTCTGCTTCAAACAGACCCTCCACTCCATAAAAGCCTTCATTCCTCTTGTAAGGCAAAAATAAGGGCAGTTAGTTAGAGACCTATGTCCTAGGGTCAGTACTCCAGGGACAGGTGTTATGCAATTGGGAAAACTGCAAGAAAATTATGCCTTTGGGACCAAAAAGCCAAGTGCCTTTATGATTCTAGGCTTATGATCACATGTAAGAAGAGATGAAACAAAGTGAGTACAAAGAGCAGAATTTTGAATGAGACTGACCTAGGCTCCAAAGTTAAGTAACTAACATAGCTCACTATTAACAATATATTATATTAAAATTCCTGTTTCTTAAAACAGAAATCTTTGATATGACAACTATCTCTATTAACTAGAAGTCAATTAATCAAAACGTTTCAATCTATGTCTCTTGGTAACAAACACACACACACCCCTACACTTTGGTTATAGGCTAAAAGACAAGGGGAAAATGATTTAAATTGAACAGTGAGGAAAGAGTACATTAGCGTGGGAGTCAGGAAATCTTCCCTGTTCTAACATTAGCCAGCTAGTTGAGTTTAGGCATATCGCTTAACCATTGTGAGCCTTAGTTAGGACATTGTAGTAAATATACTTTATCTCCAAGGTATGTGAGTTGAGGAAGGTGATGGTGATGGTGATGGTGATGGTGATGGTGGGTGGTGGGGCGGGGAGGGGAGACGGTGGGGAGAGAACAAGGACAATGGAGACGTTGTCTCTTTTTCTCCTTGTTCATATAGGTCCCTGGTGTGGGAATTCCTACTTTCTTTTTGGCATTGGAAAGGTAACTTTATTTAGCTCTTCTTCACCTTGACTCTTCCCTGAGGTGGGAGATGGCTACAGCCTGATCCCTTGGATCCACTTTTCTCTTTAACACACCATGTGGGGTGTTAACGGTTACAGTTTTCAAAGGGCCTGTTCTCTTTCTGGATGGCTGACCGAGAAGTCACAGCTTTCACCTCTTCAACTATGTTGTGAACAAACCTGGATAGAATCCTGGTCCCTCATATAAAGCTGACATAATAAAAATGTGATCTGCTGGCCAAAATGTTTATTACTGATCCAAGACTAGTAATGTAGACACTGTTATTAAACATTCAGATTCTATCAATCCAACCTAGACTAGATAAATTAATGAGCATGAAGCAAGCCTATATTTCACATTAAAAACTCATGATGTAGCTTAGAAGAAAATATATAGCATTATATGTTTATATTAAAAAACAAGTAAGTCCTTTAATAAAAAAGATTCCACTGTAAGAAACTAAAAAAGAAGGAAAAAATCAAAACCAAATTAAAACCAAAGAAAGCAAAGAGAAGTAAATAATCAAGATATAAGCAGAAATCAATAAAATTTGAAATTTAAATTAAAAGAAAATCATTTGAAATCGAAAATTGTTTCTTTGAAAATATCAATAAAACTGATAAGCTTCTAGACAGGCTGATCAAGGGGAAAAAAAAAGACAGAAGACACAAATTACCAATATCGGCAATGAAAAAAAGGCTATCAATATAGACCCCACAGACGTTAAAAGATAATAAAGTAATACTGTGAACATCTTTATGACAATGAATTTGATAGCATAGGTAAATGTACAGATTCCTTGAATGACAAAAACTACTCAAGACGAAATATAATCTGAATTGCCCTTTATTTATTAAAGCAATTCAATTCATTACTAGAAACTTCCTCACAAAGAACACTTCAGGACCAGATGAGGTTACTGATGAATTCTACCAAACTTTTAAAGAAGAAATAATACCAGTTCTAAATAAACTCTTCCAGAAAACAGAAGAGGAAGAAACATATCCTTAGTCATTATTTGAGGCCAGCATTACCCTGACAGCAAAACCAGAGAAAGACATTACAGGAAAAGAAAACAACAGCCTAATATCATGAATACTGACATAAAAATCTTTAACAATTTTTTTAATCAAATTGAATTCATCAATATATAAATGATTATATAATATATATTATATATTATATAAATATATCTTATATATTTATATGATAGATTATATAAATGACCATGACCAAATATTAATAGTTTATCCTAGGAAGGCAAAGTTGAGTCAACATTTGAAAATCAATCAATATAAATAATCATGTAAATAGACCAAAAAGACCAAAAGGAAAAATCCTATGATCATCTCAATAGACACAAAAAAAATTTGACAAACTCCAACATCTATTGATGGTAAAATTTTCAGCAAGCAAGGAATAGAAGAAAACTTTCTTAATTTATAAAGAGCATCTATGAAAAACCTATACTAACATCTTACTTTGCAATAAAAGACTGAACGATTTCCCCCTTAAAACTGAGAGGAAGGCAAGAATGTTTGCTCTCACTACTCTTATTTAACACTGTACTGAAGAGTATAGCCAACACAATATGGCAAGGAAAAAATAGGCATACATTTGGAAGGGAAGAAATAAAATTCTATTTAAAGATAATGTAATTACCTATATAGAAAATCCCAAAGACTCTATAAAGAATGATACCTGAAGTAATAAGTGACTTTAGCACAGTCAGGATACAAGATCAATATGGAAAAATCAATTATACTCCTATATACTAGCAATGAACAATCAGAAATCTAAAAAAATTAAATGTTATTTACAATAGTGTCCAAAACTTTGAAATGCATAGGAAGAAATCTAACTAAATATGGGCAAGATTTGTATGATGAAATTTGCAAAACACTGATTAGAGAAATTAACGTGTACTTAAATAAATAGAAATATATACCATATTAATGGACGTATTATAAGACTTAATATTGGGAAGATGTAAATTCTGCTCAAATTGATCTACAGATTTAAATCAATTCCAATCAAAATTCCAGCAGGATATTTTGTAGACATTGAAAGCTTATTCTAAAATATATATGGAAAATCAAAGACTTAAAATAGCCAAACAACTTTGAAAAAGAAGAACACCAACTGATTGCAAGACTTACTAATAATGCTACACTAATAAAGACAGTGTGGAATTAGAATAAAGATAGACATATAAATCAATGGAATATGATACAGGGTCTAGAAATATACCCACAGACATATACTCAATTGATTTTTGATAAAGGAAGATGTCAAGGTAATTCAATGGATAAAGTATAATCTTTTCAGCAAATGGTACTACAAAAGTTGAACATCCAGATGCAAAAAAGAAAAAAAGAAAGAAAAATAAAGAATTATAACTCTTATTCACAATATATACAAAAGTTAATTCAAATTGGGTCATAGTCCTAAACGGAAAGCCTAAAACTATGAAGCTCCTAGAATAAAACATTAGAGAAAATATTTGCAAACTATACATCTGATAAAATGCTAACATACAGAATCTACAAAGAACTCAAATAAACCATAAATTTAAAAAATCCCATTAAAAAGTGGGCAAAAGACATGAACAGAACCTTTTCAAAAGAAGATAGACAAATGGCCAACAAACATATGAAAAAATGCTCAACATCACTAATCATCAGGGAAATGCAAATTTCCTATTAATAAAACCACAATGAGATATCACCTTACCGCTGTCAGAGAGGCTATTATTAAAAAATCAAGAAACAGTTTGTACTCTCATATTTTCTTGAAATAAAAAAAATTAAAACCAATAGGGAAAATTAAATTATTATAGTACAGTATATTAATGGATTAATCTTTATTTTATGCAAATGAGCCTCTCAAATTCAGGAAATGGAATGAGACAAGAAAACCAATATCAATATCATTATTGTGATATAAAATGTATTTATTCTTATTATAAGCCTTTAGAAAGCTATGTCACTAAAGAAAACATTTTCAGCTAACCAATTGATCAGACCTAAAAAACTTATTTCACTTCTTTAAACCTCAACTTCCTCAACTGTAAATGCAAAGTGAAATGATAATGATACTTATCTTATAAATTTGTTATGAAGATTATATATTAATAAATTGTACATTTAAAACCATCAAAAAAAAGTCAAAAAATAATAGATGCTGGCATGGATGCAGAGAGAAAGGAACGCTTATACACTGTTGGTGGGACTGCAAATTAGTACAACCTCTATGGAAAACAGTATGGAAATTCTTCAAAAAGCTAAGTGTAGACTTACCATTCAATCCAACAATCCCACTACTGGGTATTTACCCAAAGGAAAAGAAGTCATTTTATCAAAAAGACTCCTGAACCCGAATGCTTATTGCAGCACAATTCATGATCACAAAGATGTGGCATCAACCTATGTGCCTATCAATTCATGAGTGGATTAACAAAATGTGGTATATATATATATATATATACACCATAAAGTACTACTGAGCCATAAAAGGAATGGATTAATGTCTTTTGCAGCAATGTGAATGGAACTGTAGACCATTATCCTAAGTGAAGTTTCTCAGGAATGAAAAAACAAACACCACATGTACTCTAATAATTTGGAACTAATTGATGGGTACACAAGGGCACCGAGAGAAGTAAAAGCCATTGGAAACAGAGAAGGGAAATGGGGAAAAGGGGAAAGGGATAAAACCTACCTAACAGGTACAATGAACACTATTCGGATCATGGATACACTAATGGCCTTGACTTAAGCATTATAAAAGCTATCCATGTACCAAAAACATTCATACCCCCTTAATATGTTGAAATAATAAAAAAAGAACTGCACATCTTAAAAGGGTAAATTTTACTCTATTTAAATTATAACTCCATAAACCTGATTTTAAAAAAATGTTATGGCTGATGCCTCCTTTAAAAGCCTTGGAACAAAACCAATATACACGTGAGTTAAATCCATTATTAAGCAATAGGTATGCTGTTATGCATTTAGAATGCTAGACCATAGAAAAACATGAAGAGTTTCCCAGTGTTAACGACATGAAAATAGCCTAAAACTGATAACATACCTCAAGAATGACAGCAATTAAACTCAAGAATTATGATTATAGATATAAATATATCAACTGAAACATTAGCAAACTTATTTGAGTAATATTTTTAAAGAATCAAATATCATAGCCAAATAGGGTTTATTCCAGAATTTCAAAAATGGTTCAATACAAGGTAATTTATTAACCTCTATACCTGATTTTAAAATATTTCAATAAACAAAAAAGTAATGATGTAACTTAATATGCAACCAAAATGTGATATTATGAAGAATTATCTGAAATTATCAGTCAAAATCCTTATAAATAATGAAATACCAAAGAAATGAGCTATAAAAATCAGAAAAGTAGAGACAAAGTTATAACTATTTATAGATTATATAATTGTCTATTTGGGAAACCCAGTAAAATAAGTTCATATATACTATTGAAACTAATTATTATATAATATTTAATTTTCTACTTTTAATAATAGGTTATTAAGTATGAAATGTCCTATGTCCTTAAGTACTAAGTTTGACTAAGTTTGGTACTTACTACCAAAGTCAGAGTTGATATCTCTGACTTTTCAGTTTGATACTTCTTGTTTTATGTTTATTGTGAAAATACATCCTCAGTCTTTCAAACGCATGTTTTGGCCTGTGATTATCTTTCAAATTTTTTTAGAGCAATTTTTGTGAAACCATGGATAAGTCAAAAATTCGTGTTATTTTTTAATATGAGTTCTGTCATGGAACCAATGCAGTGCAGACAGCTCAAAATCAACAAAGTGTTTGGGAAGGGTGTGGCTATTGAACATAGTACGTTGATGGTTTGAGAAGTTCCATTCTGGTGATTTTAATCTTGAAAATAAGCCACATGGGTAACCTTAGACCAAGGTGGATAATGATGAGCTAAAAGCTATAGTGGAAGCGAATCCATCTCAACCTACGTGTGAATTAGCAGCAAGGTTTGACATTACTATTTCAACAATATTGGATCATTTGAAAGAAATGGACAAGGTAAAGAAGCTGGATGGATAGCTTCCACATGAATTAAACAAGCATCAGAAGAGAAATCATCTCGAAGCTTGCCTTTCTTTGCTATCACGACATAAAGGTGATTCATTTCTACACCACATTGTTACGTGTGATGAAAAATGGATTCTTTTTGACAATCGCAAGCCTTTGGCACAATGGTTGGATAAAAATGAAGTGCCAAAACACAGTCCAAACTGAATATTCATCAAAAAAAGCTAATGGTGTCTGGTGGTCCAGTGCTGGTGTTATCCACTACAGTTTCATGAAACCTGGTCAATTGATTACAGCAGATGTCTACTGCAACCAAGTGGATGAAATTATGAGGATGCTTGTGATTAAGCAGCTGAGATTGGTCACCTGAGACAGGCCAATCCTCTTGCAAGACAACACTGGACCACATGTTGCACAAACAACGCTGCTCAAACGACAGACACTGGACTTGTAAACTCTCTGTCATCCACTGTATTCAGCAGCCCTTGCACCAATTGACTACCACTTCTTCTAGGCTTTGGACCACCTCTTGCAAGAAAAAATATTCAATTCTCAACAAGCCATAGAAAATGACTTTCATAATTTCATTGCCACTCACTCTGCTAGCATAAAGAAGCTACCATTAAGATGGCAAAACTGTGTTGATAAGTTAGGCACATACTTTGATTAATCATACTGCTTCTTGTTTGAGATATAATAAACTACACTTTTGATTCAAAATTGGACATTTCATATTTAATGACCTAATAAAAATTTATGAATAGAATGCCATAGAACAATAGCATCAGTTGGAAAATATAATGAAAAAACAGATGCTGCAGTAATGATAAGAACAACAACATAATTCTTTGGACAACTCAAAATGGTAGGATCTATTAAAATAACTATAAAACTCTACTGAAGAACATAAATGAAAATTTGAATAAATAGTAAGACGTGGCTTGTCCATCAATGATAAAGCTGAGTATTATAAAAATGTAAATTATTATCAGATTAATCTATAAATATAATGAAATTTCAATAAAAATTCCAATTCATGTTTTAAACTCATATATGATTTTAAGCATATCCAGAATATTAAGGTCTGAGAACAGTCTAGAACATTTTGAAAAAGTATTGTAATGGGTGTGACAGGCACAGTGCTTAAGATCTTGATTGGTTACGTGACTTTATGCATTTGTGCTTATCAAACTATATATCTAAAAGGGGTGGGCTTTGCTGTATATAAGTTATACCTCAATAAGCCTGACTTATAAAAATAATATTGATATACACAGGGTTCACTCAAAGCATGCAATAGGTATTAAATGTAGAAAATTTCTCTTTCACTCATAATTTTTTATCTTGTTCTGATTTAGGGGTGGCAAAAAGTTATGAGTGTAATAGCAATTCTATATATTGCCTACATGCACACTTTCAATGAACTATATATACAGTTTTGTAATTCTTTTCTTTTATCTATATTGTTTGTTTTATTATATTATGGGTAGTAGCATTCATAGGGAGTTGGGCAGGTAGGAGGGGGGAAGAGGGGTTGGGTAAATCCACACCTAACGGATGTAGTACATGCTGTCTGGGGGATGGGCACACTGGTAACTCTGACTCAGGCAATGCAAAGGCAATTTATGTAACCAAAGCTTTTGTACCCCATAATACGCTGAAATAAAAAAAGTAAAAAAAATAAAAAGAAATTTTTCTAAAAAAAAGAAATATAATTTTTTATCAGTTCAATTTAATAAACATTAGCATTTATGTTATATATGTCTTTGCTTTCTTCATTTCATTTGACTAGTAATTCATTCTTCTTACATCTGACAAATTTATAGGTGTACTATGGACTGGGAATTTTAAAAAACCTGGTCCTTCAGCATAGATAGTTCTAGAAGCACTATTCTAGAGACAGTTTTAGAAGGGTGTGTGTGTGTGTGTGTGTTTTAGTTGTTTCCCTTGCAATTGGATTGGGTCACTGCCCATCCTGCAGACCCATCTCCTCTTTATAAGGTAATAATTCTAGAAATTTTATTGGGTCTTAAATATAAAATAAATTCTCCAACATAGTTCTACTGGCAATCTGTTAATTTCTTAACTTTTTCTGAAATTGAATGGGAAAGGGTGTGGTCGACCACATTAAATCTCAACATGAAGTTCCTTCCAGTTTTAAAGTACTAAGATTCTGTCAGAGATTTATTTAACACACAATGCTCAGGGTGGCTGCCAGGGTCAACACACAGAGAAGTCTCCTTACCCTACCTAGTCCTTTTCACCAGTCCTGGACACTTCCCTTTAACCTAGCAAATAGTTGCACATACCTACTCTCTGTAAGGCCCGGGGCTCAGCGCTATAACAGGGAAGAGAACAAGGCAGAGTTTGTACCCTAAAAGCATTTATAGTCTATCTTATAATAAGATTTGTTCTTTAAAATGATGATCCCAAAGCCAGGAAGATTCATAACTATCAAGAAACATTCAATTGTGTTTTCTTCTGTACATAACAAAGCGGTGCCAGAAATGCTAGAAAGATTTTATACCTACAATAGTCAAAATAAATAGCTTTTTCCTTAAATTTCAAAAAACTAAGCATTTATTTTATCCAAAACCCAAATTCTTAAAGGTTTTTATTCCTACTAGTGAAGGTTTTCACTGATCATTTGGAACTGTTATCTAAGGATAGAGCCTCCATTCCTAAAGGGCCTGACCACTGTTTGCAAAAATGGCCACAGTCGATTAGATAATTGTCTTGATTCTGATACACCTCTGTTCCCTCCATCATCTCAGCTTTTTTGCTTATAATTTTATATATTTACTTATTTAGAGATTTTTCAGTTAATAATAGACATAACATTAATTTCCTGTGGTTTGTTGATATTTTCAAATAGTGGAATGCAAGGTTTATAGAAAAAGATCTAATTTCCAGGCTTTTCTTCTGCTAAAAGAAGAACCGGGACTGTAAGAGATAATGATCTAAATGCTTTTCATTTTGAAACTAATAATTAAAAACCCAGCCATCTATAAAGAACTTCCTTCTAGAATTTTTTTTCAGGAAAAGGTCTTATTTTCCTCATAAACCCATGTACTTACATTTATCATAAAATAGGACATATGTAACACTTTGTCTCTGGTTCACAATTACTTCACCCTTCTTCTTTATAATTTTGACTTCTCACTTTGTAACTTTATATAAGTTGCCTCAGAACTTATGTGGAAGTAAGTAGGTATTATAGCACTGAAATTATTAATTTAATAATGACAGTTTAAGGAGTTAGGTCCTTTCTTTCCTTCACTACTATTTTATTTAATTACTTAGATCTAGAGGTCTTTCAAGAGCCTAGATTTCTTTCTTTTAAGGAAACCCATGTAATGATATAATTTGGTAAAAATATCTATTAAACTAAAACTGGATATTGCTTACACTTTTCCTTCTAATGAAATCAGAAATAACTTATTGGGTTTCTGGAAAAGATACTGTTTTTAAAAAAAATAAAAAATTTTTTGCAAGCAACTAAAAGCAGGTAGTGGGTAATAGTATTCCCCAAGAAAGTATTAGTATAAAAATTTGAAATTAGTCTTTAGGAATAAAAATTCAAAATAATATGCAAGATATTTGGACAACATAAATAATAAGCAACATGTTTTCTTTTTTTTCTTCCTTTTTTTCTTGTAGAAACATGTTTTCTTAAAGACAGCACCAAACATTTTAACTTATAATCAAAATCTGGGGTTCAGATTTACCTCTGAATACAAGCCTCAACAAGAATGATCCTATTGCAAACATCTTTATACTCCTGCATCAGTAATAAAACGACATGAGCAAGCAACTGCAATACCTGCCATCACATTTGGGGAGCTGGACCTTTTCTAAACACCTTCAGTTAGTGGTTCTCCAGTTGGTGTTATTTACTGTGGTCAGATGATCAAATAGCAGGGCCTCTCACCTCAGGGACCCAGGGTGTAAATTAGAGAGAAGGCACAAGTGAACTGAGATTGGTGGTCTTGTTTGAGACCCTGATGGACATTCGTCTACCTCACAAAAGCCTCTGTACAATTGAGTACAATTTGTCACAACTGACAGCTTCTGCTCTAAAGAGGCCCAGATCTGGGGTGGCACAGATGTTACAGTTTTTATCCTTCTTCAGTTGAGACCAGAGAGATAAAATCCATCCAGCAGAGTTACCAATTCCAAGCAATCTGCCCGACCCAAAATATGAGCTATTTTCTATTTTTTGTCCTGTTTCTCTGATTTTATTCTAGATCAGTTTTCTTAGCAGAGAGAAGCAGTCCCTCAGTCATTATCTGACCCAACCAACAGGAGACCTGTGGGGCCACAATCATTTTATAAACTCTTAGAAGGGTTCTAAAAAATATAAGCTAAGAGAACATCTCCACAGAAGCCCCTGTGAGCTTCTGGAAGGCAGAGCGCAGCCTAATCTATTGCTTTATTCCCCCACAATGCCCAACTCAGTTTATACTGCAATAGTCTCTCATAAATGTTACATAGAATCCACAGAGGAGCTTGACATGTTGCCTGAAATGCCAATGGACTCATTGAACTCAAGTCTCCCTAACACTAATTTCAATGAAAGCCCAATTTGTAATCAAACATCAACAGTAGAGCCACAAGAAGGCAAAATTTCAGTTGCTTCTTGTGGCAAAAGTCATCAGACTCCTGGTTGTTTGTTTGTTCCCAGCAAGATGAGTGAGAAAACCAAAAATTGTTGCATAGTCACCTTGCAGTGAGTACAGTTTTCATATAATTGTCTTAAGAGTAATTGAATCTGTCCTTTAACAACTCACAAATTATCTCCTGACAACTTGAAATAATAGACCTTTTTGTTAAAAGGAGAAAGCTTGTGGAGACCAAAGGTTAAACAGGTCTTTTCATCATGATAAATTACTGGTTAATGAGGTCACTATTGTTGGGTATTATAACCATTCCCTTTAATGCCATTACCTCCTGGTTGTAAAGCTGACACTAGTAACAATCTGCATTCTTTGAACTTTTCCACAATATTGACTGGCTTCTCTGAGCAGATGTTCCTTGGATGCAATGGCAATAGGGATCACAATTCTTAGTCATGGAAAGAGCTTCACGAAAGCTTACGGAATCCAGACGGTCTAGGCATTTGCAGAGAGGCAGGAAGAGGTAGTAGAAAACACAAGAACATAAGCTTTAATTCTGTAATAATGATATCAATTTGCTGTGAGGACCTGAGATGATGTAATGTGGCAACTAGCATCTAAAAGCTTAATGAATGGTCATTAATTGGAAGTAAGGTGATAATTGTTACTAACATTTGGATTACTCCTTGGACCTCACAAGAGAATACATTATTTCACTCAATCCTTATAAAAATCCTGTTAAGTTCCATTTATTATTACCACTTTTAGATAAGACTACCAAGAACCCGAGGGGAGAAGTTATTTTCCGAGTCCTGCAGATACTAGATGGTGAGGAAACACTCCAAACCTCATGCTGTCTCATACCGCCATCAGCACCAGAAGAAATCCACAAATTGCTGCATCAGACTTGTAGTAAGTGTCAATAGCCACTTAAGATTTTTTTCCTTTACAAATGTAATTCCACAATACAGTAGTTCTTCATTTGTACTTGATAATTGAACAGAAATAGAACTATATAATTTTCACAATGGAAAGATTTTAGAGATCAATTACATAGGGAACAGGTGCCCAGAGGTAGGCATTCTAGCAACTTTGGAAGCCAGATGATAAAATATCATCAATGTCATGTTTGTAGCAGCATTCTTAGGACAGAATGGATTCCAGAGCACATTTCTAATTTTTGAATTACAAAAGCTTCTGTCTTTTGTTTTTGTTGTTTTATTTTTTGTTTACCTGGATCAAAAAAGAAAAATTGAGTCAATGATCCAGACATATTGCTAATATAAAAGAAAATATGCAAAATGCCTTCCAATATACACAGGATTAATATTGTGTAGGCAGAACATCCAGGTATTTTGGTATGAATTATACATGTTATTCAACTAATGTCCACCACCTTTGTGAAAGAAGAAAACAATGAAACAATACAGTTACTTGAGAGCTAGTAGGCAATTGATAAAAACGAGTTGAGTTAAACTGAAAACTATTTGTATGAATTTATACCTTTAATATTTACAACATTGAAATGATGTAAATGTTTTTGCATTGCCAAGAAAGAACTTTTCTCACAGGGGAATGAATCTAGAATCACCAATGTTTGCTACTCTTCTCCCCTCACGGAGAGTAATCACATTGGCAGGTTAGCCAATCTTTGCTATTTCAACCTTGAGTCCAGCTAACACAGTCTGGGTTTGTTTCACTTTTGAGAGGACACTGATGAGATTCAGAGAGAAAAAATGAAGCGATTAAAAAAAGGAGGAGGAAGAAAGAGAAGAGTCTGTATCCAGCAGGAACAAAGCTCCTTAATGGCAGGGACATACTTTATTTACTTTGTACCTCGCAGATAGAAGGTATTCAATTTGTGTTTCAATTCGTGTTTGTTGAATTAATTTAATAAAAATACAAATTCATGAATGAAAACTTCACATATACACTATATATAATGGCTTAACTATTTTAGCCTTCCTTTTCCAATGCTTAATTTGTTATTATAAATTCCATGGGCCAATTGCTTGGGGAATCATTTTGTCCATTTAGACAATTGAGGACATGGATCCACACAGCAGGTAGCAAACTGCATAAAAAGAAAATATTGATTTCAAAAGGGCCTCGTTCTAATTTTAAAAATTGCAAAAGGTAGACTGTCCAAAGTAAAATGGATAAAATTAATGCAATAAGAGGAGGTCCTGGTTATGTGCATTTCCTGAGGAAAGAGGTTTCCATCCTTTGGGAAAAGAATCAAAACCTTCCTTTTTGCACAACAAAGGATGAAACATGGCATTGAAACATTAAGTTAATCTCTCAAGTGCTTTGTCTCTGTACCACCAAAGATTCTGAAATAGGGGGAAACTCTGGATGTCTGGAATCTCAAATCAAAGCCCTAATAATTAGCTGGTTTTCACTTTTTTTGAAAACACAACCCTAGAACCACAGGGGGGATTAGGCAAGTGTTAATTAACAGGGCTTAATTTCCAAACCAAAGCTCAAACCAGGACTATTCAACATTCTGCTGAAATCTGGGGGGAAAAAGTCAGGAGCACATCAGGATGTTTTGAAATATATGGGCATCAAGTCCTGTATTAGCAAAACAGCCTGCTTAATTTCATTTTTCACCTCATTTAGGTATCACAGAGAGTTTGAATTGAAGATTAAACCTAGTTTTTCATTTTCAGGGCTTATAGAGCTCCAACCATCAAAATTAATTTAAATAAGTGATTCCAAGAACCTAGGGACAGGTCAGTAGACAGAGACATAATGGGAAAATGACTTATACATTTCACTTGAGCCTCACAACAATCTTGCACTGTGTTCCCATTTTAGATGAGGTTTCAAGAGATGAAATGAGAGGCTAGATAAAGCCCAAGGACATAAAATTGTTAGGGAAAGACTCTAACCTTTCTGCTTCTATGATTCTGTGTTGACAGCACAGTATAGCGGTGAGCAGTGAGGGTTACAATGCCTGCAGTGCTTTAAGATACTTCCGTATAATCCATGTCATAGCATGGATGTGCCAGGCAGCTTCAGCTGTAACTCTAGGAGCTGGCAACTCCCATATTGTCAAGAATGTACTATCCAGGGATTTTCAGCTAATGCTATCTTAGAAAAGATACAGTCCAGAGGCGGCCCTGCCAAGTCATTCTTGATCAACAACTCACATGTTGTTAACTGGTATACTGGGTGCCAAAGGAAGGATATTGTTATTGAAACAGGTGAACTGTTAAATAGCCATTATAAGTGATAGAAAATTGGCTCTCACTGGTGAAATGAGAGGCATTCAAGATATAGGGGTGGGCTAAGGTAGTTTAGAGTCATGGCCCACCCTTGCATGAATGAGGTACAGGAATCCACTAAGACATACATTCTGAACCCACTGGGGATGGCGCTCCCTAACTGACTTGATCCCTAACAGGTCCTGCATCCAGCCATTGCTTTAGGAGGATTTCTGATTGCATGATGCCAATGAGAGGGCACAGAATACTGAACAGAATCTTTCATACAGGGCATGGGGCACCTGAACAGATAGCTTGCACCTAATCAAGCTTAGGGGACAGAGGGTAGAAACTGTATACAGATGTTAGTAAATGCCTAATTTGGTCTGAGACTTAGTTTCATGACACTCTTGTAATAGGATTTGGAAGAGAAGCTAATTTAGCCACTACTAACTACTTTGATGGCTACAACTATCTACCAAAATGAACCTAAGAGTTAGTCATGGATAAAACTGGGTTAGGCCAGTTCATAGCACTAGGCATGAGAGTCAGCCAGACATGGACTCAGGTCCAGCTTTGCAGACTGATTGTTAAACCTCAGTTTCCTTCGTGATATTACAGGCTCTATGGTTCTTTGATTACATATAGGCTCTGGGTTTGAGTCTCTGCTGAATGACCTGGGCAGATTACTCCACCCTGTACTTTAGCGTCTTCATCTATAAAATATGGATAATAATTGTGTCTGCCTCATAGCATTATTAGGAGGATTAAAAGAGATAAATATACAAAGTATTACATCAGTGCTCATCACATAGTAAATACTTGGTATACGGGACCTGCTGTTAATTACTGTCCTTATTTCAAGTGTCCCGTTTCTTCTACTTTGTTCAAGACATGTTTTCTCCTGGAGGGAAGTACTCCAAGAAAGGAGGGATTCTAGACCAAATAGGATTCCGGGCTCCATCAGAAGGCCTCTGCCCTTAATTTCTTGTGATTTTGATGTTGCCCTCCTCAGCCAATGCTGTTCTGGCTGAAAATTCTACAAACTATGGAGCCCCTGACCCACTGTTTCCAACTGGGTGACTTAGGAGAGAAAGGGAACAGAGGTAGAGGTCAGGACACAAGGGTACTCCCTGAAGCTGTGTGGGTGGACAGAAGGCAAGCACATCCTCCCTGTATGCTCCTTGGATTTCTCTCACAGCGCAGGAATTTATCAATGGGAAAAAAAGTATCTTTTTATTTGATATTTGTATTCAAACAACTATAGTGGACATTTGACTATTTGGTTTTGGCTAGTAAGCATCAAACTCCCTGTATTTTAGGGGAAAGTCCCTTCATAGGAGTCTTGTTGGGAGACCCAGCACTGCCTCCCACAACAGAAACTGAGGGAGGCAAGTGTGCTCTGTAGGGGTAAAGGACAAGAGATCCAAAGACCTTGAGAGGCTTGCCTTCTAGGAAGGAACATAAGACAAGTACACAACATATGAGGCTCTCTCTGACTCACAACTGTGGTCATTTAGTGCCTACCTTTGGCTATAACCTTGTCCTAGTCTATAGGATAAATTTTGACCTTCAAATTCTGAGTCAAAGGGATTCAAGGAACCTTAGCTAAAGTTTGGAGTTTAAGCATCATCACTGTTCCTGCTTGTCTGGCCCTGACCTTGGACCATGGACGTTTTGATAACTTGGCTTCTGCCTTCTTCCCTGGTACTTGGTAACTTGACCAGCAACTTGGTTGCTGTAATGAGGACCCTTCTCAAGAGTTACTTAGACCCAGGGTTTGGATACTGCTCCTGAAACAAAGCCCAGTGGCTAGGGTCCACCTAGGAAAGTGTAAGTTCCATAAGGTTGCCCAAGACAGTGCTGATTTATGGCTACTGATCTCGTGTAACTATTACTAGCACTTCCTTTCACTCTTAAAAGTGTCCTGGTTTGCATAATAAATTATGTACTCACCTCACCTATGAGAGAAGAGAATCTTCTCTTCTTCAGCATTATATACCCAGTGTTGTTTAGCACAGAGGTTGGCAGGGAGTTGGGGATCAGTGTGTTTGCTGAAGGAGTGAATGAGTAAACGAAATAATATGTCACAATGTGTCACCTGGGGCCAGTCTTCCCCGATATTCCTACTGCTAACTTGACTTTCAAACACTACTTTTCTTGACTTCCAAATAAATTCTTCACCTTTTCTGTAGCCATTTAAATTAGACTATCTTGAAGTATCTTCTACTGGTTAAAGCTGGGATAATTTGAATATCAATGAGAATAATAACAGCAATGGATTGAACACATTAATTATAATTAAATTCATAATTCAAAATGATAATCAAAAGATTCCAAAACCAAACTTCATTTGTGATCTTTGGAAGATCCTAAGGAACCAACTCATTAATTTAAAAACTGATAAATAAAGTAAAGGAATTAAGCATCGATCCTGCCTTTCTTATAAGACTGACTCTACCTCATTTTAAGTCATAAGCCTCTTAGGAGAAGTTTGTCTTTGTAAAAGTACAACAGCTAACAAGCAAAGACAGAATGATATATTTAGAATATCAACATTTTGCAACGCCTAAGGAAATAATAAATCCAGTTCTCACCTGGGGCGATTTTGCCCCACAGCGAACATTTAGCAATGTCTGGAGACAATTTTGGTTGTCATAACTGAGGAGAAGGGGTGCATATAGCATTTAGTGAGTAGAGAGCAAGGGATGTTACTAAAAACCTTATAATGCACACAACAATGGCTTACAATGTTGGTAGTGCCTAGAACGAGGAACTACGACCTAGGCAGTGACCATTAATGGTTGCAAATAGAACGGAAATAGACAACCAAACACGATGTGCCTCCTGATGGAGTATGCAGCATTACCTATGAAGTAGTTACGTTAAAAAAAAAAAAATCAATCCTGAGTCTTATCAAACCTCTAGTTCAGTGGTTCTCAAACTCTAGTGTGCATTCAAATCACCTGTTGTGCTTGTTAAAATACAGATGGCTGAGACCTCAACCAAAATTTCTACTGGATAGATCTGGGATGGGACCCAAGAATTTGCATTTCTTACAAATTCCCAGGCATTATTGTAGTTGCTGGCCCAGGACCACACTTTCAGATCAATATGTCAATTTACAAGAAACACAAGGGACAGAGGAACATGTTAATTCATCATAATATTCATCCATTATACTCTTTACTATACTTTTAAAGTTCATTATATTATTCTCTCTCTATTTGTATATATTTGAAATTTTCCATGTTAAAAAATTGAAAAAGAAAAGGCTATTTGTAGAAAAAAATTTAATGAAGGGAAATCAGTTTAAACAAGAAAAAAAGAAAGAGAGAACCATTACACACACACACACACACACACACACACACACACACACGGTGGGGTGGGGGGCTGAAAACTACAAACTAAAAGGAAAAAGTTCAATATGTTAACTTAGGCATTTCTGAGTGGTATAATTATGGCAATTTAAAAAACCTTCCTTTTGCTTTTCTATATTTTTTAACGTTAAAGACGCTCTTTCCTTATTTTAAGGAAGTTATAAACATTGCTCAGTGTTCAGCCTGGTGAACTGTACTTCTAAGTGTCTACATCTGTGTCTGCCCTCCTAGTGCCCAACTTCACCAAGTTGGGAGGTTCTTTCTCAGGCACAGTCCTTTGCTGACCATGGGACTGCTGCAAGTATTGGGCAGTTCTAAGCTTTTCCACAAATGACACTAACACTATCACAAAAGGCACAGTGAGAAAAAAGCTCTAAGATAGTGCCACAGGGATTGGCAGAAGGGAAACATCATGTCAATGAATGCAAAGGCCGTCACAGCAATGGAAACAAGAGGGGCAAAGACATGGAATCTGGGGAGCTCACAGCCTGCTGCAGGAGCACAGGACCCTAGGAGGCTTGCAGGAGATCTCGGAAGGTTTGGGACACCTTGTGAAGGACTGAGAATGCTCACCAGAGTGTGTGTGAGTGTTCTGCTTTGGCAAAGGGCTTGCCTTGTTCTGGAAGCCTTCCCCATAGTGGCACTGGGTAGGTCTGGTGGATGTGGGCTCTTTTCTGCTTGCTTTTGCCTTGATTCTAGAGACAGTTTCTCTTTTCCCTCCACGTGGAGCATTGTTTCCTCAAATAGGTGAGAATCGTTGGGTTCAGGGCACACCACCCCAAAACAAGACTGTAGAAGATCAGAGTATGCCACCTCAAAATATACTTCGGTTGAAATAAAATATTACAATAAACCTCATTTTGCAGATCTTAATTGGCTTTTCTTTGCCATTCTAGAATCGGGCTGCAGTCCAGACCAAAAATGGTTCAGAATGCTCTGCCCCACCACATGTGTAATTTACATTTATAGTCAGAGAAAAGCAAGTGACATGCACAAAGTGGAAGTGGGGTACAGAAAAGCTCAATTGGTTAAAGTTCAACGTTTGCCTTAACTGAACCTGGTTTGAACAGTTGGCCACCGGCCATTGACTGAAGCTCGGCTGCTGTGATTGGCTGAGACCCAGCTATCTGTTACAAAGGCAAGTTCCTAAGTCAAGTTTGTTTAAATACTAACTTAGGTTACAGTTTGTTGTGTAGCATCCTTATGGAGGCTTCTAAAGACCACATTTAGTTTGATTTTACAATTCTTTGGCATATTTTGAGCTAATTATGCTAAGAAACTACAGACCCAGGAGTAGCTCTGAAAAGTTGTCCTTCCCTAAAACAAATTTACACCTATAAGGGAAATCTGTATCAGTAAAGTATCAGTGTCAGGAAGAAGGCAGCTCTGAGACAACTTTTATTACCTGAGCTACTTTCTCTGCATTAACAAGACAACCTTTATTACACCATACAATTCCTCCCCTCACCCTCCTATAATCTGTGTGACCACCTCTGCACGCCCCCCACACACCCCTGTAGAAGCCCCAAGACCCTATTGCTTCAGTAGCTCAGGATGCTATATAAGCTTCAATCCTCTGACCCTTCTTCAAGCATCTTATTTTGTGGAATTGCTATGTGTATGCAGGTAATTAAAATGATTTTCCTCCTGTTAATCTACCATCAGTTTATTTCATAGACTCAATTATGGATACTTCAGAAGGTAGAGAGAGGGTTTTTTCTCTTCCCTACAGTGTATTAGTTTCATTTCCACAAAGACAGCCTGCTGCAACACAACCCACAAACGCAGATTGAAGAGATTGCCTCTCTGTCCATTTCTCCACTGACACTTCACACTTTCCTGACAAAAGGCCCTCCCAGCTGTGTGCCTCAGCTGAGGAATGTGGCTGCACACACTCAGACTCTGCTCATTTATCCTGTTTCCAAGTGAAAGAAGTAAAATTAAAAAAAAAAAAAAAGAAGCTCATTTCTTGTACACTGATTAGCATAAAATTGCTTCTTTGTCTCAGCTGCCAGGAAGCACAATGGTGCTGAGACTCCTGGCTGGGGAGATTGCTCCCTCTCCCTTCCTCCACTCCCAGCTCAGCAGCCACCCCACACACAGACCCCAAAAGGGGGGCCTCCTAGCCCTGACCTCTTTCACCCCAGGGTGAAAGTGTAAAATATGACCTCGAGACCCGGATGGGACAGAAAATATTCCACCCCGAAGTACAGTCTCTGCTTTCCTTCAGGAGTTGAAAGTTAAGACATTGGAAACTTCATCGACTCATTCATTCTTTTGCTATTTATTCAGTGGCTACTAAGTCTCAGCCAATGGCTAAATACTGATTTGCCCAGACTCCTGGCATTTAAGACAGAAATGAGAAACAGCAAATCAAGTTACTGTTTTTTCTAAGAACTTGGAAAAATTCACCAGCTCTATGATGTTAAGATCCAGGTGCATTTGTTTGATTTTAAAATGCACAGTGTTCTACATTTTAATACCTTTGAAAAAGGGATAAGACTTATAATTAGCAGTGCTTTAAACTCAGTGGCACATAAAATTGGTGTGTCTAATAATAGAGGGTGTCTTAGATTGGATGAAAATCTCACAGGGAAGGCCAATGACAGAATTTAGAACATAAGCTCTGCCCATCTCACGGGAATTTCCCTTTCCATTATAACCCTCCGAACAAATGTTTTCCAGGAGACAGAATTGTATTTTTTTTTCTTTTTTTCTTATTTATTTATTGTTTTATTTCAGCATATTATGGGGGTACAAATATTACGGTTATGTATATTGCCCATGCCCCCCTCCCCCTTCGAGGCAGAGCCTCAAGCATGACCATCCCCCCCATACGTTGCACATCTCACTCATTATGTTTGTATATACCCATCCCCTCCTCCCCCCTCCCACCCGCCCGACACCTGACATCAATACATGAGTGGATCAACAAAATGTGGTATATGTATACCATGGAGTACTATTCGGCTTTAAGAAACAATGGTGATATAGCACCTCTTGTATACTCCTGGATACAGCTGGAACCCATTCTACTAAGTGAAGTATCTCAAGAATGGAAAAACAAGCACCACATGTACTCACCAGCAAATTGGTATTAACGGATCAACACCTAAGTGGACATATAGAAATAACATTTGTCAGGATTGTATTGTATCAATCTGAGTATGAGATTACGTATTTGAAATTCTCTAAGAGTACCTGCTTCCTGGCAAAATAATGGAAACAGGACCCACTTTGGGAAGACACATTTGGCTCTAACTTCCATTTCTGGAACCTGCTATTCCTTTCCCTTTTTGAAGCCTTATTTTCCTGATCTGTAAAAAGTAGATGATAAAATTTCCTTCGTTATTGTAGGAATAAGTGAGATAAAGCATGGCACATAGGAGACACTCAATAAAAGCCACTTTCCTCCTTATATATAATTATTTGCTATAGTGGACATATAACTCCAACAGAGTTCATTCAATGTGCAAAACATGCCCATCAGGTGAGGAACTGAGTAACCTGGTCAAAGTTGCATGGCTGGTGAAAGAAACAGAGCTGGGGTTTCCAGCAGATCTTCTGAAGCCAAGTTTAGTGGCCCTATTTCTATACAACAGCCAACGCCACCAAAATCCTCATCACGGGATTTACTGTCCATAGCAGGGTCTCTAGCAAGCCCGGCATTCTGGTGCCTAAAGAGCCACAGCCGTCCAAAAACAAATCTCAGAATAAAGAAATCCAGAAAATGACATTAAAATGACTAGGCTACTTATGAGACCTTGATTGATTCTAGTGAACATCTGCGTGAGTTATTGTGTCAAAAATGCAAGGGTCATAATGAGCTCCGATATGATCCAGTGCCAGCGACCCTCTCCTCCTGACACCCTCTGGGGACCACCAGTTCTGGCCCGCCACAGCTGCTCTGCTACCCCAGTTTGCCGCTATATTGACACAGCCATTTTCATGGTAGGCCTGTTGTAAATTTGTTGTTACATGGTGCGTCTGCCCCAAATTGCACGGTGTACGTAAATTTTTGTGTGTGTGGCGGGGCTGGCACGGGGGGTGGGGGGGTACCGGGGCTGAATGGAGCGTGCGATGGGGCAACCCGCAGGAGACCTAACCCTGATAAATTGTTTACTTGTTAGCGATGGGGCTCCAGAGTGGGCCGGGGGCTACGGGCTCAGCAGGACAGACGTAGAAGGTGGACCCACGCCAATTACCAGCCATTGTGGCGTCCCACCCCATGATTGACACCAATGTCTCCCCTCTCACCATGGGTCCTTTTACTATCCCGGACCCAACACAAGCCCCACTGTGCTAATACTATGGTGTCTTCAATTTCCTTTGCAGCTAGCAAAAATTAACCTAGGCCTCCGGCCTGTAGAAGACCTAAGGGCTGTATTTTACTATGCATTTTTCCCTAGTTTTTCAAGGATGAGCAAAAAAAATAGAGGTTGCTAAGGCCAGTTGGGCAACAAAGGAAGCAAAGGGACAAACATTATCTTTGGATGACTGACTTCAAAGTTAATGATCTCCCCCACTGAATTGTGCCCTCTGCAGCTCAATGAGGTCTTTGCCATCAGATAAAGAAGCGCCTCTTTAATCCACTAACACTTCTTTGTCCTTTTGTGGCAAAATGATCATTTCATCAGTTTCGGGTACTCTCTGCCCAGAGAGTTTTTTAGCCTGAGTGATTCAGAGCAGGAGAGACAGAGAAGGGTATTTCTCTACTTCATTTTTCCTCAAGTGACGGCTGAATAACTATGCAAAAAAATTAAGGCATAATGACCCGGCAACAGTGACAAAACCTAATTAGTCACGGAGGCCACTGGGTAATGAGCCGCAAAACCCGGCTCTTGAGTGTGTAATAACTGTATTTTTCTCCATTTCTTCCCCTTTAGTCACAGCCTTGTGTGGCATTTTTAACAAACTAAAATGGCACCAGATGCAACAGGGTTCAGACATTTTAACTTGAATTAAGAAACCATATGTTCCGATAAGTCATGGTCTCTTCTTTCCCACAGACGGGGTCCTCCATCTGTGAGGTAGCACTCCGGTGGCGAGGGAATGATGGCCACTGGGACGATCACCCCACGAAGATGACCGGGTGTTGGGCTTGGGAGCGGGGCCTCCGGAACCGTCCCAAGACAGAGCTTCCGGCTCCTGCAAGCAACCGGGACATTCCAGATGTGGGGCCCCAGATGTGCTCCCAAAGCACAGGAAGACTGGGAAGCTGGAGTATGAAGAGAAGGTTGGTGAGGGGGAGATGTGGGAAGGACGCCGTGTCCAAATAACAGATCGTGGAATGCTGAGAGTTGCCTTTTACAACGTTCTTCACTTTCATGTGTAAGAGTGCTCTGCAATCTAAGGCACGTGTTAGCCAATTCTGAGATTCACAAAAACCTTGCACCTTATTACCTTCATTTTATTTTGGGGGGATGAAGCAACCGAGGATCAGTGAAGTTAGGAAATGCAGGAATCAAGATTTCAAGCCACATTTGTGATCATCATCCCAGGATGGCTGCTATGTCTGTGGTCATTCTTATTGCTAATCGTAATTTCTTCTTAAAATTAGAAAAAATTTGAAGGGTGGAAAGTTTACATATCATACAGTTTGACATGATCTCTCTCTTCAACCCTGAGATAGGGAATTCCCTTCCAAAGTCCGTTAGGTAAATGTCACTAATGCTTAATTTTTACTTTGAGCAGGGCATCATCCAAGGGGTGCCCTTGGTTCCACTCTGGGTTTAATGTGGGGGACTTCCAATCCCAGTCCACAGAGGAGACACTGCCCCACAGTGTTAACTTGTATTTCTCCTCTGCTTCCATGAATGTTGTCTTCTGGCCATTATTAACATCGGACTGTAATAGGGCTTATGAAACAGCAGACATTATGATCTTTGTTCTCTGAGAGACATGAAGGCTGACCTTTCTTTTGTCCTTCTCCATACCCAGCAGGCCAAGAAAAAGTCTCCCCGAGATGAATCCAGTTCTTCCTGGATTTCAATAAGGGCCTCATCTCCTCTTGAGCCTCTGGCTATGGAATCACATAAGGGAATCCTGAATAAGGAATTCTGTATGGAATATGGAGTTCAGAATTAATCATAGAACGCAGACATAGGTTTGGATAGGGACTGCTGCCTCCTGGGAGAATCTTAAAATTACATGCATTAAGAAAATAAAAAGAAAAAAATCCAGCACTTCTTTTCTTCCTTTAATAAGAACAAGACATGAAATTAAAATGCAAGCAAAACAAACAAACACAGATGTATCTATGCCGTTTGAGGGTTTATATAATATAAATTATACTCCTAACTCCCATGTAATTATGACACAGCAAAGTCCTGGCATGTTGGACTGTGTAGCACGACAGCTCTTTGTCTCTCTAACCCAGGACTGGCTATGTAATTTGGCCTGGTGCGAAATGAGAATGTAGGGTATTCTGTTAAAAAAATTATTAAGAATTTCAAGACAGCCACACAGAGCATTAAACCAAGCACAAGACCTTTCTCAGGATGGAGTCCCGTGTGACTGCACAGATCACACACTCATGAAGCCAGCCCCGCAAAGAAAGCGAACTCACTGTCGTGGTAAGGCACACACGAGACAACTGTGAACAGTTCAGAAGGCCGCCTACCATTATTCCAACTCCTCACTCACAACTGTTCAAAGTTGACTCTTTTTTCTCTAAACTTTGAACTTCAGAAAGTCTACTTTCGCATCTCAGAAGTACTGTATGTAAAATGGGGAGTTTCTCTGTGCAGACAATGCCATTTCTTCTCGACTCTTCTCCAAACTTTCATCTATTCTAGTCCTGGCAAGCTTGGCTGCTCTGTTCATCGGGCCTTTTCCTGCACTCAAGTCAAGTCATTATCCTCTTTTTATATACTGCACTCCGTGCCCTTGTGAACCTGTTGAAAAATAGTGAAAGAGAGTTGAAAAGTACCACTGGCTCCTAAAAATGGTGCTGACTAGGAGGCAGAAAGGGGGAACTCCGGTTTTATTCAGTGCTAAAGATAACACCACCAGAATGATAGACTCCTCCGAATTGTTTGTCCCCACTGGCCATTGTCCCTCGGGCACTGAATGAGCCTCTTAGCAGCTCTTGAGGGCCTGTCACAGGTAGGCACCCAACAGAGATAATTCCCAGCCTATGCTTGACTGCCCCTTTATAGACACTCACTCATGGCTCTGAAAGGCCTCAGACACTGTTGAATAAACTCCTACTCGCTTCCATAAACTTTTTCTCCCACTGAATTTTCCGGGGATGTGAACAGCTTCCCAGCCTCCCCAGAGGATGCTTCTGAATGCACTCCTGTTCTGAATCAAAGCCTGATGGCCAAGCCTCTTTCGAAACAAGAGGAAGAAAAAAAAAAAGACGAAAAAAAAAAAAAACGGGCCGTCGGTCCCCAGGAGGAATCTCTGTGCTTTCTTCTGCAGGTGAAGTCCAACTCCCAGCGGCTCTGGTCTGCTTCCTGCTCTTCTTATGGGTTTACTTATTTTAGTTGCAAGAGGTTTCTTTTTCTACAAAGGAAAAAACCCTCTGTTTGTTGTCTGAGCTCTGTCTCTTTTGGTTTTAAAAAGGCAGGGCGCCCCTGCAGGGCATAAAGATTCCAGGACTCCAAGGCATGTTTGTCCTCAGAATGTCTTAGAGCAGCATGGGCTTTAGAGCTCTGCCCAGCTGGACTTGAACCCAGCTGCGCCACCTACTAACTGGTGGGGCCTCGGGCAAGTCACTTGCCTTTTTGAGCCACGGTTTTCTCATCTATGAAATAGGGCTAATAATAACCTATCTCACAGGCTCTTTTTTCCAAAGATTAACATAGATAATGTACAAGGGCTGTATCCAGCCATGTAATATGAAAATGAAATATTAACAACGGCTGGATACTTTCTGGACAGCCCTCATCTGTAACCTATTTAGCATGGTTCCCAGTAGGTAACAGAGCTGAATAAGGTAGGTTTTATTGCTATGTTTTTCTTACATTACTCTTCTGATTTACCAGGCTCTTAGGTGCCCTCTTAGGACAGTCCTTGCCTTCTGAAGTTATCATTTACCTACCTGCCATTCAGATCTTTCTAAACTGGTTCTCAGTAGAGGAGATGTTAATTCCTCCTTAATACTTATGACTCAACTCTTTAAATGTCCTAGGAAGACACATTGTATTATATTTTACCATCCAAATAATGGGAGTGGAAATGCCTGTGACCTTGAAAAACTGTTTTAAGGTCATCGAGGCAATGGGTATGAGAATGCTTGGGAAAGAAATGATACAGGACTTTTAATTATTGTTCTTTTTATTCTGTACTCCTTGTTCAGTTTTTATTTTATATCACGTGTCAAATAAAGTGAATGCTTTTGCTCCCCTCTTCTAGGGGAATCAAGAAAGCCTTTTAGCCAGAAAGAGGAAAATGAGTCCAAAAGTAGGGGCAGCCTCTTTTCTCTTCCCCATTTCCCCAGCATTCCCACTGGAACATCATTGGCACAATAGGAAAACTTCAAGGAGACGTATTTCTGAGGTCTCAATTTTGAGATACCAATCACCAGCAACACTTCCTTGATGAAACCACACGGGATTTGCTCAACATGCCGATTAGTATGTTGGTATTCAAAAATCAGTAGGGTTGACAATTAGACAAGAGGCTGCCCCACTCCCCGAGCATATTAACATTTTTTCTCTTAAGAATGCATTTGTGTATTATTCTACTTGTCCCTCCTTGAGGATTAGTATAAACCTTTCTGAAGCAAAGTACTAGGGAAAGCCATTCAGAAGAAATCCTGCCCCCATTCTAACCCATCATGAAGAATCCATTCCTCTGAAACATCTTTCCTCCAAGCTTCATAAAGCAGGACTGCTTTTTAGTAATCACTTACTCTTCAGCAACCATTTATTGAGCATCTACTCTGTGCCCAGTCCCATGCTAGGTCGAGGGATATAAAAATGAATCAGGAACAGATCCCCATGGCAAAGAACTTACTGTCTGGGTGGGATATGAGACTATATTCAAAACAGTCTAAGACATGGTTTTAAAAAATTCTATGCTGCAAAAGGGGTGCAGATAAAATACCATGAAAAGTCCAGAAGAATAGAGATTAGTTTGGTTTTGAAGAGTAGGAGAGAGGATAGAATCCGGAAAATCGTCTTAAATTGCATTTAAAATATAAAATGCATTGTCCTTGCCAAGATTGGCCAGAGGGAGAAGAGTTTCCAGGTAGAGAAACAGTCAAAGCAGAGAAATGTGGGGTCAAGGGTCACGTTTAGGATCTAGGGACTTGGCACGTGTCCATCCACTTCTCAAACAGGAATGAACTCCGAGAAAGGGGCCTTCCTCACCCACAGCCTTAGCAGTTAGTGGGCTTGTTTGCACCTTCCTGCGCTGTCAGAAACCACAAATACTTACCACTTTCCAAAGTACGTAAAATCACACCAAGAGTTCTGGGACGGCAAGCCAGCATGAGACTTGTCGTTGCCCTCCTGGAGCTCAGAGCTCTTCTTCCCAGCCCTTTTCTCTCTCAGTACCACAGTGTGTAACATCCTCTTTACTATATTGAAATTATCTCTATATAGTATCATATGTGATATAATCTACCTACATATATGATTTCAAAAAAGCAACGTGATGCCCTGTCAGTAATATAAAAGATAAATATAAGGAAAATAATTTATAATAAAACACAATATATTTCAATATGTAAAATGTTTGAGGATGCTTACACTAATAGCTATGAGAGGTCAGACATTTTCATCTCCATATAGAATCATTGTAAATGCAATAGCTATAAAAGCAGACTGACATGGCTGCCTTTTTGTGGGAGACTCAAATACCACAAGCAGTGCTGCCATCAGTGGATATAATTTTATGCAATGGTGAAAAACTCTTGGCCAAAGACCAAACCAAAGTATAATTGTGCTTAAAAAGTTTTTAAACAATAGTAGTTGCATTCTTGGAAAATTCTCTGTATGTTAAAACCGTGCAAAAATTATTTGGTGTCTATATGTAAAATAGTTAGATTGGAGCTTTGTATAATTGTATAATTATAAAGAAGTTTTTAACTTTGGATGTCTAGTGGAACATTAGGAAATTCTTATGAGTTGTTGGATAATTCTTTGTTGCCTGGGACTGTCCTGTGCATTACTCCTGCACAGTAAATGACAATGGTTCTCTTCAATCAATGTGATGACCAATCCCCACACATAAAAATTTCTAAAATGCCTCCTAGGGGAAGTACTATCCCCATTGAGAATCATTGGCTTTGCAGGGGTCCTCAAACTTTTTAAACAGGGGGCCACTTCACTGTCCCTCAGACCGTTGGAGGACCGGACTATAGTTTAAAAAAAAACTATGAACAAATTCCTATGCACACTGCACATATCTTATTTTGAAGTAAAAAACCAAAATGGTCAAAAACACCTGGTGGGCCAGATAAATGTCCTTAGCGGGTCGCAGGTGGCCTGCGGGCCGTTAGTTTGAGGACCCCTGGTAGAGTTTAGTTGGGGAAGGAAGAGTCACATCCCCAAAGACAATTAGTATTATAAGTAATCATCAATTAAATGACAAATCAATCATTTAGAATAGATATCAAGTACTGTTCAAAGCAGGACAAGATAACAAAGGGTACAGTCACCAGGAGATTCTTCATGACTAAGCATCATGCCAGAAAAAGTGTAGACCTTGAAGTCAGGCCCTGGGTTCAGAACCCCAACTTTGACACATATGTCCTGTATGAATTTGGGTAAGTAATTTAACTTCTCCAAGCCTCTGTTTTCCTACCTGTAGAATGGAAGTAATGATACCTACTTTGAAAGGTAAACAGAGGGATTCAATGAAATTATATATGTAAAGTACCTGGGAGAACACCTGGTACATACAACAGTAGCTTTTGTTGTTATAAAGAAAGAACAACTTCAGCTGGTCTTTGAAGGATGGCAGGAGTGTGGAGGACAAGGCAGACACAGAATGAGCAAAGGCCTGGAGACAGGATTATCTACGGTGGGTTTTGGGGCAAAGTAGATAGGTAAGTCAGGCTGGCACAGAGTGAGATTGGGAGGCATGACTGGAAAGGTGGGCATTTTTAAGAGTGTAAAACCTTGAATGCTTGGCTAAGGAGTTTGGCATTTATTCTTGTTGGCTAAAGGGAGTCAATGAACATGGAGCATTCCTGCATTCCTAGACAGAACCTAGGTTAAAGCCAACCGCACACAAGGCCAGCGAGAGCTACAGTCCCTGCTGCTCCAAACAGCCACAGTCTGTAGCACAGACTTCTCACACTACCCTACACCTCAGCTGATGTGAACTGAGGTGGCCTCAAACTGGAGAGCAGCCTCGCCAGTGATCTGTGACTTATGCTTAAAAAGATTGCTTGCAAAGTTGAGCTGGGCCAATTAGATTCTTCTCTTGGGAATTTGAAAATAATAAGATAGTAAGGGCCAAGCAGAAAGGTCTTGAGGTAGACCTGCTGCTGGAGACTCTAGGTGTGGCCATGGGGAGGTTAGGAGGTAGTTAGTTGATAAGGAGCTAGGGGGCTGGATCAAACATGGACAGGAGCAAAACATTATTATGAGAAATTACAGACCCCATAAAAGAGACACTGAGAGAGTAGCTACCTGTGCTATTGGTAGTTTTCTGGATCCAGATGCAATTCATGTGCATCCTTCCAATTCTCCTTTCCTTAAGGTTAGTTTATAATCCTAGACGCCCAAACTTCTCTAAGCACACTGGTGTTTATCTCTTCTGGAGGTTCATGGGTAAAGTGATTCCAATCCTTCAAAAAGCCTTATGCATATTAATGTCTCAACTTTGGATACAGCCTAGTTGTGGAGGTGATATGCCAAGTTACAATCTATGACACCATAAGAAAGACAAAGAATGGATTCTGATTGAAGAATGTGATCATAAGCCTATGCTTAATGTTCTCTGCCTCAACAAAATTGCCACTGAAATTATCACAGAAAATCAACTGTTATCGGGAGAAAATTCCATCTTACTACTAGAAGCTAGGGGATGATGCCACTCACATGTCAGCAATTTTGAGAAATTTCTGCAGATTATAGCACAGGCAGTACCATATTGCTGGAGGGACCACTTGTATGCCATGTGGGGAAAAAGAAACACCAGGGAGATCAAGATAACAATCCCTAGCTTGCAGCATTTTGGGGGGGAAATCAGTAAAAGGACAAATTTCAACTCCCCTGAAATCTCTAGAAAGGTAGAGCGCTATAATCCTAATGGAACAGGAATCTTGTTGCAACAGACCATACCAGACACGGGTGGATGGTCTATGAAAACATAAAGAGAACTGCCAAAGGTGGTTCCTAGCAAGAGCAGTCCTGCAAGTTAGACAAGAGAATGGAGGTGAAGTGAATTCAGACAACCATGCCAAGGAAGAAACTCACAACCCAAAGTAAATCCCCCTGCTTTGACATCTCTGCTGGCTGCTCCCTTTTACACTCTGAGCAGTGAAAGAGTGACAGAGACTGCTGGTGGCCCCTCACAGCCATTCTCCTCCTCTTCCTAAGTAATGAAATGTTTAGTGGGGCACATCGCTGCTTAGAACAAAGAACACATTCTTCAGCCTTCCTTGCAGGTGGGATTCAGCCTTGTGACTAAATTCTGGCCAATGGGATGTAAGTGGAAGTATCATGTGACAGCTTCCATAAACTTCTCTTAGTCTCTTCTTCTCCTTTTCCTCTATCCTGCTACTTGGAATGTGGATATGATGACTGGAACTCTATCGTGGACCATGGAAAAGAACACACCCTTATGATGGCAGAACAGAAAGCAAGAAGCAGCTTGCATCCCTGAGGACTTGCAAAGAGCTGTCCTACCACCCCAAGATTGATTCTGTCTGGGTTTTTTCATGAGACAGAAACACAGTTTCTATCTCATTTAAAATACTATTCTTTCATATCTGTGATACAGCCAAACCACATTCTAACTGATTCAAAAAGTAAAACTATAGCAAATCTGAAGTGTGCACTTTCCTCTTTATCTGAGTTTAAAGAGCTGTATAAAGGTTACATGTAATCACAGAACCCTCAATACTGGACAAATAAAATAAAGACTTCCCACTGTAAGGATGAGCAAGAGGAGAAAATTCCCTGGATACATAAAAACATTCATCATTTCAAAAGAAAGCAACAGTATGAGAAATAAGAAGATGTGCCGCTCTAAGAAACAAAACTATAGAAATGTCTACAATTTGTACTGTCAATAGGCTCTAGAAGCTATTGATCTACAGAACAGGATCAAATTGGCAACAAAAGAAAAAAATCTACCTATAGGAAAGTTTTCTTAAGTGAGCAAAACATGATTAATGAATTTTAGAATGCAATGAAGGCAACAGACAGCAGATAGAGTACTGCAGAAATCTGGGTGTCCCTGGTTACTTACTTGCATATTCTAAGTGTTTGCAATTACTAAATCGAACCAAATTTGGGCTTTAGAAGCCAACATATGAGTTCTATGTAATGAACTGCAACCTAACTTAGTAGTAAACAAACCTAAAACCTGACTTAGGAACTTGCCTTTGTAACAAATAACTGAGTCTCAGCCAATCACAGCAGCCGAGCTTCAGTCAATGGCCGGTGGCCAACTGTTCAAACCAGGTTCAGTTAAGGCAAACGCTGAGCTTTAATCAGTTGAGCTGTCTTTGTACCCCACTTCCACTTTCTGCACGTCACTTGCTTTTCTTTGGCTATAAATGTAAATTATACATGTGGTGGGGCAGAGCATTCTGAACCATTTTTGATCTGGATTGCAGCCTAATTCTAGGATGGTAAATAAAAGCCAATTAAGATCTGCAAAACTAGATTTATTGTAGTTTAGTTTTTAACATTATTTTTTCCCAAGTTAACAACACAAATCCATCCTATTCTTTCCAACATTTGGCTTAACCTATTTCAGTATGAATAGTAAGTAAATTAGGTATGAAATCCATCCAATTTTTCTCCATACACCTATACCTCATCTCTATCTGCCTGCACCATCGTATCAAAAAACCATCTCATCTAAGAGAAAGATTTATATTTTTCCCTATTTTAAGCCAATCCTTTAATCTGTATTCTTGATCACCTCCTTTTCTGATTTCTCTAAGGTCAGAACCCTGTACCTTTCTCTCTGTCCTATATTATATATAACCCTTTCGTTCCTTGCTGTGTCCCTTTATGCAAATTATAAATATATTAGAAATATGCTCACATCCATCTTTTAAAAATCCCTTCCATCCTTCATCCTCCACTAGTACCACATCACCTACCATCTCCTGTCTCAGTCATGGTACCCAAAGGAATAGGTGATACTCACTGCCTCTATTTTCTCATTTCCTTAGCACTGTTCTTAAATGAGTTTCTTTTCCTTGTGATAAAATAATATTTGTTAATTATAGAAATTTTTTAAATGTGAAAAGATACAAAAAAATAAAAATCGTCCATAGTTCTGTGACTCAATGATAATTACTGTGAATATTTTAGAGACTTTTCTATTCATTTAGTCTTTATACATTAGAAAATTGAATCCTACTGCAATTATAATTTTATAGGCTTTTTCTCCTGCTATTATTTAACAATTTTTCTATATCATGAAATTTGCTTCAAAAAATGATATTCATTCAGACAAAAACTTGTACATGAATGTTCATAGCAGCACTACTTACAACAGCCAAAAGGTATAAATGAACCAAATATGTATAAACTGATTAGTGAATAGGCAAAATGTGGTGTAGCCATACAAAGGAATACTGTATTATTCAGCCATCAAAAGGAATGGAGTACTGACATGCAACATGGATAACTCTTGAAAATATTATGGTAAGCAGAAGAAGCCAGACACCAAAGGTGACATATTGTACGATTCTATATATATGAAATGTCCAGAGTAGGCAAATCCATAGACAGAAAGTAGATCAGTGGTTGCCACAGGCTAAGAGGAGAGGGAATAGAGAGTAACTGCTTAATGGGTTTGGGGTTCCTTTTTGGGGTAATGAATATGCAACATTTTATTTATTCATTCATCAACTGATAGGCATTTGGGTCGCTTCTACTTTGTGGCTATTATGAATAATACTGCTATGGACATTTGTTTACAAGTTTTTGTGTGAACGTATGTTTTCAATTCTTATAGGTATATAGTCTTTCACTTATTCTTAAACATGTTTCATTTAGTTATTAGTTATATTTAAAAGCTGACCCCTTTACAATCATCTGTTTTGTTCCAGGTATAAATTTTCCACATCTGATAGGATTTTACATTCAGTATTTTCATTTATGCCTCTTTTTTTTCTTCTACATCCCATGTCATCAAGAAAGCCTCTTTCTAAATAGTCATTAGTGGAGGGTTTTTATTCCTTCTTTTACCTAATGGTTATTTAGAAAAATACCTTAAATTGTATATAAAATTTTGTTTAAATTGTATAAGGTACTTAAAGCTATTTGGAATGTGTTGAGTTTTTCTTTGTGGCCTAGTGTATTTTAAGTGTTTTATTTGATCCGTGGTTGCTTAAAACGTTTTATGTGTTTCTCTAATTTTATTCTGCAAATTGTTCTTTTTGTCTGCCTTGATGTTCAGAAAGTGATATTCCTATCTTTCACAATCATTTTGTCTTTATCTATTTCTTGTTATAGTTCATATAATTTCAGCTTTATATGTATTTGTTCTTGGTTAGTTGACCCATAAAGATCTTTGACTATTAACTTTTCCTTGTGAATTAAATTTTTTTATCAATATAAATTATCCTATTTAATGATTTTTTTTACCTTTGACAAAGGAGTTAGCATGCTTTTACTCATTATCTTTTCTTTCTAGATTACTTTTGCAATTATTTTCAGTATTAATGCTGAACTATTTTTATGACAATGTTAATTCTAAGTTTAATTTTGCCCCCAAATAGTGCATCTAATGTCTCACTCAGGGTTTCTAAAACACATATATTATTTAGTCATTAGGGAAAAGATAGTGGAGTGTCTGTTTTGGGTAACCACCAAATGAAAACTAAAAATACCAAATATTTATTGAGCATTTTCTACATGCTAAGATCTGTTTTTAAAACCCCAGCTATGTTATTTAATCTTCACAAAAAGATGGTGATCTGACATGCGTAACCACTTCTTCCCCTGACTCTGTACACCTGACCACCCTCTGTCTGTCTTTAGCAGTGTCTCCTCCCATATCCCCTGCAGGGAAGGAATGTGCATATAGCGTGGTGGCGTGGCTTCCCTCGCCGCAGTCGATGGGAACAGGCTGGGCATCTGAGCCAGGGCAATGATCCATAGATGAGGCTGAATCATTTACATATTTTGACCAAGAGACACAGAGACATTAGAGGGTTATGGGCACGTGTGTAGAAAGGTTTTGTGGAGTGTGCACTGGGCAGCCATTTCCAACCATATGAATGTGGACAATGCAGTCTGCGGAAAGCTGCACAAATGCATAGAGAAAAGCAGTGTCAGAGACCACGTGGCTCCCAAAAGAGGGAGACAGAGAGACAGCTGTCTGAACAATTTCTAGTTCCTATGAGCTATACTTCCCATAGTTTGTTACCATGAGATTTCCTTGTCTCCTTTTGATAATCCCCCTGTAACTTTTACTGGTTTGGGGGGGAGCCTTCTATTCTTGGATGAGCTCTGATTGAAATGGGGCTCAGATTAGAATGCTATTTATCTAAGTGAGATATTGTGGCAAATCATATTTTCCAAAGATGGATGCCATAATATCCCCCATATCACGTACTCTTCTAGAATCTTGCTATTTCTCAAATAAGAGGTGGAGTCTACGTCCTCTCCCATTGAGCCTGGGTGGCTCATGATGACTGCTTTGTCCAATGCAGTATGGTGAAAATGGCACTACATGACTTCCACGGCTAGGTTGTACAAGTGCCTTATTCTCTTGGGACACTTGCTCTTGGAACCCAACACCATGGGGTTAGGAAGTCCAAGCAGTTAGTGGAGAAGTCCATGTAGACAGCATTGAGGTCCTGGCCCACAGCCCCGGCTGAACTCCCAGCTGACAAAGCAGCATCAACTTGCCAGCCAAGTGAATGAGCCATTTTAAAAGTATACCTTCTAGTCCTCAGTTAAGTCACCCCAGCTGATGCTACATGAAGCATAGGTGGAGCTGTCCCTAACAAGTCCAGTCCTAATTGCTAAGTCATAGGCAGAAGATTAATAAATCATCATTGTTGTTTTAAGCCACTAAGTTTGGGGCTTTCTCTCCCTGTAGGAATACATAAATGACACAAATACCACATTAAATTATTATTAATTAATATATAGCTGTTCCTTAGCAGGGATCTATAAAACTTGGACTTGGAGAAGGATGTTTTAAGGTGGGAGGGCAGGGGACAAATGATGAGAAAAAGAGCCACCTTGCAGTCACCCACTGTGAGTGAATTTTGACAACTAGAGGGCAGGTTACCAAAAAATGGATGAAAAAGGGAAGAGAAAATGGGGAGGAGGAAGGCTTTGGTTTATTTCCCTATGTTCCTCAGCAGAAGTCTCATGAGTGGCCTGGAGGAGGTGGCGGAGGTGATAATGGGAAAGTATGGCATGAACTGTAAACCCCTCAGGAGTGTACCCTGCCTTTTATTCATTATTGTACCTGCAGGGGCCGGCACTATGCCAGCCACATAATAGGCGCTCAACACATGTTTTAAATTAAAGAAATAAATGGAAATTCCATGATGTCCTAGTCGGGAGGAGCTTTGTAAAGTACAGAAACTCCATCAAATTAACTTAGGTAAACGTGAGTTTAGTGTGAGGATAAAGGGCCATTTCCCTTAACCCAATTGTAAAATGTATGGCAGGGTCTTGTGAGAACAGAAAGAATATTCACTTTTTTCCCTCTGCCTGGAGTCATGGGCATCTCTTACCTTATATCTTTTCTCCATGTCTAATCTATTCTTCCTCTTTACAGATTAGCTTCTTTTGCCAAGCTTTTAGTTTCTGCTCTCCCCAAATTCCATTTGCTTTAGATGGCCATGCCAGACACCCTACATACCTACAGTTCCATGACCAAAATTGACTGACTCTTTCAGCCTAAACTGCAAACTTCTACCAGAGAGACTTTAATCGGCTAAGCTTGGGTCTGTGTCCACATCAGTCAAAGCCACTGTGACCAGGCTGGAGTTATGCAGTTCTCTGGCCTTCCTCTTCTAGACTGTGAGTGAGACAGGTTTCTAAGATAGGACATTGTGGGGGCGGAAATAGTGATCCTATAACCTGGGTAAGCATAAAGTTAAAGAGATTGTGTTCTACTCTCCAAAGCTTTGGGCTATAGTCTGTGGTCCTGTGAAAATGCCTTTAGGATAAAAATAAACCGCCACCATTGCTGTAGCAAGATGCTCCCACCTTTCATCTGTTTTTCAAGCCACTATATCAAATGCATGTAAGCCTCAAGGAAGGGATCAGGCTATAGGGTGAACTACATAGTCACTATACATGCTGCCCAAGATTCCCTATGCTCTAATAATTAGCATCTCTGCTATGCATGGGCACTCTTAGACTAAACAATTAGGGTCCACAGTCAGCCAATGATTAAGATCAGAGTCCGTACCCGATTGAGAAGTGCAAATATCAATCCCTTTCTGAACTTTGCAGCACTCCAGTCCTGCTGCAACCTGCATAGAGGCACATAGGAACCAGGGTGTCTGTCTGGATTAATCAGCTATATTAAGGCAGGAAAGAAAACAGTGGCTTTCTGCAGAGAGCCCACCTGAGGCTGATGGTCTGGAAGGATCTTCAGATTTTCAAGGGTCCCCTAGTGGTCTGAAGGGGGCAAAGCTGACCCTCAAGACCCATCTTATTGTTGAGGAATAGCTTACAGTGGAATAGAATATGGTTAATTGCAGGGGATTTTTAACCATTTTGGGTATATACAAAAGCTTAACACACATCAAGTTACAAAGTTTGCCCTAGAAAAAGAACAACTTAAATATGATACATTTTAATACTCACTTGGACATGTCTTTCTGGCTACAGTTGATCAAAATTCAAGTTAAATCATTTTTTTTAAAAAAAAAAACTTGCATTTTCTCCATTCTGAGAAAATGTGTTCTAATTAGTGGGATAACAGGACTCTCAAAAGCCATATAATGTGGGCTAGATTTTTACAAAACTATTTATTAGTGAAAGCCCCTATTCTCCAGTTTATATCATCTCAGTCTCCAAAATGTCTACAATCTATTGTTTTGTTTCTAAAACCTTAGCCTGGGACAGTGTTCAGTGCTGAAATAGACCAAAGAAATACTAGTACTTGCGTCAAAATACTTTCTAAAAAATTCTTTTCTGGATCTTTCAAGGTCCAGGCTGCTGGTTAAGTGAGAGCAAGCCCGGGTTGATTGGCAGTATCTGTCAGAGGCAATGAACTGCACTTCAGCGACGCCTTTGTGCCGGCGTGTCGAGTTGTTCAGCTGTGACCCTTCCATCTGTTCCAGCTAATCTGAAAGTCATTTAGACCCGCTTCCCCATTCATCTGAAACACAGCACATTCTCCTGGTAACACACAGATGCAAAGTTGTCTGCTGTCAGCAACCTAAGGAGTTTTTTGAAAAGTCTCACTTACAACATCTGTATAAACATTTACACAACAGAAAAATCCATTTATTGACTATTACTGCCTCCCTAACTTAATTTTTTCAGACATTTCTAGGTATGGGGTCAATTTGAACAGATACTGAGAAGCTTACCTCCTCAAATTAATTTTTAAGCAGAGATGGGCACTTGACTTTGACATTCCAAAAACAAAATATAATTCTGTGTTCAGTGTCTTAAGACTTCTTGAGAATTTGTAATCTTATTTTCAAGATTCAGTTAAAATTGAAAATGCTTGTATACTTTTTTTTTTTTAAGCAAGTTTGGGAGGAGATAGTCAAGTTCATCAGATCTACTGAACCAGAATGTCTGGGGTGGGGTCTGTATTTTCAAAAGGTACTCCAAGCGATATGGAGACTCAGCCAGGGTCAGAAACAACTTATCTGGTTTATTTACAGTTTACTAAGGTGCCTCCTATTTCATGAAACTCTTTTCTTGTTTGTATGACTCATATGATCCCATTAAATAAATTACATAAAGATGAAAAACAATATAACAAAATAAACAGGAAAGCTTATTTGAGTGATTTACATGGATGTTTCCTTGTGCTACATGTAAATTGAGACTGTATTTGGATATAACACGATAGCATTTATGTTAAATGAATTAAACCTCCTTTGGTTCAGGACTCAAAAATAATCACTTTGCTTTATTTTAACCTTGTTCCTTCTCTGTACTTTGTCCAGATCTGCACCATATTGCTCAGGTCTGGCCTCAGCCCTGACACTGAATCTCAGTGTGACCTTGAATGAGTTATTCTCCTCTGAGACTCGTATGAGGGAGTTGGAGAAGGTCTCTAAATCCCTTCTAGCTCTTACATTCTCTGCATGTCTAAAATAAGTTCTATAGATCCTTTCCTCAATAATAAAGTCACCTCCAGCTTTGAACATTATCTCCAACCATACATAATCAGAGCCCGCAATACAAGTTTATCAAGGTATTTTAGGAAAGTATTTCTGAGATATAGGAGCTTAAGGGACCACCCTTTGTGAAATTTTCCTAGAACTTAAATTTACACCTCAAGCTCCAATAGTATTTTTATATTCAGAAAATCTTTCACTCTTTCCTTTGAGGTTATATTTATAATCTTTAATGGTTCTTTTTATTACAGTTGTCCCTCCATTTCCCTACCTTCTCTTCATTTTTTTTGTCTTTAGTCCTCTTGATATGGTCAAAAAAACATTAAAGACCTCTGATGAGTTGTGTGACCTTGAACTTACATGTCATTTGACCTTCCCAAGTCTTAGTTTTTTCATGGGTAAGATGGAAATATAATAATATCTGCATGAGTAAAGTACATAAGTGAGTATTAAAGCACTTCCTAAACCATAACTTGTTGTAGAGATGCCATTATTATTATCATTACTTATTATAACTACTACTGCTCATAAGCTGGTCCTCTGTTTCACTAGAGGGAATTAAGTACCATCCAATAAATTACTCTTTTGGATATCTAGGGAGAAAAATGGAAGAGAATGGCAGGCACATATCTCAAAACGTTTAAAAACATTCATAACTTTTGGCATAATAATTTTACTTCTAAGAATGTATCAAAATATATATCCTATATTTTGCATAAGCACATCCATAAAAGCACTGTTTGTAATAGCCCATAGCAAAACCAACCCAATATCCAGGAGTAAATTGTCATCCAGCCATCACTAAGATACTATGTAGCCATTCAAAATGAAAAAAAAAAATAAAAGTTCCAGCACAAAAAAAAACAAAAACAAAATGATGTTTTGGAAAAACATTTAATGACTTAGAAGAATGCTCATATTGCATTATAAAGAGTAAGAATAAAGCACAATGCAAACTTCCATTTGAGTATTATTATAATTCTATGGTCAGATATATTGCCTAAATATAATCTTAAAGAAGGACGACTGATACACTGAAGTATTCACAGTGGTTGTCAGCAGTGGGAGTAGAGATAACTTCTGCTTTCTATTTGTCTCTGTGCTTTTTACATTTTCTTTTAAAAATGTATTTTTAAAAACCTGCAGCACCTTCTCCTCTGCCAAATTTCAAATCATGTAGGCATGCATCCAACAAAAGCATTTTGAGTATATTCTGTGCATCGTGGTACTCTTTTGGACACGGTGGAGACACAGAGGACATAGGCTTTAAAGAGCTTAGATGGAGAAATTGCTCCTTACACAAAGAAAGGCAGTAATGTGAAAAGTATTCTTAAAACAGTATAAATGAAATGGCATACAAGTTTAGAGAGGAAGTTTCTCTGAGGATGTGAAAGTTAAGCTGTTTATTAAATCCCACAAGAATGGCCATTGAGGTAATAAGCTGTTGATAGGAATATTTTAATCTGGTATGAGTCTTCATAGACTGTACCTTCCTGCAGGGAAATGAGGAGTATTTTAAGTTTAATTTTCATTTACTGAGTAGCTCTTATCAAATTAATTAAGCCCCAAGCTGGTGAGCCCCCTCTTTTTCCAAAGAGCAGATAAAATCCACTGGCAATCCATTGTTAGGAGGTGAGATATCCAAGAAAGAATTTGAGGAGTAACACGAGGTCACTAAAATTATAGGGGGCACCTTGATTCATCCTGGGACTCCCACTCAGTCCCCTAAACTCAGAAGTTGGACTCCAAATGCAAATGGGTAGGAGCTCATGTGAGGAGGGTAAAGACACTTCATACCCAGTTCAGAATTCTGTAGCTAAGGGAGAAAATAAATAAATGATAGTTGGGGTCTATGATGGTGGACCCCACAGTAGAAATGCAAATAAAACTGCCCACAGATCTATTCCATCTTCACCTTCAACAGCACCATTTTCTATTTGTGCGTAAACTGGGGTTAGAGCAGTGGCACCCAACCTTTTTGGTACCAGGGACCATTTTCATGGAAGACAATATTTCCACAGACTTGAGGTGGGGGGCGGTTCAGGATGATTCAAGTGCATTGCATTTATGGTGCACTCTATTTCTATTATTATTACATTTAATATATAATGAAATAATTATACAACTCACCACAGGTTGGGGACCCCTGGAATAGAGTGTGTCTGAAGCATGGGCCATGAACTTCAGTTGCTTACAGTGGCCAGGCAGGCAACATAGATATGTGAACTAGATAGGGATTAGACCCTGAGGCCACAGTAAATTGGAGAGTATGTGCCTCACTGTTAGGCCTACTATTTAAACTGTAAAAAGCACCATACCAGCCAGACATCTGCCTCCCTATATTGCAGCCAGTTTGTTTCCTGCACAGAGTGGCCAATGGAAAACATATTCATTAGCCCATTATTCACGGTTCCAGGTAGGAGCCATCAGTCTCCCCACCAATTTTACCATTCAGGTCCTGGAAATGATTCCTCCTCAATGAGAAACCTAGAATAAAGAGAAGGTGAGAGAGAGCCTGGTGTGACCAGAAAGCCAAGCAGAGCGTAAGTTTTAAATAGAGGAAGGTAAACGGTGAGGGAAATGACACCCAACCCACCAAGGAACTGAATCAGGAGTTGCTGGTCTCCTTCCGGTGCCCCCACATCACATGACAAATTGCTCCATATCAATGGTTCTCACTGGGGCAATTTTGCCCCCAAGGGCCATTTGGCAATGTCCCTTGACATTTTTGGTCTTCTAATGCCAACTGGGGGAGGAGCAGGGCAACTGGTATTTAGTAGAGGGACGCTGCTAGACATCCTACAGAGCACAGGACAGGTCTCACAGGAAAGAATGTCAACAGTGCAGATGTTGAGAAACCCTGCCCCATGCTCATGGCCAGTGGGTGCTAAGGGTGACACATTGACACTTAGAATCACAGAATTATATGCTCACTCTGCCTTCATTTTTAACAGTGATCCTATAGGGTATTTGGGAGGCTATGGCAGACCGATGTTGAAAATGTTGAGGCAGGAAGCCCTCTGCTGCCAGATCAATCCTAGCGCCAGGAGTGTGATTCAGAAGGTTGTAACACAAGGTTTTATAGCAGAATCTCTCACTCCCAAACCTTCTAGGGCTCCCTACTGCCTTCAGGGTGAAGATTAGCATTCTCAGCACACCTTCCAAGGTGTTTCATGATCTGACCACAGCCTGTGTTTCCAGCTTCACTCTAGGCAACACATGCCACCTGCTCCAGACCTAGGCCGTCTTGCCTTTTCCCAAAGCTGCAATGCTCATCACACCTCCGTGCCTCTGTCCACACGATTCCCTTTGCCACAACTGTCCTCTCACCTCCACTCCCTTCCCTGACTTTGCCAATCAGGTAAAGCCCTAGTCATCCTTTTAGGCCAGGTGAAAATGTTGCACCCTCTAGCTCCAGGCCCCAGGTGGAACGAACCTCTTCTTCCTGTGTGCTTCCATGGCATTCTGTGCTCACCTCGGTTAATCTCCTTAACACTTACCATCACGCGTTTTAGTTGCAGGCACATTTCAGACTGTGCCCAGCACCATGCCAGCCTGACACACGCTTATCCTCAAATCTTCCCTAAGTTTAGTTAAATTGAGTCTTATCACACTGTCGTTCTTTAGAGTTTATTATTCATTCAATCAATCATTCGTTCATTTTTGAGTACTTACTATGTGTCAGGCACAAAACAGGCCGTGTTTTCTCTCACGGGGCAGACATTCTACTGGGAGGGAGACAGATAATAAAGCTCATTTTGACAGGGGAAATGGGCCCTAGAGCATTCCCGGCAATCAGCTGCCCCATCTCTGCTGGAACTCTTTCTGCGATGGGAAACCCACTTCCCGAAGCAATCTAATCCACTGCCGGCAGACCTGGATTCTCCTTCCATGGGGCGGGAATCTCTCTCCCTCCACCTCCTACCAATAGATTCCAGGCCAGCGCCCCGCAGGCACATTGCACACGCCTCTTACTCAGGATGCTGCTGCCTGTATTTGAAGATGGATCTCCTGGTCCCCAGGGTAAACATTGTGAATTCTATCAGTAATTCTCACATGCCTGGTTTCGGACTACTATCATATTGTTCCTACTCCTTTGAGGGTCTCCCAGTACACACTCTTGTCCAAAAATTATAACCATTGCCATAATAGCCAAGATGTATTAGGCATTTACTATGAGCTGAGCTCTGTTCAGGACTTATCTCATTTAATCCTCGTAACAACCCTATGAGGTGGGTACCATTATTGTCTCCATTTTACAGATGAGAAAGCTGAGGCTCAGAAGATTAAATAACTTGCCTAGGATTATACAGATGCTCAATGACAGGGCTGGGATTTATACCCTGAACTGAACTCGTGACTCCTATATGATACTGTTTTTATGGCCTGGGGCAAGGGGCCTTTTATCATACATAGGAACCTGGGTAATAACTTTCCATCATATTGCATGTGTATAGATGGCCACATAATACTAGTGATTCATTCACTCCTGTTTCAGTGATGGTACTGCTAAGGTGCCTGGTTCAGTGCCTGGCACACCTAGGTGATAAATAAATAGTTTTTAAATAAACCAGACACATCTCTAGCCACACCTGCACTTTTTTTTGTTATTTTTTGTTTTGTTTTACCCAAGTACAGGACTTCACATTTATGCCTGAAATATTTTCCTTTATCAGATGTAACTTCTGGCTTTAGAGTACTATAGTAGGCTGAATAATGGCAACCCAAAGATATCAGGTCTTAATTCCTGGGACCTGTAAATGTTACCTATTTGGAAAAGGGTCTTTAATTAAGGGTGATTAAGTTAGGGATCATGTGATGGAGAGATGACCCTGGATTACCTGAGTAAAATCTAAATGCCATCACAAGTGTCTTATATGGGATGGGGGAAGGAGATTTGACACACAGAAAGAAGAGGTGTAGGCAACGTGACCATGAAGACACTGTTTGGAGTGATGCTCTTGTAAGTCAAGGAACGTCAACGTCCACCAAACCTGGAAGCAACAAGGAACAGATTTTTTCCCTAGAGCCTCCAAGGGGAGTACAACCTGCTGACACCACCTTGATTTTGGCTCAGTGCAACTGATTTCAGGCTTCCAGACTCTGCACTGAGAATACATTTCTGTTATTCTAAGTCACCAATTTATTATAGCAATGACAAGAAACTAATACAACTGCTGAGGAGTTTGGGATCCTGACCTCCTAATCCAATGAATTGATATCTGCCCAACCTTAAGCCAGCAGCAGTGTAAAAGTTCGTGATCATGTCCTCCACATATACTATATAATTTTGTCACTGCCAAAATGCAGACCAGACACAAGACCATTTATGCAATACAGGCATTGTCAGTGTATGTAGGACACTGGTTTCACAGTAAGACTCACTAGACAAAAGGGCCTTCATGGTTTAGTAAGGAAGTTTGGAAAATATTGGGTTGAAAACATTTGAAGAAGTTTCTCTGCTACAGGACTTCTCAGAGCCTTTAATATGCTAATGGACGCTGTGAATCTGCAAGTACAGATATGGTCTGGTGTGTTACCCAAGCTTATTTGCTCATAATCCTCCCACCCCTGGAAAAGCACTTCTAAAAACAAACATTGCAAAGACCACAATTAGGAGAAAAATACGGCTAGAAGTCCAAAGCAGTTGCTTTGCCAAAACCCAGTGGTGGTGGCATATTCAGGGCTATAACACAGGTCTCCTAACATTTTGTCCAGCCTTCCTCCAACTAAATATGTTGAATACCAAAAAGGAAACACTGAATGTCACTTTAAAATACAGGAAGGGGATTCTCCAAAGCCAACGTTATTTAAAGGAAACATTTTTTTTTGCAGTGAGTTAACAGCTTATAGAATACAGCAATGAGATAGGCGGAAGGGTGGATTTTTCCTATCTTTTGTTATTGGCATTGACCCCGAAGGTCCTTAGTCCTCCGCAAAAGCTTAAGGGGCTTAGATCAAGGGCAGATTTTGAAATTGAATTTATTCAGATTAAGCAAAACCTTCAGTGAGAGGATTTACTCCCCACAAGCTGTTGCCAAGTTGGGGCTGCCTGGGCCAGGCCCATTTTCCTGAGCTAGAGTCAACTTGTTCCCAAGTTGCTGGCAGTGTCCAAGCAGCCAGTTTCCTGGGACACTGAACATTCAGAGCTTCCTCAGCCTCCTGGATCATTTTCTATTTCTCTGATATTTTTAGATGGCGTTTTTGTGGGGTGCAGATCTTCTCACAATTGTACGGGGAGACAGTCCTAGGGAGAGTATCAAGAGATCCAAAGTCTAGAAAAATGTTCCTTGTCAATTAGCACTTTCAAAATCACAATGAGATTGTTTCCCATAACAATCTAGAAGATGGAGGGCAGTTGGGGACCCAGGGTTACAAGTAATTGTTTTGGGATTTTTCTTTGAATGCCATATTTCCCTGGTTTGCTAGATACTAATTTTACTCCCCAATCTGAAAAACTGCCACCGATTTTGAGAGGTCTGCACGTGGCAGAGATAACAGTTGTAGAGATGTCTCTCAAAGTGGATGTCCCACTTCCAGGACGCAACATTATCCATCCTCTATTTCAAACATGCTCTGCCTCTAACATTTGGAAGGTCTTGAGTCTCAAGTTTTGTTCTTCTGTGTCTATATTTTTAACATAGCTCTTATGGATTCTTTTCTTATCACACAATTAATACATATTCCTTTTAGAAATGTTGGAAATACAAGAAATGCATAGAGATGAAAATTAAAATCTCCTGCATTCTTGCCACGTAGAGATAAAGATCATTAACATTTTAGGCTCCTTTTAGAGTCATTTTTAAATACTTTAACAGGATGCTGGTGAGGAAAGACTTTGAGGTTCCTCTAATCTCCACAAGATGGAAGGTAGCTGTGTGGTTGGGATCTATAACAACCACAAAGAGAATCACCTATCTATAATTTACTGAGCTACTTCTTTCTTTTTCTTGTCTCTCTCTCTCTCTCTCTCTCCCCCCCCCTCTCTCCCTCTTTCTTTCTTTCCCTTCCTCTCTTCCTCCCTTCCCTTCCCTCTTTCCTTCCCTTCCTCCCTCCCTTCCTTCTTTCCTTCCATTCTTTCTTTTTTTACACACAGGGTCTCACTCTGTCATCCAGGTTGAGTACAGTGGTGTCATCATAGCTCACTGCAACCTCAAACTCTTGGGCTCAAGCGCTCCTCCTGCTTCAGTCTCCTGAGTAGCTGGGACTACAGGTGCAAGCCACCACATCCAGCTAATTTTTCTGTTTTTTGTAGGGATGGCATCTTGCTCTGTTGCTGAGGCTGGTCCCAAACTCCTAGGCCTCAAACAATCCTCCCACCTGGGCCTCCCAAAGTGCTAGGATTATAGGTGTGAGTCACTATGCCCAGCCCTGAGCTACTATTTAAAAAAAATTTTTAATTTGTGAAACTGGATGGGGTCTGAGAGCCTCACTGAATAGATGAGGAAACTGGGAATCAGAGAGTAGCTGACTGCCCACCTCACCCAGCATCTCAGTAGCAGAGCAGGGACCGTGAAACTCTACTCCTTCCCATCCAGTGCTGTTTCCCGCACTATACCAGCTGTCTCACAACGGAAAGAATTATAGTAATAAAATCCAATTTGAGTAAGAACATTTGGCTATGTCCTCAAAGCGTGGACAATTTTTATTCACTCATTTGGCATTATGAGGAAAGAAATGATCTCCACATGAATCCAAATTTCCAAACAACTAAAGGTCAGCTCTTTTAAGCAGATGCTTTTACCTTAATTTTAACACATTTCAATGGAAATTATTCTAAATATACCTTTTAAAAGCCAAGCACCTTTAATTAATAACACTTAATCTTTTCTTATGATTCAAAGTCATAATTATGAGCATCGGTTTTTATTCTGTGCTGTAATATAGTGAGACCTTCTGGGATTGGTAAATTATAAAACTCTGAAAAGCTGCAGAATGCTAAGCTTTTATAGTTTTATGTTTGCTTTATATGGATTTTCTGTCTCTCCCTTCACAGTCAAGCTGCCAGCTATTATTTCTTGCTGTTCCCAGCATGTCTGAGATCCTTTCTTCATTTGTTCCCCATCTGCTACGCTGCGTCCAATCTGTGACGTGCGGGAGAAGCAGACGTCCATGTTTGTTAGAAATATTTGTCATGTAAGAGTAACTAGGCTCTGAGTGAGTATGGAAGGTTCTTCTTAGTCATAAAATTAGTGATCACACTTAGGGAGACTTATTTTGATTGCTCAGAATCCTTCTTATGCTTGCTTTTCTTTTTTAGATTGGCAAATACATGTCCAGATAAATGAGTTGGTATGGTACTTTTTTAAAAAATAGATATAAATTGGCATAAATAATTCAGACATCCTTTGCTTATTTATTCACATCCGTCTTTCCTTGGGAAGAGAACCAAATCTCTAAGCAACAAAGCGGGTCCTGGGTCCTTTAAGTTATTTCTTTCATTTCTTTTAAATTTCTAAAATCACTTTCCAACTTAAACTTCGTCTTTTCTAAACTCAAGTGGAGAGCAAGTGGAAACACAGTCAAACAGAGGACAGACCTCAGATATCGAGGCAGCTTCTCTCCCTAGCAGCTGCTGTCTCCCCTCTGCCAACATTTTCATTTCCTCACTGTTTGCTTGTGTATTTTTGAAAAGACTAAGAAATATTTCCCTTCACCAAAACTTTAAAATGCAATCTTTCTTTTAAATGATCAAAAAAACGACTAATTTTCCTATTTGGTCACAATATTTTCTCCCAGATTCTAAATTTCTAAAAATGCAGTCACCAAGAACAAACAAATAAATCAGATGAACTAATAGCCTTCAAGCTCACGTGATGCTGAAATCATTTCTAAAGCTGCCATTTGAAATGGTGCTGTGGGAGTGGTATGGGCTGTAAAAGCCAAGCGATCTGCAAAATTATGTGAAGATGAGGAATTACTCAATGCAAACACCTGTTCCAGAGTGATCATCAAATTAGCCACAGCCTAACTGTGACCCTGCAAGTTGACTTTCCTTCACCCCCACTCCACGGTCCCTTCTATTTACCAGTAAACACTCGCAGACTCACTACACTTTGCTAAACCACAAGGCCAAATTAAATAACTCATGCTGGAGTTAATGAGGGGTTGTAATAACAACAGCCCAGCAACATTTGAACGGTGCATTAACACTTGGCAAAGGACTTCCACACTCGGGATCTCACTTACACTCTGAAATCACTGCACACTTCAACTGTTCCCTGGGAAAGTCGCCACCAGTGAGTTTTCCCAAAGAATGTGCAAAACTTTAAAATAAAAAACTGAGGTGGTTAAAATACCTAAGTCTCCCTTCTAACTCCCTCCCTCCCTCCACCACCTTTCTTTCCAGCTGTCAGTTTTTAAAGTGTATGTTTTAATTTTCCACGGTTGACCACATCCAAAGCTGTTTTAAGAGGCACAGGATTCTTTTCTTCTCTAAAATCTATATGCAGCCGTGGATTACCACCGCTGGTTCTGGCAACATTTGCAAATTCTAACTTACTATCTAAGACTATTTCTAAGGCTATTGTGAGTGGCATTAGGCTCGTTTCTGGCAAGAAATCCTCTAGTTGTAATGTATACTATCTTAAATGGTCTTTTTGTGATCCTGGTCTCTACCCTTAAACAAATGAAGGGCATATTTCCCCTGATGGGTGTCCCAAGGAGAGCTTGGGAAGAAATCATCATTATCAAGGCGGTTCACCCAGACACACAGACTTGCTTGTTACCGTATTTAAAGAAGTGGCCACAAAGAAATAGTCATTGGGTTCACAATAGGGGAAACCTGGTATGCATTTCCAAGGAATCACATTTTGGGGAGAATTACAGAATAATTACACATATGCTTAGATCACGAGCATTCAATGAAGCGGACAGTATTTTGAGGATTTAAGATGTTGGTGTTGTGGTCGTCTCTAAGAAACCGGGATAATTCAGACATTCAAATGCAAAACCGCGCCATTTGGAGAGTGTAATGCGGTCTGTTCTGGTCACTGTTACAAATTCGGAAAGGATTCCCTGGCTGCAGACATTAGAGGCACTTAATACTTAAATCTGTTTCTAAATGTAAAGCATAGAACAAAAGTGCTGGGCATTAATGAAACGTATCCTAACACTGGTGTGCTAACACATTTCATTAAAGTGTCACTTTGGAAGAGTAAAAAATAATGACTAGAGCTTTGCTGTGTGCAACTTGATAAGGTCCTCAGATGAGCTATCATTAACTAATAACACATTAAACATCCATTTTAATACTATCAGGGTTTTCAGATCGGGATTGAATTAATTTCATGCCTATGATGTTGTCTATAACCAATTACTATAAACGAATCTCATTGGTCTAAATACTGATTATTTATTTATTCATGTTAATTTTATTTTAACTGCCAGGAAGTCAAGTATTATTAGAAATTATTTCAATTATCTTAATAAAAATACTTTGAAATAGCAAATATCTTATTTCCTTATGAGGCCAGCCAGAAGTTATTTCCTGAAAGAATGTATTTTGTATATATTTAAAAATACACACTTTAACCATTTTTGTTGGGTAACTGGCAAAATAATTTTCTACTGGACTCTAAAAACTTAAAGTAGTCATTTAAGTTCAAAATAGTTTTTTTTAATTAAAAAGTTTTGATAAAAATACTCAACAAATATAATCCCCCAACTCAGCATTTTATGGGTTCAAAAAGACTTCCAATTTAATGTTCTGGTTTAAAGCTAATTAGTTTTCTATTTCAAAAATTTTCAATGTGTAAATATATGTAATTTTTATTTTAAAACTTCCCCTTCTAAGATCTTGTACTTCAAATATCAAAATAACAAAAACTTTGCAACTTTGGTAGCTACCTCCATACTCTGACAGATTTATGTAGGGCGTTTTCTCACATTTACAGATTTGTTTGGTTTTGTACAGAAAGTCATTTTATGAAACTAAGTGAGACAAGAAATTCTCCCAACAGAGCCTTATGCAGCCAAAAATCGAGTTGCAAAGTAACAAAAAACAGAAGAGATGAAATAGAGAAATTAGTCCACAGCAAAACAAGAGAACTGCTCAAGGAACTTGGAGCTGGCAATCTCACGATGTGAAAGGTTAATCACAAGATTTAAAATCTAATCTTGCTTTCAAAGGCAGCTCATGTAATTGCATACATTGTAAAGGAACATGAGAACAGTGGGAACAGAAACAAAAATTTAAACAAGCAGGCTTGATATAAGCCATAAATTTAATATGGAGAAAAGTAAAAAGTTAGTAAGAGTAAGCACAGACCTAAGTAAAAAATCAGCCAGGAACCTGGGACAGCAGAAATGGCCATAAATAGCCACTCTGAAAGAAAAAGAAATTGTTAATTTGGGATAAATATGGATTCCAATGAGATACTCCCTAAAGACCCTTTAGATTAAATTCCATTCATTCATGTTGTCTAACAAATATTTATAGGGGGCCCGTTTTGTGCTGGTATTGTGGGAATACAAAGATAAATTAGACACTACAGGAAGTAAGTCATACCTCCCTAGAGCATAACAAGGCAGAAAGTGAAAGTTCAAAAGTGGAAGAACTCATTTCATAAAGGGGATGGCATTTAAACTATGCCTTGAAGAAGGGCAGGACTTGGTCATACGTAGGTGGGAATGGGAAGGCGCAAGTGACAGAGGTAACTAACTGCAAGAGCAAGACACAGAGATGGGAAAGCCTGGAGTATGTGCATATGGCAGGGAGAACTTCAGGCTGACAGCAAGTGCCACCTACCCATGCGGAGCTGGAAAGTCAGATCATGGGGCCTGGAGGAGTCCGGCTTAATTGTACACAAAGTGAGAAACTTTCCATTGGAGATTTTGGAGCTCAAGAATGATATGATACTAAAGGTTAATTTGGCAACAGTTGTGGGGGTGGGCATCCTGGAAGAATAAGAAGAAAACATAGTCTCAAGAGAATATGTTTCAGAATGGTAAAAATGTACAGGGTTGTATTCTTAGGCTACAAAATACCAAAGCCGTACTTAGGAGTTGAGTGTTTCTAAATTCCAAGACTGCCGCTTCTTGCTAATTGGAAAAGGAATAAGAGGAACCATGAGAAATGTGGTTTATCAAAGGACAATAGAAGCCCCTGCCCAGTTGGTGTTACTCAGATCAAATTCCCTGGTTTCCCCAGAGAGATGCAAGACCTCTGGATCTCGGTGGGGTTACCAGGGGGTGGTTTGAATGCCAGAGAGTGAACAGACAATAACCACCCCCAAGGGTACATGGAATTCCCTATCACAGCATGAATTTGAATACGTCTCAGGCCCAACTATGACATACCACTGCCAGCCAATCCATAAGCGCCCTCAGTGCCCAGAAGTGTGCTAACCAGGACAAAAACTGATTCTGCATCAACACTGAGGAAGGAAGGGAAGTCCTTAGTAATAACTGCATGGTGTTAGGGTATAGGGGAGACATTACTAAAATGGATAGAGGCCAAATGAGTTAAAAAGTAAAACTTTTTGGTTTGTTTTCATAGGGGTATTTATCTGTCATATGTATATAGCATTTTATACTTTCCAAGGTGCTTTTCAATATCTGATGTTATTTCATTTCCTCCAATAAAGCCATTATTTTAATTTTACAGGAAGAGTTACAGAAGCCCAGAGACATTGTGTGGCTTGCCTCAAATCTCACAGCCAATCTCAATCCACTTGGTAGAGGAATAAGCACCCAGAACCCAGGTCTCTTGATTCCTCCACCTCGATATCCTCTGGCCTCCTCCTATCAACAAATATTCGTTGGGTCTAGTCTATAGAAGGCATGCTAAATTTAGAAGCATGCCTTCTAATTAGAAAAATCATAGCAAGATTCTAGATATCAAATGAAAACTTCCCTGCGTAGAGCCCTCTGATGGCAGGTAAAAGAGAGTTAGGAGGTAGGAAATCTTGAGCAATTTTTAGGATCCAGATGTCTTGAGAATTTTTCTAGGATCTGATTTTATGGAAAGATGAGGATATTGAAGGACAGAAAAATTTTTAGAAAGGCTCATCTAATATAGTTCTCTCACTTGGCACATTAAGAAATTGATGCTCTGAGAGGTCAAGCAATGTGCTCATGGTGGCACAGCATCCGAAGCCAGTGCTCCTCTCCAGTAAGAAAGGCACCTCTCAGCATCTTCCTTATTCTTATTTCTGTTATATTCCCATTCATGCCACATAGGCCAATGCTCTTCTTGGGAAGTAGGACATAGGATAAATTCTTGGTATTTGTACAGATAACTGTACGGATGGATACCTCCTGGCTCCTGCCTTTAATGGTTATGTGACCCACACAATTATCCCTCTCATCCCCTTCTGAGCCTCAGTTTCCTCATTTGTAAACTAGGAATGGAGATAGTTCCCTCCTCATTGGGTTGTTTTAGGTATTAAAGGAAATAATGCAAGTCACATACGTAGCACAAGTCTGGCATGTAGTAAACACTCGATACATGGTAGTTATTATTAGGCTTAATCAACCACCCCTGCCTTGGTATACTCAGAACCATTAACCCTAAGGCTTTATGTTTGCCTTCATCTATAGATCAGAAATAAAAAATATTTTCAAGGGAAGTGAGTTTTAAAGATGGCCCATTCTCCAAGCTGCAAACAATTATCATATACCCTCTGAGACAGCACCTCAGTGTGCCCAGGGAGCCTGGTTCTTCTTCTAGGTTAATGAGATTGGTACTTCTTGGGGCAGGGCCAGAGAAATCTACATCTTGCCCATCTTCTGAATGCAACCTCAGTCATGGGGGCATCATAGAAAAGGAATAGCATCGTTTTCCCATACCTCTCTACCTGCTCCCAGCACTCCTTCCAAGTTTCTCAGTTAAGAGGCGCTTCTCATCCTCAGCTATGAAATGGGAATGAATAAAAATACCTGGCTCTTCCTAACCTTAATGCAGATATGGGGAACTCAAGCAAAGCATGGTAACCTCATTGAACAGAAGGGGCAGAGGTCAGATGTCAGGCAGTCTGAGACAACTAGAATTTGTGGGGACAGTACTGGAAAGAAGAAAGCTACACAATGAAAGAACACTATGAATCTGCATGGGATCCCATGAGTCTTTGAGTATTAAGCTGTACACATGTAGAGTGAGACTTCCATAAGTCCTGGTAAAGAACAACACTGGAGTGCTACAGGCTGAACAGCTATAGGAGCTTGCACAGGGCTGGGAGACATTTATGTTCTCCAGAGTAGTAAGACCTGGCAGGATATCAAGAATATTTAATAGAGATCCCAGAATGGCCACATCTTAAAAGTACAGTCATGTGTCACTTAATGATGAGGACATATTCTGAGAAATGCATCATTAAGTAATTTCATCATTATGTGAACATGATAGTGTGTTCTTACGCGAGCCTACATGGTATAGCCACACACCTAGACTATATAGTAGAGCCTCTTGCTCCTAGGCTACAAACCTCACAGCATGTTACTGTAATGTAGGCAATTGTAACACAGTGGTGAGTATTTGTGTATCTAAGCATAGAAAAGGAACAGTAAAAACATGGTATTATAATCTGGTAAAATGTGGTATTATAATCGTATACACAGTCCATCAGTGACCAAAATGTCACTATGCAGCACATAACTGTCAGGTTAAATTAGCCTAAGAGTAAAGATTTTTCTAGTCCCACCCTAACAAAGTTTTTTAAAAGTATTTACAAGATAAATCTGATCTGCCAGAAAATTAACTATAATAATAAAATTCAACATGCCTTAAAGGAAGACAACAAAATCCAGACTCTCAAACATTTAGCATCCATACTGTTCAGAACAAAATTTTAAAATTACTAGCTTGTGAAGAAGCAGGAAAATATGACCCATAACCTATAGAAAACTAAGTTACTAGAACAGACCTGGATATAAGAGAAATAATGGAAAGAAGTAGAAAAGAACTTTAAGATACCTATTATAAATATGTTCAAGGATTTAAAGGAAAACATGAATATAATGAGGAGACAGAAATTATAAAAATGAAACAAAAGGAATCTCTAAATCTTAAAAATACAACTTCTAAAATTAAAAATTTATTGAATGGTCTTAATAGAAGACTAGATACTGCAGAATAAAAGATAAGTGAATTTAACATTGCATCAGAAATTATCCACACTAATAACAGATCCCAGCGAACTGTGGAACAACATCAAGTGGTAATTGGACTCCCAGGAGGAGAGGAGATGGGGCGGGGGGCAGAAGAGGATAAAATTTGATGAATTAATCGCTGGAAATTTTCTCAGTTTAATGAAAACCATCAACCCACAGATCCATAAAATACAATGAATTCCAAGAAGGATAAACACACACCAAGACATATCTTAATTAAATTATCGAAAACCAATAATAAAGAGACTATCTTCAAAGCAGCCAAATCAGGGAGAAAGACATAATGCATAGAGGAATGAATGAAGATAGGAATTATCACTGATTTCTAATAGAAACAATGTAAGCCAAAAGATAATGGAATGACATTTTTTTAATGCTGAAAAAGAAAGAAAAAATAATTTTATATCTGTAACTAAAGCTGTATTCAATTCTGTATTTATACTTATCTATATATACCTGTATTCTATTCTGTTCTATAGCTATAACTATTTTATTTTTTTCTATATCTGACTAGAATATCCTTCAAAAATGAAGGCAAAATGAAAACATTATTAGACAAGCAAAAATGGAAATAATTAGTTGCCAGCAGAGCTGCACTACAAGAAATGTTAAAGAAAGTGCTTCAGGTTGAAGAAAAATACTACTACATGGAAATTTACGTCCACACAAAGGAATGAAAAGCACTAGAAATGGTAATGGTTTTTACATTTTACATGAAATGATATAATACTATTTGTTAACTTACATATGATGTTATTAAATTATATGTAATTTAATAACTGAATTCATTAAAAATGCATACTATAAACCCTAAGGTAACCAATAACAAAAGATATATCTAATAAGCCAATGACTGAGATAAATGGTAATACTAAAGAATACTCAATTCAAAACAAGGCAAAAGAAGGGAAAAAAACCAATATAAACAAAGAACAATTAGTACACAAAGAAAACAAAAATGTAAGATAGGGACCCAAATTCAATGCATATTCATTGAAAATAACTCTAAGAAAACTATGAATAAAAGTTAACTTCCTTTACCTGAGAAAGAGCATCTCTGAAAATACTTTTGCTAACATAATACTTAAGATCATGATCAAAGAAGGGATGTTTATTCTCACCACTTTTATTCAATGTTAGATTAGATTATATTGTATTCCATTCAATATTATATTAGCCAGTGCAAAAAAAAAGAAAAACAAGAAAAAAAGGCATGGTGTGCAGATTAGAAAAGAAGAAGTAAAACTCTCACAAATGACATCATCATACATGGAAAAATCCTAAGGAATGTGAAAATAAGCCTATTAGAACTAACAGTGAATTTAGGAAGGTTGCAGGCAGAGTTCAAGATCAATATACAAAAATCAGTTATATTTTTATATATTAGTAAAGAACAGTTGCAAAATTAATTTCTTAAAAATACCATTTATAAAAGCACAAATCGATATTACATACATAGGGACACATTTAACAAAATATTCTCAGAATCAGTATAGTGAAAACCAAAAACAGTACTCATAGAAATTAAAGAAGACGAAAATGTTCACAGATTGGAGGCCTCAATATTACTAAAATATCCATTTTCCATAAATTGACCTATATATTTAAAGCAATTCAAATGAAAATCAAAGCAGCCTTTTAGAAAAAAGAAATTGAAAAGCTGATTCTAAAATGTATGTGAAAATTCAAAATAATTAAAATAGCCAAAACAATTCTGAAAAAGAACAACTGATTTAGAGAGCTTTTAATACCTGATTTCAAGACTCATAAAACTACAGTAATCAAGACAGGCTGGTATTGTTTGTATAGACATACAGATAAATGCGAGAGAATGCAGAGTGTATACACATATATATGCACAAACATAACTACATATGTGTTCAATTGATTTTCAAAAAGGGTACCAATGTAATTCAACGGGAAAAGGAAAGTCATTTTAATGAATGGTTAAAGTTACTGGAACAACTGTATATCTCTATGGGAGAAAATAAACCTTTACCACTACCTCTCACTATATACAAAAATAAACTCAAAATAAATCACAGACCTAAAAGTAAAAACTAGAATTTTATAACGTTTTATAACATTTAGAAGAAAACATAGAAGAAAATCATCACTATTTTGAAATAAGCAAAGATTTCTTAAACATAATAGAAAAGTACTAACCACAGCAAAAAGTATTTAAAAAATGGGATTTCCTCAAAATTAAAAACTCTACTCTTCAAGAGACATCATTAGGAAAAGGAAAAGTGAAGCCCCAAACTAGCCACCTCATTCCTAATAACCTGAAACTGCAAACAATTCAAATGATGCTGTCATCAGGAGACTGAATAAACAAATTATGATATATTCATATCATAGAACCACTGTTCAACAATAAAAAAGAACATGGATGAACTTCAGGAATATTATACTGAGTGAAAGAAGCCAGGCACAGAGAACATATTGTCTGATTCATTTATATGAATTTCTAGGATAGGCAAATTGAATGTGTAGTTATAAAAACCAGATCAGTGGTTGCTTGAAAGGGAATATGAAAGGGGTGGGTGAATTGATGGGAGAGAGATGACGGAATTTAGGGAAATGATAGAAATGTTTTGTGCTTTAATTGGTGAGGCGGTTTTGTGGGTCCACATATTTGCCAAAACTCAATGAACTGCACATTTAATATGGATGTATTTTACTATATCTAAATTATACTTCAATAAAATTAAGGTTTTCTTTTTTAAAAAAAATCGGAAAAGGAGGGGAAAGAGGGGAGAAAGTTGTAGATCATTATGTAGGCATTAAAAAGAATAAGGTAGATAAATATTTCTGAATTGAAAGATATAGAGTTCAGTGAAAAATGAAATAGTACACTTAGTTAAATAGTACACTTGATCTCATTTATGTTTCTTAGAAAGGTAGAGTATGTGTATGCAGAAATTATATATATACATATATATATATATACCCCCAGAGAGAATGTCTGAAAGAATACAGAGAAAAGTATGTCAATGGTTAATTTGGGAGCATCAGAGAGGGGGAGAGGGCTTTTATTTTCACTTTGTGCCCTTCCACACCTCTCAAAATTTTAATGAGCCTTTAATATCCTCAAAGATCTCCTTTCTTCTCTCTAAATGATAGGGTTAACACAAAAAATAGGAAGACATGTCTTTTTTCCAAGTATTTTTATTGCTCATTCTTATAAAATGTGGAGAAGTCTACACTTTCATTTTTTCTGCAGTAAAATATACAAAATGTGAAATTTATCATTTTGACCATTTTTAAGTTTACAGCTGAGTGATATTAAAAACATTGCCATCATTGTACAATCATCACCACCATCCATCTCCAGAACTATCTCATCATCCCAAACTGACACTCTGTACCCATTAGACCATAATTCCCACTCCCTCCTCCTCCCTACCCGTGGCAATCACTAATCTACTTTCTGTCTCTGTGAACTTTACTATTCCAGGTACCTTATATAAGTGGATTCATACAATATTTGTCCTGTTGTGTCCAATTTACTTCACTTAGTATAATGTCTCAAGGTTTATCCATATTGTAGCATGTGTCAGAATTTCATTCATTTTTAAGGCTAAAGAATATTCCATTGTACGTATGTGTCACATTTTATTCATCCATCCATGGACACGTGAGTTGCTTCCACCTTTTAGCTATTATGAATAATGCTGATATGAAAATTGGCTCAAGTTCCTACTTTCAATTCCTTTGGGTATAAACCTAGAAGTGGAATTGCTGGATCATGTGATTATTCTATGTTTAATTTTTTGAAGAACTGCCTTATCATTTTCCACAGTGGCCGCACCATCTTATATTACCATCAGTAATGCACAAGTGTTCCCATTTCTTCACATCTTTCCCAACACTTGTTGGTTTTTGGTATTTATTTGTTTTTGTTTTTATGATAGACATCCTAATGGATGTGAAGTGATATCTCATTGTGGTTTTGATTAGTGATGTTGAGCATCATTTCATGTGCATATTGTCCATTTGAATATGTTCTTTAGAGAAATTTCTATTCCAGTGCTTTGTCCACTTTTAAATTGGGTCATTTGCTTTCTTGTTAAGTTTTAGGAGCTTTAATATATTCTGGATAAAAACCTTTATCAGATATATGATTTGCAATTCTTTTCTCCTACTTGGATTCTGGAAGGAAAAAGAGAAGTCTAGATTTCATAGGCATCAATATTGTAGGTATCATAAAACTGGTTTTAGAAAAGATTTGACCTTGTTGGGCAAGGAGATGGGAGGGCAGAGCACGGAAGGTGGGGAGCAATGTCTACCACTGGCGTTAACATTAAGGAAAGAGGGAGCAAGGGAAGGAACCTATACCAGAGGCATGTATGAGCCAACATGAGACACACCATATTTCTGATGAGGTCTTCACGCCTTCCTTGCCTTCAAGTAAAAACTGGAGCCATGAAATTCCTTTTTTGTTAACGTTCAGATATGGTAATGCCAAGCATTCATGACCGAAAGCATGGAAAATTGATGAAATTACAGTCTGTTCAGGGAAATGATATGGTGATGAGAGAAAGAAGCTTTGCCTGTGTCAGGATCCTGGTGGCAGCTTTTTAAAACAGGTGAACATTTTCTTCCCCTTCAGCTGAAAAACATCCCTTTGTACAACATGCCAAGTAGATGTCTATGGAGAAAGGTCAAAGGAAAACAGAGAATGACACAAATAACTGAGATATTTTTAAGGGCATGGAAGTCAGTGAGCATTTCATTAATATCATTTCAGCAATTTTCTGCTCTCAAAGTAGCCAAATTGAAATCATATACTTCTACTTAATGAGATAAAGAATGTGATTATGTTGCCATAACATTAAGATTTGAGATGGTCATGTAACAGGCATTAGGAAAGTCAAGAGTTTAAAAATGTAAGTAAAATTAATCTGGTCCTTTCCCATGAATATTTTTCAGCAGAATGCATCAAAAAAGAATCACTTCTTTATGAGCTAATAACAGCCACAAGTCAATGTTCAGAGTAATGCATTTCTAGGATATGCTATATTGAAGTCTTAAGCGATTGAAAAAAGTGTTGGTGTATCTAATCAGGGAGCACTTAGCTTCCATCTTAAATACTATCTCCCAAGGTTCAAAACAGCCTAACTGTAGCAGTTAGTTATTGCTGCTTAATGAGTCAAAACTTTGTGACTTAAACCACAACCACTTACTAATTTTCATGAGTTATGCTGACCTGCATCAGATTTGGCTGATTTCGGCAGGGCTCACTTACATGGTCAGCTGCTTTGTGGACTGTGAGTTGGTTGGTCTAAGATGGCGTTGGCTAGCATGGCTTGGCTCTGCTCCACATGGTGTTCATCCTCTAGTCAGGCTTGTTTTCATGGCAAGTGAAGTCAGGAGAGAAGGAGTGGAGGCATTCAAGGTCTCTTGAGGTCTAGGCTCAGAACTGGCACATTGTCTCTTTACTAAATTCTATCGGCCAAAGGTACAAGGCTGGCCTGGATTCGAAGGGTGGGGAAACACAATCCATCTCTGGATGGGAGAAACTGCAAAATGTAATGACATTGCCAAGGGGAAGAATGGAAGCCATTTTTGTAATCAACCACTATAATTATCTAATTGGAAATGGATTGCCCCTAATTTACAAACAGAATGGAATCTAAAATTGTACTGGTAGCTCATCTTTTGACTCTTAGGATGCATATCACTAAGGTAACAATGTTAGATTAGGATCCCATGTTAATTCATAGGTCTATAAGGTTGAAGAAACAATTATGCATTGGCAGTGTAACTGAAAAATAATGTAGCTGCTAGGAAAATAACAACAAAGAGGAAATCAACAGCATTAAATCAGAAATGTATTTTTATTTTTTAGATAAAGTTATCTTAGAAAAGTAAATGTTGTTGCAGGATGACGATATGGCACTTTTGAACCTAGTGCCCTGTCTCTAAGCTCTTCTTTGCCATCTGCTATCCCTACCATACCCTGCCCATCAAGCGAATGCAGGTTTCGTTCTACATTCCCATCCCGCTGTAATCTTTCTTTCACTTGCTACTGGGAAATTCAGGCAACAGCAATAATGTTTAAGCGAGAAGCCTCAATTCCAAATGAAGATTTTTCTGTGATAATTCTGAAAAGAACTTCTGTTCACTTTCAAGTGCTTAGGACTTAGTGTCATTTATTCCTTTTCTTTAAATGTGTTTTTTATGATATGTTTCAAACATACAGAAAAATACAGATAATCACATAACAAACACCCCTGTATCTACTGTTCAGCTCTATCTCAATCCTAAAATTATTTTCACAGTTGCTTTGTATTTCTTCTGGAGAAATAAAACATTACTGATACAGTTGCCTTTGTGTATCTCCTTTTATCATCTTTCTGCTCCTAACTGCCTACATATAAGAATATATTTGGTCCGAGCCTCTTTTCTTCAATTGCACATTTTCCCCAGGTTATCCAGCCATTTCTATGGCTTAAAATCAGAGCTGTATCAAGGATCGTACAGTAGGAGCTGTCTGTCCATCCTTGGTGTGGGTAATAATGGGGCGCATTGTCTGTAGAGATTTTAGGAATAAGATTAAGTATGAGTGGATCAGATTTTCATTATCACCAGTTCTAAATGGTATCACTGATAAAATGGTCCTTCCAAAGTTGGGAGGGGGGATTTTTTTTCTTTAACTTATAAACGGTGGCTGCAGTTATTGGTGAATTTTAATAAAAAGATATTAGCTTCAAATGTGCACATTGTTATTACTGATTCTTTAGTAAGCATTGCATTCTACAAAGAAATTTGGAGAATGCTTATTTATACAGTCAGCCCTGGGACACAGGCAGACTCAGCTATATGCATTCATTTCAAGAATGGTTCATAATAGTTTGAAATCATTCACTCTTGTGTCAGGTACAGTTCATGTCTCTTCCTACTACACATTCCTGTGTTTAAGCAGGATTCAATTAAATAAATTCAAAATAAATAATGATAGCATGGTGATTGTAAAAATGACCAAATCAGACTTGAGTTATTTTAATTCTGTCATTCTGTGTGAATATTTGCAGTTTTTGTCTTCAAAATTTAAACAATGAAACTGACAGTGAACGGTAAAGTATAATATTATATATATAATACTGTAAAGTATGATAATATTTTTGTTGGTAAGTGTAAAATATAATTCATACTTAAATATTTTGCTAAATTTAAATATTTACTAAATTTAAATAATAGCTTTAAAATGAAAATGTATTCTTTTCAATTATTAATTTTTATTTTAACACTAAAGAATGAATCAAGAAAATCTGAATATTACCAGTTATTGCATGATTATTCATGAAAAATATTTTGCCATATAGTAGAGGGAATATTAAAAATGATCCACCCTGGGTGTTAAGCATGCTGGCTTTACCACCACTTGAAATACTGATCTATGTGTATGTACACTCTCAAATTTCTATCTCTAGCCTAGACCTCTCTTAACAGCTCCAGATTAATGTACTGGAGTGGCTTCTTAACAACTCCAGTTTATCCTACAGATATCTCAAAATTAATGATGGGCCTATTGATTTTCCCCACACCACCCAGCCCCTGCCTCTTTCTGGGCTTTTTGGTAAATGATGCCACCACTCTCCATCCAGTTGCTCAAAACAAATTCCAGGAGACATTGCTGATTCCTCCCTTCCCTCACTTTCCATATCCAAGTAACCCCCAAGAGATTTCTGCTGGTATCAATCTCATTCAAGCCCTCTAGAGGCATAAATTCCCAGTACCCCTGTGTTTGCACTCAGACCTCTCCGATGCATGCCTCCCGTAACCCTTGGACAAGGTGACATTGACATCTCTCAAAATCTCTCAAAGACTTCCCATTGCTCTGAACATAATTGCCATGGTCTGCAAGCCTCTGCATTTCCTGTCCGGCACAATCTCAGAACACTTCCACCCTCCCTCCCTTGCTGCTATCCACAGAGGGCTTGTTTCTGATTCTCAAACACCCCAAAGCTTTCCCCAACTCAGAGCCATTGCACTTGCCTTCTCTTCTGCCCAGAGAAGCCTGGAAGGCTTTTACCCCAGCTCTTCTGAGGGCTCATTCATTGTCATCCTTTAGCTTATAGTTTAAAGTCACTTCTTCAGAGCAGCCATTCTCAACCCTATTAACACCCATTATCAACTTCACAATTATAGTGTTTCTTCAGCTCCCAGGGAATGATTTCTCTCCCTCACTACAATGTAAAGCTCCAAGAGAGCAGGAAGCTGGCCTGCCTGCTCACTGCTGTATCTTCAGTGTCTAGTACAGTGTGGACACACTTTGGGCACACAGTAATTATTTGTTGAGAATGAATGAACGAACTCTCCCTTTTTGCTCTGCATCTATATGATTGCTGCAGAAGCTGCCCTGCTCTCATGTGACGTTCTCCCACTGGTCCAGGAGAACACATCTGGCTCACGCCCCTTTCTTAGGATTTCAGAATTGGAGTTGAGAAAAAGTCATCCAATCCCTCTCAGGTAGCTAAAGTTGTACCAAGAAAAACTTAGGGGCTATTAATGACTTTGATTTCCATCATGTGAGCCAGAAAAACAGAGAAAACAAATAGGTAGAAAGATAATAAAGCAGATGCTCATAGAGTAGTAAACACAAGAGACAGCATCCTGATGGTGTCATTGGGCCTAGTCCCAGGTGTTCTGAGGCTCCATTACAACCTTGACCTTGGTGCCTACTAAATATGGCAGAATCCACATACTAAAGACCCCTTTTGCTCAAGTGTGTTAGGATTGAATGTTTCTCACTTGTAATCTTAAAAATTCCATAAAAGCACAATTTTTTTGGCCAAAAAGTCATGTGGATAAACACTAGCTATAAATTGCTGTGCCCATCATATGAGCAATTCAAGAAGGTAATGTTAAATAAGTAGACGTAAGTCAATGTTACTCTTAAAAAAGACACTGATAATCTGAACTGGCATTTACAAGCCAAAAAGGACAGTAAGAAAATGAGATAAATGACCAAAAGATTCACTGAGAAGAGTCCATTGTGATTAGGCAGGAGGATGGTAGCAGGAAGAAGGTGTCCTCAGAGATAAGGGAGGAGGAGAGGACAGAGAGAGCATGTACCCTTTAGCAGACTTGAGTACTTGTAGTGATGATGAGACCAAGTGATTTCACAACCTAGAAGGCATTCATCCATCAGATATTCACCAAGGCCACTGAGTGTGGCCTATGCCTTTGGTTCTGTGTGCAGTCTGTGCACTGAACAAGGGTGAGAGGAAGTGGTGGTCTGAAATCCAAGCCAAGCTCTGCTTGCCTGGCTGTGAGCAGGAGCTGTAACTGCCCAGATGAGGTCCCACTTTAAAGTTCACATGAAGATCAGTGGTGGTCCTGCCTGAAGTCCAGAGCTTCTAGAGATTAAACACAGGTCTTAAGTCCAGGGTACGCCCATGCTAAATTCACACATTGTTACATTACAAAAGACTTCCCAGAGTAGGACACATTTGAGTGAAATCTTGAATTATTTACAGGCAGACAGACAAGGGGGCTAAAAGGTTTCAAGAAGGGGAACAGCATGTGCAAGAGTTTGAAAGCGTGATCCATGGTGGCTTGTGTCAGGCACTGCAGGCAAGTCAGAAAAGCCAGGGAATCGCGTGCAGAGAAGAAAGGGGTGGGGAGGAGGCTGGAAAGGAAAGAGGCCATCAGGAAAGGCCATGGACTCTACACTAAGGAGTCTGGTATTCGTCCTCTAGTGTACAGAGCTGCTGAAGGGATTTATGCCAGAGAGTGATGCAGATGGGGATGGTGGATGCACAGGAGTGGCCAGGCCTGGAAGCAGGGAGACCAGTTGGGAGGTTGGTGCAATAGTCCAGAAGGGGGCTGGCAAGGGCCTGAACCAAAGTGGTGCCAAAGGCAACTGAAAGGAGGAAACAGACTGAGTGACATTTAAGGGGTAGGTTGGGGACAGTTTAGAAACCATAGGTCGAGGCTTGCCCAAGCTAATTTCTGTTTACATCTGTTATTCTGGCTTCATTATTAACAGTGCCCCTTGCACTCATAAAAGTGTTCCAGTTTGGGTTATAAATTGTCTGTTCATCTTAACTGTAGGGTGTGAAAGAAAGAGGAGTGTAGGATGTCCTTCAGGGTCTGGCTTGGACATCTCTGAGAATCATGGTTCCAGTTACTAGTACTGGAACTAGTACTAGAAACTAGTAAAAAAAAAAAGGAGCAGTTTGGGGCCAAAAAAATAATATTATCATATACCGGCTTTCAGGTGCTTGCAGGACATTTGAGTGAAATTACCAAGGAAATACTATAAAATATACTAGAGTACAGAATGTTATGAAAGACCATAAAAGACTATAAGACCATCTGTCATTGTTACACAATTCTTTCCCCTAAAATTTTCCTCTAGTCCTTAGATGCACAAAGTTCTACACCAGAACCTCAAAATCATTGATAGGAAGTTGAAGGCACACCCATGGCACGTGGAGAGAGTAAAACCAATGGATTTTACCAATTGACACTGCCAAAGGAGTTTGGTTTCTGCTGCCAAATCTTTTTCCACTGGAAAACTTCCTGCCTTTAGATAGGAATATTTTACAGAAATGTCAGCACCCCAGGCTCTCACAGGAGAGGCTTAACGTGCAATAAGCCAATAAAGGAACTTTTAATTTTTCATCTAGACATTCGAGGCCAAAACATTCCAAACCATAAAGTAGAAATGTTCACAGACTGTAATTAAAACTACTTTTTGCATTCTGGATTTAAATTTAAATGGGAAGAATAATGTAAGATAAGCTGAAAACTGGCTTCTCTCTTGACCTTCACCACTCACTCCAAGGCTTCCTTAACCAGTCCCCCCAACCACACACACACTCAAGCGCACACATGTACGCACACCACTAATACTTGAGTTGAACCTCAGCAAAGAAACAATTTGTCACAGCAACAGCTGAAACAAGAAGTGTCAGCAAGATTGATTAGACTTATTATCACAGGCTCTAGCACCCATCAGGACCATGACAACCATGCCTTCTTCTTACAGCCTACGCTGGAGGAGTAGTAACCAGCCAAAACCTGACGACCACAGGAGCTGACAACACCCATTCTCTCCTGGGCCACTGGGGATGCCAGCTCACCCAGGGCCCTGCCGACTGCACCTCCATCTGACATGACCACCCCGCCCAGCCTGCCCTGTTACCAGGCTCATTAGGCTCTATTTATGCCTGCACAATCTAAACATCACACAGCAGAACCATCATAATTGATTAAGGACATCTACTAAAGAGTAGTTTTGCTCAAAGAGATGTTTTTTGAATTCCAGTGGTGTACCCTCAACAGGGAGGACACGGAGTCATAGCGGGCTCACTTCTCTCTTGCTTTTAATTGGTTGAGGTTTAGAGAGGAAGGAAAACAGGGCAGGAGGATGGGAAATGTCTTATCTAGCAGAGTGGAAAGCACACATGAGCTTCAGAACACTTATTGCAGATGCCCCACTACTGACACGATGTGTGACCACAGAAAATCCCTTCCACTTGCTGATTCCTACTTTCCAAGCCAGGATCCTGGAAGCAATCCTTTCCCTCCTCATTCGTCAAGCACCTCAATTTCCAACTACATCTTTCACATCTGTTTTGGTTTTAAGCTTCTGTTTATGTTCTAGTGCAACTTAATATCCTTCCTTCTCTTCCCAGTGATGGGAAGATAAACACTCGCCTCCATATTGAGGCATACAGCATTTTAGGATCTCATCCCTATAGCAGAAACAGGAGAATGATGACCAAACCAGCTGGACCTTCCTACCATTGATTCCTCTCCTGGATTACCCTGCATCTTTTACCTCCACACCCTCTGGATGCTATGGTCCACCTGCATGGCCAGACCCCACCGATCACCCAGAACTGAAATACCCACATACACCCTTCCCTTTGTGGCCCTCAGGACCCCTTTACAATCTTAAAAATTATTGAGAACTCCAAAGAGATTTTGTTTATGTGGGTTATATCTGTCAGTTATTACTCTATTAGAAGTTAAAACTGAGAAATTTTGAAAATATTTGTTAATTCAATATCTGGAAAACCATAACTTGTTAATATAAGTAACATATTTGGGTAAAAACAACTCTATTTCCTAAACAAAAAAAAATAGGGAGCAGGGTAGCATTTTTTTGTATTTTTGCAAATTTCCTTTAATGTCTGGCTTAATAAAAGACAGCTGGGTTTTTCATATCTGCTTCTGCATTAAATCTGTTGCAATATTACATGTCATGTGGCCCTGGGAAAACTCCACAATATACTCATTAAGAGAATGAGAGTGAACAAATCAAATAATGTCTTAACATTATTATGAAAATAATTTTGAGACACTGGAAGACTCTTGGAAATGCCCAGTCTGAAGATCACATTGTGAGAATGCGAGGAGGATGAGCCAGGAAAGCAGAGGGTGAGGAGCAGTCAGAGAGAGAGAGGAACCACAGGAGGGACTGCTTTCAGGAGAGCGTGGTCAGAGGGCTTTCATGCTGCTGAGAAGTCAAATAAAGTAAAATATTAGCCCTAGGAAAAAATGCTCTTTGCATTTAGTGACCCAGAGGTCACTGGTGGCTTTATCGAGTGCTGCTCTGATGGAATGAGGAGGGCAGGTGGAAGGCTGGAGCAGCTGAGAGGCGAGTGGCAGGTAGGAAATGGAGACAGTGAGTGGGACAGAGCTCCCACCAAGTTTGAGGGGGGAAGAAGGGCGGAGTCACTGAAGCAGGTAGGGTTTTCCTTTGGTGGTTTTTTAAGATGGCAGAGAGTTGAGCATGTTTGAAAATAAAAAGATCCAGGAGACAGAAATTGGAAACCCAAGAGAAAGAAAAGGAGAAACAATAGGTACATTTCCTGAAGAGGCAGAATCCAGTGGAATTGGAGCACAGGTAGTGGTTTTGGTCTTAGAAGGTGAAACATTTCCCCGGTTATAGGGAGGAGAAGGAGAGTGAACATGGTGGCAGTAGAGGCATCAGAGCAGGAAGTTAGCAGAGTTCTCATCTGGTGGCTTCTATTTCTTTCCATTTGCTGAGAGTGATGAAGAAGAGATCATTACGCATGCCCAGATATTGAGCACAGAAATTCTGCTATCATACACCCTCAGTCTAGTGTTTTCCACTCCCACTCCAGTGCTGCACACATTCGTTGAAGGGTTGCACATAGAGAAGTGACAACACGTGCATTCAGATGTCACACGTGCTCGCTCACATCTTACAGAGTAACTCTGATGCTGGAGTGCGTATGTATACACACACACACACACACACACACACACACACTCTTTCACTTGCTCAGAGGTTCCCACATAACAGCTGCCAAACAGGTGCCAATCCAGCTGTGAAGCAATAAGGGGGAGGCTCTGCAGACATGATCTCCTTGCTCAGTCATCTCTCTTCCTCCCTCTCTTCTCAGAGGAGGTCCACCTTTTCTCTACATGGCTTTATTTCAACATGGTCCAGTGTGTTTCTGCCTAGAGAGTACATGGATGCTGACAGACTGCAATCTAGCTAAGACCCAGAAGCTTCTTTTGTAGGTAATTGGTGAATATTCCTGAGGCTATGCAGGACAATGCCCACACCCAAGCCAGCACATGGTCACTGAGAGCCATGTTTGGAAAAACACGGCAATTAGTGTTACAGGCATTTGATGGCTCTGGTGACATGGTACAATCATGGGTCACAATCTCTTAGCTATTGTCCTTATGAATGGCTTTAAACAGTATCTCTTTGTTGAGCTTCAGTCTCCTTATTTCTAAGTTGAGGAGTTTGAATAGGTCATTTTTCAGGACCTTCTCATCAATATCATTCTAGGTATCTACGCCTCTTTGGCTTTGATCTCCAAAATTAGTTTTTCAATGGGGCAATGTCCACAGACAGACCAGATCATTCAAGAAAAAGAAGCCAAAGCTAGAAATTATCTGTTTTTTTCCTCAAAGCCCAAGATATTACAGAGACCAAATCCCAGGCCTCTTAATGCCTGGGATGGCTAGTTTTAGATGTCAACTTAGTGAGGCTATAGTGCCCAGTTACTTAATCAAACACCACGCTAGATGGTGCTGTGAAGATGTTTTGTAGAAGTGGTTAACACCTACAGTCAGTTGGTTTTAAGTAAAGGAGATTTCTCTCTGTAACATGGGTGGGCTTCATCCAACCAGGTAAAAGTCTTAAGAGCAAAAGGTGCAGTTTCTCAAAGAAGAAAGTCTGTCTCAAGACTGCGACATCACCTCCTGCCTGAGTTTCCAGCCTGCCCTGCAGATTTCAAACTTGCCAGCATCCACAATCGCATGAGCCAATTCTTTAAAATAAATATTGTAACATATACACACACATCTATATACATATGTATGTTTGTATATATAACTATATGTGTATCTAGTTATATCCCTATTTTTATCTATCATCTATTTATCTCCTGCAGCCTTGGGGCCACATGTGGCCTTTTGGATCCCTGAGTTGGGCCTTTTGACTGAATCCAAATTTTACAGAACAAATCCTTTTATTAAAAGGAGTGTGGCAGAGAAAGACGAAGTTTTTCTTGCCTCCTTTGGTGCTTAAAAAAGAACAATCTTGAAATCAGAAGGCCGCAGGTTCCCCACCTCTGGAGGTCAGCAGGGAGTAGGGAGAGTTGGTGATGTTAGTTTCCATCTCAGAAAGAAGCAAGAACAGTAGGCCAGGAACTTTGGTTCTAAAATTCAGTAAAACTTAAAATCACCGTACTATCTTCAAGTTGGCCACTTTTGCTACTTCCTGTTTCTGCACCTTATCAGTCATAGATCTGTTCAATGCCAAAGCGCTGTGGCCAGTTTCAGGGCCACATAAAAGGTGCAACAGAGCACGATGCCCCCTGCTCTGCGACTGCACTTAGGAAGGGGAGAATCCCAAAGGAGACAGTTGGAGGCAGGACCCAAAGTCACATAAGCAGGCTGAGTCCTGAAATCCATGGCATGGAGAGACAAAGTACACAGGAAAGCAATCACAGGGGAGGCTCCAAGGGTTAGCAGAAAAGGCCTCTGACATCTCCCTTCCCAAGATCCTTCCTAAGCCAACACTACCTCTCTTTTCCGCGCTCACCGGATGGAAAGCAGCTATCGGCGAAAAACTACAAACGAGGCTGACAGGTGTGCCCAGGACACACTGCAGCTTCCCCAGGCAATCGTTCTAAGGGGGCATTTATCTGTCAGGGCCGACCCCAGCAGGTGACTTTCACTTTCCACTAATTCAATTTGTGTAGAAATAAGCAGAGCTCATTGGCTAAATCTGCCTCTCTCTTGGGGAGGAACTCGATATGGCTTGAAGTTGCTAGCTGAATTCTCGTCTCCTGTTACAGTCAGAAAGCCGTATTTTTACTGGGTTAAAATTAAGAAATCTAAAATCTGGAAAAGACCTTAGAACACATCAAGTTTAGCCTCTTCTTTCAATGGTGAGGACCTGGGAAGCCACAGAGAAACACACCCAAATAAGACAACCGAGAGAAGTGGTGGAGAAGAGAAACTCCACAGGAGGATCAAGTGGACCATCCACACTGTGTGGGACAGGTGGGGGCGAGGATGGATGTTGCAGGGTGATGAGGAGGATGCTGCGTTTGCCAGGAGGAATGGCATTCTGGTCATTCCTGGTCCAACCTCTCCCCAAAGCCCTTACACCATTTCCAACCTCTGCCTAAATACGTTCAAGGATGAGGGTCTCACCATTTCACTAAGCAGACCCAAAACAAAGTTTTTTTCAGATAGAATTAAATCTACCTCCTCAAACTTTTACCCATTACCCCAGTGGTTCTCACCTTACTTGCATATGAGGCTCACCTGCAGAACTTTTGTAAAATCTTGATACCCAAGCTATATACGCGGCCAATAAAATAAGAATTTCTGAGAGTAGAGCCCAGGCATCTGTCTGGAGCTTCTCAGTGATGCCAATCGGGAAGAAAGACGAGAAATACTGCATTCAACTCAGTTCTTGTATTAGTCTGCTAGGGCAGGGCCGCCATGATGAAATACCTCAGACTGGGCGACTCACACAGCAGAAATGTATTTTCTCATAGTTCTAGGGGCTAGCAGTCTGAGATCAAAGTGCTGGCAAGTTTGGTTTCTCCTGAGGCCTTTCTCCTTGGCTTACAGATGGCCACCTTCTTACTGTGTTCGTACCTGGCCTTTTCTTTGCATGCTTGTATCCCTGGTGTCTCTCTTCTTATAGAAACACCGGTCACATGGGATTAGGGTCCACCCTTATAACCTCATTTAACCTTAATTACCTCCTTAAAGATCTTTTCTCCAAATATAGTCCCACTGGGGGTTAGGACTTTAACATGTGAACTTTAGGAGAACACAAGTCAGTGCTAGAACTGACTAGAACTGGTTGAGTTAAAGCACCTTACCCCATGTGCGGGGCTCCCACATGTACCATGAAATGTTAGGCTGTGAGGGTGGCCAGTTGGATTCTGGGCCACCAAAGGCCCTGGGACAGCCACCTCTGGCCCTATATGGCCACCCAAGCATCCTTAGGAAGCAGCCCCACTGAGTAGGGCCTGAACTCATGACCGGCAATCTCATGATCCCCAAATGCAGCAAACAAATGAGCAATGCCTGGCCTTCACTGATCTTCCCAGTGAGTTGAACGTGGCTAAAGAGGTTTCCTGCCATCCAGATCTCTGCTTCCGCAGTCAGCTGGAGCACCACGGTGATCCTGGAGGAGTTGCAGGTGCCCAAGGAGCACAGAGCACAGCCCAAAGAGGCAGGTGCTACAGGCCATGCAGATGAAGCTCCAGGTGGTGGCTTCTACCCTCTCCCTTCACATAGATGACATACTGTGACAAACGAGCTAGTGTTAGGCCAGCAGATTCTCTGCAAATTAGAGCTTTATCATTATTTTGAAATGTTCCAAATACCACCCTTCAGCAGACCAGTTGTGGCTACTTTTACAATTATGCCCTCTCTGCCATTTCTTTCCACCTCCAATGCTTCCACCTGGACAAAGCCGCCATTATCTCTTGCCTAGACTATTACAAGAGACTCCTGTTCCAAGAGCTCCTGCATTTTTTGCCCTTATATAATTTCTTCTCCACATGGCAGACAGAGTGTCCTTTTAAAACCTTAAATAGATCTTATGGTGTCTCCCCAACTCCTGACACTTCTTAAACCCTTCCAAAGGCCCTATCAAATAAAACCTAGATTCTTTCCTGCGGCAGACAGGGCTCTACATGACCTGGCCTTGCCTTCTCCAACCACACCTCCCACTGCTCTTCCTTAGCACGCCACGCTCCAGGCATGCAGACCTTCTCTCTGTGCCTGGGGAGAGAATACTCTCCAGGGGTCCTCAAACTAAGGCCCATGGGCCACATGCGGCCCGCCGAGGACATTTATCCGGCCTGCTGGGTGTTTTTGCCCGTTTTGTTTTTTTACTTCAAAATAAGATATGTGCAGTGTGCATAGGAATTTGTTCATAGTTTTTTTTTTAAATATAGTCCGGCACTCCAACAGTCTGAGGGACAGTGAACTGGCCCTCTGTTTAAAAAGTTTGAGCACCCCTGCAGTCTAGACCAAAGGTCAAGGCCAAGTGGAGCTACCAAGCAAGCAATTAGACATAGAGTCTAGAGCTCAGGGGGACATCTGAGCTGAAGATGTAACTTTAGGTATCTAGTAGAAACTCACAAGTCTCGATGATCACACCAAGGAAGTGAGCTTAAAAGGAGAAGAGGACTAAAGACTGAGCCGTAGTCTTCTCCCAACATTTAGAGATCAGGCCGATAGAAAGGATCTGTTAATGAGCTTGACTTTCTCTTTCTATAATGTATACATAGATCAAAGCATCATATTGTACCCCATAAATAGACACAATTATTTGTCAATTACAAATATATTTTAAAATATAAAAAAAAGAAATCTGCAAAACAGACTGAGAAGCAGCTAGCCAATGACACAGGAGAAAAATAAGGAAATTTGGGAGCCTTAGTAGCTCTCTGAGAAGCCTGATAAAAATATACATTTTCAGAACTTATCCACTGGAGTTTTGTTTCGGTATGAAGATGGACACTCAAAATTTTTTGTTTTTTCAAACAAGCACTCCTAGTCTTATCGTCATCAGAGAATCCTGGGAAATACTGCTCTAGAGCTTGGCCCAGTAAGAAGAATCACCTGCCTCGGGCCCTTTCTAAACATATACCTTCCAGAAATCTTGCCTCCAAGTCACTGAACCTGAGTCCCCAGGGGACTTCGAATTTGTCAATTCATCATCCAAACTTATAATTTCTTCTTCGGACTTGTTCCAAAACAACCCATATTGTTTTGCTTTTGAGCCAATGAATCTGAAGTTCTCTCTTCATTTTTTTTTTTTT
>VBSM01001265.1:21725711-21739194 GCA_008086735.1 Cheirogaleus medius
CTTTGGGAGGGGCTGGAGCTTCCTTCTTTGCCTTCGGCGCCATCTTGTGAAAAGCTGAAGTTCTCTCTTCATTTACAAAGGCTGACATACCATTTCTACCATCTCACAAATTGGAAGTGCTTTCTCTAAAACCATACAGAATTTATTTCATCACATGTGTGGTATGTTAGGGTCTTGGCCAAGAGTCTTAGGTATGAACTAGAATTAGAACAAACACATGGGACCCTTAGACATAATAGTAAAACTAAGAGCTCTCAACCAAGTTTTTTAGCTGATCTTAGCTTCTGAAAGCATACACATGGAGTCATTTTCTCTGAGTCTCAGGAACCATGTGTACTTTCCCCAAGAGTTTGGATGCTGGTGATGCCAAGATGGTACTTAACAGTCCCTGGGACTGGTGTCCCCACACTTCTCTTAACCCAACCTGCATCATCGGGCTTTTCAGAATCTGCATTGAACTCTCTAAATTTCCTTACTCCGTACGTTAAAAACCCTCTCTCTGACCATTTGATGAAAATGGGAAACTTTTTGCCCTCTCTGACACAAATCATTCCTTGTTGGGCACCCGATGGGTACTTGGAGTTAATTAGAAAATCCCCATCAAGAGTTCAGAGGCCAATACCAGTTGTCAAAATCCCACATTCCCCCCTTTCCACGCTTTCAAGTGCAAAACAACCTGTGTCTGAAGATGTGCCGGAGATAAAAGGGCACACACCAGCGCGGGGGCTTTGCCTCGGCCCCATTCACGGCCCCACCACCATGAATACAACAAAATCTCAAATGAAAGTTTTAATCTCCTCACTGCATTCAGCCTAAAGAGAAAAGGGCTTCCTTTTAACAATTTCCCCCCTTAAACCTTTTGTGTTGCAATGCTCCTGAAAAAAGCGGAGATTTCACTCTGACCCGGCGAGGGCTTTCCGCCAAAGAAAGCAATGCACCTCAAACCTTTTGTGCTGAAATAAGAAGGGCGGCCGACCCCCGAGCAACGGCCGCAAAGGCAGCAACCGGGTGGTGGGGCTCGCGGGGGACAGGGGGTGCTCGCGTCTCTGCAGACATGGGCTCTGCCCTCTCCACCGATGGGCCTAACAGGAAGAGTTTGATCACGCTGTGGGCCCCCTTGCTCCTCAAAACTGGGGAGTCTGGGATGGGAGCGCGTCGAGAGTGGATGATTTCCCAGCCAGAGCTCGGGCGTGAAACGCATCAACGCCCTCAGGCCAGGAGGCCCAATTAGGCCCTTTGTTTTCACAATGCACTCAAAAGAAGAAAAAACAATTGCAACATAAACCTTACTCCAAGGTCAATCGAAGCACCCTTTGCGGAGAACCTTGGAAGGCGAAGGGAGTGTTCACAACGCGCTGCCTGATTGCTGGGAACTGGATTCCAACTCCCTCCACCAAGCCTACCTTTGGGCGCAGACACCGGGCCACTCCGGGAGCAGGGAGCTGCCTCCGCCCCCTGCACGCCACCTCTGGGTGCAAAGCGCCTCTCCCTCTGAGCCCGCCCTTCCTAAGTGGACTTGGAGAAAAGGCACCGCGCTGTTTCGGTCTGTGCCTGCCTTCACGATTACTCCCTTTGCACGCGACTAGATGCTAGGGGTGCTCGTGGCAGGAAACGCACCCCCACACGCACCCACCCCCGCCACCATCTCTTCCAGCATTTAAAAACAACAACAACAACAACAACAACAACAAATGTTTGTTTAATAAGTATGACGTCCCCGTTTTCTTTATTTCCTCTAAAGAGCTGCCCTGAATGCTTGAAATTAGCGCCTGGTATTAATCCAAAGCGTCGGGATTAAAACCAGAGGCGCAGTTCTGAGCTCAACACGGTTTTATTAGCCTTAATTTGGTGTTCCTTAATTCTGACAGCCCAGTGAATACCATCTTTTCAAAAGGGTGTTTTTGTCGAGCGGCCAGAGTTCAAAAGGTCCGAAGGGAGCGCGCGGGCGCTTTCTCCGCGAGTGCGCGCAGGGGCGGCCCCCGCCGGTCGCTGCCCACCGGCCAGAAACCATGAATAAGCCCCCGCGTCCGTGTTGCTGTCTCCTCTTGTTTGCCCCGTCTGCTTCGTTAGCCTTTTCACCATTTCTGAGCATGATTTTTACTGAGGGGCTGAGACAGCACAGCAGATACTTTGCCACTGTCCACCGCCAAATTCTTTGATTTGCTATTTTTCTTTTTAAAATCTGTTTGTAAAAAGCCTCCTCGTTCCTTTCCTGGCAGGTTCTTTTTGGTGAGCATGATTTGGGGTGTGTTTGTCCTCAGGACAGTGAAAGGGACTGGGGATATTTTTAAAAGATGTCTCAAATTCAGAGGGTTAAAAGAAACAGCAAGGAGAAGGGGGTGACTGCGCGATTGTCGTTTTTGTTTTTGAGAGAAGTAATAACAAAAGCCAAATAGCATTGGAAATTATGACATAATCTGGGTCAAATGTCATGTATTTTTAAAATGAAAAGCACATATAACGACGTTCAGATTCCTTCCTTTTCACTTGCTACTTGCTGAATAAAGGTGGTAGAAAATGCTTCTTTGATCATTTTTAGGCTGGGAAATTTTAGCCAACTTATTACACCAAATACACTTGCATGTGCACACACACACACACACACACACACACACACATGCTTTGGAAATGAGAGCAGTAATAGACCAACAACAAAAGTGATGATCATGCTGATCAACTTTTCTGCATCTGCATTCTATCTGCAGGCTCAACATTAAAAAAGCGAATCTACACACAGCTTGATTAAAATGTTTCTAAATTTCCTTCCAGTTCTAATGTTCTATAACGTTGTCTCTTAGGTGTTGGTTAGTTCAAGTGAAAGTATATCTTTTAAAAACCATAATTATCTGGATAATTAGGCAGGTTAATGCAGTACAACTTAAGACAGTAATAAATACACATTTCTTTTTATACAAAGTCATATTTCAAGTGCACAAAGATTGCTGCACTTAAAAGAACTCTGGCGTAAATTATTCTGTAAGTGATGAAGAATTTTCTAATAGGAGTAAGCACCCCCTTATTAATCTGTTTTGTATATCTGATATTTCTTGAACCATATTTCTTTAAAACCGGGCATAGTTTTCTTATACACTATATGTGGCTATATTCACAATATACTCAAATTAACAAGTCTCCAAAGTCAAATACAAAACTGAGGAGGCTGAGTGACATTTCTTCTCTGTAAATAAGAAAAAAAAGGGGGAAAGAGGGCAAATGTCATTTATATGAATATGTCATAGAATTTTAAATTACATGTTTTTAAAGACACTTGATTTCTTGTCTTGTTAGAAAAATGACAAGGGATATAAAACAACTGCTATCTCTTGAGCAGTTAAAAAAAGTCACTTAGAGAATAAGAACGTATTTTTTAACCCTTCCACTAAATAAATCTGTGCCAAATTTACATCTTTGTGAAAGAAAATAGGATCTTAAATTTAAATATACAATATTTTTGCTGAATTATGAATAAGTCAATTTAAAGTGGCTCTTTAAGGAAAAATTTTCATTTGATTTTGATGCTTTCTCCAGAAGTGTTAGAGAAGGGAAAATTTTTAAAATTAATACAATTATTTACAAATTTCATTTAAGCCAAGGTGGAAAACGAACAAAGTTTTAGAATATGGTGATATCTGAAACTTTATCTTTTAACACTAAAAACACTAACACTCCTTGAAGACTAAGTAACTTGAAAGTCAATTGGTAAACCTTGGTTACAAGCTGGAATAATATTTCTCATCTCAACATTTTCTCTGCTTTTCTTAAAGCAAAGAGAAGACCTGGTACAAAGCACCTGTTGCACTACCTACCTAGTCCAATTAGACATGTCTTTTTGCCTTTGTGGAAATAATGACCCACATGAGTCACTACTTTCAGACTAACTGAATCTGAAAACCCTGGTCAGAGCAGTCTTTTCATACTCACAAAGTCAGCAGGCATCTTGCCTCTTCTAAAGCCTAAAATCTATCCAGCACATGCAGAATAATTCACATCACTGCCCCTGAAACCCTTTGAAGCAAATAAACAGAAAAGGCCAGGAAAAAAAAAAAAAGAAAGAAAAGAAAAAGATTAAGATTTGATCTCAATTTAAACATGTTAACAGTAACTCTATATTATGCCAGATTTTACCCAGCTGTTTTGGATCTTTAGTGAATTTGAACAAGAGAGCAAACCTGTTTTAAGGATTAGAGGATATAAAGGTTCAAAAGAAGTTGAACCCTTTTCTGAATTACATATCTACTACCCTGGCTTCTTGCTTGGAAGACTTTTAGGATTCAATGCCATTGATTTCCTTCTCACTTTATTTCCCTGCAAGGATCTGGTTTTCTTATAATCACTTCCCAAACCAGATCCCTCATAGGCTCAAAAACTATAAACAGTGTATATCACACAGAGGGGCCTCTAAATTACCCTCACAGGGCATTGGGGTTTATTTCTGAAGCCATCCATAATCACCATGTCAAGTACAATGAAAGAGGCTTTATTTTGGTTTCACTCTTTTTTTAGAAAAACATAAGACCAAATATTACCTCATTTAGGTTAAGGTTGCAACCACTTATCAAATTATCACTTCCCCCAAAAAAGTGAATTTGCTTAGTTTTCCCAGAACTATAGAGAAAAAGAGGGACACTTTGACAGGTAAGAGGGTCTGGTGTTTAGTAGAAGCTGATTCTGTAGATTATGTTCAAATGGAGAGCAAGAGAGAAATACTGTCATCCCTCAGTGTTTGCGGGGGATTGGTTCCAGGCCCTCCCCCATACCAAAATCTGCTCCTATCAAGTCCCACAGTGACTTTGCAGAACCTGCAGATAGCAAAGTCAGCCATCTGTATACACAGGTTTGGCATCCCTCCATTAGCATTTGGTTGAAAAAATCCTTGAATAAGTGGCCCATGCAATTCAAACCCTTGTTGTTCAAGGGTCGACTGTATTTAAGTGTAACAGCAGGAAAAAAAAGTTTGAAAATGAATGAGTGGTGGGGAACTATTTGTATGTGGCATAAATCACTGAAACTTTGCTGATCAGAAGGGAGTTTGTCACAACCATTGAGTTAACAGGCCCAGCGGAAGACACTGCAGAAACTACAATGAAAGGTCATTTCTGAGTGCCCTTCATTTTAGGGTTAGGGATGAGGTATCTGGAAATATACACTTCATTTGTCTTTGGGAAGGGAGAAACAAGGATTTGGGGGAGAAAGTAGGAAAATATTTATTGAATATTGCAGGTCATTGTCACAAGAACTCTCTGTAGTGGATATTATGATCCCCAATTTTACAGATGAGTAAAAGAAGTTTTGGAAGTTTCAGTTTCTTGCACAAAAAGGACAGCGACTACTTGGTGGGGCTGAAATTCTGATTCAAGACTACCCATTCCATTGTTTTGTTGTTAGATACCCGGTTTTGGGGGGTCTCGCCCTGTCTCCGAGGTTGTAGTGGCGCGATCACAGATCATAGCTTGCTGTAGCCTTGGACTCCTGGGCTCAAGGCATCTTTCTGCCTCAGCGCCACCCCTGCCCCCCAATAGCTGGGATTATAGGCCTGAGCCACCTCCGTGCTATCTACCCTTTCTATGTCATGCTGCCTCTCTATTCCAGAGTAGGGCCAGGCCCAGTGGCTTGTGCCTGTAATTCCAGCACTTCGGGAGGCCTTGGCAGGAGGATCCCTTGAGGCCAGGAGTTCAAGAGCAGCTTGGGTGACATAGTGAGACACACCACCCCCCACATACACCCTGTCTCTACAGAAAGTTTTGAGAAATTAGCCAGGCCTAGCTACTGGGAGGCTGAGGCAGGAGAATCATTTAGGTCCAGGAATTAGAGGTTACAGCAAGTTATGACTGCATCACTGTACTCTAGCCTAGGCGACAGAGCAATAAATACTTTGCCTCTAGAAAAAAGAGTGGAAGGCACATTTTATAGAAAGTGGTATATATAGAGAAGGTATATTAAGGCTTCTGTCTTTTCCTGATCTGTGATTGGATCATTTATTTCAATGAGTCAATAAATATTAAGCATCTTTTATTTTCCACTACCCTCAAATGGTATTTAGTACAGGTTAAGTGCCTTGTCCAAGGTTTCACAGAACCCAGACAATGAGACTCAAGTCCATGCTCTTAATTAAGAGACATTTTTAAAAAAATTATTAGTTTTTTTTTTTTTTTGCCCCTCCCCCCCCTCCCCCCCACATGCCAGCGCTTCAAGTGAGTCCAATCCCCAGGTGGTACGGATTATTAGTTTTTTTTTTTTTAAGAGGCAAAGTCTTACTGTTACCTAGGCTGGAGTGCAGTGACACGGTCTAGCTCACTGCAGCCTCCCAATGCTGGCTTCAACTGATCCTCCTGCCTCAGCCTCTAGAGTAGCTAGGACTATAGGCACTAGTACCTATTTTTAAAATTATTTTTAAAATTATTATTTTTAAATTATTATTATTTTTAAAATTATTTTTAAAATTATTATTATTATTTGTAGAGACAAGTTGCCTGGGCTGGTCCCCAGCTCCTGGCCTCAAGCGATCCTCCCACCTTGGCCTCCCAAAGTATGGAGACTAGCCATCACGCCTAGCCCATAAATGCCTTTCTTGATTGCCTCTGCTGTAGTCACCAAAGAGATTTGAGAGATCTGCAAATTGTGCTGTGAGCTGCAAAACAGAAAAGGAAGAGAAAACGTTGCAGAAAGCCGATCCAACCTGTCTCAATGGGAAATGTGGCATTTGGGTAAGATTCAAGAGTAGCAAGCATAAATTGTTGGCCAAAGGGGATGATAGCAACAAAGGTGAAGGCATTCTAGAAGATGGGATTAATTTTCTACAAATCAAAGCCATAACATTACCACTCCTTTATTAGATTAAAAATAAGTGGAAAACTACATTACATACAAAGGAAAACATAATATTTATTGTTCATATAGAAAATTTAGAAAATATAGAAAAATTATAAAATAAAAAATGATCATCTATAGTCCCATCACTCGGAGATAGTCGGTAGTTCCTTTTCTTAGTACTATACCTATAATCTACATATATAATACGCATGTATAGTGACATTTTAAACAATTAAATCTTACTGTGTATCATTTGAATCTAGCTTTTTAATCACTTATTATGGTGAATACATTTTCCCATACCATTTAAAAGTCTCTGAAAACACCCTTCTTAATGTTACACATATATATCTTAATTTATTAAACCAATTCCCTATAGTTGGGCATCTAGTAATTCTATTTTTTGCTACTATAAGTAGATCCATGTTGTACAAATATATCACATCTTTGTGGAGATCTCTGATTATTTTATCACAATTAAACACTATTTTTCAGGTTCTTGATACACACTAACATATTGTCTCCCAAAATGGTTGTATTCATTTACCCTCCCATGAACAAGGTACAAAAACAATCTCACTGCTGGGAAAAAAAAAAAAAATTTTTTTTAAATTCTACCAACTGAATGGGATGTAAGGAGGGAAGCATGTTATTATTAGAAGTTCTTTCATTAGGTTGAATATTTTAACATATTCCTTGATATGTTTGTCTTTCATAAATTATCTTTTCTATCCTTTGCCTTTTTTGCTATTGGTATGCTTGTCTTGTTGATTTTTAAGAGCTCTTTATATATTAAGACTATCAAATAATTTCATGATACTACATTTGGACCTATTTTCAAGGCCCAGACCAAATTATACATCTTTTATTATGTCTTTCCTTACTCTATCAGCCCTAACTCAAGTTTCCTGCTTCTAAACTCTAATACAATATTCTGTGCTGAATTATACAGTTTGCAACCCTTTGGCTTTTTCTTTTAGCCTCCATGACAACTTTCAAAGGAGAATTCATATCTTTTAACAACTAGAAAGATGACCAATTTGACAACTCTGAATTCTCAGTGTCATTAGCTGCGATACAGTTATTATCTCCATTTAACAGATGGTGAAACTAGCGGGGTTCGGCCCAGGTTCCTCAACCACTACATAGTTACTCTCGGTACATGAGCAGGCTTTCTGATCTTTCAGTGTTGCTTCTTTTAGTTCTCACATTAGCATGTTTACACTGAGATAAAATCCTAGTCTTATTTTTAGCATTTTCTTATTGGTTTATTTTATTATAAATGTATGAGACAAAATTCAAAGAGACCTTGTGGTAAGAAATAGAACTAAGCCAGAAATGTTGGAAGTTCTGTAAAGAAAATTGAACTCTCTTTTTTCTGATCATAATTTCTTTAATGATCCTTTGTCTTTAAAGAATATCACATTTCCCCAAAACTTAATTTTATGTGTTGCTTACATATAAAGCATTTACATGAGCCACCCTCAAATCACAGCACGAATAAGCAATGATGATAGAAATAAAATTAAACATCTTATGGCTTTCAACATTTTCTCTCTTCCCAAATCTTGCCCCAGAAGCCAAGATTTTACAAATTATTTGGGTGTTCTGAATGAATGTCTTTCTTTTTATTAGCAATGGGAACTTGCCACAGTATTCACCCACAAAAAAGCTTTTATTTAAAAATCACTCTGAAACAGAGAAGACCCAGGGATGGTCTAGAATCTAATGGATCAGAATTTGAAATCACTTACCATGAGGTAGAAAACATTACCTATCTATTGAGAGAGAAAGTGAAAGAGAGAGAGAGAGAGAGAGAGAAAGAAAGAAACAGGCTCATACTTGATTTGTCTACATTGTATTATTTTTGTGCAATCAAATATGATTTAGCTGGGAAGAGGACCAATGAGGAGGAAGGAATGTCATATGGAAAGATGAAATTCACACCTGCTCTTTGGAACTGAGCAGGTATGTGTTTTAGAAACGGTTTCCAGTTTTCCTCTGGAGAAAAGGCCTGATTTGAATGTTATTAACATAGCTGGCCTTCCAGGCCTTCTGAAATGGTCTTTCATTTCCATGTGAATATTGGAGAATGCCCTGCTTGGTGAGCGGTTGTGTTGGGGAAGAGACCTCTTTGCCTACATCTCAGCTAATTTGTATGCTCTCCAATGGAGGTCATATCAATATGAGGCCCAACCTCTGTCAGCTTTGTGGGTCCCTTAACCTGAGAACCTTGAGACCCATTGAGCACTATTCATACTTGGCAGATTGATTTCTTCAGTCATTTTGTCATAGTAACTGACAATTCACTGCCATCCAAGTGTATCTGAGAGCACAATGCTCACATAAATATTGTTGGCAATTCTGAGCATATCCCTTTGTGGAAACGGTAGGTTAATTTACTTCTGCCACTCGACTTTCTATAGCTATGTTGCAGAAGATCATTTCCACTGGAGCCATATAGCTGACAGACCCAGCAGGGCTTGTTTCAAAGAAGCACAGAGTTCAGAATCCCCCATCAGTGCAGAATAAAATTAATCAAAGCTTCAAACACAGGTTAATCTACCTCTATTGATGGGGTCAACAGATACATAAAAACTTTGTTGAGAACCAGGTGCAGCCCAAGTCCTAAAACTATTCTAGAGAATTTGGGGCATGGAAATAAGAGATCATAAGATCAAGAAACGGTCTCTGCTTTAAAACAACAATAATCACCCAAGGGACAAAAGTCACTGAACCTCCTTAATCACACCAGCCAATTTGAAAGGTGCTCTCTGAACTGTGCTGACTCACAGAGCAGGTGGGAGATTTCTTGAAAGCAGGGCAAAGGGCTCTTGGGGGAGCCTTGGTCTTCGAGGATTTTCTTGTTGCATCCCCAGCTGCTAATCCAATCATCCTTGAATGGAGAGGCAGCCATAGTTGGGGCACGGCAGAAAGAGCAAGGGCTTTGGGAGTAAACATCCCTGGATTTGATACCTGGATCTACCACTTAGCCATAGTAGCCTAAGTCCCTTAACCTTTCTGAGCTCAGTTTCACTATACATAAAATGGGATTATAAAAGTACCCACTTTATGGGGTGGCCATGAGGATTAAGAGAGATAATTTATTCATTCAATAAATCTTTTCTGAGTGCCTTATCTGCATTAGGCACAGCATTTAGGACTGGGAAATGAAAATGTTGGGGGTGGGGGATGGTCTCTGTCTTTGATATTAGTGCATCCAGTTAGAATGGAAAATAAAATTGCTTCAAAGCAAGATTTGACTCTCTGAGTTAGTTTGGAAGAATTAGGGAAAACTTCTCAGAGAAGATAGCTCTTGAGAGTTGAAGGAAGAGAAGTCTATGCAGCAGACCAGCAGAATGGTGTCCCAGGCAGGGGAAGAACAGCACGTGTGAAGGCCGGAGGGGGAGAAGATGGCACACTTATTGCTGCTGGAGTATACCGTGCAAGGAGCGTGTGGCAGAAGACACTGCTGAGCAGAGAGAAGGCGACCAAATCACACAGAGCTCTGTGAGTGCCCAGTGCAGAGGAGTTTAGATTTTACCCTGAAATCACAAAGAGCCTTCAGAACATACTTGCCCCAGCTGAGCATTTACTATTTACCATGTGCTGTGCTCAGTGCCTGCTAACGTCATCTCATCTAACTCATGAAAGTATCAGGCCTATAAAACTGCAATACTCTTTCTCTAGTCAGGGGTAATCAAAGCTGATGTCACGTGGGAGTTGATTTTCTACTTAGTTTCTTGTGATGACAAATGGTGAACCAAGTTGGGAAGTGTCGGGGGAAGTGGATAAACCTTTTGAAAAAATGATAGGAAAAACCCTATTTGCTTGATAGTTGATAGGAAAAACCCTATCAACTACCATGTCCTGGTTATGAGATTTTTAATATACAAAAACAATGAGCATAATAATCTATAGTGAAAAAAGTCAGCCAATGGTTGGTTTTGGTCAGGGGTGGGGGGAGTGGGAACTGATGGGGAGGGTGCATAAGAGAACTTTCTAGGGGGATGGAAATGGCCTATGTAGTGACAGAAATCTGGGTTACATGGACGTTTGCATTTGCTGAAAGTAAGCAAACTGGAACACTTGAGATCTGTGCATTTCATTATATGTATGCAAATTACTCCTCAACCAAAAAAATTAAAAAACGTAAAAAAAGAAAAAGAGCAAACCTACCTATAATAAACAGACTTAGAAGAAAATGAAAGGCACTTGGTTAATTCAAGTTTTTTCATCTTTGGCACTACTGCTCTTCCGGGTCAGTTTTTTGAGGGGCTGTTCCTACGTACTGTGTAATAGCAGCCCTGGCCTCTTCTACCAGATGCCACTAGCATCCTCTCCACCACCACCACCCCAAATCTCTGACAACCGAAAATGTCTCCAGACATTGCCAAATGTAACTTGAAGGGAAAAATCGCCCCAGCTAAGAACTGCTGGGTTAGTTCATATGTAGTGTTTAGCTATAGCCAAACCATGCAAAGTGACTTGTGCACAATATGATAAGCTTTGGGGGCAAACTGAGAGTGGCCTGCTGAGAAATATTTCTCCAAATGGAAAAAAAAAATGTTGGTCACCAGGGATATGGACATGATCTGATATTTCTCCAGTTTTCAGTTTTAGTTCTAAAAAGAAAAAGAAGTAGAAAGACACCGATAAGAGTAAGAATGACAAAAACAGTGGTATCAGTAATTTTGGCAGTTGTGGTGGTGGTAGTGATATAATACTATTGATAACTAATACAGATATAAGTAAAATAAGTTTTTAAATCCTTTAAAATCCACCAATTTATCTCCAACAATAACTCTTTGAGAAAGGCAGATATGGTATTTATTTTTCCACTTTATGGATGATAAAATTGAGAGACAAAGGTTAAATGACTGCCTAAGGTCACAGTGAAGTAAGGGGATGGATGGAACCACAACCTTAGCCTTGGTTTCATGTTTTTCCACCCATCACCCTCTTCCTACAAACCCTAGTTCTAGGCATAGCATCACCTGGAGGCAGGAACCAAATCAGAGAAAACTGAGTGCCTGGAAGGAATAAGTCACCAGTCCCTGCAAGGCTGGCCCTGCAGACCCAATTTCATATATGTGAATAATGAACAGTAAAAAAATAATAATAATAATTTTACTTAGGAAACAATAGTCATTGAAGATTTTCTTCTTCAGTACGATGTCCGAGGAGCACGCTTTGCAAGATGGTATTTGCAGGTAAGGTGACCGTGGTGCCCAGCCCAAAGGGAAGCTCAGAGAAGTCCTAAGAACATTTCCCTGAGATGGTAAACTTGGTCCCGAAGCCAGGACTCCTCATTTTTCAGAATCCTTTTCTGTATTGCAATCTCTGGAAAGGCAGAGGCCTTGTCTTTTTCTTTACATGCCCTTGAGCAGCTTTTATGTAATAGATACACAACTGGCATTTAGTGAATTAAATATATTTTGAAAGCGTAGAAATCTCTGAATGTGCTTTCACAAAGACCTGGGACTCAGCTCTGGTCTTTATCTGTGGACATCCTGTTTACTCGGTTTATTCCCCACCAACGGATTAACTTGCCTGAAACACTTGTTACATCAGGACTCCCACGCCTGAAGGTTTCCAAAAGTTCTTTGCTTCCTATGGGCTAAAGTCCAAAGGACTGGATTTGGCTTTGAACATGTCCCACAATTTGACAGCAGCCAATTTATCCAAAGTGATCTACTACTTCCCACCATGTCAGCCCAGTGTCGCAGCCTTACCAGAACGGTCGCAAGGCCTGGAAAGAGCTATGTAGGTCAAGCTCCTGCAGAGGGCCTGTGGGCTTTTGTGGGGACTTTGCCTTTTATTCTGAGATGGGACGCATTTGAGGGTTTTGAGCAGGGATATGACAAGATCTTACTTGTAATTTTATTTATTTATTTATTTATTTATTTATTTTGGAGACAAGGTCTCACTCTGTTGCCCAGGCTAGAGTGCAGGGGTATCATCATAGCTCATTGTAACCTCAAACCCCTGGGCTCAAGGGATCCTCCTGCCTCAGCCTCCCAAGTAGCTGGGACTACAGGCATGCACCACCACACCCAGCTAATCTTTCTATTTTTTAGTAGAGATGGGATCTCGCTATGTTGCTCAGGCTGATCTTGAACTCCTCTGACTTACATCTTTAAAGGGTCACTCTGGTTTCTGTGTTAATCACAGACTGTTGAGCACAAATTAGAAGCAGGGACTCTTAGAGTAATGGGGCAAGGACCAGCAGGCAGTGGTGAAGGCGGTGAGAAGTGATCAGATTTGCAGATGTATTTAGAAAGGAAAGCCTGCAAAATTCCCTATCTTCAAGCCGTATCTCAAAAAGAGGGCTAGGAATGAGCCAGGATTGAGAAAAACCACTGTATAAACCATGAAGTACAGACTACCTTGGCTGGTAACCAAAGACCAAGGCAGCTGGAGTTTAGAGAACAGGGAGGGGACAGAGTAAGAAGCTGGCCAGGTGGGCAGGGGCCAGATGAGGCTGGGCACAGTAGGCCATGGGGAAGAGTCTTGACGGGTTTCAAGCAGGAGCATGTTTTGATGTAATTTGTGTTTTCAAAGGTCACCCTACTAGGCAGAGACTAAATAAACTGATGAGTGAGTCATTAAAAAAGTCATATTTGGGGCCGGGCGCGGTGGCTCACGCCTGTAATCCTAGCACTCTGGGAGG
>VBSM01001265.1:21739294-21767421 GCA_008086735.1 Cheirogaleus medius
TTTGGCCCTCAGGCACAATGGCTTCCCACTAACGCTCAGCTATGGGGAGTATATGGGTATTTATTTTCCAGATAAAATTTGGGTATGGGCATGGGAATGTGTTTGTCTTGTTTCCCTGATAGTTAGTAAGATGTTGGAGGGAATGAGAGTGAATTAACTTCTCTCTCAGTAGCTAACATAATCTTTTGCATAAAAGTTGGTGATTCTCTTTCAGAGTAAATATAAAAAAAGTATTGAGTATACATGACCAGCTAATTTGAGAATAGGACTTGTATTAAGTGGGTGCTAATTTCTACACAAAATTAGTATTACTGCCGAAAGGTTTTTTTTAAAAAAAAGAAACGCTATTGGAGGCTTACATTTGTTAATAGAGGATGGGGAATACCGAGCCCAAAGAAAGGGGGTCCTCGGCTGGGTGGGCCCTCCCAAAGCAGTGGAACTGCATAGAACACACTTTCCTCTCTGCTATGCTCTATTAGGCTCTTATTCTTGATATTCCTAAACAAGGGCATTTTCTAATTGTCATCCTGGATATAATCAAGTGAAGGGAAACTGAAATTAACATTTGTTGAGCACCTACCATAGGCATTTCTTCTACAGCAGGAAGTTTTCCAGATAAAATTTGGAACTAACCATGCAATCAGTTAGAAAATAGGATTTGCCCTGCTATTGTTTTTAACATATCTCCATCTGGAACTTGTAGAAATTGAAGCATTTGAGCCAACATGGCAGCTTCCTTTGAATGGCTTTGGAGCTTTATTTATCACAACTGAGAATGATGAGAAAATAAAAGTATTACTAGTAAGAATAAGTAAGAAGTACCAAAGATAGTGTCTATAGTACTATGAAGAGAAAGGTCTTTATTCTTGAGCAAAAGCTGGACGTAATCAAAGCTGGATTTGCTAAGTAACATTTATAGCTATATTTAAAATTTCTATTATTGAAAGTTTTGCAGGAAAACTTACTTTAACATTGAAAATCTGAACTCATGAACACTTAGCCCTCTCTCATCCATCCTGTTTTTATAATGTGGGTTTTAAAAATAGCAAGACGCAGATTCCGTTGGCAGACCCACCACCAGGTACGGGCAGAACCAGGCTGCAAGTGCTTATGGAATAAGTGCCGTAAGTCAAAAGTAGCTCATGAATGGCCTGAGTTTTAAAAACCCAATTACTTTATTTCTCTGTGAGACAGCAAATAGACCTGAAATTCTCTTCCGAAACAGCCAATGAACCTGAGTAAATCAGAACTGAACCTATACATTTCTGAAACTGTGATATCCTTCAACTGGAACCTGAACCAAGGGGAATATTTCACGTGGGGCAGATGCCCTGCTCCTGCTCTGAACCAGCTCCTACCATCTGCGCTGTGAGCTAAGACTCCTAAAGCCTCAGAAGGAGGTGGTTCTTCCCTGGGAGAGTTAAACTCTTGAGAGAATGGGCCTTCCCTCAACTCCAACCCTTCCTGGGCCAGAAAAACGGCTCTGGGAGCCCAGAGGGGGCTTTTGCTTCTCTGACTTCTCACACAACTCTTCTTTCAAATGAATTTAAACCTTTTCTTGTCCAAATCCCTGCAGAAGGAAGGAAAAAAAAAAGTAACCACTCTGCAGTTTTTCTACTATTATGCAAATCGATTAATCAGGCAATGCTCCTGTGAGAATTAATTTATATTTGAATCCAACGAGGCCTGGACGCTTGCTAACTGAACCCCCAGGCCAAGGCCTCAGCTAGGTAGCACCTCATATTATTCCTTTGACGAAATGTGAACTGACATAAATACTATGGGTCCCTTTCAATCCGATTACCCCGTTACCTCACATCAATGCTACCCCAGCCATCAGATTCTGGCGTCCTTCCTTTCACCAGCCCCAGGAACAACGGACAACCCCTCCTTGATAAACAAGCACCCACTCCTAACCCATCATCCTCACTCAATGGGCTCTATTCGACAAGGTATTTTATTTTGTTTGTAGAAATCAAGGACTAAAAACCAGTTCAAAATCAAGCCTGGCTGGGGCTGTTCATTCAGAGCCACCCTTTCACACAGTCACTGAGAGCTTCTGGAATAACACCCCTGAAGTAGCCACCCTTTAATGGACGTCATCCCCCTGGGACGCCCCCTCAGCTTCACCTCCCTCCCTTCACGTCTTACAAACTCTTTTTCAAACACACAAAAAACAAATAGCAGCACAGGTTTCCCTGGGTTTGCGTGACCTGAAGCTCAGTCAAAACGAACCTATGTTTTAAACCATACCTTTGTACTAAACTCGTGTTGACAACCACTAAATTCTTTCTGTTGCTCTGCGTGGAAACTTAAGGAAGGAAAAAAAAAACAGATTTATTTCTTTCCCTGTGCTCCCCCCTCCTTTTAAAACTCTGCACATTTAAAAGGCTTGGCTAAACAATCCACCAGGTGGGGGGGAAGTTTTCGATGTGGGCAGCTCAGTTTCTGGAGCCCCGTACCTTGGTAATTAGATTAACAGGCAAAACGTGAATAGCGGCAAAGCCAACCCCACTCCCTCTCACGTCTGCCGTTTGTGCTCATAACTGATAGCAAAATATCTAGAATGGTAGCAGAAAAAAAAAAACAACAACACATGGATTTGTGACCTGTTCTATGATGAAACTGCAAATGAGAGGGAGAAAACAAAGCAAGCTTTATCAGAAAAAAGCAACCCCAAGTAATTGTAGTACTTGGTGTTTAGAGGAAGGGTCAGAAGTTCTATATGAACATAAACTGGAGCAGGGGGTATGTTTGTTAGCTTTGTAATCAATCAGTTTAAATATGTCTGTGCCCCTTTTTAGCATAATCTAAAATAGAGGGGAGTGACCCTGAGTTGATCAAGGCAGGAATACCTTCTCGAACCGAAGTCCCTAGGTAGGTGTTCTGACTTTGAGAAACCCTTTGTAACATAGATTAATTAATATGTATATTAAGAAACTGTTCACTTTTTAGAAATAAGAGAAAGCAAAATAAGTACTAAGGATTGAAACACATGAACACTCACTCAGCCTCCTACAAGGACAATTATGGTCTTTGCCAAATACCATTCATATTTTTTTCAAAGCAATTCGCTTTCTGTTATCCCAGAGGACATCTCTGTCTTCATATAAAGTAGACTTCTATTCAAAAGTAGAAAAGGCATTGAGTGAACACGTTAGATTGTGGCAATTCATTTTTATCAAAAGGAATAATACTCTCTTTTGCTCTCACTCTAACCCTTTGAGCACATGTCTAAAATTTGCTGTTTAGTGTCTGCCAAATACAGCTTTAGTAGCTATTTAGGAATGTTGTTTTGTACCATATTTTTAATCAAAAATAAGTGCAACTCCTTTTTTCCCTTTCTTTGTTCTGGTTGTTCATCGTTCATTCAACAAACACTCCTTCAGGATCTATTGATGGTGAGATGTGCCCACAGTGGCAGGTGCTCAAGAGTGTTCAGTACCACCCGTGTAGTTAAGATGCCCCTCTCTCCACATCCTCCCTTTACCTACAACTTCGGGCCACAGGAATCTTCTCCTGCAAGCCCAGCCTTACTCCAGTCCTGGCCCTCAACAGGAAACATCAAGGAAACTTGGTTCACCAGCCTCGAGGATTCAGCCTCCAGCCTCCCTCGTTGTTGCTTCCTCTGGTGGCAAGGGCTCCCAGGCCACCCTGATTGGCCTTGTTCCCTAGGTTTCCATAACTGACCCTTTGTCTTTGTCTTCTTGTTCTCCAGTCACTTCCCAGGTCACCTGCTTGCCCAGAAGCAAAACAGCTCCAAACTCCGGGCCTGCTGTCCTCTAACCTAGAGGTTCTCAAGTAGGGGCAATTAGACCTCCCCCATGGGAACATCTGACACTTTTTGGAGACACTTTTGATTGTCATGACGGAGTGTGGAGGGATGTGCTACTGGCATCTAGTGGGCAGAAGCCAGTGATGCTGCTAAATATCCTACAGTGTACCATGCGGCCTCCCACGACAAAAACTGATATTAAAAAACCTTGCTGTAACCAGTGCTTTCCCCAATCCCACAGACAGCGTAGGCTTCTGGGTAGGAATATGGACTTTGGATCAGATCACCCTGGTCCAAATCTGCCTCTGCCACTAAATGAGCTACACGATCCTCTGCAAACTACTTTATACTTTTTGAGTCTAAGTTTGTCTATAAAATGGACTTGCTACAAGGAGACAAGGAAATGAAATACATAAAGTACTAGCACAATTCTCACTAAATGAAAGCCATCATTATTGCTGCAACTGTTGTTATTATAATCCACAAATCTAATCCCCTGAGTCCTATGATTTAATGGCAAACTTCCTTCAAATGGGAACTTTGTCCCCATTGCTCATGGTCCTCAGACCAGAGGTGCCATATGTGGGCATGGATGCACCACTTCTGCCTCCAGAGCCTTGGAAGGCATTATTAATTAACAGCAAACATCTTTTCCATATCACCCAGGGTTAGCCTCAGAATCCATCCCTACATGGTGTTTTAGATAGCAACTACCAATTAGTGAGATTCAGCACATGAATTGAAATCTAATCGACATCCTTAGTCCATATGCTATCTCTTAGTAGAGGTGATCTCTTGCTAGCAATAGCGAGTTCTCTGTTACTGGAAGTGCTTAAGTAAAGGGTGACATGAAAGGGGTTTCATAGAAAGGATCCAAACATTGGATACATGTTTGATAACCACCTTGGCAGCATGAGACCTGCACACCAGATTGGCGGCCCATATATTCAAAACACTTCAAGGCACAAGGAAGATGATTTTGGTAAGGACATTAGTCAAGGTAGGATGAATTGTCTGATAACTCCAAAATCTTATAATAAAAGCTTCTTTCTTGCCATGCCACAGTTTGATGCCAGGTGGGTGGCTCTCCTCAATGGCTCTCTTCCAGTGACTCAGAGATCAGGTTTATTCCATCTCGTGCCACTGTACCCCAACATGTAGCCTCCGTGTCTTACTGGAATAAGAAGGGAGAAGGAATTGTCCATAGGGAATTTTATATGCCAGGCCTGGAAGTGGTATACATCACTTCTGTCCACATTCTATTAGCCAGAACAGAGTCACATGGCTCCATCTAATTGCAAGAGAAGCTAGGAGATGTCTGACTGTGTGCCCATTGAGAGGAGAAGGATGGGTATTGATAAGCATATCTATGGTGAAGTAAAGAAAGAACCCAAACCAAGGGTGGATACAGCAGCAAAGGGCAGGTACTAAGAGTCATCCATGGGTCTTTCAATAAGGAGCATCTCACACATTATGCTTTAACATGTAGTAACAGACATCTGTTGCCTACCGAAAGCCACACCTCCTTTTTAAAATTTAATTTTTTTAGAGATGAGTCTCACTCTGATGCTTAGGGGCTAGAGGGATGTTGCATGATCATAGATCACTGCAGCCTGGACCTCCTGGTATCGAGCAATCCTCCTCTCTCAAACTCACAAGTGCCAAGGATTCCAGGTGTGTGCCACCAAGCCAGCTAACTTTTTGAAAATTTTTTAAAGATGAAGGTCTCACTATGATGTCCAGGCTGATCTGGAACTTCTAGTCTCAAGTGATTCTCCTGCCTCAGCCTCCTGAGTAGCTGGGGTTATAGGCACCAGCCACCATGCCCTGCCACATCCCCTTTTTCCTTGATAACAACCATATGTTTCTGGGAAGCTGGGCCCTTCACCAGCCCCAGAAGGGTGAACTTTGATCTGTTTAATCAAATAATGGTGATTCCATTTTCCTTGCCAGTGACCGGTCAGTTGGCACTATTCTGGCTGATGAACAAGAGTGGCAATTCTTAGGCTGGGCTTCTGGAAAAGATTTTTCCTGCTGATAAAAGAAAAGAGAAGAGAATAAACTGACTCCTTCTTCTGCTGCTGGACATTGTCACCTGTGTGATGCCTGGAGCCAGGGCAGCCATCAGGGACCATTTGGGAGGCAGCTGAAGAAGACAAGTCAAATGCTAATGATGGCCAAGCACAGAGATGGAAAGAACCTGAGTCTTCAGTGCTATCAGTGAGCCAATGAATTAATGAACTCTGGACCTGTCCTTCTGGAACTTTTGTTTTGTGAAATTGTAACAGGAAGAATGGCCTGAAAAACACAGCAAAAATATTATATCTCTTTAACACATCCTCCACTTCTTTTCGAGAACTAAAACCTGCATCCCTGCCTCAGGCCAGTAGTTGGGAGGGACAAGGTAAGTCTTTTGTTATTTGTGCAACAGGAGATGGCCCAGCTTTGACCTGGTAAAGGGAGGTCCTGGGCAGGTGTCACAGGATTGTCTTTAGCTGAGATGGGATGATCAGAATCAGCAACTGTAGTTGAACAGTAATTGCCTGAAGCTGAGAACCCATTCTTTAAAAGCTCTGTATTTCTGCTTATCATGAGGATGGTGGCATTTCAGACAAGAGTCTCCATCCTCCTCCTTTGCCAGCAAAGTAATAAAACTTCTCTTTCCTTCCCCTCAAACTACTTGTTCTCATTCTTTTCATGAGACCTCAAGGACAGTGGTCAAGATTTTGGTAACAAAATAATAACTTTCCTTTAGATTTTATTCTATCTTGGGAACAGTCTTTTGCTACATGCAGCCAAAAGCATCCTACATGATCGACATGTACTAGACACTCGAGATATATGTACTTCACACTGGAGCCAATGTAGAACTGGGATTCATATGTATCTCCCTTTGTCAAATCAGGAAACCAAGATGTACCCAAACTCTTGTCCCCTTGCCCTCGCAAAGTTCACTTTTAGAAAATCTGATACCTATTTCTGTAAATAAAGTAGGTGTTAGAAATGCTACATCTACTTCTTGAGATTGTTGTACAGATTAAGTGGTACAGTGCCTGGAATTCTCTGTAAGCACTAAATATGTGGTCATTTCATTAGTAGTAGTAGTGAAGGTAGAACTCTTGCTTTTTACAAGCTACCTAAACTTTGTTAGTTGCTAAGTGCCTCCTAGGTGTCAGTTGGGCTTATGAGTATGATGACCTTTTAATCCCTGCAGTACTTCAAGGCAGAAGAGGGCCCCAGAAGTAAAACTGAAAGCACAGACTAGTGTTATCAACCTCCAAAATCTCAAGACTTTCTTCAGAGGGTGGTTTTGAGTTGGTACAGAACAATGATTATGAGCATAGATAGGTTCTGGAGTCAGACTGAGTTCCAAATCTCAGCTCTGCCACTTATTATCTGTGTGTCCTTGGGCTTTGTATCATTCAGGGTTCAACCAGAGATGCAGAACCAATAGGAGATATGCCATATATATATATATATATATATGCATGTATATATATATATATCACATAGCATATATACATCACATATCATATACATGTATATATAGGGACTTGTTACCTGATACGATTGTGGGAGCTGGCTATGCAGCCATCATCTTCACGTCCCATGCTGGAGCTTGAGGTCCACAGGGCAGGCAGTCAGGAAGAGATTATGCATGCCAAGTGAGGGGTGACCAAGAGTAGGCAGGAACCCACCAGCATAAGCTGGAACCCCATGAGAACAGACTGAAACCCATGTCAGCCAGTCCCTGTTCCTCTGGCCATGTCAGTGTGAATATCCTGGAAAAGCCAAAGCTCTTCTTCATGGAGCTAAACACACACACCTGGCCCAGGAGTCAGAGATGCGGAGGACAATAGAGCACTTGCAGGCCTAGCTGCTGTCTCGTGTCCGTGAAGTGAGTCAGCCGACCAGCTGCAAAATGGCAACTGATTTCCTCTCGTGCCCCAAATCTCCCAGGCTCTCTTTTGCAACCCCCCCAACTGGAATTATGTAGGGAGGGAATTCTGAGAAATATAGTTCAGCCTAGCTGAGTTGTCACAATACAAAGCTACACAGGTATATTATTAAATTTCTCTAAGTTTCCATGTCCTCTCCTTTAGATAAGTAGGGATAATAATAGTATCTACCTCATATGGCTGTTTTGAGGATTATTTAAAATGATGCATGGAAAATACTTAACATAGTACCCAGCATATAGTAAGTATTCAATGAAGCTATCCATCACTATCATTATTGCTGTTATTATTACTGGTTTAAATGTCCTTCACTGACATTTAAAAGAAAATCAGGTATAGAATTAGGATATTTTGTTTTTTTGGGGAAAAGTCACTAAATTTCTTATATATCTAAACATAGACTGGCCACTGGTCTAGGCGTATACATTTTTCACACTCTTTTATGGTAGGTGTTGTTATGCTCATTTTAGATGAGGCAGATGAAGAAACTAAGAAACAGAAAGGCTAAGTAATTGGACCCAAAGTCACACAGCCAGTAAGTGCCAATGCTTTATGTATATAATCCCAAGAAGAAAAAATATAAGTTGATTAAAACTGAGTAAAGAGAAAGTAGTATTTAAACTGCAATTTGAAGGATGAGCAGGAATTAACCATATGATGTAATCCCATTTGTCTATTTCTACTTTGGTTGCCAGTGATTTTAGGGTCATATTCCAAAAAATTATTGCCTAGACCAGTCATGAAGCTTTTTCCTATGTTTTCTTCTAGTAGTTTCATGTCTTACATTTAAGTCTAATCCATTTTCAGTTGATTTGTATATACAGTGTAACATAAGGATCTAGTTTCATTTTTCTGCATGTGAATATCCAATTTTCCCAGCATCATTTATTGAAGAGACTATCCTTCTCCACTGTGTGTTCTTGGCATCAGTTGTTTGTAAATGTGTAGGTTTATTTCTGGGCTCTCTATTCTGTTCCATTGGTCTGTGTGTCTGTTTTTATACAGTACCATGCTGTTCTGATTACTATATTTCATATATTTAATTGTAATGTATTTTGAAGTCAGGTTGTGTGATGCCCGCAGAAGTTCTTTTGGATAGCATTGACTAGGGTTCCTGAATATGAGAACTGAGGCCAAGAAGCTGAGGCTTTTGACCTGGGGAAATGGAAACCTAGAGAGATGTGACTACCGTATTCAAGTATTTGAAGGGCTGCCAATAGAAAGAAAATCAGTAATGAGTTCCATATTACTAGAAGGAACCAAGGAAAGGCAGGATGCATACTTTACAGCAGCTAGAGAGATGATATATCAGATCTTATCACCTCACCCTCTCCTTCAGTCAACAAATATTTACTGAGGTCCTACCCTGTGGCAGCAGGTACAATTGCAGGTGCTGAAAACACTAGAGTAGCAAGACACACATGATTCCTGCCCTCCTGGACCTTCCCAGTCCATGTAGAGTGAAGTATGAATAGGCCCTGCTGGCCCTTCCAGCCTCTCCTCCTTCATCACGTTCCTGCCACCTGAGTCTCCCTTCTCCTCCTGTAAGGTGCCAGGCTCTTTCTTACTACTATATCTTTACACATGTTTTTTCCTTGCTTGCTTCATGTGGTTAACTCCTGCTTATCCTTTAAATTGCAGTTTAAGTGAGAGATCGAACTTGCACTCTCAGCCCTTTTATAATTCATTCATGTGGGTGGAGCCCTCATGACCTAAACACCTGTTAGGGCCTACCTCTCAACATTATTACACCAAGGATTATGTTTCCAACACATGCTTTTGGGGGACACATTCAAACCACAGCACTGCATGATCTCACTCATTTGTGGAATCTGAAAAAGTTGATCTTATAGAAGTAGAGAGTAGAATGGTGTTTATTAGGAGCTAGGGTAGTTGGAGGAAGGGGGTGTTGGGGAGATGTTGGTCAAAGGATGCAAGATTTTAGTTAGATAGGAGGAATACTTTCAAGAGCTCTATTGTACAATATGGTGACTATAGTTAACAATATTTTGTTCTTAAAAACTACTAAGAGAGTGGATGTAAAGTGTTCTCACCACAAAAGTGATAATTATGTAAGGGATTGCATGTCAATTAGTCATTCCACATTTATATTTAGTCATTCCACAATGTATATATATTTCAAAATAATACATTGTACATGGTAAAAGCATATAATTTTATCTGTCAATATAAAAATAAAAACAAAAAACAAAAGAACTTCTGCAATAATGGAAATGCTCTATTTTGCTATCCATTATGAGCACTTGAATTATGGCTAATATGATTGAGGAAATGGATTTTTAATTTTATTTAATTTTAAATAATTTGAATTTGAATTATGGCTAGTGGCTACTGGATTGTACAGTGCAGCTCTAACTTTGCACTTTGATTTTTTTTCTGGTAAGATGGACATCTCTACATTTTTTCCAAGCTTCCTACTTTCCTTAGCTTCCTCTCTACCAGAACTAACCAATTCTGATACCTTACAGCTTGTGCTAGCCTTCTATCTCCTGTCAATTGATTTAGTGCCAAAGATCTAAAGATTAGCTGGAGAGCCCTTTCTCTGGCAAGCACCAGTTTTCAGAGTAGCAACTTTTTACCTTCTGGGTCACATAATTTCTCTTAGAGATGAGCTCATTAAAAAATATATATTTACATACATAGTTTCTGTCTAAGACCCTAAGTGAGAATTGGGTGGGGAATCTGTCAGTGCATCCATTAATTACACTGTAAAAATTAAACGTTTACTTCATTTAATGCTATGAGACCAGGCACTGATACGTATGTGTTAACCTGAGCTTGATTTCTATGCCATAGAATGCAACCCTCTGTTAAACATATTTATTCAACTAAGTATATTCACTACTAGTATCCCTTAATGGCCAGCAATACCAACAGAGGTCACCACTTAATCATTCAGATCAGCAAAGAGCACTCACTGGTACATATGAAGGAGATATATTGGTGTAGGAGATACACATGAAGATTCCATAGTCTTTTGACAAAATCTGGGAGCTCTCCCCACTGGTTACCATCTAGAGAACAAAACAGTGTAAAATGAGGAGCTAATAGGGAGAAGACTTTAGAAGAGGTTAGAAGAGTGATCAGTGAACTGAAGATACTGAACTTTGAAGCAGGAAAGGTCCTTTAGATGAGGCAGGAGGATGCTCTCAGAGAAGCTGAACTTGGAGGATTCATCACTCTGCATGTGTTCTCTGAGTGCGTGCCACGTGCCAGACACTGGGACACAGAGTCAAAGAATATGGAATGTACCCTCAAGAAGTTTATGGTCAATTGAGGGAAAAAAACATGTAAACTATTCTAATAAGTAGATTATCAGATTTAGCAAATACAAATAGAGAATGTATTTTTTAATTTGAATTTTAGATAAGCAATGAATAATTTTAGTATAATATATCCTATGTAATATTTGAAACAAACTTAGGCTAAAAATAATATTTTTTTGAAATTCAAATTTAACCAGGTATAGTATTTTATCTGGCAACTCTAAATATAGCACTATAAATCCAATGATAAAAGTGACTGTTGGGTACTACTGCACAACATCCAAGGGACACAGACCTCAGAGCACATGTTGGAGAAAGCTCACAGAGGAGGTGAGGTTTAGGCCAAGTCTTTCCTAACCAGCAGAAGTTAGTCGGGTGAAGAGAGCACAGAAGGCTGCCGGGGACAGAAGGATCATTGTGCACAAAGGCACTGGGGTTTGAGAGAGGAGGGTATACTCCGAGAAGTACAAGTGGCCCAACAGGAATAGAATAAGTAATAGGTAGAATTTTAATAACCATCTGGGAGATGGTCAGAACGCTGAGTAACATTACTGTCCAAAGGATAAACAGAGAAAGGAGAGTTCATGAAGAAAGCAAGAAGGAGCAGCCTGAGAAGGAAAAATAAAACCATGAGGCTAAAAAGAAGGAAGTCTACAGTGGCAAATGCTGCAGGCAGGCCAAATGAAGTAAGTGCACGGACTGTGCCAACAGGGATGGCACCAGGGACACTGACAAAAACCATCAGTGGAATGTGATGGCAGTGGGTTCAGAAAGGTCATGGAGATGGTGAGAGTTGGAGAAAGCAAGGGTAGACGTCGCTTTTAAAAGGTTTGGTTGTGAAAGATGCACCATGCTTAGACCAAACAGGGATCTTGCCTGGGTCCTGAACTTTAGAGAGGTCCCCAGTCTAGTTTTTCTCCAGCTCTATCCATTGCCATGGGGCAGGAGTCCACGAGGCCAAGGAGACGTGCTCACCTAGAGCCTACACATTCCCTTTTGGATCTTGTAATTCTTTGCCCAACGGGAACCAAGCCTGTTTTCAAAGACTGCACAAGCCCCTTCCGGGTCTCTCTTCCCAAGAGTGGACCATGTCACTGGTGTGCCCATTCCCAAACCTGAGGCATAGCCCAGGCATGGCTGTTTGTGGGGATGGGGATTGACCTGGACATTGAGACAACGTATTCACACTCTTGGGTATAGGACCCTTCATAACGTAGGGTGCGAAGTAAAGTAGGGTAAGCCATAGGCCTCTATCTATGTCCTTGTCCCAGGCTTCACAGACATTAGAGGAGATCTGTAAGAAGATGTAGCTAGAGAGAGACATAAGGGCAAAGGAGGGTTCTTTTGAACATGAGTACAATTTGAAAGAACTAGTGGTGAATAGATATTGAAGCTATAGAGAGAGAATAATGGAGAACAAGGTTCCTGTGTCAGTCAGGATTCCAGCAGCAGATGTCCCAGTGCAGATGGAAGAGATTACTTACAGAGGTGTGGGCAAGGTAAAGGGAATAAACAAGGGATGTTAATGCACGCAAACCTAGCAACAGTGGGGAGCTATCATATCCTATTTACCCCTAGGCCTGAAAGGGCAGGAGGTTGGTGGGACAATATTGCCAGAGTCCAGTGATTTGGGGAGCTGTAGCTGTAGTCCCTCCCAGAAGTGCAACAAATTTAGAAGGGAGTGGGAGGAATAAATACCTCTTCTGCCTTTTAGTCAATGCTAGTGCCTCCCACTGATGGAAATCAACTAGAAGAGTCCAGATGGCAAGGTATCCTGGGGTCAATGCATACCCTAGAAGCCAGCCTCTCAAGGCAAAGCAGGAGGGAAAAGGGGTAGGAAGTGTGATTTAGAAGGGTAAACAGGAAATAAATAACCAGAACAGTCTCCAAGAAGGCAGGAGGGGACTTCACACAGCAGGGAACTGAATAGAATGGAGGGTAAGTTGGCAGGAAGGAGATGGAGGACATCTTTATCTCATGAGCATCTCTTTCCTCACTGCAGCTGGAGGGGAGGTTGGTAGTAGACGAGGGTGAGCAGGCAGGGGAATATCTTATTTTTCCTCCTGCAGGCGGAAGCTGGCATTTGGTCTTAAGGCCTGTGTGAATATATGTAATACCATCAATAAAGCTATTTTCCTCATCTCTTACCAATGTAAAGGAATGTCACCTGCTCTTATGCCTCCCTCTCTCTTCCCTACGCCAAGCAGAACTGCAGAGCAGGTGAAAGGCTCTTTCTCTTTCCCGTAGGTTACTGCAGCCTAGAACTCCTGGCCTCAAGTGATCCTCCTGCTTCAGCAAAGTGCTGGAATTACAGGTGTTCATGCTGAGTGTTTTGAACAAAGGAGACTGAAAGGCCTCAGGAAGAAGCCTCAGAACCCAGGTGTCTCTCTGACCTTCTCCTGCACCCCCTGAAGTATGTGTGTGTGGGGGGTGCTTTCTAAAGTTACCTTATCTGACTGAGGGAAGTTCTTCCAAAAGGAATGCAACTGTCTTGAACCTCTTCCCTAGGAATCTCATCAAATAACCAGGGAAGATTCATCACAGGAGAGGAGAATCAAAGTCATCACCACACCTAGAGAAGCTATCCCTATTCTTCTGGTCCAAAACAACTTTTTTTAAACCTGAGACTTTATCTACATAATAAAACAACCTTTGTTCAAAGTGCAGTTCTGCCCCTCACCTTCCCATATCCTATGGCCACCTCCTCTGGAGCCCAGAGAAACTTTGTCCCAGGGTATTTGCTCTTTGGGCCCATTTGTTTTCCCTAAAAACCATTTACTCTTTCTCTAATCCCACTCCCCAGTGAAGAGGATATTTAAATTTCAACCATCTGGCCCTTCTTTGAGTCTAATATTTTGTATAGTTTCCCCATTCACGTGTACGCATTAATAAATTGGTATGCCTTTTCTCCTGTTGATCTGTTTATTGTGATTTTATTTCAGCAGACTCAATTAGTCGAACCTTCAAAGGGAAAGTTTAAACTTCTCTACACTTCTATGTTTTAAAACACACATCTGGATTTTTCTTTCTTAACATTAAAAAAGAGAAAATGAGGCCAGGGTGGTGGCTCACACCTGTAATCCTAGCATTCTAGGAGGCCAAGGTGGGAGGATTGCTTGAGTCCAGGAGTTTGAGACCAGCCTGAGCAAGAATAAGAGCCCCCGTCTCTATTAAAAATAGAAAAATTAGCCAGGTGTCGTGGTACGCGTCTGTAGTCCCAGCTACTTGGGATGGTGAGGCAGGAGGATTATTGCTGAGCCCTGGAATTTGAGGTTGCAGTGAGCTATGATGACACCAGGCACTCTAGCCAGGGCAACAGAGTAAGATTCTGTCTCAAAAACAAAGGAAATTGAATGCCCCTCCTCACTGCTTCCCCCCTCCCTCCCCCCAAGAAAAGAAAAGATAAAGCAAGATTCTGGTTTAGAGAAGAGAACATGAGAACATAGGCAAGCATCCTTTTGCCTTGAGGGTTCTTAATGTTGAACTAAGGTTTAATATTAAGATAACAAACCTCCAGAGACAGTTTGAAAAATTGGTGTAAACCTTGAAGACTCTTCACATCTATTCAAGGTAAACAAGACAAGTCCTTGCAGAATCCTCTGTTCTTAAAGATGGGGGGCTCAGGATCTGCCACCCAACTTACTAGTTCCCCCAACTCTCCCCCTCACAGGGGCTGCCTCCACTCAAACACAAAACCAGCCTCACTCAGAGGCATCTGGTCCCCCTCCCTGAGTCCTTAGGGACCAGAGAGAGAAGGCTGAATAGATTTCATATTCTCTCTCTTCTTCTGCCCTCCTGCCTTGGACAAAAGCAACCCTTTCAGGCCCAGAGAAAAATCCCACCCAGCGCTGTCAGGCAACTTCACCTTCCTCCAAGCCCCTTTAACCGGAAAGAGTCCCGGACAGGAAATCAATAGTTCCAGTTTGGGGCGAGGGAAAGGAGGAAGAGAGGATGGGGCATAGAAGGGAAGGGGTTCATGCGGCACCCAAATACATAATTAAAGCTGCTACAAAGCAAGCCCAGGACAAGGGGAGTGAGCCAGGGAAGATCCCCTCTTGTTTTTCACCTCGTGTGGGCCATAAAAGGGCTGGAGAGGAGAGGTGCTCAGAGTGGAGGGCAGGTAGGCAGGGATGTGGGATTCGAGGGTGCAGCGACGTCAGGGCTTTTGCTCTCAGCACCAGTGGTTCCTGAGACCCAGGAGTGAAAGCAGTGTCCCTGCGGTCCTCCCTGGGCTGGCAGTTTTGCCCTAAGCCTCTAGCGCACTCCATGCTCCTTTCCTCCACCGAGGGCGCGCCCCTAGCACCTGGAAATGCTGCCCTTCCGCTGGTCATGCTGGACCCAGAGGCTGGGAACTGCTGAGGCCGGTGTGGAGGCGACAAAGGGCTGAGGGTTTTGAAACCTGACAAGGTCAGATCTGAAAGAGCCCTCAGGGAGCTAAGGTAACCCCTCATTTTACCCACAAGAACACTGAGGCCTAGAGACAAGGACTTTCCCTAAAGACACACAGTAAAGTGAAATGGATTCAAATGTGAATTAAAAGAACATTTAAATCTACAATTTGCAAAAAGCCAGTTAAGCAAGGAAAGGCAAAGGCAAAGGCAATTTATTTTCAAGGGGAGTGAGAGGGAATCATCAGCTTTGAAAACAAGTAATATGAAATCAGTTTCCCAGACCAGGGGGTGGGGTGCGAGACGATGGAGAGAAAAAGCATTCAAGGCCCAGCTCGCCAAAATTTAATTTTGATTATTTTGAGTGGGGTCAGATCGTCTTCGCCCAACACTCACCGTGTTAATATCGCTGGGACAGAAGGGGTCCAAGGAGGGAGTTAAAGTAAACTCCCGCCAAGCCCTTACCACCAGCCCTGTGCCTTACTACAGAGATCCTCTTTCTTCAATTTAAAAAAAAAAAAAAAAAGGAAAACACAAAAAACCCACAAAAAAACACAACACACAGTTAACCACCTGTCAGGGCTGAGGATACAATGAGGCTCCTTGAAAAAGAGCTTTTCATGCATGCGTAATATATTTGTTCAGCTATTCACTTAATGAAGCTGATAAATGTGATGCAAGACAATAGTCAAGTTAATCTATTTAGTAAAATGTTTTGAGACTTTCAGGCTACGTTAAGGAGGGGAGCGTTGGGCGACATTTTCATTTAAATGCCCTCATCTCCTCTCTTAGGCTGCACAAGGGGGTTCAGGCAATCTATGTGAATATAATTTCTTATAAATGTGTCTTTAATGGGTTTAATTCACCCTTGCCAGCTGTTTTGGGGGCTATTTTGTAAGAGCAAAACAAACGTTTCAGGCTTGGAAAGCTAGTTAAAATTAGTTTCGGTCAGCGAGGCCAAGCTATATTTCCTGCAAACCATCTGCTTGATTGGCACAATAGAAGGATTTTCAAGGAAAAAGAGGGGAGTGAGTGTGAAAGGGATGGGGGGTGAGGGGGGAGACGCTAGAAAGGGCTGGGGCAGCCGTTGCTCCTAGTGGCCTATTCTAAAGGTGAACCCCTTAGAGTTGTCTTAATAGAGAGGCTTGCCGAGAGGGCTGGAAAGCTCTTTCAGCCCGATCCTCGCCGCCCTCCTCCTTTGCCTGGCCGGTCAGCTCCCTCTTTTTCTCCCCCGGAAGGGAGAAGCCAGGCGGTGGGCGCTTTTCCCCCCCGCAGCCGCCCGGCACCCCGCCAATCTTGCAAAACGCGCTCTAACTCTGTAGGCAGCTCCAGCCCGGAACGCCGAAGCCTGCAGGGCCGAAGCCCGCAAAGGCTGGCCTTAGGGTCCCGACCTTTCCGAAACGGACACTCGCCATCTTTTCGGAGGGCCGGGAAGCTCATGCCACTTCCTACTTTGCAGCGACCTTCACCTCGCTTCGTGGCCTGCGCTTACCCGGGACGCTCCGGGCGCGGCCCACACCAGAGAGGGACGTGCTACAGCCGCGCCGCGCTGCGACACACCCGCTCTCCCCTGCCCCGGGGGCAAGAAACTCCCAGAGCGGGTTCGAATAGCCCTGCCTACAGTCCCTAGGGGGTCCGGCAGCTTGGGCCTCCTTGGCCCCGGGAGGATCTGCTGCGGCCTCCCCCAGCCAGCAGTGCGCCCGAGTAGGCGAGGACCTTAACCCCAAACCAAGGCCTCCAATTCTCTCTTTTCCCCTCCGGTCTTCTTTTCTCTCGAAAGAGAAATAGACAGAAAGCTTGGTCTTGGGATAAAGAACGCGAGTGATTTCTCCGAAATAAACTTGAAGATAACGACATTACAATGAATGGCAGGACGCACAAAAACCCGTGGGCTCAGGTCAAATGGCATTAGTCACAGGTCTTAGCCGCAGCCGCCGCGCCGCGCAGCCCCTTAGACTATCACGGAGTTTGAAAAGACGCATTCAAGGAGATCACTTAAAGTAAGATCCTTTTCGTCCGATTTCTTGCCTCCTTAGGATTTATTTTGCCTTTTCACGGGCGGCCAGCCCTTTCCCCCGCCCTCACTTTACTCTTGGGCACTTTAGGAATTCTTTAGGAGGCTGTGGAGACCGACCCCAGGAAGCGGGCTCCACGTGGATCGCAGCAAGGGGTGGACCCACCTTCCAAAAAATGCCAGGGCCGCCTTTTAAAAGCAAAGAAGTTAGCAGCAGTTAGTCCACAGTGAGGCAGAAAGGCTGGTGGGGGCGGGGGGAGGCCTGGAGTCCGGCAAGGGACTGGATAGCTGTAAAAGCTACACCTGGGGACATGCCCCAGTAGGGGAGGAAGTGCTGGAAAGCGAGCTCTCCGAAGGCCTGGAGTGGCTTCGAGTTCTTACTGCCCCGCCCCCCGCCCCAAGAAAACAAAATCCAAGTTGATTTTGGCAAATATAGGCTCTATTCTCCGCATCCGGATGACCGGGCAAGGAAGCGCTTTGTCCGTCCATAGAGCATCAAACACCTGTAGCTTGGTGCGACCTTCCAGAAACTGGCAACTGCCCACGGCCTTCAAATTGGGGGAGAAAAGGGGTGGGGAGAAGGGAGGGAGGGAGAGGTGGAGAGAGAGAGAAAAACCAGAGGGGAAAAGGAAGCGGGAACGGAGGAAGAGGAAGCGGGTTCTATTGCAATGGAAAACTTTGTCTTGTGGTAAGGTTAAAGCCCATGTATTCAAAAAGTTTATACTTTTCTCACCTATTTTATTGCAAAACTTCGAAAAGAACTTTTGAGATTCTTGGACACATCTCCCTCTTCCCTTTCCAGGGACTTCCGATTAACTTGAGCAATAAGTTTCCCATATTTAAATAGCCACCTATTTAAAAAAATGTTCCTTTCCTGATTGGTTTTCTCTTGCCTGCTGCCCAGTCCTCCTCCATAAGCTGTCTTGGGCTCAGAAACTCTGCATTTACCTCATCTCCAAGCATTAATTTGCCTCCAGAGTCCAGCCCTAAATAACTTTTTAATTTGAATCAAGGGAGAGCTTTAGCGGGCTCCATTTCTGGTTTAATGTGATATAAATCGCAGATGCACTTTTATTGAATGGTTAAAGCAGCGACATGGAGATCATCAACACAAAACGCCCTGAACAAAACCATCTAGAGAAATAAAGCTGGTTAATAAGATTTTTGAGAAAGCTTTGTGTTAAAAAGCAAAAAGGAAAACCAGCTGAAGGTGACAGTTAGTTCATGGTTAATAGGATCAGGGCGGCCTGGCGGGGCTGCACACTTCTCTTTGGGGAGGTTCAGCCACACTAAAGAAATGAATGGGACATTTAACACATCTGTTATCTCGCCGAACAGAGAAACGGGGGAATCGAGGCTCAGTGCTATCTCAGCCCCAACCCAAAGGAAAGCGAAGGGACTGTCTCCAGGAAGTTTCTCCCTTGAAGCCTCAAATCAAGAAGAGGCTTTCCTGGTGTGGACTAACATTCTCGTGAACCGCGTCCTTCCCTCGGGTTTCCATGCGTACGTTGCAGTAATTACGAAGCCGCAGAACCCCGGGCCAAGTTATGCGTCCTGTAATTGGGAGGGCTCTGTCCCGACGACTTCTGGACCTTCGCTGCTATGATAAAATGTCCGGGCTGTGAGTTTCAACTTAAACTGCGGAGATCGACTTGAGGTTGGAAGAGGGTCAGCGTGGCCCTCACAGCCACTGGGGACCCTTGCCTAAGGTAGCTTCTGGCAGGGGCAAGCACGTTGCAAGCGCAATCCCGCAGGGCAGCTCCGCCACTCTGCGAGGGGCTCGCCTCCGCTCCTTCCCCAAGGGGAGCTGCGGAGTGCGCCTCGAAGACACTTCTAGAGAAAATCGTTTTCCAAGTTGCTGGGCGTTTGTCGGAGACTCGTTTTTACTTTCGCGTATCCACCAACACTCAAACTCTACCAGTCTCCCGAAATGAAACAATCCAAATAAAGACCTCCCTCCACGCTTACGGACACACATCCAGTGGCCCCAAATCATCATTTTCCAAGTCTCCCTGGTTTGTTAGAATGGGACTTTCTAACACTGATATAACCCACCCCTCACATCTGCTTTATGCTTCAACCAGAGTAACGGACAGGACTGGAGACTGAAGAAGGTATATTTTCATGTTCACCGACGTGAAACTTTCCATCGCTCCACCCCCACAAGGGGGAGAGTTATTTTACTGATAGCCTGGAGATGTATTTCTATGAATATTTATTGATTTATTTTCCAGGCTCAGCAGGGGAGCTGCAAATAAATTTAGTGCGTTCTTTAAATAATTCCTTTTCCATGAGGCAAGATGTCATTTGAAACTCCTAAATAGGCATTTAATTAGCCCGGGTGTTGCTTCGGAACAAAAACCCCTAGCGAGAGCTTTGGGGGAACACTGTATTGCAAAGAGGCGGTCGATATGCAGAATTGATGCGCCCGGGCCTTTGTTGCCGGCCCATTGTGCGGGCCATGCTTATGAAGACTAATCCAATCATAAATTGCACCCCTGCGCCAATCAGAGCGCCCAGAGCCTCCAGCGAATGAAGCTTGAGTGGAGAACTTTGTTGAACTTCATTGTCAGAGCTGTCACTTTTCAAAGCGCTTTAGCAGGCGGGCCACTATAAAACCATCACCTCGGCCGTAGGACCACGGAGGACTCGCAGGCGACCAAGTGGGATCTTTACTTGGAGACGTTTGCTAAGCCCAAGAGAGAGAGGGCACCGCGGGGGCGGGAGGGGCGGGAAGCGAGGCGTTTGCCCTCCGACCACTGGAAGAAGGGTTATTTCGCCCGCCCCGCGCCTACCATGATGTTCCCCGGCCTCCTCGCGCCCCCCGCGGGGTACCCTAGCCTCCTGCGGCCCACGCCCACCTTGACGCTGCCGCAGTCCCTGCAGTCGGCATTTTCCGGCCACTCCAGCTTCCTGGTGGAGGATCTGATCCGCATCAGCCGGCCCCCTGCCTACCTGCCCCGCAGCTTGCCCACCGCCAGCATGTCGCCTCCCAGGCAGGGGGCCCCCGGAGCCCTCTCGGACTCGGGGGCCTCGGACCTGGGCTCCCCGGGTTCCGGCAGCCGGCGAGGTGGCACTCCGCCAACTGCTGTCTCCCCTGCTAGCGAGCCCACGTTTCTGAAGTTTGGGGTGAACGCCATCCTCTCCTCGGGGCCCAGAACAGGTAAGTGAAGGCAGAAGGCTGAGAGCCCGCTCAGGTGCAGGGGAGTCCTTTTGGCCTCAGTTTCTGCAGAGAGCGGGTGCCCACGCACACATTGGTGCACACATGTACGCACAAACTTTGAGACCCCATGTCGTGCATAGTAAAACTTATTTCCAGCCAATTCCAAGGAAGAAAAGCCTCCAGGCTCGCCTCACTCTCAGAAGGAACTCCAATACATGCAGTCGGAGGCCAGTGCAGTTGCTGGCGTGGTACCTGTGGGCTCATGTCCCTGGGCGTCTGCATTTCTGTCCTCAAGCTGCTAGGGGACAGGTGTTTTTGGTTTCTGGGGTTGTTTGTTTTGTTTTCACGCAAGACGATGTATTTATTGGCTTAGGTACCTTTATGGATCTGCAATTTTTTTCTTCCCTGCTCCAGTCCTACCTATCTCGTTAGCGCCTAAGAAATTGGAGTAGAGGTGAACGGCGCAGAGGACTACTTTGGGGGGGAAAGGAAGGATGTCCACAGATAGGACAATGTTAGGAATATTTTACCCAGTCAATACATTAAGAAAGATGCCTTTGAAACCAAATGAGGGGTTTATCATATCATTTATTCAATGTGCTGTACAATAATCAAATTCCCTGTCTCCTCCCTCCCTTCTTCTCTCTCTCCCTCCCTCCCAGAAACATCTCCCGCCTTGCTCCAGAGCGTCCCTCCCAAGACCTTTGCCTTTCCCTACTTTGAAGGTTCCTTTCAGCCTTTCATCAGATCTTCTTATTTCCCAGGTAGGTCTCATCCCCCTTCTGCGCGCGAGCCTGGGCGGCGCCCCAGTCCGGGCCAAGGACTCCCTGCCCCGAAGCCATATTTCTCCGTCCACCCCTCGGGGTTACGCTCTGGTTCAGAGGTTGCGAGGCGTACAACATTCACGAATCCGTCGCGCCAATTTGATGCCCTATTTAGCACAAGCAGTGACTGCTTGACACTTTGCACCAATTCCCTGCTCTACAAATTAGCAGGAATTGTCATGGTCCCAATTTGAGGCGGTTCCCTGCCCGGCGACGAGCTGTTGGCATCCCTTCACGCCGCCGTTTTCCCACAGAGTCAGTGCAACTTGGCCACGATTCCCCCACAAAGGTTTCAGCACCATGACCAATTGGTCAGCTCCTCTGGGCAGCCACACACAGACCAGCCCTCGTCCCTCCACGCCGCCAAGAGACACCTACCAGCCGGGGCTAATTTCTCTTTAAGACTCATTCAGGGCTTCGGGCTTTTCACAAGACCACATGGGGTGCCCTCTTGTGTGGGATGCCTAGGGTCGCCCAGGGGGAGGAGGACCAGATCCTCCCCCACCCCTAACCTTCTATTTCCAATCTGATTTCCCAACCCCTTCTCACACTCTTCCCTCGCCGCCGTATCTTTTAAAATACCGATGCGTGTAAACTAAGCAGCAGTTGGAGAGAAGCCTGTAAGTGGGTCCCAGTCTAAAGGAGAAACACCTGAAACAGCTTCGGGGCGGTTTCCATCCCGGAATCTCACTGGTGACTCAAACTATGCCTCAAAAACTCTGCAACTGGTTAAACTCAAAAGGAGACAGGGGATCTCCCTATAAAGAGAAGAGAGACTAGCCAGGGTCTGTGGGGGATGGGTAAGACCACGACAGAGCTCCCAAATATCAGCGAAGAAACAAGCAATTGATTTTTTTAAAGGGGGAAGAGAATTCGCCTCCCCCCCGACCATTCACGCTGCTGCTAATAATGGAATTTGCTCCCTTTCTCCCTCATCTCAATGCTCTAACAAAAACAACCCGAGCTTTATAAATAGCTTTTCATGTCCATTTAATGAAAACGATTCGGGGAAGAGAAGCCTCTGCCATCAGTATTCTCCCAATGGTCTTGGCCTGCAGTTGTGTTTAGTTTGAAAGTGTAAATCTCTTTTGTCCCAGTAATATATGGCTTTCGCTGCTTGTCCTCAGTCTTTTTCTGTTAGTTCATTACTACACAATTACCATTCACGCTTCATTAGAGTCTCTGTTTCTTTTTGTTTTTTTTTCTCTCTCCCTTAAAGCGAAACTCTCCCCCTTTTACCATGCCAATACCCATTGGGAAACGGTCAATGTGCTGATTAGCTGCCATTTTTCATGTATTCGGGCTGAATTCTTTAAGTTTTGTGGAGGAGGGGAGGAAAGATTAATATAAAAAAGATGAATACTGATTGGATTTTTTTAAAAAAAATCAAAGCGGATTTTCCCCTCGCTATCGAAACAGTAAAGCATCTCATTTTCATCTAAAGTATGCAAAACCACCAAGGTGACAAAAACTTAGGAGAGAAATCCAGTGGCCTCGGCTGGATATGTTATTTCAATTTTTGTAAGTTATTTTTTTCTGTTGCTATTTTAGCCGATGTACGCAGGTTTGTTTCCCTGAGACCATTGAATGGGAAAACGAAACAGGCTATTGTGGGGGCTGTTTTCTGTGCTTCCGTGGTTCTACCTAATCCGGGTTTGCATGGTTGAAAGGGAAAGTTATTTGGGCGGAAAGCGCCTTTCACTCTGGCAGGTTTGTAGGTTCGTGGCCTATTCTCCAAGGGGAGAAAAGAGAGCGCCTTAAAGAGATGAAGGGATCAGAGAGAAAAAGCCAGAAAAAAGTCGCTTGGGGGGTCTCGGCGGGACACCGCCCACTTACTCGCCACCTGCCCGCACCCTGCAGCGTCTTCGAGCGTCGTGCCCATCCCCGGGACCTTCTCCTGGCCGCTGGCCGCCCGTGGCAAGCCTCGGCGGGGCATGCTGCGTCGAGCCGTGTTCTCCGACGTGCAGCGCAAGGCGCTGGAGAAGATGTTCCAGAAGCAGAAGTACATCAGCAAGCCCGACCGCAAGAAGCTGGCGGCCAAGTTGGGCCTGAAGGACTCGCAGGTGAGGGAAGAGTCTCCATGGCCCCTCCTTCCGCGCTCACCCCTCCCCTGCGCAAGTCAGTTGGGAGGATGCCCTGAAACCGCTTAGGTCCCTTGGTACAGACAGGGCAAAACCCGGGCCTGGGGAGGGACTTAGGGCACGACCCAGCTCCTTTGAGGCTCCTCTGGACAGCCCGCTTCTCTCTCCACCCCCACCCCTTGCCATCTCCCCCAGGCCCAGCGGCCCCCACCCCGCCCGTGTGGGTTAGGTACGGGGGACAGGACGAGGGGAGCTGCGAGCCGAGATGGGGGTGTAGTAAGTGCTGCTACCCATGTGAACACTTGTCACCAGGAGGGGAGCGGGCAAGGAAGGACAGACACAGCCTCCTCCCCGCCCGCGGCCCCTCATCCGTCCCTCCAACACCCCCACCCCGCGCCCTGCCCCTGAGGCCCCAGCGCTAACCCCTGCTGCTTCCTTCCTTTCGCCTGTCCCGACGTCCCAGGTGAAAATCTGGTTCCAGAACCGACGCATGAAATGGCGGAACTCCAAAGAGCGAGAACTCCTGTCTAGCGGGGGCTGCCGTGAGCAGACCCTTCCCACCAAGCTCAATCCGCACCCGGACCTCAGCGATGTGGGCCAGAAGGGGCCCGGGGACAACGAGGAGGAAGACGAGGCCCCGGGCAGCCCCAGGCACCGCCAGGCCTATCGCGCGTCCCCAGAGCCTCCGCACCTGCGGGACCCGCGGCTCGAAGGGCCGCTGCCCCCCTCGCCGGCGCATTCGAGCAGCCCCGGGAAACCTTCGGACTTCTCCGACTCCGAGGAGGATGAGGAGGGCGAAGAGGAGGAGGAAATCACCGTGTCCTAGAAGCCACTCGTGCGCCCAAGTACTGTTATTAAGTGCTTTGAAATTGAAGAGGTGGGGTCCAGCCTGCGGGTGCACTTCGTCCGCGCTGCCGGGACGCTGCCTCTGCCCACCGCAGAACCGTCACCTCGGCGAGGACGCTACAGCCCCTTCCGTTGCCCCAAACAGACCTTTCCTTCCCCTATACCAGCTCCAAACAGTCCTACCCACCACATAAGTTAAATTTAGGGCTTGGCCCCAGCCTTAATTTCTCCACGAGGGCTCCATTCTATTTTGTTTAGTGCAAACCACTTTAAAAACCATAGGAGTTTCTCCAATACCACTGCCTGGACTTAATTATGAGCCAGGCCCTGCTGATCTTTCGCAAGGACTTCCCTAGACGGTAGGAAACCTTCTTATGGAGGAGGAAGCCGCGTTAGGAGTCAAAACACCGAGGATATAATTCACTCCAACACCCCAAACTTCCAAGGTCCCTCCACCTCCCTACTTGAGGTAACAAGGGCCTCCCAGCCTACTCCAGACTCTGGTGACACCCCTCCCCCACTTTCCATAGCCCTTCCCTTGGAAAGCTCAAGAATTTCAAAAAAGAAAAAATATATATTTGTGCCTTCCGGTCTAAGGCACAACATAAATAGTGGGGGGTTTTGTTTGTTTGGTCCTTTTCCAAATGCTTTCTTGGGAAAAGAAGTGAGGTCTATAAAATGGAAGAAGAGTTGGTCTCTATTTCCATATGAATGATTTAAACCCTTTCCTTTTTAATTTCTGCATCCATAGTATATGCACCAAGCACTCTACCCTGTGTCCTTTTATTATTTCTGTGAAGGTGTAGCTGAGCTGCACACCTGAGCACTGGGCATGATGTGGACAGAGAGACCCACAGCCTCTTTGATTTTTTTTTTTAACTGAACTTTGCTGTCTTTGCACAGCTTTTATGAACTGTACACTATTTTGTACACATATGTTGTATGGATATTTTATACCAAGGTTATTGTGAATGACTATAAAGGACTGATTAGATTCCTTTTTTTTTTGCAATGGTTTTTAAACTTTAAAAAGGTAGCTGTTTAATTGCATAACTTATAAATATTTTGTATTTTACCATGTACAGATTTTTATATATGTAAATATGTATCAAAGGAACAAATGCCAAATAAAATGTAGAGCGGATGCCATGGTAGAGTGATGTCATTAATTCGCAGAATGTTAGCGCTAAAGGAATGGAGCTATTCAAGCCCAAAGCCTGGGTTTTGCAGAGGGTAAGCTGGGTTCAAGAGGGGCAGAAACTTGTCCAAAGCCACCCAGCTAGTAAGTAAACAGGCTGAAACTAGGGTCCATCTCTGACTCTCAGTTCAGTGCCTTTTCTGCTTTACTGTACCATAAAATAACCATATCTGCTGTGTTACAAGTAAGGTAGCTTCAAGGTGGTACCAAAAGTTGAATCTACTAGAAGCCTTCTCCTCTTCTCTAAGGACTAAAATGATAGGCTAAAGGAAATCCATACAAGTCCACCCAAGTGGCTCAAGTTTGCAATGATTTTTCTTCTCCTCCTTAAAGGCATAGTTCCTGGTCCTCAGAAAAGCTTCATAAATCGTCTTGACTCATTGCCTTTTGTGTATGACCTGATTTTATAAGAAATGCCATCTATAGGCATGGTTTGGGAGCCCAGATGGGGTCTTCAAATGAAACAAAAGTTCTTTAAAGACTAGCTTTCAGCAGGAATGATTTATTTAACCAGCAACCTAGGGAGTAAAGGACATAAGGTTAGAATCCTGGAGGGGGCTTGTGTACCCTTTGAGTGACTGGTCTCTGTCACATCAGCCATGCAGACCCATATTTCCTTGCAATCCTAACTCACATCCCAGCTGCTGGAAAAAAGTCAACCTTAAGTTTTGGTAGTTTGTATTTGAAATTTGAACATATTCCATTCTAAATTAACCTTCTTTTCAAAGAACACAAGACCCCTCCATGCTAAGGTCCCCTGCTGGACTTGTTCCCGATGTTGATGATCATGAGAAGTTGAAAATAATTGTCCTTTATTTTCATAATTCAGGAAACCTCCCACATTTCCCTTTCAGCATGTATGAAAGTGTTCAGTGTGGTCATCATTCAACCCAAGTTAGTGCCTTTCTTTCAGACAGGGACTCTCTGCTATGAATGATTCAGGCTGTTTTCTCTCCCTCTGCTGTTGCCTGGATGTCCAGACATGGGAGCTCGACCTGAAGCGGCCAACCTTTCCCTCCCTTCCAGCTCAATCCTGCACTTCTTACTTACAGTCAAGAACCGTTCTCAGGCATGGTGTGGATCAGTGTCTGGATCTGAAGTCAAAGTCCTCTGGGGGCACAACCATGTTCATTGTAGCATTATTCACAATTGCCAAGAGGTTGAAGAAACCCAAAGGCCCAGGGATAGATGAATAGATAAGAAGAATGTGGTACATACATACAATGAGATATTATTCAGCCTTAAAAAAGAAGGAAATCCTCTCACATGCTGCAATGTGGATGAATCTTGGGGACATAATAGTAAGTGAAATAAGCCAGTCACAAAAAGCAAAATACTGTATGATTCCACTTATATGGAGTATCTGAAGTAGTCAAACTCAAAGAGAAACAGAGAGTAGAATTGTGGTTTCCAGGGGCTGAAGGAGGGGGAAATAGAAAGTTGTTGTTCAATAGGTACAGTTTCAGTCTTGTAAGATGAAAAAGTTCTAGAGATCTGTTGCACGGCAATGTGAATATAGTTAACATTACTCAACTGTACACTTAAAAATGGTTCAGATAGTAAATTGTATGTGTTTTTTTCACCACAATAAAATTTTTAAAAATGTAAAGTAAATTGAAAAAATAACTCACATGTTAGAAGAATTAAAAATCCAGGCCAGGTGCAGTAGCTCATGCCTGTAATCTTAGCACTTTGGAAGGCCAAGGTGAAAGGATTGCTTGAGGCCAGGAGTTGGAGACCAGCCTGAGCAACATAGTAAGACCCCATTTCTACAAAGAATACAAAAATTATCTGGGCATAGTGGTGCACACCTGTAGTCCCAGATACTTGGGAGGCTGAGGCAGGAGGATTGCTTGAGTTCAGGAGTTTGAGGTTGCAATGAGCTCTGATGATGCCACTGTACTCTAGTCCAGGCAACAGAGCAAAACCCTATCTCAAAATAAAAAAGAAGAAGAATTAAAAATCCAGGAACAGTTAAAGTTATGGCTGGCAAGTAAAAATATGAGACAGGCAATATTATTAATGGCAATATAGAATTCAAAGCAAGAAGCATTAAAGATAACAGTAAAGTGTCTTTTAATACTAATAAAAGTTTAGAAAATGCAGAAAAGGGAAAAAACACTGGAGAGTTTTTTGAATTGTATACTTCTTTCACATAGTCACAAAGCCTTACTTGTTGGGAACTGCAAATACTGTGTTTTGCTTCATTATTTTAGTGCCTCTTTCAGCTGAACACCACAAGGGTGAGGACCATAATCATTTTACACACTGTTTCCCTAGTGTTATGCAGTCCCTTACACATATTAGTTGTTTGATATGTGTTGAGTGAATAAATGAATTAAAAGGTAGTTTATAAGAGTAGAGATGCTCTAGAGTCTAGACCATAGGTCTAGAAGTTATAACCCTTTCAAAAGAATGGAAGGATTACTTAGGCCAATAACCAAGAAAAAGAAACAGAGTAAATTAAATTGTGTGGGTGCAGGATTGCTGTTAGAAGGGCATGCCTATAGGCTGTAATATGACTTGAGAAACAGTAACGTCATTATATGACAACTTAAAGCAAAAGGAAGGTGAAGGATCTAAAGCTGGAGA
>VBSM01001265.1:21767521-21787187 GCA_008086735.1 Cheirogaleus medius
GTCTCACTCTTGCTCAGGCTGGTTTTGAACTCCTGACCTTGAGTGATCTGCCTGTCTCGGCTTCCCAGAGTGCTAGGATTACAGCATTTTCATTTTTTAAAACACCTTTAAAAGTACAGAGTGTAGCTGTGGATTGAGAAAGGCTACCACTTCTAGCCTCCTCTTTAAAAGCCAACAATTCATCCTTAAATATAAGAAAGGTACAGTCATCCCTCAGTATCCATGGGGAATTGGTTCCAGTACCTTCCTCAGACACTGAAATCGTCGGATGTTCAAGTCTCTGATATTTTTTAAATGGCATAGTATTTGCATACAATTTACTCACGTCCTCCCATATAATCATCTCTATATTACTTATAATACCTAATACAATGTACATGCTATGTAAATAGTTGTTACACTATATTGTTTAGGGAATAATAACAAGGAAAAAAAAGTCTGTACACGTTCAGCACAAATGCAATTTCTTTTTGGATTATTTTCAATCCACAGTTGGTTGAATCCATGAATGCAGAACCCATCGATATGGAGGGATGACTATATATGACAAATAAATTTTCTCTTACTTTAAAATAAAATATAAAATTCTAAAATCGTAGCAGCTTTTGGTAAAGTCTTTAAGTGTAGAACATTTTTAAAAACATTTAAAAAATACTATATTATTGCTAAATAAGATACCAAACTGTACTTTCTTCTTGTATTTCTGTATAGACTAAAAAAAAACTTAGGAATTTCAAAATAATAATTTATTAGATAATGGAGGGTCACAGATATTATAGCAGGTATAACTGAAGAAAGCAAGTAAGAGTACAGTAGAAATAACAAGAAAAACCTGAGTTAATCCCTAAAACTGCACACAAATCTAAATCTACTTCCTTAGAAAATCCTAGGAAACACAAGAAGACACAAGCACACGCTCCATGCATAGCTGTCAGAGGGAGACATCATCACACGTGTAGCCTCTGGATAGATCCACTGTACAACTGTGGAAGGGCCTGGAGGACTTCCGGGGCTCCCCAGATCTCACTTTGAGAACCACTCATCTAAACACATAAACTACTTTGCTGTGTGAGAAATGGGAGGAAATGATCAGTCCAGGTTCCTACCACCCACCTAAAAATTTAGCTGCAGCCACATCTGTGCTTCCCACAGGTCTCATGTCACCCTTCCTTTCTCAACTCTTCCCTTCTGCGTCCCTTCTCTGCACTACAGCCTGTCCTTCCCACTGGCACCTTCTTATCAGCGTCATATAGGATCGACTCTACCCCTCACCCCAAACATACTCAGAAAGAGTTCTTTCCCCTTTGGTTCCCCTCTAGCTACTGTGCTTTGTTGCTCAGCCCCTTGAAGATGTCTAAGCCTCATCCTTGGACCTCACTCTCTGTATTTCCCTTAAATGCTGCTGTTCCTCAAGGTTCTATCCTTAGCCCTTGCCGCTGCTTTCTCTATGAGCTACCTGGGTGATCGTCTCCTCTCCTCTCTGGTTTCAATGAACACCTACCTGGATGATGGTGAACCCCAATCTGCCACTCAAAGATCTTTATTCTCAGCTCCAGACTCAGATAGTCAACAGTCTTTGGACATCTGCCCTCGGGTATCCCGAAAACTTGTTGAACTCCAAATGTTCAGGACCAAGTGCCATGTTCTCTAGTGGCAACAACACATTCAAACAAAGCAAAATGACTCTTGCTCCTAACTCCATGAATGCCTTTATGTCTCTTGCTCAGAATTTAGAGACCTGAGTGCCATTCCTTACCCCCTGCCTCTCTCTTCCACACAATACAACAAATCAATGGCTCAGACCTGCCCCCGTGTGTATGTCCTTAACAGATTTTCTGCTCTTTTTTCCATTCTCATCTCCACTATCTAGAAGATAAACTATCTCATTGTATTTATTTTTGGAGGAGCATGCTCTGTGCTAGATGCAGTAATTAGCATGTTACATACCTGATTTTCTTTATTCCACACTATGACTATTTTTAAACCCATTTTACAGATGAGAAACAGACTTAGAGATTTTTCTGGTTATCCTTGGCTCCAAAACCCACCCCCCTTTCACCTGCGCTGAGAGCATCAAGGAAGGCTCTGTGGTGAAATTTGCCTAAAGCTCTGAAGGATGGTATGATTTTTATAGGGTAGGATGAAGAAATCATATACCATATTGTTTCAAGAAAGACATGAGAGAGGGAGCAGAGGGAGGAACATTGCTAGTGCACATTTATGGACAGTGATGTGGTGGGAGATGATTTTACTCAGAGGCAATGAGTTGAAACAGCAGCTGGTAAGCAAAGCATTTCTAAAATGCCTCTTTCCCTTATTTAAATATAAGATAATAATAATAATGGCTACTTACTGCATCATAGTATGCTGGGCATAATGCTAATGCTTTTATTTGCTTTGCATCCAACTTTTACTACAACCCTACATGGAAGTATCAAATCTGCATGTGACAGAATGGGAAACTGAGGCTGAGTAACTTTCCTTCAATTAATCAGACAGCCTAGGTGAGATTTGAGAACATTCTTTGTCCTAAAGGCAGAGGCACCGTAGAACTCAAGTCTCTGCCACTTCTCCCCACCACCTTTAGTGTCTCCAAGGTGTCCCTTTGGTATATATATTCTCCCTCCTTTAAAAAATGTCTTTAGCTGGAGTCACACAATCCGAATTTGGAAAGACAGTATTAGTTGACTATATAAATGGTTTTCCTGTCAAGGGTGTACATAAGTATACAACTTTGCACCCTCCAAAAAGAAAAACATTTTCTTAATTTTAATTTGATGATTTTACTTAAAAGAAAAAAAAAAGACTTTTTGATGCTGATGCGAAAACAAGTCCAATTAAATGCAAAGTGGTATCCTATCCAGACCCTGGAACCAAAAAAAGGATGTAGGACATTAGGCAAAAATTAAGTTGATCTCAATAAAGTATTGATTTTTGTTAATAACAACGTATCGATGTTAGTTCATCAGTTGTGACAAATGTACCACACTAATGGAAGATGTAAATATCGGGAAAGTGGGAATGCTGTGTACTATCCTTACAGCTTTTACACACATCTAAAATTATCCCAAAATAAAAAGTTTATTTAAAAAAAACCCAATGTGTTTGCATTGATGTGGCTAAGGAGAAAACAAGACCACATTTTTTATAGCTAAACGGCAAAAATACTATTAGAATAAGATGCTTATTAAAGGAAAAGTGAAGTTTCAATTCATTCTTTGGTAATCCAAAGCAACAAAAGTATACCCCACCCCCAACTGGCTCAAACTCAGTGGGGCTGATGATTCTATTATTTAACCCACTCATCCCTGCTCCCCCCACACCCCTCAACCATCAGGGTAATGCCTCCTGGAATTCCTTTTGGCACAAACATCTTGTTTTAGGACCATGTTTAGACTGTGATTAAAAGGGGATTATTTACACCACATAGGCATCCCAACGTGAAAGGGCAGGCCACCCCTACATTTCACTAAACTGTTCTGCAAATACTACACCCCAGCAATCACTAACAAACTCAGCAAAGCAGATCAAGGGGCAAGAGAGCTGAGTTTTGATTGTTCTGAGCAAAAAGTTTCATTTCAACTAGCGGCTGCCACTAAATTCCTCATTCTCAAGTCGAATGGGCTCGTTTACTGTATTCGATGACATAAGTAGTGCTAAGGTTTGTATTCCAAGAAATGTTCCTTTTAAAGCTAGAGTTACTAGAGGAAATGACCAGGAATAAATAGTAATAATAATCATCATCATTATTATTATTTTTAGAGACAGGGTCTCGCTCTGCTGCCCAGGCTGGAATGCAATGGTGCTATCATAACTCACCACAGCTTAAAACTCCTGAATTCAAGCAATCCTCCTGCCTCTGCCTCCAGAGTAGCTAGCACTACAGGTGCACACCACCATGCTCTGCTTATTTTTTAAAAATTTCTTGTAGAGTTGAGGTCTCGATATGTTGCCTAGGCCAGCTTTGAACTCCTGGCCTCATGCAATCTTCCCATCTTGGCCTCCCAAAGTCCTGGGATTATAGGCATGAGCTACTGTGCCTGGCCTATAAATAGTTATTATTGATAAAGCTTTGGAAAGACTAGTTTACAGAAACCTGTTTTACTTACAAGTATTTAAGAAAACAGGTTCTGAGTGAGCTAAGTTCTCATCTAAGTTTTCCTAGCCTCGATAGTGAAATTAACGCTTCACATTTGTTCAGAATTTTAAAATTTTACCTTGCATTGTTTCATTTGATTTTCATAACCTCCTGAGATAATCAGGGCAGATCTTATTATCCCCATGTTTCACATAGGCTCAGAAAGGGTGCTGGATTCCCCCAATGTAGCACAGCCTGTTAGCGGTGAAGATAGTACTTAAATCAAGATTTCTTAACTCTAGGTCAGGGCTCTTTCATTTAACAAATATTTATGGAGCGATTTCTCTGTGTCTGCATATCTGATTGTTCCTGAGGCTAGAGTGTTACCTGAAATAAATAGGGACTTGCTCTCAGGGAGCTTACAGTCCATGGGAGAAGAAGAAAATAACCAAGTAAATGAACAATAGGCATTGCCTATTAAAACTTCTGTGAAGCAGATTTGCGTGACTTGATTGAGAAGAGTAGCAGCAGGGAGTTGGATCCAAACTGCTTTGATTTTGGACTTTTAAGGTAGAATGTATCATCAAAGAGACAATTGTTATATGAGAAAAGAAGACAGGTCTTAGTTAACATTTTAGCTCTGCCACTTATGGCTGTGTATACCTTGGCTGAGTTACTTAAACTTTTACACTTCAGTATCTCTAAATTAAAACAGCAGAATATTGGCAGGGGTCCAAGAGAGAAAAGTAGAAAAAAAGATCAGATTGTTTAACTGGCCCTCGATCACCATGTTTTAATCCATCAATTGGCATTGAATAAGAGCATGCATTTTATAATAATAAGAGCATGGGAGGAGAAACCAATACAGATCAACTTGTCACCAATACTATACCATAGGATGTAAAGGCATGTGGTTAATGACACAATGTCTTCATCAGGGGATCATGCCTGAAACTTAGGTTCTTTGGTATAGCTTACCATGCTCTGTAGGTAGATTATTGCTAATAACTACATAGATTTATTTTATGCTTTCTTATAACCTTTCATCAGCAGCCCCCATCACTTTTCAAGGTCCTCTACCACTGGGAAAGAGGAGGGTTTCACCTTGTATTCTTTCTAAGCTGTCTGCTTGCTAATGTTCCTAGGAGACAAAATGGCTCACCTAACACTTCCAGCTGCCCCCAGAGCCACCACTCACTTGTTTGCTCATAACCACTGTGGATTCTTGAACTTGTTTCTCATAGGATACTGCCGCCACCTCTCCATGGGCACCAGTGTAGGAATGAAGGTAGACCAGGCCATGCTTCCCATGCTGCCTTGTCCCCATATTCTCCTCCTACTTGACCTTCCTCAGCATGTTGGCTTTGGAGCTTGTTGTCTTATGGTGGCAAGGTGGCTGCTGCAGCTCCAACCATCACTTCTTCATATGACAGCATCCAAAACAAGAAGCAAGGGGGAGTGACAAAAAGAATGTCTCACATGAATCTCTTTTATTTTGGAGGAAAATCCTTCCCAGAATCTTCCTTACGTCTTAATGGGACAGAACTGAATTCAGGCCATGCCCAGACCAATCACAAGCAAAGGACTGCTGTAATCAGGCCAGTCTTAGTTTCTTCTCTGTGGTTGGGCACATTGCTGCCTGAACAAAACTGGGGTTCTTTCTGTTAGTCAGAAGGGTAGGAGGGCTAATTCATAAACAAGCACCAGAATCTTCCGAGGCATCTAAGAACTTAAATCTTTTACTCGATTATACAACCTTGCACCTCAAACACACTCCATCATCGTATTTGGCCTCCTTTCAGAAGAGCCTCCTTTTTCAGTATTAACCAGGAAGCCTTCTGCCATCTTACCCCTTGGGAATGGTCTTATCCAGGTCTAGCCCCTTCCCTTTCTATTTCACATGATTATCCCTTCCACACCCCACCACCCAGGGTAGAAGGTAAAGAAGAGGCATCCACGTGACAGGTGGGAGGTGGTTGGGTTCTCCAATCCAGGGAAGAGACTTTTGATGCCCCAAATTCTTCAGTGTAACTCAGGAAGAGTCCTTCCAAATCTGGTCTTCACCAGTGAGAGAGCATGTCTTCATTCTCCCAATTGTCTTGTTAGTTGATGTTGAAGCAAATTCCTTCGAACACATACACACAGATACAGACCCCCCCCACACACACACACCCCTTCATCTCCTAACGACAGACACTAAACTCTCAGCGGCAGTGAAATTTAAACTAGTGGTCATTCCAGTTCGATAGCTCATCAGTGAGAAGAAATAAAAATTAGAAAAAAAAAAAAAGAGAAAACCTAATGGTCATAATGCTAATGTCTCCAGGGGCCAGACAGGTGACACAAATTAGTGCAGAGGGCCTGGACTGCGGAGGACTCTGAGCGGGAGGATGCGGCCCTGGCTGCACAGGGCAACCGCTGCCGGCTCTGGCCGATTGTCTCCCTGTGCGAATGGAGGCCAGAAGCTGGAAATCTGGAATTTAAGCGCAATTTCCCAATTTAAAAATTTTGATGAGTAAAAATATCTGTGAGTACTAGCAGGACTTTAAGCCACCAGTTGTTAAGCCATTGTCTAACCCACAATAAGGAAAAGAAGTATACTATATTCTCATTCGGCAATACCTTCTCTCTCTCAGTGAAGTCTCTACTTCATGAGATAAGGCAGAACCGTAGAGTTCTTTCCTTCCCCTCTCCCACGCTTTTAAATGGTCCCCTTCATGCCTGCCTGGCTGCGCAGTGTGCCTCTGCGTGGTGGCGCCTTTAGCTTTTATTTGTCGCTGTGGACCCATGGATTTTTGTTTTATTCAATTATATCATGATACATAAGCACCGTTATTCTTGTTTGCGCTCAGTGATCTCAGATTAGCCAGTGGAAGTCCGTTTAAGCTGGCTCCCGTGTCCTTCCACAATTTTCGAGCGCTTCCAAGCTTTCTGACACAAGATGTTCCAGGCTTGCCTTGTGATTTTTCTGCCACATATCTGAAATAAGCTCCTTCTTCAAGAAGTTTAGAGGGTTTAAACTGGGGAATGGTGTCTTGAAATCAAGGTTTGGTTGCTAAGTGTGCTCGTTGGTACTACAATGTCATTGTTTCTATGCCCTTTCGGGGGACAGATTTTGTATACACATATAATCTATATATACATTTCTCTGTCTCTATCTGTCTCTTTGGAGAGAGAGAGAGAGATCATATTGATAATTTCTAATTTAATACAGTAGTGCAGTGCTGTGCTCTTCCTTTGTTCCATTTTTTCCTCCCTTCCTTGCATCGCATGAGAATTATTGTTCCCACGAACAATACATTCGCTTTACCTGCAGTAGTCACGGAATAGTACTGGAATTACTACGTCTATACCACTACCATCGACACACCCGCGAAGTAAAGCACAAGATTATATTCTACTCAAATTATGTTCCACTAGATTATATAAAGTTCTGCTTATCAATCTGATATATAATTAGGTCTTTTTTTCCCTGTCGGTGTTCACTTTTAAGATACTGTTCCATCCTTGCTGGCGTGACTTTATTTTCCATGCACACCCTATAGCGTTTACCGTCTGACCTTCCTTCCATCTCACTTCCTTTTCTGCCTGATGCCAACCGACTCCTTTAATTAAACTCCCGAGTTTCTTTCAATCTTTCCCTTTCTTTATTCGCTGTCCCTATCACACTTCCCCATAGGAGCCGCAGGGTGGACGCAGCCACGCCGCCTGCTGGCAGTCCCTGTGGAGGAGCCGCGGGCACGCGGGCACCCTGACAGGCAAGCACAGGACTGCTGGGGGACACGGACGGACGGACGGGCCTTCTCAACCCATGGGAGTGGTGTCGGGGCAGCCACCCCTTAGCTGGTTCTCACGTTACAGGAAGAAGAGATGCTTGTTTGAGTTTTTCCTTCCGTGAAACAGGGCTGGTAATACCCCCGTTACGGGGCCGCGGTGAGGGTTACGTAGACGGTGCATCGTAACTGCTGAGCACAGTGCCTGGCACAGGGAAGCGGCGCCGCACAGCTTGAGTGTCACTATCACAGTGTGCGACGCCCTCCACCAAACCACGTGCTCTATGTGTCTGTTCCAGGTAAGGAAGAGCTCACACTGCACGATTCAGGGTTTCCCCCAATACTCAGAACTTTCCCACTTCCATGTCTTTAAGGACCTCTGTTCGATGTTGCCCACACTGCAACCATTCCCTCCTGGTAACAGCACCGCAACTCTCCTGTCTCCATCCCTGTGGTCTGCGAGCGACTGATTATTCTCTGACCCCCAGCTCAATGAATCGGCACATGACTCGGGCATAGGAATCAAAGCCAGCCCCGCTCCGCAGTCTGCAGGGCCCAGGGCTTACAGCAGGAATCAGAGCAGGGGCAGTCCGAGCGGGGGACAGGTCTGCAGTTATGAGCTCTCATTGGCATGTTGCCTTTGTCTCACACCTGGCTGTGCTCAGCCCAGAGATGGGGAAGGATTCCCAAAAGGTCACACAGCAAGTTCATGACCTGGAACCCAGGTCCCCTAGTAGCAATCCTGTCCCAGGTAACTACATTGGTCCTCACTAGGCGGGAGACCAGAAACAAATTCCAGCCTGGCAAGATCTTGGCAACTGCTGTGGTTTGAACATGTTTCCCAAAATTCATGTGTTGGAAACTTAATCCCCAATGCAATAGCATTGAGAGGTGGGACCTTTAAGAGTTGATTAGGTCACACGGGCAGAGCCATTATTAATGCCCTTATTGAGGTCGTGGGGTAGTTACTGTGGGAGCAGGTTCCTGATAAAAGGGTGAATTTGGTCCCTTCCCTCTCCCCTTTCTCTCTCTTGCCTTCCTGCTTTCACCATGGGATGACACAGCAAGAAGGCCCTTGGCTGATGCCAGGCCCTTGACCTTGGACTTTCCAGACTTCAGAATGGTTAAGAAATAAATCTCTGTTCTTTATAAATTACCAAGTTTCAGGAATTCTGCTGTAACAGCACCAAACAGCAACCTTTAAAAACAGAAATAATAATTGTAGTTCTGTTAGAACGGAAGAATAGATGGTGGATGCTAATGTTGGTGCTCAGAGAACAATATCCCAAAGTCCGGTGCCCTGGCAGGCTGAGTACTTTGAGCTGAATGACATTGGAATGGCCTCTAAAGCAAAGTCCCTTTCCGACCTCCTCTTGCCCTTCTGTTTTCTCCTGTGAATCTTTCTCCCCCAAGGAAGAAGAGCTCTCCTCTTCCCTAAAGCCAGCTGTAAAGCCTAGAAATATTACTCTAACCTTCCCCCATCTCTCCGTGTGAGAGCTGGCCAGAAAGAAATTCTCTGACCTACCTTATCTGATAGTAGCTCTTGAGGCCCTCGTTGCGGAAGGGGCCCTGCCCTCTACCTGGGAGGAAGGAATGCTGCAGAGAGGCCAAGAAGAGTCTGCACAGACAGGCCTTGCTGGGTTTCCCCACTCTGTCAGTCAGCATTAGGTCACCCCCTTTGTGTCCGCTCACAGTTCTACACAGCTGCTCGTTCTTCACTGAATCTAAGCACAGACTTGGCCAACTTCCCTTGGGTTTTCAGATCTTCATTGTGAAGGTTCCCATGTCATGTAAAACTTTCAGTAAATTTGTTAGGCTTTTCTCCTATTAGCCTGCCCTTCGTTGTAGGAGGCCGTAACCCTTATGATGGGTAGGGAAAAGCCTCACACTTTTCTGCTCCTACACCGAGGACGCTTACAGCATCTACTTCAAGTGAATATTATCATGCCCATTTTACAGATGAGAAGCTGAGGCTCAGACAGTGTAACACCATTTACTAACGCCTGGGGTCACAGCTTGAAACAGTGGAGGCCTGATTTGACTCCAGAGCGTTGTAAATCTGCTTCCCCAGTTGCCTGGGAAAGGAAATGAGGACACATGGGTTCTTGTTCTGGCAGTGTGGTTAGCTCAGGCTGTGTTCAGGGAGGATTCTTTCCCCTCTGAGCCTCAGTTTCCTCCTCTAAGTATAATAATACCTTTTGAGCCTCACCAGCAGGTCAGCGGTAAAAAGCCGATGAGGCTGTGGGTGTGAATGTGTAGGTGGGAGCTGCAGGTGGGGGTGCAGGGTGGTATAGGACTGAGGCTCTGGGCTTTGGAACCTGGCAGGCCTGGGTTCAAGTCCTTGCTCTGTCTCTGATTAGCGAGACCTTGCCCAGTCCCCTTACCAGTCATTCGATAGAGGATGACAATACTAACCTCACGTAGTGGTTATGCAGATCACCTGGGTCCATGAGCGCAAACTACTTGGCTTAAGAAGATGCCTGACACACATTGATTTCTTTTCTCATTTCCTTTATAGGGAATGTAGCGTCATCCTCCAAGCATGGGGTAGAGGGAAAATATTATGCTTGCTCTTCTGAAGGTCATGCCCAATTCTTTAAAATACTCTACATGAATTTAACAACGAGAGAGAGGGAGAGAGGGAGAGAAAGATAGGAATTTACTGCTCTGCAGGTTCACCAATAAAGGCTGGTCCCACTGGAGGGAGGATTGGCATTTCTTGGGCTTTGCTGCCCCCTCGTGGCAGTTGGCTGACCTTGCTCGTAGCCCTGGAATATAGGTGCTGCGAGAGGCCCGATTCCTGGGCGCCTTCTCAGCTCATTCTGATTCAGCAGTAACAAGGGAAGCTGTCACCTGCGTTTCTAAAGTGCTTCCTGGGCCAGTGGTGATCAGCCACATTAGGGAACCACTGAGCTCGTCCAACACCTCATTAGACAGTCGGGAAGACTGTGGTCTTGAGAATAGATGGGCTTCTCTGTGGGTAGCTGCCCGGGTAGGGGCAGGTAACTCAGATCTCCGGACTCCAGTGCTCTTGCCACTGTGTCCCCTGCCTGAGGTGATCATGCAAGGTCAGCAAAGCTCCCGAGACACATAGACCCACCTGCCAACCATGCGAGGATCCATCTGCTTCTGTGTCAGGGGGTCTTCCAGCCTTTGCTTGTATTTCAGTGGTGAAGGGGTGCTCACGCTCTCATAAAGCAGCCTCTTCCTGTAGCCTTCAGGGCATTTTCCGTTGTCCAGATACATCTCTCCATATCCTCCCTTACTGGACCTGATTCTGCCCAGGTCTCCTAATGGAGACCCTGCAGCTCCATCTTCTGACGTCTGCAAAGATTGCAGGGGCAGGGCAGTCAGAGCTGGGAGGATGAGGAAGACGAGTAAGGCTTCATGGTGTCTGGCACACTCTTGCATTGCCTCCCTCAACCCTGCAAAACAGGTGTGGGCAGCTTTGTTTTACTTCAGAGGGAAGTGAGGCTTAGGGGAGTGGCATGGACTTGAGCAAGCTCACACATCAGTTAGTGTCACGGTGGACACAGTGACTTCAATTTATGGATTCAGGAGCAGAACTACTGCTGAGAATTCACAGTGAGTGGTGGCGAAGTGGGGGTCAAAACCTCAATCTGTTCACTCTCTGCCCTGTGCTCAGGGGCCGCGTTCTCAGCTGCCTCGAGGTTTCACTGGGGGTGGTGGTGGCCAGGTGGGCAGCCTGGGGTAAACCTGCTGTCGCACATACAGCTCAGCGATCTACGACAAAGCCAACGCTGGTGTCATCGCCACCTGTCTTGGTCCATTCAGGCTGCTATAACAAAAAGTACCATAAACTGGGCAGCTTATAAACAACAGAAAATTATTTGTTACAGTGCTGGAGGTTGGCAGGTCCCAAATCAAGGCACCAGCAGATCTGGATCTGGGGTCTGGGGAGGGATCCGTCTCTGGTTCATAGGTGACGCCTTTTCTCATTGATTTACTTAGGCTCTGGCATCAAATCGGGACTCCTCTGTTTGCAAGCTGTGACCCTAGGCAAATGGTGTTACTCTTTCTCAGCTTCTCACCTGTAAAATGGACATGGCGATATTCACCTGTTGTAGATGCTGTATGAGTCCTTCTCAGTATAGGGGTGTGACGTCTTTCCTCACCCACCATAAGGGTCCTCACGTGGTGGGAGGGGCTAGCTAGCTCTCTGGGCTCTTACATAAGGGCACTAATCACATTCATGACAGTGGAGCCCTCCAGACCTAATCAAAACCTGCAAGGGCCCCACTTTCTAATATCAACACATTGTGGGCTACATTTCAGTGTATGGATTTTAGGGGGATACAGTCAGCCCGTAGCACCATCCACTTCAAGAAATAGGACTTGTGCCACAATCCAAAGTCCCTTTCACCCTCCCAACTGCTGCCCTCCCTGCTTGCTTTTCTTTATAGTTCTAGGACCCAGGCATCCCCCTGCTCCTAAATGCTGTTGTGAACTTTATATATGTGGAATCGCACGTTCAGCATCCTTTTGTGTCCGGCTGCTCTCACTCGATAGTCATCCACAAACATTTTTACCTCTGTGTAACACCGACTTATCACAGTTTTGTCATTCTGCTGTCAGTGGGTGTGTGGAGTGTTTCTGTTTTTTTTATAATTATAAATAGTGCTGCTATGAACATTTGTGTATATATTTCTTATTCCTATATATGCATTTTTGTTGGGTAAATAACGGTTAGTTTCCTAGGGCTGCCATAACTAAGTACCACAAACCGGGTGACTTAAAACTATGGAAATTTATTTTCTTGCAGTTCTGGAGGCTACAGGTCTGAGATCAAGGTGTCAGCAGGGCTGACAGGAGCCCTCTGAGACTCTGGGTGGAATCCTTTCTTGTCTCTTCCTGGCTTCTTGATGGAATCAAGGAGTGTCGGTCCCTGGTGTCCCTTGGCGTGCAGCTCCCTGATTCCCATGGGGCCTCCACCTTCCATGGCATTCTTCTCTTGTACCTTCACCTTGTCTTCTTATAAAGCGCACCAGTCATAGCATTAATAGATCCTACTCTAGTATGATTTCATCTTAATTAATTACACCTGCAATCACTCTAGTTTTAAATAAGGTCACGTGCTGAGGTACTGGGGTTTAGGACGTCAACATGTCTTTTGGAAGGGACCGATTCAACCTGTAACAACAACTAAGAGGAACGGCTGAGTTGTCTTAGCAGATCTGGAGAAAGGACTTGGGTGCGGATAACTTGTGCTGTGGTGTCAGGAAGCACAGCTCGGGTAGGGCTGGGATTGGGTTCCCGAGAGGCAAGTGAGGTGTCTGGGTGCAAATTGGAGGAGGACTCCCTCTTGGGGCTGTGCTCTAGGTGCCTGACTCCCCCAACCTTTTTGGCACCAGGATCCAGTTTCATGGAAGACAATTTTTTCACGGACCTTGGAGGGGGGCAGTGCTGGCAGAGCTTCGGGCTGGTTCCTAACAGGCTGCTGACTGGTACTGGTCCACGTCCTGGGGTTTGGGGACCGCAGCTCCAAAGCACTTTGTAGAATGTGCCTCCACTTGTCCCACAGAAGGATGGGGACACTGGGCATAGGTTGCCTCCGGGGGCACTAAGTCCCCTGTCCTGTGGGCTGCTCCACACTGGAGAAAGGTCCCACTCAGGTAGGGAAGCAGAGAGATGCAGGTGCTTGAAGGGGGCCACTGCCAGCAGGCCAGAAATTGTCCCCTGCAGGGTCAGGCGAAGTCAGGCAGAAGGCGTACAGAGGGAGGAATCACCAGTGTCTGCTGCAGCCCATCCCTACCTTCGCTCAGACCACTCGTTCCCGGCACTGACTCCCCTGTAACTGATTCTTCAAGGCCACGATCTCTTAAAACAAAGACTCAGAATATGAGAGTTAGTGGAACAAGGTACGGTCTCCACTGCTACAGCCGAGCTTGAGGCCAGGTTTGATGCCATCGTCTCCTTTCTCAACCCTCCATTCTGCATCACACGGCTCTTCCCAGCACCTCAGGCCTAGATTGCTTGCCCAGACACATGACTCGGACCTTCATTCCTAAATCGTCTGGGCCACCTTGTCAGGCTGTGGTCGCTCAAATGCCATTCACAGTATCCCAGAGAGGAGAGTCCCCCAAATTCTAGACATCCTACTCCCTGCCCCCATCCTGCAGCAGAATCAGGGGTGTTGCCCCTGAGTTAGTAACTCCTTTCTTTGCCTGCTGATCTATCAGTGTCAGCAGCCCCAACTGAGCAGGTAGCAGCTGTGGTTTTAAATTCAGTGGGGGGAGAGTAGAGGTATCCCTTCTTCCATCTCCCCTCGCCCAGCCACACGCATACTAACATGAAGCACCTCTAATTTTGCAAAGCCTAAACTTGTAGGAAGAGAAGCAAAAAAATCCCCCATGTGGGTTGCTTTCTGGGAAAGGGGTCCCTATACTTTCACTCCTGGGTTCTCAGGCACATGTCTTCTAGCTATTGGGCACTCAGCAACAAATAACAGCTGATGGATGAAAATTTAGACTGTTTCCTGGAGGATAATGCTCCAACACAGAACATCTTTCCAAAGCTGGTGACTTAGTTGCACCGGCTTTTAAAAGGATAGTCCAACCTTCAGCTGTATAGTAGAAACCACTGGATCCATTGCCACGTGTCCTGTGTCACAGTTCCTTCTCCATAAAAGAGGTCGTTTGGTCTGAGATATTATTCATGATTCCAGGTAGTAAAGCAAGTGTATGTTGGGTTTATTTCAGGGATGTCTATCCTATTCTTTTGAATGATTTGTCAATTCTTGCACCAATACCACACTATCTTAATTAATGACCTTTATAGAGAGTCTTGATATCTGGTAGAGAAATTCTTCTCCTCTTGGTCTTCATTGGCCCTACTTCACCTATTGCATTTCCATATAAATTTTAGGATCATTTTGTCAATTTCATGACAATTGTGTTGAACTTTTAAATGAGATTGCATCAAATCTGTAGTCCATCTAAGAGAAATCAACATTTTTACATTGTCTTCTAATTCATAAACATAATAATTTCCTCCATTTACTTGGGTTTTCTTTAATTTCCCTCAATATTTGGTAGATTTCTGCACAGAGGTCATGCACATCTTATATTGCATTTATCCCTAGGTATTTGATATTTTGGCTTTTAAATTGGTATTTTTAATTTTTAAACTTTTGGCTGCATATAGATGTTTGACTTTTGTGTACTGATTTTAAAAGCTTATTAAACTTGTAACAATTTATGTGTGAATTGATTGGCTTATCTGAGTACGAAATGTTATCTGTAAATAAAGGCAGTCTAATTTCTTCCTTTTCCAATCCTTATGATTTATTTTTCTTGCTACTCAGTACTGACTAGGATCTCTAGCATCATGTTAAGAGGCGATAAGAGGCATCTTTAGCTATTTCTCAATCTGAATGAGAAAAATTCAACATTTAAATTATGATGCTTTATATAGTTCTTGCTTTTAAATATTCCTTGTAAATATTCAAGACACATTGGTTGCAGCCTTTTGAGAAACTCTGAGGCCAAGATTCAACCAAGACATACCTGGGCTCCTGATCCACAGACACAGTGAGAAAATGCTTGTTGCTTTAAGCTGCGAAATTTGGGAGTAATTTGTTGCACATAAATAAATAATACACAAGGGATATGTGATTCTCCGCTCAGAGTTCAAGCTCAGCTGGGTGTAGCACAGTGTAGCAGAAAGCATATGGGTTTTTGAATCAGATAAACTGAGAATTCCACTTCTACTATATACTAAGTTATTTAACATTACTCAGTCTCAGTTTCCTCATCTGCCAAATGCAGATGATTATATCCACCTTACAGGTGCTGTGCTTATGTGAGACAAAGTGAAATTTTCAGTATGTCTGGCACAAGTATATAAACGCAGTTTCCTTCCTTCCCTTCTCTTTAAAAAGCCATCTGGCCCATCATGCCCTTTGTGTATACTGATCATACTTCCTATGTAGTATCAGGATATATCATGTAGCAATGGGATAGGATATTTGACATGGAAAATCTTGGAATTCAGGACTAGTTGCCAAACCATTGTACCACTGTCCCTTTATTTTTTGGACAGGTATTAAAAAACTGCCCATGATCAATATCTGGATTTTTCACCTCCCCCCTTGTTAGGCCTTGTTGTGCATCACCGTGGGTTGACATTCCAGGTCAATAGCCGCTGCGTTGTGTAGGACCAATCTCACTGTCAACTCACAGGACTCCCTTCAAACTAAAGCTTTTACAACTTTTGTTGTTGCTGCCGAAAGTGAACGCGCAGACATAATGTCATCTCCCACTGCCCACGTCTGCTGTGGATGTCACCTGCAACGTGGGGGGAGGCCCATGAGATTAGAGGGCAGCCTGGCAAGGCAGGATTTGGAGTTGGAAGAAGGGGCTGGAACTCCAACTTTCTTACCTCTTAGCTATAGATTCCTTGGCAGTCATTTCCTATTTTTTTCACCCCACTTGTAAAATTGGAGTAAGAATACCTCCCTGGCATCACTTTGCATTATATTGAGTATTTGGGGAAGCATTTGGAAATTAGTAAGTACTCAATACATTTAAAAAAAAAGTGAGGGGTCAACTGGTGGGCTGGCTGGACACCAATGTTCATTGCTACTCCAAGTGTGGTCCAGTGAGCAGAGCATCGGCATTGCCTAGGAACTTGTCAGAAATTGAGAATCTTGAGCGCTACCCATCCTAGGCCTACTGAATCAGATCCTGCATTTCCACAAGATCTCCAGTGACTGAGAGTCTGAGAGGATCTGAAATTCTGCATTTCTCACAAGCTCCCTGTGAGTTGTAGTAAGAGATGAGAAGCTGTGAAGAGGTGGGATGCTGATGACAGACTGACAGAGATGGCTTTGCAAAGGTTTGCTGCATCCAGGTTAAGAGTGACTTCCTCTTGGCATGAAATTAAGCTCCGATGAGGACTTGCTCTAGCACAGACAGGCCAAACCACTAATCTGAATAAATAAGCATCAATTTTATTGAATCATGAATAATTTAAGACTGGTACAATCATCAGCTTTATTCTCTATGACATGGGGCATGATGTCCAGCAGATCATTGGCAAATCCAAAAACCTCATGACAAATGAAAATTAAATAGGGAGGGTGGGAAGGAGGAGGGGGAGGGAGGATGGAAACATACCGTACACAAAATACTCAATTCCTAGTTTTCTCTTTAAAAATGGCTAGAAAAAATTCATCAAAATGCAGCACTTTAATCAATTATTTACAATTTCTATGTTACAATGAAAAAATGTACATCTTATAGAACATATTTCATAAACCGCTCCACTGGAAACAACTAGATCAAAACAGCAAACCTTCCATGGAATATCCACAAAGTTGGATTATTTTTTTCCTTTTGAAGTAGAATCGCCACAAATTTGAATACACAGAATTTTGAAGTTCAAGAATCAATAAAATAAGAAAGTCCCCAAGGTACAACAAAGGTCTAGGCAAGTCTTGTTCTTTGCCCCACCCCACCCCCAACCAACCTTAAATTAAAAGGTATTCCCATCTCATATATGGCCTGGATAATTCTTGGCAGTTTGGGAAGAAAATTTTTGGCTTCCATTGTTAACTCAACATAAATGTTGCATAGAATCTCATACATTTCAAAATTAGCCTAACTGTAGAAAAAGGCAAAATGGAAGCATTTCAGACAAAGCCCTAAGTGAGTACAAAGTCACTTTGTCCAACGTGAGTGACACTAACGTAAAAACATGACCAAAGTAAGAAATGTGCATATTAGACAACCCTGCTTCCCGAAACTTTAGGAAGGACACTGAGCTGTGAGTCACACAAGGGCTACGCTACTTGAAATCACTGTTCACCAACCAGGCTGCACCAGGTACCGAGGTCTTGGTTCCGAGCCTGGACCCAGTGGGAGGGAAGTCTGGGGGAGAGGGGAGAAGAGAGGATGTCATGGAAAAAATACAAAAGGTTTCAAACGATCTTGGCAGGTGTCTACTCACAAGGTGACTGGGAAAACTGCCCACGAGGAGGAGTCAATTTCACCTCCTCTCAAATTCACAGTACTAGAGTGTAAGGTCATTGCTGGGAGACAGTTGACAAGGGCCACCCTTCAGGTTTCCCAGAAGTCTCAGGGTTTGGCCCCCTGGTCACAGGCTAATTATATGGTTTAAAAAATTTATTAAAAACAAAAACAGAACAAGACACACTCACACCCAGATGACTAATGAAGGCTAAGCAGAATAGTCTGAGTTTACTGAGATGAAAGCAGGGATACTGTTGAAAGGTTTTCCATTCACCAGTTAGCAGGACACATCTCCCTCTTCCTTTTGAAGAAGAAGACATGGTGTCATCCCATGTGAAGTGAGCAGTTTCGGGTCAAGCTCTGATGGTAAGAAAACAAGGGGAAAAAAATGCCAAGAGACTAACCTTCAGAAATAGAAATGCAAAAGATGGAATAAAAACCCTGAAAAAACAGAGACACCCTCACCGGGGTCTGATAAAGATTCTCTTTATACAACAGAAAGGAACAACTCAAAAGATTTACCATATTTTTAAAGAAAATACCAGTATGTTGAAAGCAGACTGGGTCTCTATTAGGGCAAGTGCCAGCAACGCTGTGTAGGCTAGTAGGAACTTTTGCCTTTTCCTGCAGGAGAAAGATCATCGTCCAGTCAGGTTGTTAGTTGGAGACTGATAAGAACCTAAAAATGGATATTTTTTCTTTTTCCTTTTCCCATGGTCACGCACCCAACACAGATGAGTCTCTTGGATGAGAAAAGTCACAGCAACTTGAGTTCTGCTAATGAGTAGATGACTTTTTAGCCCTGTTTGTTTTGATGGGGAAAAAAAATAAAAAAATAAAAAAGGAAAACTAACCTCAGGCAGGCACGACACTCATGTACATGAACACGGTTAGTACAAAACCAGTAAGGCATCACTTTGGGAAGGTCAGCACCGAAGAGGTCAGGCAAGGCTCGTCCAGACGGGGTTTCTGGGGGATGAGGGGTGGGGAGCAGCCACCCCACCCCTGCTGAGCTGCGTCACGTTGGTTCTGAGGAAAGTGCAAGTCTGTTGTGAGGTGGCCTCATCACCCCACCTGGAGTCGGGGCTGGGACGCCTGAGGGGTTGACGTGTCTGCTCAACCCTCAAGGACGGGGAGGAAAGGCAAGGTCCATGGCTCACCCACATGTTGAGGACGGGGTCCTCACCCCTGGTGAAGGACACGAATACCCCCAGCCCCAGCAGTAGGAGGCGAGTGTGTAGGACTGTGAGGATGGACAACTAAAAACCAAAACTGAGCAGGACCAAACCAAAACTCAACTCCTGCGGTTCTTGCTTTCACCAAAGGATTGATTCTGACCGAGAGTGGAAGGAGAAAAATCTTCCAAAAAAATTATCAATGCATCAGAAAGAGAGAAACTCAACCTCATTTTCAAGGGATAATCAGTTCTCCAAAGTAGAACAATTCTCACTATACACAGTGCTTGCAGAAAAGAAAACCTGATTCATTTATATATAATAAGGAAAGAGATACATGCTGTTCTGCATTTGTAGCCGCACCCACGCGCTCACATTCTCACTCCTTCGCTCACTCTCATGGATTCACTGGGGGCGGATGGACCTGAAGGGGTGTTCGAATTAGTACAGGCAAAATACCTCTCAGGTAAGGAGAGCACCATGTAAAAAAAACAATAAAGCACGATTTGTTTTCTCCTAAGGTTTCCCTGTGTCGTAGCTCTGTGGTGTGTTGAGTAGGACCAAAGCCAGCGCCGTCGTTAGCACCAGTTCCCTCTGTGGCCGCGAGGGTGGGTTGGCGTGGCTGGGGGACCCAGGCCGGGGGTCTGT
>VBSM01001265.1:21789608-21815685 GCA_008086735.1 Cheirogaleus medius
AAACTGCTCCCTGCCTGTACTCCTCATCATTTGGCTTGGGCTTCCAGTCCTTAGCAATCTCTTCCTCTGCTCAGTTATTAGTGGGAGAGATCAAAGGAGCAGCGAAATACTTGATAAAGGTGGCATCACAAAGCAGAGGGCAAGGAGTTGTGTAGAGACAATAGGTATAGGAACATTTAGAAGGAAAAATCAAATTCTTAACCTTTTACCTAATATCCGAAAAATTTCAGAGGGGTTAAAGGCTTTAGTGAAAAACTAAAACCATGGAAGAAAATATTGACGAAAACAGCCCTCATCTTGGGGTGGACCCAGCCTTCTGAGACAAGGCCAGGCTTAGTCGCCTTCGAATTCCCAAAGTGCCTCGCACCACTCCTGATACACAGGAAGTGCCCAGTGAATGCCGCGCCGTCCTGGGATCTGAGACTCACCAGCGGGTCTCCCTCAGCGTCACTGGAGGGCACCTGCTTGCTTGTCGACCCCTCCCGGGGCATGGAGTAGCCATCGAAGCCGACATCCTCAGGCCGCAGCTGCAGCAGGGGAGGCCACTCGTGCTGCTGTGGGCTGGCTGCCCACGGATACGTGTCCATCACCCACTTGGCGGGATCCTCCCAGGGGGTGCGCCTTCCATAGAGCTGAAAACAGGCAAAGAAGGAACAGTCTGGAAGTGGGCCAAGACCTCTCTTGCAGCCCCAATATTGGAGCTTTCTGAAAAAGTCCCCACACTCAGCGTTACGTCTTCCCTGATGGAGTAATTCCACTTCCGGAATGCTAGCCTTAGGAAGCCATCCAAGATGCAGACAGCTCAAGGTGCTAAGACCAAAGGCAGCAGCACCGAGTGGTCAAGAGCGCAGGCTTTGGAGTCAGGCTATCTGGGTGCATGTCTCAGCTCTGCCACTGTGTGACCCTAAACTCTGAGCCTTGGTGATCCAATTTGAAAAATTAGCTCTGGGGGAAAAAACCTACCATCTAATTTGAAGCATTTGCCAATTTCCATGGTGTAAATACTCTCACCATGGCCAATTTGAGACTATCACCATGATGTCACTGAACATGGAGTTGGAAAGAGGTGCTCACAAGCCGGCTCTAGTACCCCATTGGGTGCACCCACCCAAGAGCACCTCCCACACAAACTGGGTGCTGGACATCAACACTGCAGGCAGAGCTCGCAAATGGCCCTGGCTCAATAAAACCCCATTTCTTGAAGTGGGTCTCACTCTCAGAGCCCCTCCATAGACTCACCAGTCCCTTTCAAAATGGCTAATTGCTAACAGAGGTTGCACGTTGGTAGTGGAATTATGAATGCTTCTCCTCTGTCACGTATTTCTCAAATTTGTCCATGGTAACTAACTGGCTCTTAAAATAGTAAACTGTATTATCACTTAATTTTATAATAAGACCAATACCACACCTCCAAGCTCTTTTTCTTTCTTTCTTTTGTTTTCTATATAACTGTGAGGCCAAGCTCTTTTTCTTAAGTCTAGGTATCCGATGATAGAATGATGTTAGTGACCCTTACTGGCAACTTCGACAAATATATATGGTCTTTAAAGAACAAAAACCTAGGCTGGGCCACTTCCCAAGGTGAGGCTTTCTATATTATGCAGCTATGTGTTGTCTTCTTATCTTTCTTCTTTAACAACATCTTACTGCTGTGTGCCAGGTACTGTGACAAGTGCTTTACAAATGTCTTGTTTAACCACCATGTGACTCTGAGAGGAAGTGTTACGACCTGGGACGTACAGATGAGGAGGGGCCCAGCGAAGAGAGGAGCCGGAATGGAACCCAACTCTGTTCAATTCCACGGACCATGGTGTGCTCCACGAGGCCCACGTGGCAGCACGTGCTCCCAGCCAGGGCAGTGTCACCTGTGGTTCTGAAAAGCATCCCCTCTACAGGGGGCCTCAGGGTACAAAGACCGGAGACTCCTGCGCCACAATGCTGCAGTGGGCGCTATGCTGCACACAGACCTGGCTGCAGGCCCGTCTGCTCTCTCCAGCCTCCCAGGATCCCACAGTGCAGAGGGGACTCCGAACAAGGTGCCGACGGCAGAACAGAGCTGAGCTCTGAACCCACAAAATGACGTCTTTCTGAGTGGAAGAAGCTGGGGCCCGCAGGCCCACCCCCTCATTTCCCAGATGGGGAAATCGAGGCCTAAAGAGCAGAGCCCATTGTGAAAGGTTACAGAGTAGAGCCCAGGTTGAGCCTAGGACCTCCGTGCCCTTGTGCGGGCCTTTCCTCTCTCCGCGCCTCCCTGACTGATCCACTTTGAATTACTCTGGGCTCGAGCCACGGGACTCAGCCACACCTGAAGCAGCAAGACGCCGACCAGGCTGTTCACTGGACGGCAGCATGTCGGCCTGTGCCCGGCTCGCTGTCCACTCTCTCACAGTCGCCTGTGCCACCTCGGGCCTCTGGGTATGATTTCTGTCAGCAACGCTGGCCCCCGCCCCGTCCCAGCCGGGCCCATCTCTCTGCGCGAGCGGCTGCTTCCCCCTCCACTCAAGACACACGCAGCCTCCCACGGCCGCACCCAGGTGCCTCCCACGGCCGCACCGCTTTCCCAGATGCCAGCACCTCTCCCGTCTGGCGTCTGGCGTGCTGGCCCGGTCTGTCGCTAAATCTTCCTTGGCCTGGGGCAGTAGTGAGTCTCAGGCCTGGGAATTCAGTCTGGCATTTCCAGTCCAGGCAGGAACGGATCACGGGAAGGGGCGTGTGTCTGTGTGCGTGTGTGTCAGGGCAGAAGAGAACACAGAAGCCAGGTATGAACAGCTGAAGAAGGCTGTCCCAGATTAGAAACACTCCTGCACTTTTTAGAAGCTTCTCCCGCCAAGAGCTTTCCCTGTGGCACTGGGCTGCCCTTCCCAAGCCAGACTTCGCATGAGGCTGAGACAAACCCCACTCTGACAGCTACGGCTTCTGTCTCCACCCCCAGCCTAGAAGAGGAGAAGACACTCGGGACTTGCAGAATCACAAGGTCCAGAACCCGCACAGCTTGGCGAGTCCTTAGAGATGATCTGGCCCAGCAGTTTTCAAACATTTGCTCTTCATTCCTGACCCCATCTGAGTAGTTTGGGGAACTTTTAGGCCTCACAGAAACTAGCCTATAAAAGCACTCTTCTAGTGCAAACCCGTCGGTTTGCAGGTGGGGAACCTGAAGCCTAGAGACAGGAGGCTCTCCCTGGGTCTCAGAGCAGGCTGGCCAATCTGGCCATGGCCCCGTGCTCAGCCCACTCCCTCCCCATCTCCTGCAGCACCAGGCCTGCCCTGGGCATGGAGGCCTCTGTGGACATTAGACACTTTGGCAAGTGCTTCCAGTGACAACTCCAAACGGGGAACAAGACTGGGGACTGAGTCATAAGACAAATGCACATTAGGCACATGCTAACATCATCTGCAAGAGCAGAAAATATTTTTACAAGCCTCCCCACTTGCCACTGGACGTGTTCAAGTCCGGGTGATGAATGGCTGGGTAAGTACCATGGCGAGGAAAGGAAACATCATAAAGCTCCTCGGCTCCACGGCAGGGCCCTGAGGGTGGCAGCGGAGACAGCTGGACGGCAGACACACAGGGCAGGACACGTACTTTCCCCAAGGCAGGGAAGGAACCTGGCATCCCCACTGGGTCAGGAGACTGGGAACAGGACAACAGGGAGCCAAGACCTGGGCCACTGCGAGCCTTCTGACTCTGCGGGATGCATGGGGGCTCCGGGAGCACGTGTATACCACATGAGGACACATCAAGGTACACATTCAGGAAGCTCCTCCAAGCACGTGCACACACAAATACTAATCCCAGGACATCGGTGCCTAAACTTGCAAAGCTAACTGACATCCACTAGGGGGCGACACCACACTTCCTCCAGGCATGGGTGTGCCTGTCCAGCGGGCTGCCAGGCACCATCCTTACCACCTATTCCTGCCAAGTCCGTACCACCACGGGCAGCCCTCCTTCCCAGCTCCCGGTGTGTGGCAGCCCTGTCAGAACCCAGCCTAGGGACCCCACCTCTACTCGGCTTATAACCCTGGCCAAGGGATTGCTTGCTCTGAACGGCGGTGCGCTCACTTCACGGCCACCTGCCTGGGTCAGGGCAGAGCGAGTGACCTTGCACAGCGCACAGTCCGCATGGACTCACAGTAACGCCAGAGAGAGCAGGGACTTTTAATTATTTTTTGAATTAAAAAATCGTTTTGTCAAAGGAAATCATAGGTAGAACTCCAACCTATAAAATACCTCATTCCCTGAGCCACCTGAGGCTTCTCGGAGGAGTTGAGTCCTCAGACAGCCTGAAAATAGCACAGGTAGCTGAGGAGTAGTCTTGGGCTGCAACGCTTGTGTCATCCTACCTCCTGAGTGTGTTTTGTGCTTGGCAAGATGCGAGAATGGCTGCGGGCCTTGGTCTCCTCCTCTGGGAGATACTCGCTGGGATGTTACAACTAAATGAGATCATGCACAGCGCCCGGCAAGTAGCAGCCCCTCAATAAATGTCAGCAAACATTCCTTCAAAACCAGGGGCAGGAAGAACACGGAAGGCTTCCGCATGAATTAGCAGATTCGATGAGGTCTCCTGGGCCCATTGGGATGGTGAGGTCACAGGGCTGGCGTGGGGTGGCTTGCTTTGAGCCACTTGGTAGGATGTGAACTCTGGCTGCCTCCCTCTGCTGCTCCACACTCGTAAAAGACTGTCCTTTAAATGACCTCATGGCTCAGGGAAGCAATGACTTTTCCTGACTTGCACTGAACTGTGAGTCTCATGAGACCGTAGCATGTCTCTGTCCCTGCCCCAGATGGGCTGTCCCCAGTCCTTTCAACCTGTGGCCTCACTGGCTCTTGGTGGGAAGGAAGGTCAATGCTCCTCTATGATAAATTCCATCCGCAAACGCTCCGGGATGAGAAAGGAAATCTCTTCCCATCCAGCGGACCCCACCTTCACAGCCATGCCCAGAAAGCTGCCTTCTAGGTTTAGGTCCAAAGGAGCAGGGCCTTGGCACCACCAACTGTTGGTCACCACAAGGGACCTACTGATGTGCAGCTCAGCCTGGAGGCTGGACAGGCTTCCCCTCCAGGTTATTCAGCAGAGCCTGCGAGTTCTTCCAAGTGACTCTCAGATCACCCTCCACCCTACCAGAAGATGCATTTGGAGCAGAGGAAGCAAGTGGGAGGTGAAGGGCAAACAGTGCACCTCCTCCGCCTGCAATTCCTTCTGCTTCTCTCGAGAAGCTTCGGTTTCTCAGAGGTGCTGGGCCTACCACAGCCCCTGGAAGCCACCAGTCGAGAACACAGGAGAGACAGACTACAAGAATGCAGTAGTAGGGGATGCTTCCACTAGCTCCCCAAAATAACAATGACTGGGTGGCTGTTTGGGTTTGTGGTATAACAAACCCATCTGATTAGAAATTAAATTATGGTCAATTTATCCAGGCCTGGATAAACTTTATCAACCTAGGGAGATTCTACTGCAAAGATCTAATCGTTCATACCTTCTTTTATGAAAGCAACATTTAGTAAGAGCACAGCTAACTCATGATTTTGGGCTGGCCTGAGACTGCCTAATTTCATACTTCTCTCTGCCGTCACAATACACTTGTATTTCAACAAAGTGATTTGAATTTGTAGCATCAGTGCTCCAGCTCAATGACATGCTAGTCATAAGGGGCACAATACCCTTCTTTTCAGGTTCTTTTTGTCTTGAATGTCCCTGAAGACCATCATAGGTAAAAAGCAGTTGAATATTCCCCAGGTTCGGCCAAATATGCAGAAGTGACAAACAGACCAAAGCAATTAACTTGTACTGTCAGACACGTGTATGTGGGTCCACACCGCCCCGCACCCTCTGCAGGCCCACAACAGCATCTTGTGTCTCCCACTGCCCAGGACCGAGGAAACAAAGCCACCCTTGGAAACCTGGCTGCAAAACTGGTTCCTGGATTATTCAGCTGTGCATGATGCCTGCTAATGACTCTAATTACGCCCTGTGAGTGCTGAAAGCCTTCGGACTTCTCAGGCCGCCTCTAGACACAACAATAAAACTGTCCCAAGCTCCAATTTAATGGTAAGCTCCTAGTTAAACCCTGGGCTGAGTGAGAAGTAAAGAATTTGTGCTTTTTAAGTGTTGCCAGGCAGGAGGGACTTGCAGCCCCTTGGGCCCCAAAGTCACCTGTGAGTGGTCCTGATGTCAGGGAGTGAGTGCCATGGGACCTAAGGACTAAGAACCCGGAATTTGACCCAGAAGACAAGGATTCAAATCCCAGATCCTTCGGGTTTCACTTCTATAACTTTAGGCATGTCATTTATTTTCTCTGAGCTTCAATTTTTCTCTCTTAAAACATGGAGACCAACAAAAAAAAAATCTCTGTCTAAGTCCCAGGACTAATCCAGAGCTTGAACCGAATAGCAGATGGGAGAACATTTTGTAAACTGTGAAATGCTACACAGATGTATGGTTCCACTTCTGTGCACTTACTATGCTGAGCACCTTGTGGCCATGATTTCATTTAATCCTTGCAACAACTCTTTGTGGAGAACATCAGTGACGCACTGAGGCACAGAGAGGCTAAGCGACTTGCCTGGGGTCACACAGCTGATAAGCAGCAGAGCCAGGATTTGCAGCCAGTGTTCCTACACTGTGCTAAACTGATGATCTGGCAGGTGAGGGGCTGTCACCTCATGTCAGATTCCTGAAGGAGGAGATAAAGACTACTCATCTGGTCCCCGGAACAGCCCCCCTCAACTCTGAGGAAGCCAGCAGGTGCCTCTCACCTGGAGTCCTTCTCTGACGGCTTCTAGGAGATAGGGGATGATGGAGTAGTTCCATAGGTCAGTGAACCACACTCTCGAGCCATCCACGTCGATGGGGCACGACAGGAAGAGCCGGGGGCCTGAGGAGCACAATGAAAATGCGTTAGAGTCGAAGCCATGGTCCGAGCACCCCCGGGGAAGGGTGTCCTGAGCAATGGCAGGCAGATGGCAGACTGCACCTGCAAAGCGCTGTCGTGGCTGGGGCTCCCAGGACAGCCCTCGGGGAAACGAGTGCTCCTGAAGCATCCCCTCCCGGCCAGCCCGCCCTGTCCTACCTGGCCCCCCACCTACCGATGGTGACGTCCGAGGAGCTGTGAGCCTCCAGGAAGCGGTTGAGGTGATGCCAGACCTTGGGAATCCAGTCGATGATCTTCACCAGCTCCACGTTGCGCACCCGCCCGCTGATCTCTGTTTCCATGAGCTTCCTCCGCAGGAACCGGCCCAGGAAACCCTTCACGGGCTCCGTGTGGTTGGCACAAAGCACCCACCTGGGGGAAGTCAGAAATGCCTTTCAGGGTGCTGATGGAGTCTGCTGACCTCAACAACCAAAGCATGTTAGAAACGGAAGCCAGGTTTGCTAACACAAAAACAGGACTCACTGTGTGCCAAACACCGTCCTAAACATCCTCCATATGTGTGAACTCACAATTCCTCGTGGTAACCCTATGACGTGGATGGTACCACCATCCCCATTTTACAGACAGAAATGCTGAGGCACAGACAGGTTATGGAAATTGTCAAGGATCAAACAGCTAGTTCATAGATAAGCTTAGAACCAAGACGAGTCTGGCTCCAGAGGCTGAGCTCTAACCACTTGGATAAACTGCCACTTGTGCTTAGTGCCAGGTTCATGCTATGGAGCCATGACAATGACTAAGACACAGTCCTGTTCCCCAGGAGCTCACAGGCCAGTGGACGAGGCAGACAAGCAAAGGGACAGATGAGATATGACGAAGACCACGGCGATCAGGCAAGGCTCCTCAGAGGAGGGGACGTTTAGGCTGACACTGGGTGGCCAATGGGGCAGGCAAGGAAAGGCAGGAGCAGGTGCTGGGATGGGGGTGGAGTGCAGGCTGCAGCCTTTGCAAAGGTGTGGAAACAGCAGGGGTATGTGGTGAAACTGCCAGAACTTCAGTGTAACTGAAGGTTAGACTTGACCTGCCAGCCCAAGCAGGCTGGATTTCATTCTGCAGGCAGTGGGGAGCCATGGAAGGAGTTGAAGCACGAGAGTTCAATGCTCATATGTGCATGCTGGAATAAACACTCTGGCTGCCACAGTGCAGCGGACGGCCTGGCGTGCTGGTTAGAAAACAGTGGCCATGGTACACTGGGTGATGATGCAGCAGTGATGGGGGAAGAGGAGGAGGGCGGGCTTAACGGGTATTTACGGGACAGCATGGACAAGCCCAGGACAGCCTGAATGCGGAGGTGAGGCATGCTCTCAGTGCGCTGGAGGAGTCGACATTTCTTTGACAATCACACGCAGGTCCACTTTCAATAGATCTCCCTCAGAGATGCCTGGGTAGTGGCCAGGGAAAGTGGGCTGAGAGGGTCCCAGCCAGGAGAAGGCCCAGGCCGGAGAGCTGGAGTCAGCTGAGATGCAGGGCAGGGCAAAGGGTGTCTAGCGATGCCAAGGCACGCAGCCACACGGCCTGAGCTGAGCAGTCCTCCTCTGCCCTGGCTGCGAGACAACACTGGTGTGGTGCTGCAGCAGGGAGGGGAAGACAAGCCACCAAGGAGTCACAACAGCTGGAACTCGAAGGCCCCGACACCCAGCTATGTGGGGACGTTTATAAGTAAGAGCTGTCATTGCTCATGTTCACTTGAGACAGAGAGACCTGTGGCTGGTAACGTGCAGGGGCAGCAAAGGTGCCTACAGCCCGCGTCCGGAGCTGCCTCCCTGACACTGCCGCAGCAGGGCTCAGAGTCACAGAGACCTGGGTTCAAACTTCAGCTCTGCCACTGACCTCACAAAGTCACTTAAGTCTTTGAGCCTCAGCTTCCCTATTTGTAAACTGAGAATGCTAAATGTAATTGCTTGATGCTGACGTAAGGATTAAAGGAGTGAAGCTGGGAAAAATACATAACACAATACCTAGCACAGAATACACGCTTAGCAAAGGCCTTTCTACTCTCCCTTTCTTGCTTTCCTTCTTTGCGATGCCACATTTCACTGGAGAAGGGAAGGGAAGGGAAAACTTACCTGAAGTTATGATGAAGCTGCAGGTTGGGAGTAGAAGAGGTAGCCTGGTTCATTGTGCCGATTATGTAAGGGCTGAGGGGGAAATAAAGGAAAAGAAAGCTTGTGAGTCCAAGGCGAGCCAGGGGCAAGGTGCTCACAGAGGCCTGCGGTATCTAGGCAAGTGGATGTGAGCAGCCTCCCTCCCGCCCCGACCTGGTGTGTGTGCACAGCTCCCTGTCGGGGGTGGCACACTCTACAGGGGCTGTGAGGTCCGGACCTGGCCTTTACCATTTATGGTACTTGCAGTTGAGCAGCCCGTTGAAGATCTCGCCCAGAGAGCTGACATGGTGCAGGTTGTCCAAGATGATGACCAGGGGCATGTCCACAGCGTTGTTCTCACTGTTGCACTGATCGGCAAGGTTGGACAGGTACTGGCGCAGTTCCTGCGGAGGGCAGGGAGGACAAGTTGGTGATGCACCCAGGGAAGACTCCCCTGCTCGAGGCCTTCGCTTTGCCCAGGCCAGCGCAGGCAGAAAGGCCCTTCACGATGCCATGCTACGAACACGTTCTGAATGCCTGCCTGGTACAGGGCATTGGCTTGGTGCTTGGGGGATGCGGCGTGGGCACGGGATGAGTAAGGCCTGGTCCTGCCTGCTGGCATTCACTAGATGACTGGAAACCTTGAGCCTAGGGCAAGAGCACAGCACTGTGGAGGTGCACACGCATGGCTTTTACTCCTCCCGTTCCCGAGAAATGTCACTTTTCTTGATATTTCTTATTATACCAACCTCCCAGTAGGCTCCTAAAGGCAGGTATCTTATACATTTCCGTCCCTCTACGGGACCTGCCTGACAGCGTGTGCACAGATGCCTTCGGTCAATCAGAGCAGCAGAGGAGCCGGCCCCACGCCTGCCGATTAGTGCCGTGGCACGTACCACGAGCAGCGCAGGGGGACACGAGTCTGTAGGCACTGGGGACCTGGGAAGGTCCTGTTAAAGGGAAGGCTTTGAATTTAGCCTTGAAGAATGGCTGGGGCGCTGGCTCAGCTGGGACTAGAACCCAGACCAGCGTGCTGGGGTGAGGGATGCAAGCCCAAAGAGGAAGAGGAAGAAGAATGACGCAAAAGAGGAAAAGGCTGAAATGGTGAGGCGAGGACCTGCCGGAGAACTCAGAATGACTGCCTGACGTTACTGCATCATAATAGTTGGTATCACTTAGAGCCGGCCAGGGCGCCAAAGGCCTTACACACAGGAACTCCTGCAGCCCCTCCAATAACCCTATGGGACGGGTACTACCATCACCTCCATTTTACAGATGGAAAAGTTGAAGCACAACAAAATCAGGTGACTGGCCTGAGACCACATGGGCGTAAGCAGTGGGGTGGGTCGAGACTCGGGTGCCTGTCCCAGTGTGTGTCACACCCCACCAGCATGTCCCAGACGCTAGCCTGGCTGTGCAGGGGTGACATTTCCTCCACCTCCTACAAGCACGCACACACCCTGGGCCTCTCTTTCAAATCAAAATATGGCTTGTTAGCAGCAGAGAAAGCCTACCTTTTTAAGTTACTGGTTCTTTTAGTCCCTCTTTACCATGAGTTCTCGGCCCCAGGTACCTACAAGGAGTACAGGGCTCCTGCCCTTTGACACTCAGAGCCCTCCCTCCCCTACCCAGGCCTGCGGAGTACAGTTGGTGACCATGCTCCGTGTGAGGGGCCCCGCCAAGGGGAAAGCGAGTGGGGGCTGAGATCGTGCCTGGGGAGCCTTCCCGAACACACACCAAGGCTCTCAACAGAGGGGCTCTGAGCGCTTCTCTCTCATCCTGCTCCTGCACCCAAACCACGCGGGGAACGTGTGGAGGGCGCGGATTCCCGGCCCCGCATGACCTAGTGAAAGAGATCATCTAGGAGTGTGGTCTAGGAGTCTGCATCTTCAGGGACATCAGGTGGTCCTTAAGAGGAAAGAGCCATTTCCAACCCACCTTTGATTATCCATCCGTTCTCACTTCATGAAAGAATGAACGGGTCTAAGAAAACATTTTCCAACCCTTGGCTGGGACTAGGTCGGACTCCATCTGAACAGGTCTCCATCGTAAAGCAGGAGCCAACCTATCTGCTGCTACCATCTGTGAGGTCGCAGGCATATGACTGATGTGCCACAAACCTCTGTTTCCTCCTCTGCAAAATAAGGATAGTGACAACTACTCCCTTAAAGGTGTTGCAGTGGGAAGGCCAGTCTGCTGGTCACAGGGCAAGCAGTCTGCAAATGTGAGCTGCTGTTATTGTTATTGATGTTATTAGTGTTATTCCTATTGTTGTTCCATAACAGAAGATTGATTTTATTTTGGAAAATCAATAACACCTCATAGGCGCATGATAAATTGAAATGGATGTATCTGCAATGATCTTAAAGAACAACTAGCACTGAGCATCATAACTGAACTAGATCGACTTAACCATAGATGGAACTTGCTGGGAGGATCTGAGTGAAGCCCCAAAGGAGATGCTAGGAAATGCTGCTCTCCCTTCAGGATGGTGGTGGCATCAAGTGCTCAAAGGGCCAAAAATTCCGCAGACTCATAACGACCTCCTCACCTTGCTGGATTTATGGTCCACGTTAAAAGTGGCGATGACCCCATCTGTCAACTCCCGTCCCTCTCGAAGCACCATGTACTCCGACAGTCGGTTTGCCAGGTAGGTTTTCCCGGTGCCGCTGGGGCCGGAGAGGATGATCCGCCGGTGCTCCACCAGCAGGGAGACGTAGCGCTGCAGGATAGGCTTTGGGATCAGGGACTCGAACACCAGCGAGTCCAGGCTATTCTCTGCAAGCCCTGCATTGGAGAGACACAGGAAGTGTTTGAAGCCCTGTAGAAAGGTAGCTCTCTGTGCTCGTCCACCAAGACCTGAGGTTCTCCCTTTCCTCCGCAGCTCGCTCACTTGAGGTCACTGTCCACCCAGGGACACTGGGGGCTGAGAGCAAACTGCCACTGCTCCAGGAAGTCACCTCCTTATGAAAACATAAGCACCGTGTGCTTCTGGCTCCAGTCTTGGGCGACTTTCCCAGATTTAGACTCACCTTGAATATTTGGGCTCTCAGTCCTCATCTGTCCTGTGCAGAATTCAAAAGGCCCTGGGCTCTGCTTGCCTGTTTGGATTTACGGATTTACTACGGTATCTGCCCAAACCAAAACTGAGTCTTGTCTACCACGTCTGCCAGAACCCTGCGGTTGCCTCTTCTTCACCCTGTCCTTTCCTCTGCATGCCAGGCGCCACTGCCAGCCACACGAAGATGCACCACGAAGGCAACAGCACTTTTATCTTTACAATGAGAAAAAAAATTCAAGGGGGGACCATTTGATTCTGGACCTAGGCTAAGATGCTATATACTGGATCCTTGATCCTCAACAAGTGGAAACTTATCTTTCCCCTTTCCTGCCTGGAACTTCATTAAATCAGGGCTATTGGCTTTACACGAGCTAATTTCTTGATACTTTCTCCAAGAAAATATCCATCCAAGGTTAGCTGTCCAGAACCTAAGGTGATTCTGTTTAAAAACTACCCTTAAGAAAATCAGTATAAGTAAAAAATAAACCGAAGAGGGTTTATTGTTTTATACTAGCATCTTCCTTCCACATAATTATTCACTGCAAGCAGATCCCCCCTGAAATGCATTTATATGCTTGTTTCTAATCTTCCATCAATCAACAGTAACCCCTAAATGCAGTGACTGTTCTAGAATGACCATGATGAAGGTCCCCAAATGCCTCATCTGCTGGGGAGAGGTTTAAGATTTTCCAGCTACTGAGCTCAGTAAGGCCTAAGCTGGCTCAAACCTTGGTGCAAAGTATGGCACATGGGGTCTTTAGTCTAAACTTAATAACAACCACAACTATAAACTCAGGAAAAAACCTCTAAAACACCTCTCTCTGTATATATGCTGCTGTTTCAGTCTTTTGCCATAAAACCCCCAGGGAGTGACTATTTTGCTGACAAACTCACTTCAGAACACGCAGTCACACCCCCTTCCCCTGGTACTACTGAAGTGAATCACTGCAGCTCATGAAACGCTTTCAGCTCAGATCCTTGAGTGGTTTTTAGTGCCTTGAAGGTGTAAGTTTTAAGTACTCCAGGAAGAGAGAAGAGTCAGGTATCACTGAAAAGTAAACCCGAGCTGATCCCAGGAGATGCGAACACCTGATGTGCTGACAACAGCAATGGATCAGGCTCTGCGGGGGGACATGCTCCACCGGTGGCAGATCATCTTGTTACTGTTTCTACAGATGTTTGGTCTGGTCTTAGCAAGAGGACATTCCTTTGACCCTTCGGTGCTTTGTGATGCTCACCTGTAAAATGAGCAAGTGAACCACGCACGCTTGGCAGCATGGAGGAAATGCAATTTGAGCGCAGGAGGTAAAAGGCTTTCCTTAACAGGCTCTTGCCATGGACTGTTGTTCCCGTGTGCCTGACACCCCTTTCTGCTTCCCTGGAGAGTATAAGTCTTCTTTCTCCTGGGAGCTCATTCCAGGGGCTGCAAGTGAAGCTGATCCAGCCCCTCCACCCACCCAGAAGGGTAGGATTGTGACCAGGCTTGGCCAAATTCTCCCTCTGGTCACAATGACAGATCCAGTGATGGGCATTTGACTCATGGTGGGCCAGAGTCACCCCTAATAATTTTCTGTTGCATCTTTCCAGAAGCTAGATAAATGAATTGGGACCATTGCGTCAACCATGTACACAAAGCTCAAATAAGCCCACCTGTGATAGGCAAAGCTGAGGCAGGCCTGGTCCCAGTGACACTGCCTGAGCACCTGGATCTAGCTGTGCTTGAAGTGCACTCCTGGACTGCCCAGGTACATAAGCCCGTAAATTTCCTTTTTGCTATAGCTACTTTTGAGTTGGTTTCTGTCACTTGTAGTCCAAGGGCACAATTGTGGAATTTCACTTGCCAGCAGGGGAAGGCTGTGCCAGGCTTAACATGTGCCATCTGCCACCTGCAGAGCGAGATCTTAATTCCTGCTGATGGAAAATGCCAGGGGGCTTGCGGAAACCCTACCACCCAGGAAATAAAACTTGTATCGGATAGCTGGAAAATTGTGTTGTCAAAACTGCAGTGAAAATCTGTGCCTTTCATGGAAGTTAATAACAGGACAACACAAAGAATGAGCCTAGTACATGCAGTATTTATAAAAGTCTATTACTCAGGTGGTGCATAATGTACAGGAAATGATGCGGTTTTGTAGTCAAATAAATTTGGAATAGAGTGGACTAAGCCTTTTTAACAGCAGGAGTTAGGACATTACAGGATAGAGCCTTTAATGTACCAGTGTATTCCTGTCCCCCTGGCCCCCAAACACGAATGGGGATAATGATGTAGCTTCCCAGACTTATTTGGCCATGAAACTTTTTTTTTTCCCACAAAGAACTCCGTGAACCTAGAGTTCCAAGGAACACGCTTTGGCCTGGGGCTTGTGATCTCCCGGTAATGAGGCAATCGGAAGCTCTGGCAGCACTGTACGTGGGCTGGAGCTGTAGCCGTTTCATCAGGATGCTCACAGCGACTCCTCTGTAGCCTACAGCAAGTCGTGGTTTCCCCATCTTTGCAATGGGACCAGGTCCAAGGCTTGCTGGCAAGAGGAATTCATTGGTATTGGTACAGCCGCATTTCAACAGGGTTATTAAGATTTCACCATCTCAGAACCATAAGGCTAATGGGAACTTTTGTTATATAATTGTAGCAATAAACTAAAATTATTTGTTTCCGAAGGTGGTTGAAAAAGCAAAAGACTGTCCAACTTGCTTAGGTAAGAGTAATTGTGGTAGAAGAGGGAGAAAAAATAATGCAACCCACATACATATGCACAAACAAAACTGTGGCCACAACTGACCATGCCAAGTCACAAAACAAAAACAGCAATTCCTGAAAGCTCCATTCTCTCCGATCAGCCAAATTACCTTTGACGGTCACGGAGATGGTTGTGTTCTCGCCCACCAGATAGCCGCAGGGAAGCAGCTCGGGGGTTTCGGAAGTGGGGCTGCGCCTGATCTCTCCGATGCTGTAGCCGAGGACGCTGTCTGAATTCAGCCCTAGCTGACTCACCGGGTCGACGTGAATAATGTATTCCTGGAAAAAATAAAAATAAAGACCCTGTCAAAGATGTGGCTGAAATCTGCCCATGACTCATGTTTTCATTGGGTGATTTACGACCATCTTCTCCTCTTTCTCAGATGATGTCTGAGTTGAAATCAAGCTGTGGAATGAGGGGGAGAAGAGCTGGCTTTCTACAGGGATAATGCCCTACTATCGCGGGCCTCTTAAAATACAGATTTATTTGGTTAGGAATGGGGAAAAAAAATAAACCCCTAACCAGATTGCGGACATTTAGTCTAGAGGAACCAAGCATGGAGGAGCTAGGCTGCTTTCCCCAAGTTCAGCCGAAGTCTCCCAGGCACTGGGGCCTCGGAATGGTGTGGAAAATTCACGAAAAAGTGATTCCGACAGGAAATCTCTCTACCATCCTCTTCTTTTGGCTCGAAGATCATACCAATGAGAACGAGAACAAAATACAGGGCTGCCAGAAAAAAGTCAGCTCTAGATTTTTAAGAAGGAAAATATGTGTTTAATTTGGAAAGTGTTCCCTCTTAGGTGAGTGACTAGAAGGTTTTAGGTCAGTAAACATAACGCTAAGGTCCATGGGTGATGAGGTGGTCACACCACGACTTAGGTGTAGTCCCAGTAACGGGTCTTGAATGGTCTCATTTCCTTAATTACTGGGTCATCCCGGCAGCTCTTTTCTGCCCAAATTGTCGTCACTCTAATCCAAGGATGGACCCACTGGCCACCAGCAGAGATAAGGTTTGGCCTGGGTAGAAGAAGAGGTCTGTCCTGAGCTGTTCATATTTCTTGCCTGGCCACATTTCTACAGACTGGCGTGCCAAGATGGGGAACAGCCTTTGGTCAAGTAACAGAACTTAGTATGAAGCCAGCTGGATTTAGATGCTTAGAAAGAAGACCACGGAGTACTAGTTAAGTCAGGTTTTGAAGTTAGACTAACATGGTCAAGTTCTAGATCCATGATCTTGGACAAGTACCCCAACCCAAGCCTCACTTTCCTCAACTTTAAATGGGAAAATACAGTCCTTGCATGGTCTCTGGCACAAAAGAATGTGGGCTATTATTACTACACAGGGGATATAATTAATGAACACTATGGTTGTTGACTTCAGGACAATAGAAAAAATGTACCAAAAGCTTCTTTCAAATTACCTTGTGTTACAAGGTTCGCCTTGGTACTCATTAGTAATTTTTCCTGTGGCAAACACTCAATCTAATGATATGGTTAGAAAGAATAGAGAAATAAGTGTGCCAACATCCTTGACACTGGCCATTGATCAGACATTAATGTCACCTGTAGCCTGAATTGGAGACTCTGAGTTTAGCACAGGATGCTGGGCAAGTCAGATCAAATCCCCCCAAAATGCAGGAGAGAAATCTGATGGCCAAGCCTCAGCCGCAGATCACATACCCCAAAGCATACTTAATAAGACACAACTCTAAGGTGAAGAGAGATCTGGACCATTAGTGATTCACCACGTGAGGATCAAATAATTGCTCAAGTGACTCTCACTAGCTGGCCAACCACTGTGAAGGGCAGATAGAAAGAGCTTGGCCAATCACCAGTCTGTACTTACCATCATCCTTCCATTCCCTTGAGGGCCAGGGAACAAGTTTCAGCAACATAAGGATGTGGAGGAGGGGACAGGCCTGAGAGATGGCCAGGCTCAGTACACAGCCTCTCGCGCCCCTCCCCAGCCCCTATGTCAGGTGTACTGCCATGGCTGTCACCTTGAAACACTTACTTTGAATAGCCGTCTAACCACCCCATCGAGCACATCCCACTTCGTCTTGCCACTAACTCCAATGCAGCCAATGAGAAAGATGTGTGGTCTGGAATCCTAAGGGTAAGGAAATGTACGCAGGTGAAAAACAGGTGGATCTCATCCGACACAGTTCAGCAGAGGACTTAGATTGCCTTAGAACTCCGCCAATGGTTTGAGAAGGGAACAAAAGTCCTATTTGTTTCAACATCAGATATAACTTAGGTAGAATGTAACAGTCTTAAAACTTTTCCCTGCATTACTTCTAAAACAGGAATCCATGGGTCAGGAAGAAAGGATCTCCTCTCTGGAATCTGGAAACTTCCACTAAGTGTGTACAGTGCATGATCACACACCCCTTGCCTAGAATACTCTCTTCACTCCTGTCTGTCTCTCCCTTTTTTTAACCTTGCTTATGAACTCACCTCTTCCAGGAAGACTTCAGTGATTAACCCCACCAGGCTCAGAGCTTACATTGCTGCAAAGGTTCTATTTACAACTTATATAATAATATATTCTGTACTTATTTATATTTAGTTTTGGTATATATTTATAATATATTTATATTTATAATATATTTATAATATATTTAGTATTTCTCTCTTATTTGTATATCAAGTTTATATCTTTGCTAGATCTTAAACTTCTTCAGGACAGAATGTGTTTCTATTTTTTTTTCCTTTTTTGTTTTTAAATAACATGTATTGCTTTTCTTATAATTAAAGGTTAACACAGGTTTAATTTAGAAAACTAGTAAAACTCCAGGAAGGTCACCCTCCAAATAATCTTTTTCTACTTTTTTTTTTGCATCACTGCTCACAGGACTCTGCATGATGGGAGCTAACTTACCACAGTGATTAAAGAAATGCTGATAGAACGTTCCATTCTACTGCATTTTAGAATATCTGACAGGCTCATAGGAATGTAGAGTTAGGGAGGCAGTAGCATCTGGCAGTTAAAGCAAAATCAGCAGAGAAAAGAGCACCAGTCTTGCAGTGACATGATTAGACCCCACCACTTGCCTTGTGGCCTCAAGTAAGTGATGCTTGTCTTGGATTTCTCAATTGTAAAATGGAAATCACAACCCCTCATTGACCAGCCTCATCTGGATGCCATAGTGATCTAGAATGCTACAATCTTTGACTTGTAAACTTTTGTAAAACATAAGCTCTATCTGTTCACACTGATGATAACTAGAATAAATTACATCCACAGGTATCGTGTGCATTTACTATAAGAATGCTGTAAGAATAAATCCCCTCCCCAATAGCCCATCACTCTATTAGCTACATTTTTTAAATGGAGCTATTTATTGTATTTTCTTAGGACAGATGGTGCTAAAACCCTTGGATGTTCCAAAATTCTGGGCTTATCCCCTTTGATGAAGCTCGCAACCCAGCCACAAAGTGGAATCCCCTGGCAAAAAAAAAACCTCTGGCTGCAGCCGCTTCGTTCTGGTGGGCACTGCGGCTTCCCCAGCTGTCTGGAGCTACAACAGCATATTGGCTAGAAACAGCAAAGAAAAAACTCAAGGGAACTTGAAATGCTGACTCATGAAACCTTTTCCCATTTATTCGAGAGATGGCCATCACTGGGTTGATCGTGGACTAAATAAAATTCAACTTTCACTGTCAACCCCTACCTCCACCTCAAAGCTGTCTCTGGCAGTGGTGTAGACTCCAGAAGTTTCTAGGCCCTAGAGGAGAACAGACACTGTACTCAGAAAACGCAGGTTTCCCAGCCTCGGTGAGTCACGATGCCCCCCAGCCTTCCTGCCGGCCACCTGAGCGACCCTGGGACTTGGATGCCTCCGTCTTTCAGTGTCTGCCTCGCCAGCCAGCTGCCTCTGAAGACCTGTGAGACTGGTGCTCTCAGTCAGCTGAATTCAGCCAGCTTATTTCTGTGCCTTGTACCCTAAATGTGCACAGCTGCCTTTAAAGTGCTTTGGGAATATGCTAAATTCAGAAAAGCCCTTCCTGATGGATGTTAGCGTTTAGTTAATTATAGGAAAGTGCAGTGTGGGACCATTTTTAATACTCTTTATTAGACTTTCAAACACGAGAGAAAGGGAAATGCCGTTCAGTCAGTTTAATTGTGTCAAATGCTGCTGGGGACTGCGGTTAGTCGAGAGAAGCATTAGTAGCATTTCCAAATCACCCCAGGCTCTGAGGTGACCCGGGTATTACGATGGAATCGCTAAGCTAGGTAGTTCTACCTGGGCAAGGGACAGGCAGAGCAGGGAAAGGGATCCAACTAACCTCCTTCCACTTCATTTCCTCCTGAAAGCTGACAACTATCTTAACATGCCTGCCTCCTTCCTTCCGAGCCGAGCATTCACCAGTGTCATCCAGCAACATGTCTGCGAATGGAAAACATCAACAGCCTTAGGCACATGGGGACGGCAAAGCTGGCTTCCTGACACCCCCGCTGCTTGTTGGCACAGCAGCGGGACAAAGCAGGTGTCGGGGTGCGGGGGGAAGGTGGAGTGGGGGTTGGGGGAGGGGAGAGGGCACAATGGAGAACGCAGTCACAGAAACCAACGGTGGACCAACCAAGGAACCAGCAGGCTGACGATGCACCTGGCCGAATGGAAGTGCGAGGGAGAGACTCAACCAAAACGATAGCAGTAGCAGCATCATGGATAAAAAATAAAAGCGTCAGCCTCAGTATGCTTACAAAGAAAACCTAGATCGTGTTCACTGATGACTGCACCAGCCTGGGATCCACCCTGAAGGCAGGAAGATCATAGACCAAGCCATTGCCCCAACCGGGACCTGCGACTATAGGGTTCGTATGCAGCATTCAGCTTGCAGGTCAGCGTCTTAAAATGGATCAAACAGAACTCAGCATGGTGGGTGAGGGGACCCAAGCTCAGGGCTTGGAGAATTTGGGGTGCTGGAGCAAAGCATGAGAGCGGTCTAACGGCTGGGCTCATGTTGGTAGCAGACACACACCCAAACACACACACCCCAAGTGCACACACGCCTGCTGCCTCTCCATTTGATCTGTTAGCTACTTGTCTTGGGGCTCTTGCTTGGAGACCAGAGTGCCAGGTGCAGGTCTGGTCCTGCCCCCAAGCCCTGTGAGCCACTCACCCAGGCTGGTTGACTCAGTGAGGTTCAGGCTGTGCTGGGAGAGGCCCATGGACTGCCTCGGGGAGGCAGAGATGGACACCTGGGAGGGGGCCCGGCTGCAGCCACTGCCTTGAGACTCCGACTTCAGCCGGTCGTTCTCGGCTTTCAGCTTCTCTATTTCACTCTGCAAAGATTAAGGGGGAAGCTCAGTCACTAGGTGGATTTAATGCGAATAAGCCTTTTCCAGAGGAAGGATCTGAACGTTTTCTACAGGAACCAGGTAGTATATCATAAACAAGGCAAGTAACACCATCAGAGAGATTCGGCAGTGTTTGCTGCCTCTGCTGTATACACAGGACATGTCTGGCAGGGGAGGGTGCATCCTTTCAGAGAACCCGCCTTTGAAAAGACCTCTGAAATGTTTCCTCAAGTCTGCTGCTTGAGTGTTAAGTGGCAAAGCATCTAAAAGATCTAAGAGGTTCGTGAAACTCTGGCTTTGAAAGGCTTCTTTACTGCAGGACTTCTCAGAACCTTTAATGAGCTGATCCATGCTGTGAATCTGAGAGAGGTACACAGAGTGCAGCGTTTTCCAAATGTATCTGATCAAGGAGCTCTCCTTTCATAGAGCCTCTCACGGAACCAGTGATTCAGGGAACCTCCTCTGGGAAACACCGCTCTCCAGTGATGTCCCATTTAGCATATCCCACAAGAATCTTTCATTCTATAAATATTTAAGAAGAGTCTACTATGTGCAAGGCACTGGTGCTATGTCCAGGAAAAGGGATGCAAAAAAATAGCACCCCAAATGTCCTCACTCCATGGCAGAAGGTGAGAAGGCCATAAAAACAAATCTATGGGAATACTAAGATGAGAGCACTAAGTCTTCCTGCTGCAAGACTTGGACAGGCTTTGAAGAGGAAGAGGCACCAGGCTCTTGGTTGGGGGAAGGGTCCAATTTGATGTGCAGAGGGATGTTCCCAGTGGAGAGAACAATATGGAACAGAAATTCCCAGGGCATGCAAAGGGAGCTGTCCACGGCTCCATCTGGTCGCTGAGTCAGAAGATGGAGTTGGGGAGGGTAGGGGGGATTAAGAGTGAAAAGGACTCCCTGAAAGGCCTTGAAGGCCAGGTGAAGGAGCTCACACTGCATGCCACAAGCATCTGGGGAGAATCTAGAAGTCTTATGCAAGAGAGCAAATAGTTACCCTCATTCTTTCCAAAAACTGGTCTTTGAGCAATCTGTGGGAGGGACAGAGGAGAGAGAGGCTGGGAAAGCAGAGGGCTGCCACCAGATTCTGATGTTGCCCTGAGGCTTGGCAGAGAGCAGCCTCCTGGACTCCTTCCTTGACAGCCTTGGGCTTAGCCCATGCTCCTGGGCGCTCACCTGCATCCTGTTCATGGCTTCCCGGAGCTGGTCGAGCTGGTGGGCAGAGCTGAGGGCTTCTAGGCGGATGTCGGTCAGCTTCATCTCCTTGTCTCTCAGCTCATTTCGGAGCTGCATGACTGTCTCGGCTTCGCTGTCCATGCACTCCGAGATCCTGGGAGAAGAGAAACGTTACTGACCACTGGGCCACGTCAATCACCAGGTTTGTTCCACAGTAACTATATATAACCAGCTTCCTGGTGGTGCCTAAAGCACCCGAAATTCACAGATTTCATTACTTCTCTACACTTTCTTTGCAGAGCTCTGACAATCAGAATGGCTTTGGTGTGCCTTTTAGCAAAATGCCAATAACTTAGGGGTAAGCAGGAGATGGCAAAAGAGAGTAGTGACCTTCGGGGATTGATCCCCACCCCCTGCCCTGTGTGTACACAGCTGGGCCCCTGTGACGATACCACATGGCCTCTGAGTTCTAACCCCACTCAGAGAAACAAGGTCAACTGTGTTTTAAAGATTAGAAACTCCAAAGTTAGACAGCTGAGGGGTGATTTTTATTTGCTGAAATGTGGAAGAAATCTAAATATATGAGTGGAAGGAATTAGTCTGTCTGATCACATTCTAAAAACTCACTCCCCTAAAAGTGTCTAGAGAGCAAGCTTCTTCCCATCCTCCACACCACTTCATACATTCGTGGCAAGGAGAGAAACGCCTTCAGGGAGTTGGAGACCAGAGAGGATGATGTGGCGTAGAAGCCAAGGTTATATCTGAAAACTCTGTGACGGCTTGGCTAGTCTTCCTTTCTCAGCTGTGCACCAGATCCAGGTGGCCATGGGACCCTGTTGAGTTCCTCTTTCTTAAGAGGTGGTCTTTCTAGCTGTGCTCTACTTGATTACTTAGGTTTGCTCTTCAAATACCTGGCAGTCAGCACGAAATGGATGACCACAAAAGTCACAATGAATTGCAATATTGAAAAAGATAGTTCTCTTAAAAAAAAAAAAAAAGCTCTGTGAATTTCAAAGGTCACAAGCTCTGGGGTATTGGGTGAATCAGAATAGAAAGCTTTGACATTCCTTGGACTGAAGACAGAAAGAAAAAAAAATAACCCAAAAAACCAACCACTCCCCACCCCAAGTTCATAAAGTTACAAAGCTGAAGCTGATTATGTCTGAAAGCAATGATGAGCATGTGATCTCTGCAGAAGTAAATGATCACACGAGCCTGCTCTCCAAGAACCAAGTGCTGGATTTGTAGCCAAACAAAACCTGACCTGTAAAAATGGTGGAGGGTGTGGAAATTTTAATTGCCAAAGGAAAACGACTTGTAACATTGCTAAAAGAGATGCAATTGTATTTCAGGGGCAGAAAGAACTAGAAGAAAAACACTCGAAGGGCCAAATCTTTCTGTTGCTATTTTCCTGACTTGCACTTGAACTGTTTTGATTTGAGAGATACAAAGAGAATAAAAGTTGTCAGCAACCAAGGAAGCTTCTCAGCCTCAAAATCTTGAAAAATCCAAGGAACTCCTGAACATATAATTATTCCCTTTTCACACCCAGGAGAAATGGAGGCCAAGAGATTTAGGATTAAAGGGGCTAGCGAGACAGAAATGTCTTTAGAATTCAGATCGTCCTTTCCTTCCCAACTCTCTGTGCTCTGAACAGCCTGTGGTTTGTAAGGTTTAACTCTAGAGCATGGTTTTCTTTGTCTGGGATGTGTGCAGGAGGAGCTTGCAAAAACTGGTTCTTTCTTGAGACAACTATGGTTTCCTGGTTTAAATGGAGTATGAAGTCTGAACAAAATTCCACTGTGACACTCCGGTCTTAGCCAAACCATGCCCTGCACAGATCTTGAAGGCTCCGATTCATTGCAGAGAACAGTCTGTTCTGGTTCACACTGCCTCAGACTGGTCTGTCCCCACCAAGGCACTTTGCTCAAGTCTCTTTCACGTGGTCCGCCGTACCTTTTCCCCAGAAATCTCTCTCAGCAAAAGAGACAATATTTCCTCAGCACCCACTTTCTGGGATACATGTCACATGGGTTGCTTTGCAGAGCTTGGCCAAACAATGACTTCACAAGGGGAAGCAAACTAAAATGAAGAAAGTCTGTGTTGGAAATACAAGGCCCACCTGTGCTCTTCCAAAACCAGCCAGCTCTTAGAAACACACAATAGTGAGGCCACGTGACAGGGATGTCCTACAACATAGAGCGATGTTGAAGACAAGTTCTTTTGCAACAGCCTCAACTAAGTTTTAGTCCCTAACGCTATTGCTCAAGACAGAGCCTTCTCCCTTGGTTCCGGCCCTGAGTAGACTCATGCTGTCACTGATGATTTTATTGAACTTAACAGGTAGGTGACCATCTGCTTGGCTACTAATTACATTGATCAATGCACATCATAGGTTACCAGCAAATGCTCACTCAATACATGAACATGTATGGAGTTGTACATGAACATGTATGGAGTTGTACATGAACGTGTATTGAGCCCATGCCTGGGCTGGGCATTTGCAGTGTATTATTTCATTTACTTCATACATTACTGACTCCATGAAGAGGTGCTGTCATTACCTCCATCTTTAAAATAAGGAGGGAGAGGCATAGAGATGACATGCCCAAAGTCACACTATTTAAAAATGACAGAGGCAGGATCAAACCTGGCAGGTGTGCTTAGCTCCAGAGCCTGTGCTCTGGAACTATACCCGGTAGGCACTCAGAACATGCCTGTCCACTTACTGAAGCAATGTGATGTACATGTTTCTTTACTCAGTCCCTAACCCATTCTTCCAGCCTCTTCCTTCTGTCTTGTCCAGATGCAGGGCTGGTGGCATACCTAATTTTAAATGCCTCAAGTATGGGAAACGCCTTCCCACAACTACCATTCCTTTCGCCCACGGGCTGGGGAATTTTCTAAGCCCAACCCCTCTGCCTTTGGTTTCTTCTTTGAACTCCCTCTCACATCCAGATTTGCACATTCTTACAAACCTTCCAAGGTTAGAAATAAGCATATGCTCTTAGCCCACCCTTTGGAAAAGTAGACCAAAAACAAACATCTCCAGTGTCCATGGATGCTGTGGAATGTAAGAAAAGGGTGGAGAGCCAGGAGTCTGCCCTGCCCCCTCCCTCTGGGGACAGTGGCTTGGAAGCAGAGGTCCTGCCCAGGGAGCGCATCCCTACCACTCTCTCCTCGCTTACTCGGCCACCCGGCGCTTCTGGCCCTGCTCCTATTCCCTCCTCCAACGGTTTCTTCTCTCTGCTCCCGGTTTCCTCCCACTGCTCTGGCCAGCTGCTCTACTTTCTCTTCGTGAACTTCAAACATCAGAATGCCCCAGAGCTCAGTCCTTGCTCCTCTGATCTCCTTCATCTCTACTCAGCCCCTCGGACAACTCCTCCAGCTATGCAGCTTTCAATACCGCCCATGAGCCAGTGTCTTCCAAATCTATACCTCCCAGGACTCTGGGCCAGCATCTCCATATGAGTGCCTTCTGGGCACCCCAAACTTAACGTGGCCAGACCAGAGCTGCTGACCCCTGCCCTGCCTCCATCTAGGTCTACCACCCCTTCCAGGTGCTTGAATTGTGAGTCTAGGAATATCTGAGGATAATTCTTCTCTTTCCCTCACGTTGCACATCTGATCCGTCACTGTGTTCTGTCAACTTTCCTTCAAGAATATATCCTAATTCCATCCAGAACTCACCACCGCTGTTAGTCACTCATGCATTCCACCAAATATTTCAGTGCCTGCAAACCCAACAGAGTACCTACCTCCATGGAGCCTCTACCGTGGGCCTGGGATAGCAGACAGAGAACAAATAACCAAGGACAATCTATACATCAGGTGTCACGTGGTAATATGTGCAGTGGTGAGGAACAAAGCAGGACAAGGGGACGATGGGGAGTGATGGCTGGCGGTGGGCTGTTGCTTTATGCAGGGTGGATGGGCCACACCTTGTTCATAAGGTCACACTGAGCAGAGACCTGAAGGAAGTAAATATCCGAGGGAAGAGCAGACCAGGCTGAGGGTGTGGCGAGGGCAAAGGCCTCGAGGAGAGTGCGACTGGAGTGTTCGAACAATGGCAAATGGGCCGAGTGGAATCAGCCTCCAGGTGATCTCCTTCCCTCCACTCTTCCTTCCCGACACTCCTTTCCACTAATTCAGATTATCCACATTCCTGCTCCAAACTCTCCCCCATCTACCCATGACACATGCAATCATATGCACATTCACTTCAGAGCGTTACGTGTTCTAGCTGGGCCCTGCCTTTGTTTGTGGCCTCCTTTCCCACCAGGGAGAAGCCCTCTGGCCATCCCTCTCCTTCTCAGACACAGGAAGCCCATCTCCACGTTAGTTTCCTTACGTTCTATCTTTCTTGGGTCAGGAAGGCTGCCCTGCTCACTGGGGGCTGGAGTGGCAGAGGCTGCTACGTGGTCACCAAAACCCACTTCCATCTTCATTTCTTCCCCTGCAGGTGGTACGGCCCTCAGTCCTGCTCAGTGGACTGTGGGAAGAGGTGATGTGTGTGCCTCTTTCAGGCCCGGTCCATAAATCCCTCCTGCAGGATCCTCTTCCTTCTCTCCCTTCCCCTGCCCACTGGCCGGGCCCAGAGTGCTGAGCAGAGGACTGGGGCCCCGTGGATGGCAGGAACCTCAGTGCCTACATGGCCACAGGGCAGGCTGCCTGCTGATTAGGAATATCTGCACTGGGTTTGCAGTGAGCCAGAAATAAACAGTCATTGGCAAAGCCACTGAGCTTTGGGCTGAGGTTTTTTTTTTTTTTT
>VBSM01001265.1:21815785-21940903 GCA_008086735.1 Cheirogaleus medius
CCTGGGCTCAAGCGATCCTCCTGCCTCAGCCTCCCAAGTAGCTGGGACCACAGGGGCATGTCACCATGCCTGGCTAATTTTTATATATATATATTTTTTTGTAGAGATGGGGTCTTGTTCTCGTACAGGTTGTTTTCTAACTTCTGACCTTAAGCGATCCTCTCACCTCGGTCTCCCAGAGACTACAGGTGTGAGCCACCATGTGCAGCCTGCAACTTGTCTTTATTTACTTCTCAGGCACTCTGCAGATCTAACAGGACACATACTCTCAGTCATTCATTTAATCCTTCACTCAAGAAAACACACGGTGCTGGGGCTGGGCACCGCAGGGACACACTGCAGTCCAGTGCCCCAGGGCTCCTCTTCCTTCTGCTGCTCAGACTGTTCCCCTCACCCATCACAGAAAGAAGTACACATCTTGTGGCCACCCTCCTACTGGGGTGCTCCTTAAGAGGAGCTGACAATCTAATCAAGTGAAATGGAGACCGTGACAGGGCCTTGTTTCACTGGCGGGTGGGGTTGCTCAAAAGCAGTGACCCTACATTCCATTTCCTCTCTTCCATACAGTTGGCATGTGACAAAGACCTGGCCTCTGGACAGGCTGGTCTTCCCTGCACTCCCTGTACCCATGTGGAAAGCCTGAGGACAGCTGTGCAAGCTGCTATCTCCAGTGGGCTGGCTGGTTAAGTGGACTTAGGGTCAGCTCCGTAGACCCAGCTTCTTGAGAATGAAGGAAGATGGGACAGGAAGATAGAAGCCCTAATGTACTGTATCTAACTTGGCCCTCCCAGGAATCCACTGAGGTAGACGTAATTAACCTCATTTTTACAAATGAGGAAACTGAAGTTTATACAGCCAAATGTCTTTTTCTAACTTTATCTCAGCGGCTATTCTGACCACAGCTACAACTCCCCTTTCCTCCCAGACACCGTCTCATCTTGCTGATAACTTTCCTTGCAGACTACTTGTGTTCCTGTTCTTTCATTCTAGGCCTGGTACATCATGATCTCAAAAGGGATTCAGCCCTACTGGGCAGAGGCAGCCTTTCTCACTGTAGTAGGAAGCAAGCTCTGTTATACTCATTTACTTTGTTCAAGCCTTAGGGTAGAATAAGTAGACAACCACCATTATCCCAATCTGACACATAAAGATATGTCAAAGAGAGGCTGAGCAACTTGCTTAAGGCCAGCCAGCTAATTACAGACACTGACATCACCAGAACTAAAACCTAAATTTCCTTTCTCTTTCAACTTTCCCAGTGCTAAAGCGTGGAAAGAACATGCACACTCCTACTAAAGCAAAACATAAAGAATCCCAAGGAGCAGATGTATCATAACAGGACTCATCACCATGCCTATTTTCCAGAGTTCTTAGAGGCCAAAGATGTCATTTGACTAGGGTGACCTTGACAGACTTACAGAGAGTGGGAGTGAGAATTCCTCAGCAGCGGAGTGGAACCCGTGGACCCGTTGTGCGGTAACTTCGGCGAGGAAGGCAGGGAAGAATCTGTCATCTCCTCGATGTCTGAATGAGAGGATGCCGACTTGGGGGACTTCTTCTTCCCGAAAGCTTGCTTGAAGGAGCTGCGTAACTAAACATACAAGACTGTCAGCCTCGCGGGAGCTGCAGCCAACGCTTAGGCCTTGGCAAAACAGGGACATGCACACAAAAAAAGCAATTAGTTCTCCCACACTTCCCCCCCACCAATGGAAAAGGTTCCCAACAGCTCTCTTGAATCAGTGCATTAAGGGAAGAAGAGTTATCTGGTGTTGACAGCTCAAAGGATTGAACCTGCGGGTAACATTCCATGCCTACTCTTGGCTCAAGACTAGATGCCAACAGCAAGACAGAGCCTGGCTCAGCAGATGGATGTCAGGAAGATGAGGTTACACAGCAACAAAGCAGGATGCTCAGACACGGTGACGGATGCGGATGAAGTTAGTCATATCAATGGATGGGTTAGCTTGGTATCTGATATTAAAGTCGGTCTTGCTTACCTCATTTACCTGCCAGAGAAAACGCAAGCAAAAATGGGGAAAGGGGAGGAAAAAAGACAATTTTTAACAGATAAAGCCAGTGACAGGGAAAGCTTCGGACTTTCAGACACAACATGGCTAATAATAAACACCACACACAGAGGAGGTTTCCAGGAGGGCAGGAGTCATCAAAAGCTTTAGGGGCATCTTCCTCTGTTATGAAGGGAAGGGGATGGCAGGGAGGGAGTCTCCTACAATTCCTGTTCTCCCAGCTTCTCCCTCTCTGGTTGGAACGGCTGCCTCTCACCTCTCGTCTCTTCTCAGTCATCTCTCTGTGCTTTACTTTGGGGGGAGGAGGATGCCTGCTTTCCTGCGCAATGTTGGCTTTGCTGCACTGGCCCTGGATGGCTGCATGGCTCTTTGACTTATCTACACAGCAATTCCTGCTGTCCTCGTACATAAGAAGATAATCTAATACGCAGGAAATTAGCCATCTCACTTGTTACTCAAAAAATGGGCAGTCATTTTTAAGAAATGTATTAACTCCATTGGGAAAAAGGAATTAGTATATCACAATTTCCCCAAACCATGAGATGGCCCTGAAAATTCTAAGGAGAACATCAAGAATGAAAGTGCAATGTCTTCTCTGAAAGACATCATATCCACATTTATTTTTCCAGGCCAAAAAAATAATGTTTCAGCTTGAAAAAAAGGTCTTTAAAAAAGTAATTTCATTTTTCTAAAGTCTCTTTTCCTCATGAAAATATATTCTGGGGGTTTTCTTAGCCACTGAGAAATTCAGAAAATAGGCCACCCTGAAAATAGATGAGATTTTTCTCCCATCAATGTGTTTCATCCATAAGAAACTGCAGGCCCAGCTTGTGGGCAAGTCTAGATCCCATTTCTCTCCCACTTTCTCCTTCTGATCATGTTTCCAGAGAGTAGTCACAGAAACAGAAGGATCACACACACAGACTAGCAACTTACATCCCTGCATCTACCTCTGATAAAAAGCCAGATAGAAGAGATTACAAAGATTAGACAGAATTAAGCTTTGGGATTAGCTGAGGATGCCAATTATTCCCTGACTTTGCTGATAACCAAAAGTCATCTTAAAGCAACAAAAACCAAGTTTCATTTCTTAAATTCAAGAAGATGGATAACCACTATTTTTTCATAGTAAATATTTCTCTCATCAAATTGATAATCAAATCAGACCATATTTATCACATATTAGAGAGAGCAACACGAGTTAATCCTCTCTGTTTAGTCATAGCAAATGTGTTGACTAAAAGCCATTAGTAATTTAAAGAAAAAAAAATTAATCAGAATGACGAGAGGGTCGCACTGAACTCGCTTGCTTCCGACTCAGGTCATCAATGGCTGAAATTACTAAACCCCTAACTCCTCTATTGCCAGACCTCGCCACCCATCCAAGATAACACAAAATGAGTGAGAAGTGTACACAATGAATGAGGACACTGAAATGATGCCATCAGCACTAACAAACAGGGCCCTCTGACCACTGGCCAACCTCAGATCACCTTGGGATCTTCCTGCCTGAAGACAGGGAGCAGCAAATGTCCGTCAGAGCTCTGCAGCCTCAATGGCAAAACTATAAACTGAGGAGGGGATTGAGTCGGGTGAAATTTTCCCACTAGGGTGGGACACTGTTCAAGACACCATAGTGCAGAAATTCAAGTAGTTCATTGGGATTACAAACACATGGAGAAACACTGCAACGGAGACTGATTTTATTAAACTCACCCTTATGAGGGTACAATCCCCAGTTGAAAGCTACTCACTAACTCCTGACATTGACATTATGAAATTTTATTTATAGGACATGGTCAAAAAGTTTTCAAAGAGCAGGTTGGTTTGATGCTATCCTGGGCAATTATGTAAACAAACAGATAAAGATTATTGTTAACAATAGGATAACTAGCGATATAAGCTCAAAAAAGCACTTTGGAACTAATTAAGAAGAAACCACTTAAGAGGCACTTTGCTGTAGTCCCTGGAACTTTGTGGCTGACATATAATGAGAAAGAAATGACACATATATGAAATGAAAGATGAGTACTTCACATAAAGTCTCATGAAAGATAAAAAACTATGAAGTGGTGGTGATTTTATAAATTCTAGTGTTTTGCTGAGCATGACATTGATTTTAGTGAGAACCTGTCCACAGACCATTTCTTTGGATCCACGACCAAAGGTCTGTGTTCTGCAGTTGAGAGCTGGCCTGGGCTTTATCTGGGGGCTGCTGGTTCCGAGGCTGACTCTGTCAGTCAGTCCCCAGGAGAGTGTGTGCAGGGTACACTCACCCAGTTCTTCCTCTTCTTTTTCTTTGAGTCACTCTCTATGTTGCTGCCCACGCTGGAGTGGCTGGTGGCGCTGTTGATGCTGGAGACGCTGTCGGAAGAGTGCTGCCGGCGGATGCGCAGGTCCGCGGTCTGCGCGGGGCCGTTTCCTGGACACCAAAGCAGGGGATATAAGCAGGTGCCAACCTAAGCCCTGTCCTCTATTGCAGGGAATGGCCCTGCCAGTGACATCCACATACCCGAGCACTACTATTTTCTACATAGACACCGCCTCGGTTCCCCACTGCTGGTTTTAAGATCCTTGGGTGGGTGGGTGCTATGTCCTCTTTAGCCAACTCGATGAGTTGGCTCACTTGAGTTTCCCTCACTTTACAAAACAGAAGTCAAGGGAGGCTTAGGGAGAATTTCCCCAATGCCAGCTCAAGAGTGTGCTTGTGAACTATGGCAGCAGTCACCTTTGTCCCTCCTCCTCCGTTCTCCTGGGTCCTGCCGCAGTAGCCTTCCTGTAGCCCCTGGCAGTGCCAAGCCCACATCGTCTCAGGGCCCTTCCCCTTGCTGTTCCTCCGCCTGGGTGCTCTTTTCCCTCAGCTCTGTCTGGCCAGCTCTTGCTAACCCTTCCCGTTTCAACCCTGTCATCACTTTTTCAGAAGACCCAAGAGCCAAAAGAACAGTGACACTGAAGATGACTGATATCTGACAAAGCTTGCAGATGGTTTTCCTCGTGAGGACAGAACTATACCTAATGCATGGTCTTTGAGGGCACTGGTTTTAGTGAGACAGACTCAGATTCTTGGCCCACTTTTGTTTCTTACTACTGCCTGACCTCAGGAAGTGACTCTCATCTCTGCAAGCCAGTGTCCTCAACAGTACAACGAGGAAAGGACCAGTATCACACTCACAGTGTGGGAAGAAGACAAGATAATAAATGAAATCATTGAAACACTTAGTATGGTGTTTAGAACACAATGAGTGTTCCATGAATGCTATTGATACTGCTTCTGTTAATATTACTGTTAATATTGTTATGGCGTGAGGCAACTCACCCGCACGCTCACATTCTTTCCTTTTACTCCAGCTAAGATACACAAGGACAAAGCAATTCACTCAGAAATGTTTTCCTGGGCAAATAAGGGAGGAACTATTTCAGTTTATCCCATGTAACAGCATGTAAATATAAAAGTGTTCGTAAAATGAAGGGCTGTAAAACACTCTGCTACTCTGCCAATGGAAACATATTTTCTTCCACTTTTGAGACCCATCAGAGAAGAGGATGAGCTATGATAGCCATCATCATAGACGCCACAAGTGATCTAATTAAAGGTGTTAGCCTTCTAGGACCGGCACACAAGACGCAGGGTTGAATTATCCAGCCATCCGCCCTCTAGCAGGGAGGTTGCATCATACACTGTCAGGGGAAGGCTCCTAAGGGCAGCAGGTCGTCTGTTTAAAGGCTGTTTCTCTTACTTTACCTTTGCAATTGAGCTCCGGTGTGTTAATTACTCCATTTATAGCAGCCTGGGCAGCTGCGTTCTGTTTCTTGAGCAGCTCAATGGTTTTTCTTAACTCATTCAGTTCTGAATCCTGAGGAACAGAAAGAACTATTATTGGTCATCCAAAAACCATTCTGTACAGAGTTCAACTTAGCTTCAATGCGGGAGGGTAGGGAACGAGGGAGTTCAACAAAACCTCTGACTCACACAGTCGGTTGGATTGATTTTCAACAGGCATAAATGAACACAAAAGAAGTAAGAATATGACTACAAGATCTGTCATTGATGCCGTTCTCATCACTCAATCTAAGCCACCTTTTCCCTCAACAGACCTACCTACTCTTTACAATTAAATTCTGACAGTTCAAGAAGTACATTAAAATCTACACAATGAAAGGAAAGAGAATAATATTTTTAGGTTTGTCGTCAACTCCAAGCAGGGAGGGAAGCAAGCCTCCTTTCTGCCTCACCTTCTGCTCAGCTGTCATGGTCAAACTCTGGAGCCTGATCGTCATGTTTCCAAGACTCTGTTCAAAGGCTGCCACGAGGTGAGCCTGGAGGGGGAAGATACAGCCTCAGTTCTGTTATCTTGTTAGGCAAGAGTACCTAAAACATGCTAAGTCTTAAAGACAGAAATCCTACGGGTACCACTTGATCTAGCCTCTGCCTATTCCTGCACGTTCCTCTAGAATCCCATTCCCTGCCTCCCTCTGGGATCCAGTTACTCCAGCATTGTACTTGCTCACACATCCCGTGCACCTTCCCACCTTAAGGTCATTGTCCATCCTTTCCCCCCTGCCTTGAATGCTCTTCCCCCGAGTCCTCTCCTTGCCTAACTAATTTTTACATATCCACCTTGAGAGCTCTCAGCTTTTGCCATCATGACACACCCAGACTGGGTTATGAGTTAGCTCCTTCATGTTCACTCTCATAAGCACATTGCACTTCTATGTTTTAGGATTTCATAGTTAAAAATACCCGTAGTCTTATGGTTGTTGACTTATGTCTGCCTTCTCTACTACCCTGCAGGATGATCTTTTGTTCACCAACTGCTAAGCTCATAGTAGACACTCCCATCAAGTATGTTTGCAGAATGAATGAATAGAGTGGTTGGCATATTTTGCTTGTTATAATCCCGGTTAATAAAAAGCCAATGAAAGGCCCATCTGCTTCCTCCTTGGAGAAACCTTCCCTACTTTCCCCAGTGAATGTCCACTTTCCCACAGGCTCTCATGCACTTTTAGACACTTCTGTTAGAATATGACATCAGATGGACCATTATTTTATCTATTACTAAGAAATTGTTTAAAGTGTTGCCAGTTATAATTAAATACACATCCTATTTTCAGAGATTTTAAAATGTGAAAAAAAGAATATGTCTTAGAATTGAGAAATGTGTTTTTTTCCCTGCCTGCCCTCTTGTCTACAACTTTATTCAAGGACAAGAGGTAACTTTGTGTCCCAACACTAAGCTTTTGCCTGGGACTTAGAGTAGTAGTTGAAATGCTGGTTGGTTGAATGAGGATTCTGGTCGTGTCATTAAAATCAAGAATAAAGAATGGATGCTTTTTCAACAGTCATGTTAGAGAACTTCCAGCAATCAATTTAAGAATCCGTTAGCCCGCCAGGATCTTCTAGCCTCCAAACTGTACTTGTATAAATGGAATAGAGACACATCCTATTGTTAGAGGCATTTGAGCAGCAGATAAAATGGACCACTGAACTGTACATTTGATGAAGGTTAACACCATGTCTATCTTGTTCACCCCTGTATCCTTACTGCTGGTACAAAGCAGCCACTCCATAAGTGAGTGTTGGATGAGGACACAAAGGACTGAAAAGAAAAGCACTTAGATGAAGGAGGCAGCGTGGCACAGGGGAAGGGAACAGGATATAGAGTCGTAGGTCTGCGGCTCTCATTCTAGTTCCTTTTGATCACTAGCGATGCTGAGCAAGTCATCTAATCCTCCTGGCCTTGGCTTCTTCTTCATCTATGAAATGATAACAATATCTATTTCTTCCCCATGGTTATTTTGAGCACTACATGAAACAAAACAGGTGAGAATGGTCTATGGACCACTGAAGAATTGGAAAACACAGGAATGAATGGATACTTGTGGGGAAGGAAAGAGGTCTGGGAATGAGAAAGTAACATAAGAAACTGAGAGAGGAGTCATATTCCCTGAGAACACAAGCGAAGGGAGGGAGAGTAGACACAGAGGGTGACGAAGGCACGAGGAGAAGAGCCAGCAGAGGATACTTGGGCGGAGGCCTGGGAGAAGTGAGATTGGATCTTGTTGGAAAATTCTAGAGGAAAAGATGACTGATGCACACAGGAAGGATAAAGTGGGCTGTGAGGAGGGTCAGTGACATTTCAATCTAGGGAGGATCTGAGGGGTGAATAGAGGCCTGTTATCAGACTTCTTCACACAGGGATGGTTGAGGCTAAGACATCTCTAGGATCCACTGTGGAATAGCTAGTTTCTTTCTGACTGCACCATCTTTCTCTATTAAAAATGGAGAAAATACCTCTGTATTTTAAAATAAAAAGATGTGCTTTGGTTTGTCCTGGAGAGAATGGCAAAGTCAAAGCCAATCAGTTCAAGATAGCCACATAGTCGATGAAGGAAATGGGCCAGGGCACGGATACCTAAAAGAATGTTTGCTATCTTTGCATTGCAAAGGAACGACAAAGTTAAATTTAAATTACTGAATGTCCATTTATCTCAGTTCTGCATTTGATGATTGCCACCCATGATTCTAGTTGTGGGCATTCATATTTTCTATTCAATTAAAAACATAAACAAAAAACCTGACTCCACGAAGACTACTATTGAGAAAGTGATTTTGCAAGCTCAAAAAGAAACCACATTTGCTCCGAAGAACCAGAGGATCCCATTTTTCTGGCAAGTGAAAGGGCTGCCTTTGTGTCATAAGCACAATTATGAAAATACGGGTCAGAGAGGCTGTGGTGAGCGTGGCTCAGAGACACACAACAGCCTTCTCATCAAACACCATCCTCACATTCCCAGGGAAAACAAACGCGAGTGGTATAAAAACACCCAGAGAAGGTAGCTTTGAGTAGTTTGTCCTAGAAAAACAAACACAGCTTGGTCTGTGAGAAAAATGGCAGACAATAAAACATGTTAGCACTGCTGGTGGTGTGTGGCAAGACTAAATATTTACTTTAAAACAATACGGGATTCAATGGCTTTTATGAGGAGCAAAACGCACTTCTGTAATAACAGAAGGGATCTCACTCTGACTCTTCTAGAACAGAGTAGAGTTCCAAATGGCCCAGCGTAAGGCTCCCGTGCAACACGAGGTCAGTGGGGGAATAAACCCAAGTTCACTGGTAAGTAAGTTAACTACTATTTGAGGATTAGTAAACAGCAGCCGTTGGCAGCTGCAATTCTTAACTAGGAGAGTAGCTCAGAATCACTGGGGGAGGGATCAAATCTCACGTGATGGATGATACCCAGAAGACCTGGCTCATTGGGTCCAGAGTTTGTTCTGGATTCGAATGCACACATCTGGTTCTCCAGATGAAAAGAATCTACTCATAGAATACCTCTGCTGTTTTCTGGAATAGGATCAGAGCCTCAGAATTCATTGTCACATCAATTTCTGAAGTTCTTTTGATAGCATTACTGATGGCAAAAGAGGTAAGGAAAAATAAAGAATCATAAAACACACAGTGGCCTAGTATGTTAGGGGTTTTGAAAAAAAATCAAAGATTTCCAGAAATGTAAGACAACTCAGGAGACTGAATATTGATGAGGGCCACTACCAATGACCGAGTGTGTAGTAAGGTCAAGAGCTGTGCTGGGTAATTCACGTGCAGACCTTAAAGAGGAATGGTTTCCCCAGGTCAACTTGGGCTCAAGCTGGGAATGCCAGAGTAAAAACTCCAGGTAAATGATTATTTGGAATATTGACTCCTGGTCAAAAGAAGACATGCTTTTGAAGTTGCTTTCCATTTTAACAGCATGTTACACACAAGCAGGTTGCTTTCTGACAGGTTTGAACACATTTATCTGTGGGCTCAGGATGGGTCGTGAACTAACTCCGGGACAGGAAGCCTTGCCTCAGAGGTATCTCGGCACCTTCCAAGACCACAGGCGTTGCCTTCTGAGCTCCAGCCTTCAGCTGGTCCCAGCTTTGCAGAAGTCTCCTTATCAGACTGGGCCGAGGGGGCAGGAGACCTCCGCCTCCGCTCTGACCCCTCTGATCCTATATCCACACCACAGTCAAGCAAACAAGACCACCCCACTGCTTGCTTATAACTCACTGATAGGGCTCTACTAACTTCAGGACGAAGTCCAAACTCTCAGCCTAACAGCCCAGACACTGTGTGATCTGACCCTTGTCCAAGGGCTTCGTCCTCCTCCCTTCCCTCTCCTCTCACCCCTACCTCTCCTCCACATCCTAGCCATAGATTCGAATTATACCAAGCTACTGTACCAGACTGAATGCTAAGAAGTCAGTAAGTGTGCTTGCTTTGCTGGTGCACCCACAGCGCCTGGGGCATAGCTGGCACTCAAACAGTGTTGAATTGAATGCTGGTTGGCAGTGTCTCCTGAACGCGTAATGGTGCATATTATAATGACAGAGTAGCTGGCTGTTTATCGTGGAGCCCTAATTTCTTTTTTTTTCCCTTCCTTTCCTTTTTCACTTTAGTATTTTTTCCCCCTAAGATCAGAATTTTCAGAAAGGAAGAGGGGAGAGAAATTAACATTTTAATGAGCACTTAATACATTGCAAGCACTGATCACAGGACAGCTCTTGAGAGCTTTATCACCCTTATTGCAGAGATGAGCAAATTCGGTCTGGGAGGCTAACAAACTTACACAAAGTCAAAGCCAGTAAGTGTCAGAACTGACATTCACAGCCATGATGCTATAGCCTGTGTCCTTTTTATTGCACTGTGCTGCTTCTAAGTGTTGAGAAATAGGAGGCCTTGAGGCAATGCTCAAATGTGCCCTGTTTCCCCGAAAATAAGACAGGGACTTATATTTATTTTTCCTCAAGAAGACACCCTAGGGTTTATTTTCAGGGGATGTGTTATTTTTTTTTAAGTACAGTACAACAATCTACATTTATTCAAATATAGTTAAGTGTCTTCTTCTGGAACATCATCATAACTGTCCAAACCCCGAATTCCATCCTGAATTTCCTGTGACTCTATTTCCTTTAGAACCATTGGCCGGGACCTGACAGGGGGAGCCGACCTTATTGGTGGGGCTGCCCGCACCTTTCCGGTCACCTCTGGGATAGTAGCTGTCACGATGGGGCAGATGAGAAGGGCTGCTTGTCTTCTTTACCGCTCCTTGAGGAAATGCATGGGTTGTGCAGATACGCTGCGTAGCCACGCCCATCACTAGGTCTTATTTTTGGGGTAGGGCTTATATTGCGCAAATATCCTGCTAGGGCTTAATTTATGGGTAGGTCTTATTTTCGGGGAAACACAGTAGGAATGTACCTCCCACCCCATGGCTACCACCCTGTCTGTACTTACATTTGCTGTCAGCTGGGTGGTCAAGGCTGAAACCTTCTCCTGGGAGGCATCTAGTTCCCGCCGCAGTTTACGAATCTAAAGATGACAAGGGACAGAGTTACTTGCTTTGGGAGTCGTTTCCAGGTTGAGTTAGGTAAAACAATCCATAATAATGAAAGAGGAAATCCAACCAGCAAACTGTTCCTTACCTCTGACTGGCATTTTTCTTCTGGCTGTAAAGAAAACATATGGAAAATTAGATGAGTTGAGGAAGAAAGAACAGTGCAGTCCAGCCCATAGGGAACACCATATTTGGATATTTGCAGCAGTTTGGAAGATTTATTAGTTTCTTTTCTGGTATATTTCTTAGGATAAACTGGTTCAATTAAATTGACCCATCACAAAGGCCAAATCCAAACAGCATATTACTTTTAAAAATTAGGAAGCATTAGAACAACACTCCATACTTCGGTTGGTAAGTAGCCATCCTGCCTCCCGTGTGGTGACGGTGATAAGGTAAGGCACTCAGGACATGTGTGTGACGACAGGGGTATGAGTAAGATTTAGCAGTTTACAGGATGCTCAGTCAAATTTGAATAGTTTTTTTTTTTTAAGTCTAAGTAAATTCCATGCAATATTGGGGACATACTTATACTAATAAATTGTTGTGAATCTGAATTTCAAATTTAATTGGGTGTTCTGTATTTTATCTGACACTCTTTTCTAGGGAGAAAAGAAGACTGCTCTTATATTAATTCTGCCTCATTTTATCCCTCCCTGTCACCTCCTTAGGGCACTACAGTGGGAAGAGCAGCAGGGCAGCAAGGCCTAAAAGTCAGGAGGGCTGGGGAAGCCCCTATCAGCCAGGCCGGGAACTCCATGGGTTGTCAAGACAAATGTGACCTCCATCTTCCAGCTGCCCCACTTTAAGTCTCCTCGTTACCTGTGATCCTGGGGAGTAAGGGTTCATCTTGTTGCCCCATTTACTGGCAGAGCCTTCCACGTTGGCTCTGTGTCTGTGGTGACCTGCCAGGTGGAAACTCTGAGACTATCTCTTCCTATAGGGGGAATCCACATGGGTGTGGAAACTTGCTGCAGAAAGAACCTTTCTTTCTCTCTCCTCTGGTTCCCATGGCGGTCCATAAAGAAGCACCCACCCCACTTCCTGGAAACGTGGAAGTGTTCCTGCCCTCTCTCCACTGACCACTCCAATGTCCCCAGGGTGAATGAGTGACTTGGAAACCAGTTAGGTGAGTGAACAATAGTAAGGACCCTATTTTGTCCTTGGGTCCTCAACAAGTGTCCTAATCCAATTTCACTAGCAATAAACCCATTACTTTTAAAAATCAGCATCTGATTTTTAGTGTATAAGTGTCTATTTTTCTATCAGTTCAGAACGCAAAGCGGCATGATTCATTAGAACCGTGGACCCTGCACCCATCAGCTGAGCAGATGGACAGTTGCTTCCTGTCTGATCTCCACCCTGAGCTCTCCACTGCCCTCCGTCCTGATCCTTCCCTGGAGGGTGGAGCCCCCACCCTCCAGGCTGGCTCCAAACAGCAGCAACAAATTTTTAAATATATGTGGCCAAATCATTTCATCCTTGTAGTAATCCCATAAAGTAGATTTGTTTGTATTCCTTCTGAGGTTCAAAGAGGTAAAGTGTCTTGCCTAAAATCACATAGCTAAACAATCTCATCTAAGAAATGCTTTCAGAAGGTTGGAAGATATTCTCAGGGCTCACTCTTCCCTCCCAGCTAATATTCATGCAACCCTCTTTGTCTGTCTGTCCATCCATCCATCCCACCACCACCACCTATCAAGTATTTATTGATTTCCTACTATGTGCCAGGCAGTGTTTTAAGAAACAGGGATACAGCTGTGAACATGACCAGGTCCTTGACCTTGTGTTGCTTACATCTGGTAATAACTAGCACTTATTGAATGCTTATCATGTGCCAGACTGTTCCAACCACTTCACATTCATTATTCATTTAATCTTTATAACAATCCTTAGCATAAGTACTAATACTATTGCTTTCTGTTTTTTTTTTGCTTTCTGTTTTGCATATGAGGAAACTGAGGCACAGAGAGGTTAAACAGTTTGCCTGTGGTTGAAGCTGGTTAAGTGGCAACCTCCATTCTCAGAGAAGGCACATGTGAGGACAGTTGGGATTGCACCCAAGGTTGTCTGACTCCAGAGCCTATGATCTTAATCAGCACATTCTCCTGCTCTTTTATGATAGCTATATTCTCATGGAGGCTTTCTAGAAATAAGGCCCCTGACTCCTAAGTCTCATCCAAACAAGAAAAGTTAATGGTGAGAATGCCACAGCTAGCTAACATTTGGGAAGCTGGTGGAGGCCTGTTAGCAGGCTGAAACATCCATATAGGACCAGTCCTACTTCTAAACACTTCCATCGACAGTCCTTCCCCATGCCTCTGCCACTGTGCCCACCTGTTTCTGGAGTTTGGCCCCCCTTACCAACAGCAGCCAGGAGAAATCATGTGCTCTGCATCTTGCCCCCAGCTGCTGCTGTTCTTCCTCACCTCTGGGAACACTATGTGAAGCTGTGGGCCTCCTTCCGTTCAGCAGCTCCCCCTGGGAACTCAACTGCTCTCTACCAACCAAGGAAGCAAGTCCGATGCCAGATGTGGCCTCTTAGATTTTCTCTAGTCCAAGTCTATGACTTCTCTATGGCAATTATTTAGCATCATGTAATCCTTTCTTTCATTTGTAATTAAAATTGTGGGCAAATTTTAGGCAGAATGAGCATTCTTGAATATCCAAGAATTACAGAGATTTCAAGGAAGGAAGCCACTATCATCCAATAAGAGCCTTTAAAACTCTCAGCTATTAAGCAGTTTCCTTGTTCTGAGTCTCTGGCAACTTAAGAGACTGCTAAGATCTCTTTTTAGACAACAAACAAGAACTTGTTCACATTTACATTTACAAAGGTGCCTGGGGCATGTGTTTTGGAATTTCATCATTACCAAGAAGCTAATAACAGATAAAGGACCATGCCTCAGTGCTAGGTGGTAGCAGAGTCTAGCCAGACTTGTAGTTTTTCTTGAAATTAGTAGACTACTCTAGCATGAACACATTCAAATGTTAGGCTATTTTTTTTTAAAGTCTGCAAAAGCAACCAAAAGTCTCAAAGAAGGCACATGTAAGGACAGCAAATGGGATCCTCTGACTCCATGACTCACAGAATGTCAGGGATCGTGGGGGCCTGGGAAGATCGCCTCGCTCAGCTTCCTGACGCAGAGGGAAAACTGAGAGGCACCCAGAACAACAAGGTGATTTGTTGAAAGTCACGCAGTGAGAAAAACTAAGATTAGACCCCAGGTCTCTTGCTATCCAGATAAACATGGAATTAAAAATTCTTATTATTAGGTCTTTGGTAATTTGTTGAATTTATGTCAACTCGGAAAGGACAATTTCAAATTTCATGAAAGTGCCATCTTCATGTCCACAGACCCGGAACAGAAACTACTAGAAGCGAGCCTTTCACTGCAAGAGCTTCCAGTGGTTGGTGTGAAGGGGCTGCCCCAGGAATTGCAGGTGACAGTTTCCTAGATCAAAATGCTCACGGAGAAGCTCATGTTCTTTCCCTCCAAGGCTGGCCAATGTGGGCCAGATATCCAGTTTTTACTCTCCTGAGAAGGGCCTACTCCCTTCTGTGTTGACAGGAACCCCTGGGAACGTCACAGGGAAAACACATGGCTGGGGCACTGAGACATCTGCTATTCTGCTCTATACCAAACAACGGAGTCCCACATCCCTAGGTGTCCTCTGGTGTCTCTGGCTCCCTTTTTCAGTGGCAGGCTCCTTTCTCTCCTAAACCATATCCTTAGGGATCAGTCCAGAGCCCGACATTTACATGTTGCCAGTGAATACTGCTGAAGAACCGAATTTAGGTTTGAAGTCCCATCCTTGGTACCTATACCTCCGAGTTTCATTCTGGAAGAAAGAACTTAGTTTATCTGCAGGCTGACAACTGGAAGGCCATCTCTATGCTCTCTTAGTAGATAATGGCTTAAACAAACTCTCCCCAAGGCACTCTATATAAAGCCTTTAAAAATAAAGCCAGGACTTGGTCATGATATATCAGACAAGATGATTAGCTTGAGCAAAGAGGAATTTTGGAGTTGGAGGGGTGTGGTGGATAGGAGTAGAAGCAAGAGTTTCTAGGTCCTTGCAATCCAACCAGTTAGCAATCACTAAAGTCTGTTTGCTATAAACCTAAGAAAGAACAATCAGGCCCTGGTCTCTTTAACTTGATTGTCAGATGGCCTCTTATTTTCAAGGGGCTATAAATAGTTTACCCTGCTATCTAGCCCAGAAACCTGGCATTATCAAAACCTAAATTATTAAAACATTTGTTTCCATAGAATTAAGAGGTAAATAATTTCCAGTTCACAATTACTGAACAAATCCAGTAGTACTGAAAATCCAAATGTATTTGGTTACATTTGGCTTTTGTTCAACAGACCTCTTATTGGCCTCTTAACAATAGACCTCTTGACAATGGCTAGCATTTAGGACTGCTTACTCTGAGCTGTATCATATTCATTGAGTTATATGCATTTTCTTATTTCTTTCAAATCTATTTTTGAACACTTACTATGTGCTAGGCCCTGTTCTAGGCACTAGGAATAAAACAAAAAGTCCTTGTTCTCAAGGAGTTTATATTTTAGTGAAGTGTAACCTTTATAACATCGAATCCTTATTACTGCTCTATAAGGTAGGGACTGTTATCATTTCACTTTACAGATAAAGAAACTGAGACAGACAGAAGATTAATAAATTACACAAGGCCTTTCTTTTCTAAGTCCACCAGCAGGTGGCCAAGGCATCTCACACATCCTAACTAGTTAAAGCACAATGCCACTTTAACAAAGCAGCCAGTTCCTGATTTTTTAGGTTGGTACATTAATAGCTGTTTGTGAATTTCAAATCTTGTTCTCCAGTTAACTGATCCCCTTATGAGGGAAATGCTCTCTCTAGGAGAAATGTTTACATTATATTCTTGACACGTTTAATAAAGAGCTGTGGTCCCCGGGTACGAGTCCGTGGCCTATTAGGAACTGGTCTGTGCATCACCGCCTGAGCTCTACCTCCCCCCACTCCCCGCCCTGGCCCACTGCCCTGGCTGTCCATAGAAAAATTGTCTTCTATGAAACGTAGGAACCAGGCTGCACAGCAGGTGGTGAGTGCGGGTAAGTGAGCGAAGCTTCATCTGTATTTATAGCCATTCCCCATTGCTCCCATCGCAGCCTGACCCCCCACCTCCCGGTGGAAAAATTGTCTTCCATAAAACTAGTCCCTGGTGCTTTGGGGACCGCTGTAATAAAGGAACCCTAGCTCTCACAATCACAGCCACACAGCACTGATTTATACTCACTGTAGAATAAATTGATGACGTGCTGGAAACCAAGGAGAGCGAGGATCCGTGAACTATTGAGAGAGAGAGAGAGAAAAAAGAAAAGGTGAATTGCACAGCTAGCTGTTATGGAACCAAAAAGGGGGGAGGGAAAGAGAAAATCAGCAATGCAGGACACTAGCAGGCTTAGAACAACTTAATCTCCTCACCTTGACCCAGTCTTTCCTGGTTTGGTGATAGGTCAGTGACAAGTAAGGGATAATTTACTAAGGAAGTCACTTTCCGTTTACATTTTTTTCTATCAAACAATGTATGATTACTGAACAAAAATCTTCAAGTACAGAGGAGTGTTAAGAAGCATACTCACTGTCATAACCTGCAGTGACTCACAATTCCATTACCTGGAGGCAACCTGTTACCATCCAAGCATACTTTATTCTACCCTTTTTTCTAATGTATTCCTCTTGGGTTCATATTGGGTTGCATGTATATTTTACCCTGCTAGCATCTCTCACTTGTACATGCAAAAAGATGAACTGATTATTTTGAATTTAAGAGGCTGGCTGTTGGCCACAGTCAGTTCACTCTAGATGACTGTGTAGCAGAATATTTGTTTAGAAAACATGTCTGCTGAAGTATAGATTCCTTGATTTCTATCATGTCTAGAAAGTGACAAGTGGTATCCCCTTTTGTTTTGGACCAGTACCTTTTGACTAGAACCATACTCATATACGGGTGCTATACCGTATAGCACCCCCTCCTGCCTTCAGCCAGTGGAGACCTATTTTATTTGTTTTAATTTTAAATTATAGTCTTTGCTAGGACCACATAGTCTGGCTGCCTTCTCTTTTTGGGAAGTAAATTCTATATTTTCTTGGTAATCTCTTGACAACCTGTTTGAAAGACAGAAATATTCCTGTGTTACCTATCTTTGTAGGCCTTTTAACTGGGTAGAATTTTCTTAACCGTGGGTAGGATGCCTCTACTCCCACACTGCGCTATGACCTGCAGTCTGAAAGTGGGAGGCTGGACGGTAACTTTCCACATGTGCTAAATGACATTCGCCTACCACCCAAGAAGTGAACTCACGTTGGATTAGCAGTTGACAGAAGCTACTTGCCAACGAGATATCCGATGAGCAACTCAGCCTAACACTCAGGCAACATCTCTACTGTTTTTCCAGTAAACCTTCCTTTCCCTCCCATTCTTCCTTTATATGTTCCTATCACACTATGAATCCTGCACTTCCCTCCCAAGCAGGCCCTAGATAATACTCCCACACCACAGAGTCTTTGCCCATGTAGTTCTCTTTGTTTAGGATGCATCTACATACTGCCTATCCAAATCAGACCTGCTCAAACAACACCTTCTCCACGGAACCTGTCCTCATTTTCCCTGACTGCCACCTGGATGGGTTTCCTCTTTCCTCTGCACCCATAGAACTTGGCTTGCCATTGCAGCCCTCTTCTCTCTTAACAGGTGCCTATTGTTCTGAAGCAGTCCCTACACTATCACTTACAAACACTCTCCTTAGCAATGCCCTGAGTTCTAGATCTTTTCCTCCATCCATGACTAATCTGACTCATGCCCATAACAATCAGTTTAAGGTGTTAATGGCCAATAACGGCTTTCACTGTTAATATGTCCACACATTAATAGAGGCTTCTAATGCCCCAACCTAGGGGCCTAATGTTCCAAAGAGGTAAGTTACTTCAGCTCTACAATACAGACAGCAATAGAGGGATTATATTGGAGGCCAAGAGAGACGTGGGTAACATGCAACTACCTTTCAATCACACTTGCATGACTACCCTGCTAGCTGGAAAATGGAAGTGTTTTTCTCTTATATTTCTACATCTTGTACACATAAACTTGCTGACACAGTTTTAGTAACAACTCAGTGCAAACTTAGGGCCACAGGCAGGGAAGAACGCATTTGGCAGGCTTCAGGTAGAGGTAATTATTTTTCTCCTGTAATTAACTCCTCTCACTAGGTAAATAGCAACAGCAAGGCTGTGTTCCAAAGAAACAAATTCCCTGATTTCCAGAGTCAACCCCCAGATGAATGTGGCTTGCCTGAACCATTGCAGTTGGCCCTCCTTCAAGTGAACAGAGCCAAGTCAGAGCCTGGGTTATGCAGTGTGAACACTCTTGGACAATAAAATGCTTATTGTAATTACAGAGCCAAAACAACTAAAACACTCGAGGTTGATTTTCCTCCCTGTATCTGTACCTCCCAAACTTTTCAGCTACAAGGAGCCACAGAGAATATTTAGGTCACCTCTGCCAGTGGGAGATCTGAAACTCAGAAAGGTTAAATGACTTGCTTAAGCTCACACAGCAATTCAAGAATGGAATCTGCTGACAAAAAGTCAGTCTAGAGACCACTCTGCCTTTGAGAGATCTGGTTTACTGGTTTCTGTTTTGTTTTTTATTTTAAAGCCTTTTGGTGTCTTTTAGAGTGGTTTCCTATTCCCTTCAAGCAATCTACATATAGACACAAGCCAGGACTGATGTTTAAGAAGAAAGATGCGTTAGGTGGGGTGAAATCACTAGATAGAATGAAACAACTGGGCATATTCCAGTCAATAAAGCAATCAAGTGCCTCTGACCCTCATCATGATAGAGAATTTGCAGGTAACAATCCCAGACTAGGCAGGAGTTTCCACCCTTAATTAACAAAAGAATAAATTAAGGCCGAGCGTGGTTAAGTGATAAGCTCAAGCACACACAGCTGGCCAGGAGCAGCGAGAACGGAATCTAGGCCTCACACTGTGGTTCTTCTTCCGCAGCTGGGTACTGTGGAAGGAGCCAAGGAGAATGAGATGCAGTTCCAGTGGCTAACGGACTGCCTTGCCTCTCAAAGGAAGCATAATAAAAACAGAGATGAAAGATCAGGGCTTGTCTCAAACAGGTTAAAAACAAAACAAAACAAAATAAAACAAAATAACCCAACGGAGCCCAATGTCAAGGTAGGGTTGAGTAGAAAGACAGAGGGCTGGAAAGCAAAAGGCTTATTAGGACATTGTTCTAGCTGCAGAAAGTCTTTAAGCCACTTCTGCCTCAATTGCACCATTAAAAGAAATGGGGGTGATAATGGCCCTTGGGGAGAAGGATATAACACGACAATTATAACAATAGCTACCATTGATTGAGTACTTACAATCCGCCCCCTTTCAAAGTTATTTGCTAAATGCCTTCCAGGATTTATCTCACCTAATCTTCACTTCAATCCTCTGAAGCAGGTACAATTATTTTCCATATTTTAGTGAGTAGGAAACAGGTTGAACAGGGTCAAGTTCCTTCCCAGAGTCACATTGCTGCCAGAATTTGAATCACAACTGTAAGTCAGGGGCTAGAAACACAGCCGAGCTGCAATACAAGCTTCCCTTATTAGTAAGCTGCTCTGCTCCTGTGGATTTCATATAAACTGATACGGTAGAGGTCTCTGTGTTCAGATTGCACTGGCTCTTAGTGATGACTGCTGAAATCACGGGAGTTTTTCTCTCTAGACATCCATTTTAAAAACGCCTCAAGCATCCTCCTAAATGTACGCTATTAAAGTTGACTTTAAGACTGCATAATGCATCTGATGGAAATTAATTTACCTGAAATAACTTTGAAAGGCTGCATCTGGGCCATGTCTGCAACTAATTTACATATTTATGATTCCCACCTCCTTCAAAATGAGAAGTGCTAATTAAATTGCACAAAATCTTCACACAAACACTCGTGTTAATTCTTCCTAAATTTCTATTTTGCTGTATCGTATATAATACACCAAACATGAGATGTGAATTTTTCCCCAACTGTTTCTGCAATGCTGGGAGTTTATACATTCAAAAGAAAAAAAACAGTCTTTACTCAAAGGAATTAAAAAAAACACCTAATTACACAAGCCCTATTTTGTTTTTGTACTGTAATAGCCTTGGAATAAATAAAATCCATCTGATGCTAAATTTCCCCAAAGATGAAAATATTATGTGTTCATAGTCTATCAAAAGCAGTCCCTACCCCTTCCCCCAAAGTTTGATTTTTACCCCTGTGCTTCAGTTCCATGTCACCATGAATCATTAGGTTTACAAAAGTCTAGACACTGCTTATGGGCAAGCACTTTTTATCAATGTCATTTTGACATCCCAGATATTCTGCAGTTGTGCTGCCTGCCAGCTTGATTCCAGATGGAATAAATAAAAGCTATCTGACAAGCTATCTGATGATACTGTAATGGTCTTGGGTCTTTATGAGGCAAAGTGTGCTTGTTTGGACAAGTTTCAGTACTGAGTGTGGTTCGCCCAGGTATATAAACGGCAGAGAAGATGAATCCAGTGCTGGGCAAGCTCCATATGCAAGTCCTCACCAGGGAGGCTGGGAACCGCTCCGTGGTCATGCTTGGCCGGCACACCAACAAGAAAAAAGTTCAAGACAAACTGCCTCCTCCTCCACCTTAGGGTCATAATATGTCCTCCGCTATTATTGCTCTGAGTGGTTATGGCATTAATTTCTAGCTCTTAAATCTAGCAAAAACACTCTGTTACTCAGGCTCCTCCCCTCCTGAATCCTCTGTCCCAGCAGGTTCCCATATATGGATTTACAGACTTGCATCTGCTCACTGGATGTCGCTGGATGCAAATGATACATAAATCAGGGTGGAGAGTATGAAGTCTCTGAGAAGATTCCAGGGGCAACTGCTCTGTAACTAAATTCTTGAAAACTTTTGTTAAAAGGAACACAAGGCAAAAGCAGAAGCCTGTATCTTCTATTTTTTTCCCTTTGACCTGAGATTTCCAGAACAATCACAAGTTTGTTCTTTCCTGCTGGGAGGATGCTGGCCGTATTTCCCCACTCTCATAGGGACAGGGAAGCACCTATGACTTGTCCTCCACGTTCTGTCTTGTCATTGGTGAAAAAGGCACAACTAGAGGTATGGTCCTTGGCTTGGGCTCCATTTGATCCAACAGTCCCCATCCTCTGGCTGGGGACTCTGAGCTGCCAGGAAGCCAATGCTGAAGCTGTGTTTTGACAGCTATGTTATTATAGCTTTACAAGCTGTGTCATTACAGGCTATGACATATAATACCATTATTGTGTTAGCATTTATATGTATTATCTCATTTAATTCTCATAATTCCATGCACTGAATACTATTATCATTCTCATTTTCTCAGTGAAAAACCAGAGGCACAGAGAGGTGAAGCAACTTGCCCAAGATCATGTACCTAAGAAGTAGTGGAGCTGGAGTCCAAACTCTGCTAGTCTGACTCTATATTCTCAAGCACTGGGCCATAAGCCTCCAATGTCCTATCAGCCCCATCTTTGTGGGGTCAGGGTGACATCCGCCACAGAATTTTGACAGCTTTCTCCCCTAACTCACACCTCAGGTGAAGGAACAAAGGGAAAGAGAAACAATATGAGCTGTGAAAATGGCTGGCAAAATTGCCCATAGAACTCTCTCTCATAAATCTGATGAAAATGAACAAAACATATTAATAAAAATCCAACCACCAAAAAATTCACAGTTAGCAACCAAAGAAAGAAAAGGGCATAACAGAACACAATAAACTTGAAACACTGGTGTTTGAGAAAAGAGATAGAAAATTCTGGAACAGAGCAGAGAGGCACGTCTGCCCAGCCCCCCAGAGCTACAAGAGAGTGTCAGCACAGGGAAGCGAGCACTGTGGCAACTCCCTCTGCCAAGATGGGGAGCCAGTGTCTGAACCTCAAGATGGAGGCGCATGCCAAGAAGCTGTGGCCCAAGGCCAGGACAGAGGCGCCTACAGCGGAACTCAGTCAGCGCAATGGCTCATCAGTGTTTTTTCAGCAGCCTCTTCCCTAAAGTCCTGAAAGGTTAATTAAGGGCCAGACCTTACTACTGAGTGTTCCCCATCCCTGACCCCCAGAGTAGGTGGGAGAGTTGCAAGCAGTTACAGGTGGGCTCGCAGGTCAACAAAGTGAACTTAGCACAGAGGACCACTGACCACACGGAGTAACCTGGGAGACGGTGAGACTCCTTCCTTACCTTCTTCAAACCCATCCCGGAACGAGCCCGAACGGCTCATGGTTCTGCTCTTCTCATCCAGGGACATGGAGCTATTCCGGAAGCGGCTGTCCGTGTACGGATCATACTGCCCATCGGCATTGGACAGGCTGTGGGTCCTCAGCATGGCTGGGTTGGACAAACTCATCTGGGTGACAGTGGTGGGACTCGCTGGAATGAAAGGAATGGGATCAAATGTTGGAAATTCATGTCTCTGTTCAAATCCTGGATGGGGACAAAGAGGAGGCTGCTTATTGTCAGCCACATGCCTTCCTGCCAACTTCTCTCCCCTGTCTATTTTCTAAAAGGTAGTGGCATCAGCATTTGAGTTACATGCTGAGAGCTAAAAATAAGGGTGGAAAGGCAGGTCAGCTCTACAGCAAGGCTCTGGGCTTCAGCTTTCCAACTTGGCACGTTCAGACAGGCCAGTGTCACCTTCCAGGCATGAGCTAATTACTCCCCAGGCTCATCTGGAACGATTCTCTCTAAAGCCAAAAGCCCAAAATAGTCCAAGTAGGCTTTTGATCAGATGGGAAGCATTTGTGCATGACAAGAATCTCTTGCCTCAAAGAGTTACGGCTGGGAAAGAACAATATGAACACAGGTCTGTCTCATGGCCTCAGATGGGGAACACTGTATAAAAAACTTCCATGCAAAGGAGGTACATTTGCCATAGCTAAAACCAGCTTTCTTAAGAAAAGTCTGTTTGTTTTAATAATGTACAATATTTTCACAGGTACTCATTTAGCCAATCAAAAATGAAGAATTAAACCTCACTTGACTATAAACCACACTGATCCTTAAAGCCTCTGAATTTATTATTCACAATATTCAGAAAAGACTGCTTCTCTAAAGAGTGAGATGAGACTGGAAAAGATTTTCCCTCTATCAGTCCCCCAGGGCTCAGCTCCCATCCTGCCACCCTCACATAACCTCTGTCTGTAATTCCAGCCAGCACCGATCTTTCCTTTCTCTAACTGTGTAGACTACTTCTTATCTGATTACAGTCAGTTTTTACGTGGTTTCATATAAAGCTTTGGACTTTTCTCTTTTACCCTGCTTTACAGGTCTCCATGGGGGTGTGTTTGTCTCTCTAAAAGAGAATCCATTGACATGTCAGCAGGGACTGTGTTAAAAATCCTTTTCCTTTCCCCACTGTGCCAGCCCAAGCCTTATGTCAGCAGTAGGCACTTCTAAGAATACCTGTTTAATCAAAGCTTAACTTTTATTTCCAGCTCAGTAAAGCAATGAGGATCACCAAACATGGGGTATGCTATAAACGCTGCTTCTTCAGAGATCTTAAAAATAGAATGCATTCTTCTCAAAAATGGGATGATTTGCTCTTTGCAGTAACTCTACCTGAATCAGCCACAGACAGAAAATTGATCAGAGTACCAAAATTGTTGCTATTTTCTCTATTTCTTTTGCTATCAATCTCCTGTAATCAAAGTGTATTGCTGAGGGCTTGGTCAGATATCGAGAGGGACAGGACCGCATGTCTATTTCAAAACACCAAATAAGCTCTGCCCTACAGAGCTGATCAACACAGCTAATGACAAGCGGCTACTCACCAAGCTGGGAAAAGTTGAACCTTGTTCCAGAGGGAGAAGTTACGCTGGAGCCAGAGGAAAAAGGGGAATTTGCAGCAGTGTCCTGCAGGCCTCCTGCAGAGTGGGACCGTAACCATTCTTTTGCGTCTTCTTGCGTGCGAAGCTGGGAGGTGGGAGTATACCTGGACAGACAGAAATCAAGCTGGAATGAACTACGAACAACACTTAGGAAAATGAACTCCGTGGAGCTGATGGCAAATACATAAAAAGAAAAAATATATATCCGAAGGTGATTTTTTAAAAAATCAGATCACTACATACCCCAAAACTTACAAAATTTCTCAAAACCTTTTTTGCTACTTGGCAGCGTTTGGGGAAAATTATAATTGCTTTCCGTGTGGAGGGAACACATAAAGGGAGGAAGATTGGTAAATGCTCAAAAGAGCTGTCACTGGGCGTTTCTGTAACATGTTGATTCATGACAGTGTCACGTCAAAGCCCCCACCTTGACGGGACTGAAGCAACAAAACAAGCTGCTGTTAGAGCTCTGAGGAAGTTTTAAGTAGATAACTGATGGCATCTGCATTCTACAGCACAAATAAGTGGCCGTGAATTGCAGCACGTGAGAAAGCGGACATGTAAAAGGAGGTCCCAGGACACTGATGCTTATAGCAGTTGCTGCAATCATGCATAAGCAAGTCTTCATGAAAGGAGCCCCAAATTATTGGGTTTTACAGGAAAGGGTCTTCAGGAGTTATGCGACCCACCTCCTCATTTATTCTGAAATGCATTTGGTGATGATTTATTGAGCATCTACAACGTGCTAGGGGCCTTCATGGACGTTATCTCACTGAAGCCTCAGACCTACTCAGCAATGCAGATGCCACTATCCCTATTCACATTCAGGAAAGGCAGGACCCTGACCTGAGTCACAGAGCTGAAATTTCCATGTTTGCCTGATTCCAAAGTCCATGACCCTTTCACTGTGGCCACAGGCAGCACCTGGAATTTCTGAGTGCACAAGTGGCCAGGGTACCACTGGATTTTACGTACTATACGTAAATAGAGCGATTCTTTGGGCTTAAAAAAAGGTGTTGTGGGTGTGTTGGCATTGGACACGCATGTGAGCTAGAGGGAGGGAGGGAGCTGGGCAGAAGAGTCAGAGTGACAGGGAACACAGCATTGTTTCCTCCTTAATGTTTTTACTGTAGTTGACGGACATGAAACTTTCCAGGATGCATCAATGACCTGAAAATAGCATGTCTCGTATCTTTATTCTGAATTTTTAAACAACTAATTTTAAAAGGCCAGAACTATATAATTTTGATAGGAAAGATCTGCTACAGAAATATACACACCATTTGAAATGTTAATATTTAGGGGTAGTTTCCTTTCAGGGCACCCATGGGGAATTAAAGTCAAACTCGTACTGAGTGGCTGTCATTTAAGCATCTAGCAGGGTTGCTGACAAGCAGCCCCCAGGGTCCCGATGGAAACTGGTCAGTACAAAAGGCCTTGCCGACTCCCCTTTAAGGCCACAATGCTGAACTCCCTTCTACAGGATGTCTGTTGAGAGATTTTAGTACTTTCCTTCTTAGATTCTTAGAATTGGCTTTACTCAGAGCTCCTATTAAAAGGAAGCATTGATACCTACCTCATGTTACCGTTCAAAATGCTCTCAGTCTTAAGAGCTGCGGGTTATTAACTACAGACATACATGACAGCAACGAAACATTTCATTCCAAGTTCCATTTTATGCAAAAGCACTTAATGCTTAGTGCAGGGTGAAGCTGATGCTACAAAGAACGAGGTGTTTAGAAAGCAGGAGAAATGACAGCTGCAACCATAAGACAGTAAGATGATGGGGGAGGCGTTAGCAAACTGAAGCTCCTCTGGCTGGCAAAGTGATGTAGATGGTGTGAGCAATGGTGACTTATAGCATCTTGTCTTACCAGGACTAGCACCAAAATTGAGCCCAAGCTACCACTTACTAGTAATAAAAGGACACTCCTTCCTGGGAGTCTTGTCTTTATTTTCACCAAAAAATGATCACACCCATGTCTTGCTGGGCACTGTAAGTAGACCCAATTTTCAATTAGAATATTTAGACAAGTGCAAAGTATTCGTCTTTAGCAATTTTTTAATGGGCGGAAAAGTTAAACATTTTCAAATTTGGGGAAAATATTCCTCACCTCCTTTGCTCTTGTCCTAGCTAATCGATCAGCATGCTATAAGTCATGTCCTTTCTCTTGGAAGACAGCCATGTGAACAGAATGGTCACGGTGAAGTGCTCAGAGATTAAACCCACTGGCCCCAGAAGTAGCAGTGACTGCTCTTTGGGCTTGCCCAGGAATGTTTTTTTATGAGATGGTTTGATCACATTAAGCCTGAAAAAGCACAGCCCCTGCTCAAGCAAATAAGCCAACAAATGGAGAGGTGAGGGTGCGGGGGGCCATCATCCAAAAGGTCCTGCTGCCGTGGTCAAAGCGGGGACCCTTGCCCGGCCCAAACCCCCACCAGCCATGAGAGAGTCACACAGCCAAGCTCCAAAGCCACAACAGATGGCATGGATGCAAGGAGGAAACACAGATACCTGAGTCCTTTCTTAGGCAAAGTGTTCCTATCAAGGTGCGGGTCACTGTAGGAAAGTTAAAACAAAAATAAGAACTTCAGAGAAGCACAGGGGAGAGAGGGAAAGTGAAGGGGGAGGCTGGGGAGGAGACTGAAGGACCCTGGAGAAAGAGACTCACGTCACCAGGGAGTGCGCCCTTATCCAGCTATGCATGCAACGCAACACACATCCACATCCACAGAAAACAAAAGAAACCCAGGCCTTGGCCTGAGCTGACACCAGTGCACACTTTACCCTAAGTCACCAGGAGGCCTCAGTTGCTTAACCCCAATGGCTCCTCCTTTTCCATAGGTTCAAGGCAAAGCTCAGGGGCTGCCCTACCTCGAAGCAGAGCCCATGCCTTCTGCTGCCTAGCAGCCCTCTCTGCACCCCACCACTGCTTTTCAGAGAGGGGGTGCCAGGTTTTACGTACCCCTAACACTGGCCCACCCCTGAAATACCCTTGGCAATGACTTCAAGTGGGAGAAGGGACTGGTTGGAGGTTTCAAGAGGCCAGCAGTCTGCATATTTGGAATTCATTTGTAGTGAAGTGAATTCCAGGTCTCTCTCAATTTCTGCAGTCCGTGTTGGGCATAGCTAGGAGCTGAGCCCTGGGCCCGAGTCGGGGCATGTTACAGCTTGCTGGCTGATAAAGTCAAGGCATTTGGATTTCCAAAGAACAAGAGTTTAAAGGCTTGGTTTGTGAGTCTGACAAAAACAAAGTTTTTTGCTGTTGATGGGGTGAAGAGGGTGTTTTTTCCCCCCTAGCATGAAACAACATCTGCTTGTTATGTTTGGCCCAGTCATCGCTCCCCCACCAAATTTCAGGTCAATATCCATCTTCGAGGCCCACCCACAGCTGAGGGGGCAAACACAAGCATCTTCATTTGTAAAGTCTTAACACTCCACATATTTTTTTTTCATTATCATTACAGGAAATGGGCACACAGAACACAACAGTCTGCAAGACACAACGAGCCAAACTGCAGCGAAGGACTTGGAAAGGGAGAAGAGCCAGCTGTGCGGGGAGGGGGAGGGGGACAGAGGTGAAGGCCACGCTGCAGGGTGGGTGGTAGATCGCTTCTGGGCGTGTGCTGGGGGGAAGGGATGGGGAGAAGCTGGGAAGCAGGAGCATGCCACAGGAGGCCACAGGAGATGCAAGTGAGAGCTTCTGCCACCCCAGACCAAGTGGAAAGGTTTGAGGTCACCTTCCCAAAATGGGAATGAAGGAGTCAACCCAACTCCACCTCTCCCAGGGCTTTAGCAGACAGTGGAACAGACCCTCACTGGCATGTCTGGGTGTCACAGAGTACACTAGAGCCACAAACACAAGCGGAAGCCTCAGGCCAGCAGCCTCGCACAAGACATCTGGCTTGACAACAGACGGGCAGAGGAACCTGGAGGCTGGATGGGTCCCCGGCCTAGAATGTCATTACCTGTCCTGCTTCCTGGGCAGAGTACTTCTGCAGAACTTAGGGCTAGCAGCAGGGGAAGAGAGAGGGCTAGAAGTCCAGGCAGGTAGAAAACAAGAGAAGGACCATTAGCTTGGAAGAAAGGAGAGGTGTTACACAAAATGATTAGAACATTTTTCTCATTCCCTGTGCTGATCCTGGCTTGCTTCCCTATGCGCAGAAACTGAACACACATATCACTACTGCAGTGAAATCTAGGGCTCTGAGGACATTTTCAATCTCTTGATTTCCTATCACTATGGCCAGCAGCTCTTCAGTAGGAGGGTGTTTGCCATGATGACCACCAAATTTACCCAGGTGCTTAAAGAGCATCCTATCACATGCTCCGTGGCTGCACCTCCTCTGAGTGCACAGTTACAAGGGGAGGGGAAAGAAGCAGTCGATGAACAAACAGAATAAAATGGAAAGATTTCAAAGGCTGAATGCCATTTCCAATGGTAGCATACACCTGCCCCCAGGAGACTTCAAGCAGCTCCAAGCACCAAGAACATAATCACAGAGAAAAAGATATCAGGGAGCAGAGCCAAGCTTAATTCCATCCCACACCAGCTTCCCCATGAAAGACAGCAGTAATTAGAAAGAGAGAAATCTCACAGGCAAAGGCTAATTGACATTTGGGATTCCTAGCCTAATCTTCTTAATTTTGGAAGGGCGTTTCTCTGAGCAATGCAGGCAGCCAGAGGCATGGCACCAACCTTTCTGACAGTGTGGTCTTCACACTGTTGGTTCTGACAAAGGGAGTCAGGGAGTCATCCTTAGCAGAGGCGATCAAGCCAGTGGAGGAATTGTGGCTCAGTCCCCCGCCACTGCCGAGGGAGATGTCAATGGACTCGCAGCTGGTGTGGAGGCTGCTAACGGACTGGAAGCCCAGGCCGTCCTTGCTAACTGCCGAGGAGCTGCTGGCGTTGGTGCCCCAGGTGAGGCTGTTGGAGGGGCCCGAGTGGGCTGAGCTGGGGCTGGAGGCTAGAGGAGACTGGTTGAGGTCCAGGTTCTTACTGTAGAGAGGGCTGCTGCTCCCACTGCTCAGGACGCCACTGCCTGACGGGGAGTCTAGGTTACCTTGCTGGGTCATGGTGGCATGAGGATTGGAGATGACCACTGAGTTTTTCATGTTTTCAGCTGTGGCGATGGGCACTTGCTTGGTAGGCTTCCCACCAAAGAGTCTGTGAAAAGACAAAGGGTCGAGTGGGTTGAACTCCCGGTGCCAAGGGGCGCTGAAATGTTAATGAAGGGTGGGGCATAGGAGTCAGAGAGAACCCTTGGGGACGGACACATGGCCATTACTGCAAGAGCTAAAGGTGCTCCACAGGGAAAGGTTGGCCACAGAGTGGGCCTGGACACAGGTGTATCACAGCTGCCACCTTCAAGTTCTAGGCTGCAGCTGAGACTCCAGCTCTATGTGAGCCAGAGGGCGATGGAGAATAACTTTCTACAGGCCTGTCCGCACTGGTCCAAGACCCTCCTTCCCTTTCTTACTGTATGTAAGTAGACTAACTAAACAACTGCTGTGGCTCGGGAAACATCCAGAGGGAAAAGTTGTCTTAATCATCTTCGAATCTCTGACCCCAGGCATGAAGCAGGCACACAGGTTATGACAGCTCAACTCTAAAGGATTTGGTTTCTTTGATCTCTAAGCACGACATATAGAATCAAGAACCGAGTCTAGATCTGGATGGAGCCTGGGAAAGGATCTGGACAGATTTAGTCTCAGTGGAAAGCTCAACCTGAAAGATGGGTCTGTCGGGGCCAGACAGCCTGATGTATCCAAGGACACACACAGAAACTTCGCCATGTTCACAAGACATTCAACCAGACACGGTGGGTGTGAACTGCGTCTCCGCAACAGATACACAGAAATGCCATTCCATGTCATCTCCTCGCTGCGCATGGCCAAAAATGTGTCGCCAGGCTAACAGGGAATTATACAAATGCCCCCCTCTTCCACTAGCAGAGAGCTCTCTAGTAGAATGGTGGAACTGGTTTAAAGTCAGAGGGTGGTCCAAATTCTGGTAATAAAAGGGCTTTATTCCACCCATTAAAACCCGTGCGGAATAAGTATCTCTGAAATGTGACATGCAGATGGCCTTTCACCCAAGTACTCAAAGTGGTGTGAATCTGATCTCTGTTCTCTCCAAACAGATCTACAAATCTCAATCACTATAAAGACAAACAAATAATTAATCAATTAATCCTCACAATAGTGTCTGCTGACAGAGAGAAACACTTTTCGCCTGGTGACAAGCGGGGACTAAAATATCCTAATGTAGAATCTTAGCTTTAGAATGCTTACATACTTCCAGTGACAGGGTCCTCACTACCTTAAAAGTATAACTCACCCCATTGCCAAGCACTTCGGATTGCTAGAAAACCAAAATCTCATCCATCTTTTTCTGACTTTTGCACATTGCTTCTTATCCTATGTGTAACTACAAGAAGAAGTCCAATTTTTTGTCTGTTAGTCCTTCAAATGATTTGAAGAGAGTTATCTATCACACTTCACCTAAGATTTCTCTTCTCCATCCTAACGCACATGAGAGAACAGAGAACACTTAATGATTTGGGAAAAATGTAATTTACCAGGAATTGGCTAAACGGTGCTCAATGTAGAGCCTGAGGAGATGCATGCATTTTCAAGTACTCTATTACACTAGCCTAAGGATCTAGTAAAATGCCTTTGTAGTGACTAAAGGAAATCTATAACACCAGAGAACAAATATTACTTATAATACTTGAGGCAAGAAGCAGAGAAAATTTTCATTTACAAGGCAACCTGTTAAAACAACAAAGAGCAGCCCAATAGGGCCTTCCCCCTGAAAAAAATCATCATTGCTGAAATTCTAATAATCAAGTCTAGACAAAGAACAGTGAACTGCTTCATTATAGCTTGCATGTGGAATGCTTCTTCTGAAGTCTTTTCAAACATTCCTGTTGATCCACAAATATGTACAAGTGCATATAATTTTTACTTTTTCACTGCTTAATTTTCTATCCTTGGGATTTACTCTTTCTTACAATAAGAAATTTCCTGGGAAGGTAGGATGAGCTCTAACCTATGCAGCTGCAGTTTGCAGATGGTCCAGTGGATATTAAAATGGGATAATAGGAATAGGAAAAAGTCTTATAAATTTAGAAGAAACTATTAAAAAAAACAGTGAATAATATTTTCATATTAAGAACTTCTACCCAGGGGGAAAATGTGGGAAATGATGTCTTTTTAAGGTAATAGGAAATCAATTTCTCTTTTCCAGAAATATCTCTGCTTTAAGAGGGTTTTTTTTGGTAATAAAGAAAGCTAAAATTACAGACTAACCTGTATTATGCATGTAGTATAAAAAGTATGTGGGGGCTGAGAATGGTGGCTCACGCCTGTAATCCTAGCACTCTGGGAGTCTGAGGCAGGAGGATCACTTGAGCCCAGGAGTTTTAGGTTACAGTGAGCTACTAATGATGCCACTACACTCTAGTCTGGGTGACAGAGTGAGACCCTGTCTCAAAAAATAAAAATTAATAAAAAATTAACAAATAACAAAGTATGTGGGGACATTGGGCTAGGGCTGTGTGAGAAAAGGATCTAGCCAAGATCATTGCCTGCCATAATGAGTAAGCTCAGCCGCTGAATTACCAAGACAAGGAACAACAACAACAAAAAAAGTCTCCCTCCCTGAGTTTCCCGCCCAGGTCTAAGAGTCTATCAAGACATTATCGTGAATGGTGGCTAACTTCAACTGAGTGCTTACTACGGCCAGAAATGGCTACAAAGGTGAATCTTTACAAAAGCCAGGAGAAAAGTATCATCCTCCTCATTTTACAGATGAGGAAACTGAGGCAGAGTTGTTAAGAAAGGTTACATGGCAGCTAATTAAAATGGACCCAGGATGACTGATCCCAGAGGCTTGTGTTTTTCATCCCAATATGGGAAACAATCGGTCAACTGCAACATTACTGGGAGGATCTGACCAAACAGCTTTCCCGAGGACTAAAGTAGAGAAAAACAGAGGCTGCTTTAACTAAGAAATGGACATTATTAATCCAGGATGCTGTTCCTTGTGTTCCAGTTCTGCTCGGTACCATTTATGTACCCGCTTACCTGCGGAGCGTGGGAGAGGCCACATCTGGGTACTTGGCCCCAGGCTGGAGAGTGGCCTGAGCCGGGCTGGACACAGGCGGGGCTGCAGGGTTCACTTTCACAGAGTTACAGGAAGCCACACTCTCATTGTCCGATGAGATGCCTTTCTCCTTATCTGTCTGGTTGACCAGACCTGGCAGCGAGCTGCCCAGGGCTGTCTTGGAAGGCTCCCTCAGCTTAGGTACTGGCAGGCCTGCGGACTTGCTGCTGATGTTGGAATCTATGCTGCTGGTACTAGACCTGTTCCCAGCCCCATTCCGGCTGTTGGACTTACTGGGCCTCGGCAAACTCCGGTACTGCAGGTTTGTCCGGGAGCTGAGAGACAAGTACCCGTCGTCCTGATTCTGGACCCCATCCATGCTCGACTTCCGACCAGCAGACCTACCGACGAGCGCAGACGACTTTGGGATTTTGCCCAGCGTGGCTGACCTGCTGGTAACAGTGGCCCCGCTGGCTGTGATCATGGCCAGACCGGCGGCCGAGCCACTCTGCTTCTTGAACCCAAAGCTGTTGGCATTGGCAGTGGGCGTCCTTGAACTGCCAGGGAGGGGCTTTTTGGATTCATCACCACTGCTGCGGCCTGCATCGGATGGGGAGCGCTTCACCTGGGAGGCCTTGGGAGAAAGCCTTCCTTTCTCAGACACCTTTGCATCGTCTGTTTTTCCTAAGAGAGAGATCAGAAATATTAGCCTGCAAACCGAGAGCCCAGCTCATCCATCGTGTCTATTTAAGATGCTTCCCTCCTCTGAAGAGCCGGCTCCCTTTTTCCTTGGGGAGGCAAAGGAAAGAGCTCTTTATAAAGATAATATAGTCTACCACTGTCACTGTGAGCCTTTTAGGAAATGTCAATGATTTTACTCATTTGCAAAGCAGTCTAAATTTACCCAGGATGAAGCAAAGCCAGTCAATCATTGATATGTCTGGGGAAAAAAAAATGATCCTGCTTTTTACTAACGTTTCATCCTCTGTCCATTACAAAGCTGTCCCTAATGTGTCCGGGGGCACCCCTGCCCTGTTTATACACATTTCCTAAATCATGGACAACATCGACTCCACGTACTGACAGCCTGTGAACTCATGCCCTTGAATAACCTGCCCTGGGTGTGTTAACTCTTCCCCAGTATACACTTAAACCGATTCAATACGCCCCAGCAGCTGAACCATCCTCAGAGTTGAAGAGGTTCCCAGGCTTACATATTTCCACTTAGAAAAAGGGAGGGATGTGAACCTTCATGAAAGCTGGTTGTTAGCAGAGTGTAAATCCTAAGAAGAAATATATAACATCAAGTCCTTGCTGGAGGGACTGTGGTTTTGATTTTCAAGCTGACAACTGGGGAGGCAAGACGGCACTAGCCTTTCACTCACCAGTTCCGGGGGTCTTCAGCGCGCCTGCTGGGGCGGACGGCTTCGTCCTCGGCATGGTGATGCCCACCTGAGCTGTCATGCCTCGCCGCCACGAGCCCGTCTGGGAGATGACGGGATTCTTCTTGCCCGATGTGCTTTTGTCGGACTCGTCGGACACGTCAGAAGGATTCCGCCTCCACTTGGAACCCGGCTCCATCTTTACTCCGCTGTCTGACCCTCCGTCTGATTTCTTGACATCATCACCGGACCACAGTTGAGTCCTCTCCACCTGCGAGTGTTTCTCAGCGTCGGTCTGTGGACAGAGACTTCCCGAATTAGTCCTCCCCACATCCCAGCCTTGGGAGCCCCTCACTCCAAAGGTGAAAATGACAATATACTGGACTTGTTGAGGGAAAAATAATAATTCTTTTACAAATAGCTAGACTTTGGTTATCTTATTAGGAAGCCTGATATTTTTTTGGGGGGGGTAAAAAAGTAAATAATATAAATGTATCCTTAGAAGGGAGTGAGGGATGAGAGTAAAAGGTTCCCAGGGGAAAAAGAGAGCCCCAAGGGGGAGAACTGACAGATGGAGACGCAGGGGAATTCGGCTGCCAACTCTCTGCCACTTGGAGACAAACCTCTCCAACTCCCACCGCTGGGTCTCTAACCAGCATCCAGCCTCCTGGCCCGTCTCCCTTTGTTCTGCTGTCTTCCCATCACTCCACTGCCAGCGCGATCTTTAGATCTGACACGCCACGCGAGGGAGCGAGCAAGTGAGGGTGGCTGCTGGTTCCACGGAGTCAGGGGGAGCCAGGAGCCGAGGAAGCAAACCCTCCAGTGGCACTTCCCGTGAATGCTAAGCGCCAACAGTGCCTGCCCCCACCCCAGCAGCATTTATATGCCCCTGTTCTGCTCCCCTTGTGGGATTCTGTTCAGACAAGGGATATAATTAGCCAGCTTTCTTTGGAAGAGCCCTGACCTGCTGGCCGTGGAACCCAGGAGGGGAAAGAAGTGTGACGTTAATGATCTCCTGCAGCTCAAAGGCACAAAGCTGACCAGAATGCTTTGGAGGCCTCCTGGGGTTGGAGGCCAGTCTGTGGGTAGCCAGCGGGGAGCAGCAGGGGAAGGCAGGTCAGCAGCACTTTCCGGGTGGCTGCACTAAGATAGTGTCCTGCGTTTGCCATATTTAACCACGGAGAGTGGGCAACGTCAGCAATATGGGACATTAAAATGAACACCTAGTGAGAATCTGGCCTGATGCCTGTCATCCAAGAGTGGTACAGACGCCTTCCTCCGTGGACTACAATGGCTGGATGGGACAAAAGGTAAAAACAGACAAGCAGCCGAGTTTAATTGCCTCTGTCTCTTCCCCAACCTCCCCCCCTTACGAATTCCACTCATCCATTATAGCTGCCTTACGAGTTTTTTCATTTGTTTTCTCCAGCTAGGTACTAGAGATATGAGGACAAAAGCACACTCCCCGACTGTGAGCAGCTCATCCTTCCGCGGTGCCCCGGGAGACACCGAGAGGGGAGCTCCCACGCGTGGGCAGAGCAGGAGCAGTCAGAGCTTGGCGAGTGAGTGGGGGAACGATGAGCACTGCTTTTCGGGCCACAACATACTTGAGCGGAATGATCTCATCGGTCCCAGCCACCATCTGGTCAAGGAGGGCAAGCGGGTGAGCAGGACTGTCTTTATCGCAGTTGTGCAGATGAGCAGAAACTCAAGTTGCCCACCCCTGTGCCAGCCACCCCAGCCCAGAACCAGAACTTACACAATGCCCACTGTCCCCCAGGTGCCCCAGAGGGTCAGAGAACCTGCGGGTCAGACCAGTCCCCACGCTGCATGGAGTTTATGGTCCAGGGATCAAGGCAGAGTCAATAAAGATGTACTTGTGAATTATAAAGATGATTATAAAGAAAAGGACAGGAGTCAGAGAGAAATACAGGCTTTGACGTCCTTCATACTGTGATGATGGGGGTGAGGGCAGTGGTCAGGTAAGGCTTTTTTGAAGAAGTGCCTTAAAGAATGAGAAGCTACACTTATGGAAGACCATGCCAGGCAGAGGGAACCACATGTGCAAAGGCCCTGAGGCTAGAAAGAACTTGGCTTTGGAAGCATTCACTCGCCAAATATTTATTGGGTGCCACTATGTGCCAGGTAAGCTTATTTGCACTGGAAATACCGCAATGAACAAATGAAAATTGTTACCCTCATGGAGCTTACGTTCAAGTACATCCTATTAATAATATATTCTAAGAGGTACTGAAAATTTAGCACATGCCACACCCTGGGTTACTGTATTATTTATTCTTTTAATGTTCCTATACCTATACCCCCAATCAAGTTGTGATGGTGCTGATAATAGTAGCGTAACAAGTAAAATTTATTGTGCACTTACCACATGCCAGGCACTAAGCTAAAGTGCTTGATATGTATTGTTGAATTTAATTCTTACCAAAAACCTATGAGGAAGTTACAGTTAATGTTCTCAATTTTATATGAGAAAAGTGAGGCACAGGGTGGAGAAAAAAATTGCCCAAGATCACACAGTAAGGAAGAAGAGATGCAGGGATTCCAGGGAGTCTAAAAGCAAGCCCATGTTATAACCGCTGTGCCATGTTGCCTTTCTGGAGGACACGTCCAAGGAGATGAGACATTTCTGCACACCCAGTAGATTCTGCTTCCATACTGGCAGGCCACTTCCCAGTCCCAATCCCAGAGCAGATTTAGCCCGGCCTCTGGGTGGGAACCCTAGAACCCCAATTCCATTAACAGCAGAGAGAATGTGCATGTTCCTGGCCCAGGACCACGGCTTGATTCTCTCCCTCCGGAAAGAACAATCATCCAACCATCACACCCCTCCTAACTTGGTCCAGGGTGGCAGTTTCCCAGCTCTACTCTGAACCGCTGGGCATTTGCCCTGGGACACTCTATGGGCTCTGAGTTCACATCTCCTTAGCAGATTCTTCCTGAGCTGTGTGCTGGACCATGTAGGGGCAGCTCTTGGGATTAACAAATGAGTAAACTGGGACTTACTCATCCTCCTTGTTCACAGAGCTTGCAATAGCGGGGCTAATCAGCAGGACGTCCACATGGGGACACACACAGAGTTCCATCCTCCCTTCCTCTGACACCTTTGCCAGTCACTGCCATCTCTGTGCCACCACCTTTCTGAAGGATTTTCTTATTGCCCCTACTTGGAAGGTGGGGAAGTAAGCCACACATAAGGGACCTCGGGGGGAGGCCCATCTTCTCAGAGTGAGAGAGTGGAACCAAGGCAAGGCCTAAGGAACAGGAAGCTTGGCACAATGTGGGGGATGGCGTGGGCTTTGGGTCTGACGGATCTAGCTTCAAGTGCTGGGTGCTGCCACTCCTTCGCTGTGTGTGACCCTGGAGGATGCTGCTTCTCTTCTCGGAGATTACTGCCTTGTGTACAAAACAGGGATGATAATAACTAGGCCTCTCCGAGGTTTGATGGTGGGCTCGATGAATGGAACATGGAGAGACTCCATAGATGGTGGCTGTTTCTCTCACTTACTCTTTCGTCTCTCAAAACTCTCAGCACTCTGTTGTCTATCTCCAGCATTTGCCCCACCGTTGTCTTGCATAAGGGTGAACACAGTACTTGTCTTTGCTGCTACTGGGCCACCGGGTCCCTGGCAGGCAGGGATCCTTGCTCCTCAGGTCGTGTCCCCTGTGGACCTAGATGCTGAGCTGGCTGAAGTCTGAGCCCCGGCAATGGCAGCAATTGTAACTGGCATCACCACCTGCCACTCATGCTGTCGGGCACTGTGTCCCTCTGCACACATCCTTAGCTCATTGTACCCTCTGAGGATGCTGGATTATTTTCCATATTTCACACACCAGAAAAATATAAGTTTGAAGAGAAAAAATGACTTGCCTAAACTTGGAAGCAGCAGCTCCCAGTAGGTGAGCAAAGGAGGCACCCTCCCCGCCCCCAGCCAAACCCCGTCTCTACCCCCTGCACCAACACCCAGAGGACAGCAAGAGAACTCCAGGGTCAGCCAAGGCCTCATGGGACAGGAATCCTTGCCACGCCATTCAGAATTTTACTTCTCCAAGTTATAAAAAATAAACTGACATTGCATTATCCTTTTTCCCCTGCATAATTTTATTAAAAATTTCACAGGCGTTGAAAATGAAAGGAAACCTTGAGGTGTGCATCTTCACACCTGAGCGCTGGAAATGGTGCCTTCCACAGAACAGAGAGAAAATACCAGTCAGGGACATGAGTGGACAGAGGAGTATGCCGGGAAGTCGTGTGTGTTACCAACACATTGTCCCCAAAATAAAATACTGCAAGTAGAAGATGATTTGCTTTGAAACTACAAACAAAATATAGTAAGAGCAGTCAACTTTTAGTTACTGACACGAATGGAGGAGGGAGGCAGAGGGACAGGTTATCAGGAGGGAGGGAGGAAAGTAACTTCTGAGCAACTCTCAAATGTCAAGCTCCGGGCTATGTTCAGATGAAGTATTTCCAAGTCATTTTCACACTCACCCTTCGAGATGGTTCGAGCTGCCATGTTGTTACGGAAGGGGAGGCAGAGCCTTGGCAAGGTGGTTTAGCTTATCCATCCAAGGAGGTCACCGAGTGTGACCACGTGACTCGAGACCACCTGACTTCAAAGTCACACCTTCTCCCTGACACCGCAATCTCGTCTGGCTGCCCAACCAGACTCACCAGCTCTCCTGGAGGAAGTCGGTGGAGAGGCTCTCTGGCCTCAGGCAAGGGATTCTCTGCCCAGCACAGCGCAGGGTCACTGGATGGCTGGGCAAGTATGCCCTGCGGAGGGCAACCTTCAGTGCTCCTCAACATCCCTGAGGAACACGGAGTCCCTCACAGACAAAGGGAACCTCCATGCCCAAAGATCCGCCTCCTCCTCTTTCAATAGGCTGCACAGCCTGCTCCTTAGGTTTCCACACAATAAGTTCCCTGCTCCTTAGATGCACTTCCCTTAGCGGTTCCTCAGATGCCTTCAAATAGGAAAACCTAGGCGGGCAACCTGTCCTCAACTTGCTTTCTGGACAGACACACTGAGCCACCTCCTCCTGCCTCCCCATGCCCTGCCCTGCCCTGCAGACTGCGTACTGCCTCTTGTCCAGGGTAAACCCGCATGTGACAACAGCCACAGCACAGAAGGCACAGCTCTTGGAAAGGGTGCAACGCACATCTTCCCTCTGCCTGATGCTGCTGGGAGAGGAGTAATGGCCCTTAGCATTCCTTAGAGTGAGATGGGGAAGAGGGTGGGAGCTGCGAATTATGCCGATTCGAATATTTTGAGATGCTCCCTGGACAGGAACAAAGGGAATGTCACTAAAAATCCATTTAAAGAAACCACTGCAACAGAAATCTTAGTAACTATTGGCACAGTCTGCATTTATTTTACTCTAAGACAAGACCTATTCTTTTAGTTTTTTTTTTTTTTTAAACTCAGGTAAGTTTTAAATACTCAGGAAAAAAAACTACATAGTGAACAGTAAGCCCTTTATATCCCTTGAAATAACTTCTGATCTTGATCAAAAGATATGTTTATATAGAATTCTTGAACCTTTTCTGACTTGACATTTGCAAGATGAAGGCAAAGAGCTGGTCCAAAGACTCACTTGCAAATCCCAGATGTTTACTCTGTAGCAATGTGGAACAGAGAGATTCTTCCTACATGGTGTTTTACTGGCTCGACCTGCATCTTTGGGGCAAGCCTCCCTACCTTGCAAGTACACGAGAGAAATCTCACTGATTCACCAATACCTCTCTCTGCAGTACCTCTCATAACCCGCATGCCTCCTGGATACATAGACCCGGGTGGTCAATTCCTTGGTATCTAAGGACAGTCTAGAAGTTTGGTGGTTGTTAGCATGAATACAAAATGAATCTTTGGGAATACACTAGTGTCCACAAGGAAAGGAAAACTGGTGGATACTGTGACATTTGGCATATGGTAGGTGGCAGGAACATAGGCTGGCTGGGTGTTTCCAACTTGTGTCTAATCACCAGTTGAACAGTGATCACTCTTGGGCAATGTGGCTTGGGTTTGGTTTTTTATGTAGTAAAGTGCACAATCTAAGTACCTAGCTTGGATAAATTTTATAAAATTAACATACATAACTACCACTCAGATCAAGATATAGAACATTACCAGCACCCCCAAAATGACCCCCATTCCAGTCATTCGGGTAGTATTTTTTTTTAAACAAATCCACTCTCACTCCTGAACAGTAATTAGAAAGTCTGGCTAAAATGAGAACCCAAGAAGTGACTGGCAATCCCAGAGGCAACACCTAATATATTTCATCGGGCAGGCAAAGTTTCCATTTCTGTGGGACAGAATTACTCCCACAGTCTAACTCATCCTTTCTTCAGCCCTATCTTCAGAGAAGAGAAGCTTTTGAAAGCAAAGACATTTCCAAAGTAGCTTCTATCTGTATAGAGCAAAAAACAGCTGGGGCTGGAAGAGGATATGGGAGGAAGGGAGTGAAAGAAGAGGCAGTATTAGTTCTGCCCTCCCTGAGCTCACTCTGGGAGACTTTGTCCCGATTAGATTTTCCCAAGGGTTCACCCAAGACAGTGGCCCCCGCTGGTGGGAGGGGCCAATGGTGACAAAGATTCCAGCCCACTATGCCAGCGCTACCATGGCTGGCCAATCCCAAACTGGGGACAAGCTGTGAGGAGGGATGGCACTTCACTTTTCCACTAGTATAATGGGCTCACTAGAGCCACTCCCTGCCAACCACTACGGAATGGGCCAGTGCACGCACCCACCCGAAACCCACTGGACTTGAGACATAAAACCTGAGAGCTTAAGGCAGGGGCTGAAAACACAAGTGCCTCGGGGGTCAGGCCAGCACTTGTGAGAGTGCAGCTGGCCAGCACAGGAGCCATCGGTCTAACGGGGTGGGCACGGGGGCGACTGCTGATCATTGCCTTGCGGAGAATATAGGGCGAAGGAAGCAATGTTTCTGACTTTTCAAGAGAAACCAGAAATATCCCTTCATGTGAAATAATGCAATTTTAAAAATCTGACATGGAATCTGGTTTAAAGGAAGAGGAATATTGTGGGCCAAATAAAATACATCGGCAGGGGGATGTGCCCAACAGTTCCCAGCCTCAGGCAGAACACGCTGGTCTTGCACAGAAGGGCTGTTCAGCTTTGTCCCTCTCCATCCGTCTTGAGGGATTAGACACGCGCCCCGGACAGCAGCGCCTTACTGCGGCAAGGATGGGACACACGCTCTAGGCTGAGAACAAAGTCTGACATCGCTTTCTGTTTGTTTATTTAAACAGATTATGAAACTGAGGTCCAGGGAGGAAATGTGAGTCCACCAAGCCACACGGTGAGGGTGGCCAGGCCTCCCCTCTCCTGTTTCCACTGCCCCCTGCCTGACCCCTTCCTGGCAGGCTGAGGCCGGGCCAGGAGATGAGCTCACAGGCAGCAGGAGGCTGGGCCTCCTCTCGCCACCCTGGGGATCCTGCTCACCCTGAACGGCCCTCTCACCCCACCAGCTCAAGGCTCCCTGTGAGCAGAGGCCACTAAGGAGCCCGGGGCCCCTGTGTTCCTTACCTGTGCATCCAGGTTTTTGCGGGAGGAGGCAGGTGTGTTGGCGTAGGAGCTGATGGAGGAGCTGGTGTTGATGTCATCAGTGCTGAGGTTGTCTATGGTGTCGCTGATGCCACTGCTAACGGAGCTGCTGTCATCCCAGCTGTCAAGACAGGCACATCCTGAGCACCAAAACCTCATGCCGCTCCCGCTCAGGCTGATGGCACAGACGAGTGTGCACCATTCCCGAAAGGACCCGGCCTGTGTCACCAAGCCCCACGTAAGGTTCTTTGCCTCAGATGTGACTCATCCGAGGGCACCGTCCAGCCTTGCTGCTTGGGGTGGGCAGCCGGGTGAAGTGGCTGACAGGTGCCTTCCGCAAACTGTGGGTGCTTCCATGAGCAGAGGGGGCTACAGACACTACCCGCGTCCTGCCCTGTCCTCAGCTTCCTCTTGGGAACTTGATGAAAGCCAAGCAGCAGAGCAGGAGCAGTGAGTTTGGGGCTAGAGCTGAAAGTGTGCAGGGAAAGAGCCCACATCGGCCCCTGCCCAGGAGTCACAGTGACAGAAGAGCTGCTGTGTGACTTCTCCGGACTCCACTGCTGGAACGAGATGCCGAGGGAAGGCTAGTGGCAACCGTCAGCAGAAATGTGTCAACTCTATTAGCGGCTCTAACTCTGATAATACCCCAAAATACACCTAAAACAGAGTTCTCCATTTCCCAACCCCCAAACCAACGGAGGTCAACCCCAAGCTGCTCAAGCCCCATCTCCCGGCAATGTTTCCCCATTCTTTTTTCCTCCTTACCATCTCCACACCCACCACCACCACCACATTTAATCCAGCTCCGGTCCTATCACCTCTGCTTGCAAAATACATCCAAATGTGCGCAGCTGTCCAACCCACCCCCACCTGCAGTTGACAGTGCTGTCGCCTCTGCCTGGGTTACTGCAGAAAGGCCAGCTGGTCTCTGCAGCCTACTTCTCTCCCTAACGATCCATCCTTCCCATGGCAGCCAGAATGATCTTTCTGAGACGTATAGCAGATCCTGCCACCCTACCGCTTAAGATCCTTGAGTTGCTTCTCAGGTTCTTAGTGTCCAAACTCCCTACATTGGCCCTTGAGGGTCTCCGGTCTCCCTCCTCCCCAGTCCTGCCTTGTAGCCCCCTCAAAATCAAGACTGCTTCTGATCGCAGGGACTTCAGCTCCTTGTAAGCCAAGACCGTTCTTGTCTCCAAGGCTTTCTGTTGGTTATCTCTCTTCCTGGACACTTATCCCTGCCTCCTTCTCTTTCCGATCTCAGCTGAAGTGCCACCTCCTCAGAAAGGCGACACCCTACCCATCAAGCCTGTCAAACCAGCCTGTTGCATTTGCTCCTTGGTTTGGTTGCAGTGTGGCAGGTATGCAGCAGGTGCTCAATCAATACCTGCTACTGAAGCTCATGAGAGGGAGAAGTCGAGTCTACCACAAAGTAAGCTTCAGCCTCAATGTGACACTGCTCTAGTTGATCTAGTGGAAAAGGGTTAGTATTTTGTCTTTCTATTGTGCACGAGGAGAAACGGAGGCTGAGAAAGGTGAGATGGCTAGGGAGAGGAGGAGCGGATCTGGATCTAACTGTTGACTCCAGAGCCACCCTCTTTACTGTGATACCAGACGGCTTTCCATTATGTCAATTCTCGGAACACACCAGATGTGACCGGCCCACTTCCCCAGGAGGGAGCTGGGCACCCTGGTTCAAGGCCACACAGCCAGGGCTGGCAGGTCTGATAACAAAGCACTGACTTAATCACATTATGCTACCGCTAAGCCTCCCTCGTCTTGCCGAAAGCACTGCAAAGGGGCAGTGTGAGGCCTGAGAAACATTGGGCAGTTGAGATTGCAAAAGCCAACAGCACCTCCCCCTGCCCCCCCTCCACCATGCACAAATAACCTCAAAGAAGCTCTAGTTCATTCCAGCAGCTTGTAAGATACCTGCCTCTACATCCTGAGCTCTGCCCATCAGGCAAGAAGACAAAGGCTTACTGAAAACCTGTTTTCAGCACCTTTCCCTTCAACACTTTTATTTGGCTTCCAAAAGCCAACCTGGAGGATCCTGCAGAAATGCAGGGGAAATACGTTAGGATCGTTCCCAAGCAGGGAGGGTAAGGCAGGAAGTGTGAGGGCTCAACAGAAGTTTATTATGGATGAATCCACAAGAGTCCAGAGGGTCCCGCAGCTCCAGAACCTTCGCAAACTTCCCTTCTACTTCTTTGGCCCTCCCGCCAGCCTTCCCCACAGTCTCCCGTTAAGCTCTTCTCCAAATGCTCCAGCCCACCCCAGTCATCCCCTACTTTAAATTCCTACATGGTGGCATATTTGTATTTGCTTCTATACACAGTGTTCTAGTTGTTCTCTATGTGAAGGTCTGTCCTAGCTTCCAAATACAAGCAGGGGCCTATTAGTGATAGTAACATGCTCACCATGAATCAAGCATCGTGCCAGGTACTTTAAATATATAATTCTATATTTCTCCAGCCCTCATATCATATCTGCTAGGTAGGTATTATCCTGCCCATTTTACAAATGAAGAAATCAAGGCTGAAAGAATAGGTACCCTGACCCCAATGCTGTTTAGTCTGTGTTGGAATTGGGTTTATGAAGCAAAATTGTCCAATTTCAGAACATGTGCTCCTTCTAAGTCTGTATCGTGCTGCCGTCCACAACAAGGGCCATTCACTGAGCACGTGACACATGCCAACTATTCGACATTTGCACATACTCTCCATAGATACTCAAATTCACTCCTAGGGTAGCTATTACCCTTGTTGCATAATGAGGAAACTGAGGCTGTGAGAAGAGTCAGGGCAATGCTGTAGCAATGTCAAGCTCATTTGCTGGGCCATGTCGCTTCCATCTCCAGAAACACAGTCTGTGCTCATTAAATACCGCCTGACTGAATTGACATGCACAGGAGAGACGGGCAAGTTTCTGATGCAAACTTGCCACTGGCAGTGGGCTCTAAGCCCAGCCCCCTCCTCACTTGATTCTTTGACAGGTCACGGCTCTGTGCCTCAGTTTCACTTAGGCTGGCATGGGAGGATCTGTTGAGGAAAGCATGACATCACAGATGGAAAGCACTCAAATTTGCTCTCATGATAAAATAAATCCCATGAGTCTTTTGTTGCATCTGCTTTGGGGGCTTAGGCATTTAATCTATCTAATATTTCTTATAATCCGATGAAGAACAAAGGGGACTGATGGGAGTAGGGCCGTAGCTGGTGAAGAGGAGGGAAGGAAATTGTAACAGATGTCTGTGAATCCAAGCCCCAGATTTTGTGCTTTGAAATTGTACCTGTTCTTCTCCTGCGGCCTTTCAACACCAAGATAATATTCCAGAGGGGCATGTGGCCCCGATGCACACAGGATTCTTCTCACATCAGTGCCCGCAGCACTGGGGGCTCGCCTTGAGTTGACAGGAAGTTCTTGTAACTGAGCCAGCCCTGAAGAGGGGAACTAATGCTGAGGATGAAGGGCAGTGACACCGAGGGAGGCCCATGCTGAGCAAGAGTGGCCTCAATGTTCCCCAGTGCTGTCTGTGTGACAGAAACGGAAGCTGTCCCCTCACCTGGGAAACCAGGCTAGCATCCTTCACTTCTGGACACTGGCAAGTTTATCCTTTTTTTTTTTAAGACAGGGTCTCTCTCTTTTGCTTGGGCTAGAGTGCAATGGCATCGTCATAGCTCCCTGCAACCTCACATTCCTGGGCTCAAGTGATCCTCCTGCCTCAGCCTCCTGAGTAGCTGGGACTACAGGCACATGATACTGTACCTGGCTAATTTTTGTATTTTTTGTAGAGAAAGGGGCCTCACTATGTTGCTCAGGCTGGTCTGAACTCCTGGCCTCAAGTGATCCTCCGGCTTTGGCCTCCCAAGTGCTGGAATTATAGGCACGAGCCACTGTGCCCAGCAAGTTTACCTTGACATAAAATCACTTAGTTCCAACTTATCCTTTCCCACAAATTCGGGTTACAAATAGTCATGAGCCCCCAAGATTAGGTCAGCGAGTTTCCAGAGGTATGCTAAGGAAAAAATTCCACAAGATGCTCGTGATGACAATGTTTCCCCAACCCTTCTTTTGGAGATTCACATTGTATGTAAACATGTTAACAGCTGTGAAGTCCAGTAAAGATCTCTGTAACTTTGCCTAAAGCAGCACTCTCCAAACCTGTATGACCACACAGACACACTGAGAAGAATGAAGCACCAAAAAATGCAAAAAGGAAAAAAAGTATAAAGGAAGTCTACTGCTGCCCCGGGCTACCTCTTCCTCACCTACCTGAGAAGGAAGCTAGCACCCAGGGAAGCGGAGTAGAGAGGGATGGAAGTGTGCCTTTGCCATCAGCTGAGCTCCTGTATCCCCCCCCACACCTAAAGCCAGAAGCACCCTTGGGAGACCCTACAGTGAGAAGTAATCAATTCCTTTCTTTTGCTCAAAACCAGTTTGCTTAGGTCTTGTCATTTGGCGAACTCGGGCTAACTAATGGGGAACTGCAATTTGTTTGGAAAGTGACTCCAGACATGAGGCTGAGAGCGAGACAGGAAAAATGTGGAAAGTACGCAGAATGCACTCAGGCAGTAAGGACATTAGCTGACTCTAATAAAGTGGCAAAGGAAATTAGGTACAACTTGGGATGGGGTACAAAAGTCCACTGACCCAAATCAGGCAATAAATGTCCAAAGCGGTTACGAAAACTGATTAAGATTGGAACTTGAAAGAAACCCACAGAATTTGTGTTTACTATGTGGTGAAATGAAATTCCAGCGAGGAGGCCCGGGGACCCTGATGACTCAGCAGAAAGAACTGCGGCGTATTCAGTTATGACTCTGGAACAATCGATTCTTGAGTATGATTTGACCAATCCTATATCCTGACTGGGAAAAACCATATGAGGGTCCTGAGCCCACCTGAGATGATAAACCGACTGCCCTCCGTTGGGTGTGTATGATTTTAAAGTCTGGGAAAGGTTTAAAAAGACAAAGAGAGAGGGAAGCAAATCATGATATTAATACTTACGTTTAAGATTAAAGCTTTGTGATCATTGGGTTAATCTCTGTGTATTTATAGCATTTAGAAGAATACACAGCATAGTAAGAGAATCTGACAAAACGGTCTTATGATTTCAATTTTAAATGAGTATTAATTTTTTACTTAAGACTCTTAAGATGAAATATTTAAGAATTAGATTAAGATTCTTAAAATAGAACTGAAATGTTTAAGATAATAATCTATGACATTTATAACTTTTTACTTGATTTGTAAGAGTTGTTTAAGTGTCCAGAAAGATCTTGCTTGTTTGGCAGGTAAGTCTACCCTATCAGACGTTTGAAGAACTTAAGGAAACCAATTCATAAATTTATGAATGCAGTCGAAAATATTTAAGGAAATTTAATTATCCGAGTTTGTGAACAGTGCTAATTGTGTAGGTAGATTCAGTCTGTTAAGTCTGAATTAATAAAGTACAAGTGATAACAAGTGAAAATGACATCAATTTAATACAAAAATACTTTATAGGTGAGATTTGTAAGAAAATCTAGGTTTAAAAATTAAAACTTCAATAAATTAAATATTGAAACCTAATTAATTCTAAGAAGTTATTTCGGGGCACAAAAGCACTCTTTAAAAAGAAGACATTTTAAAAAATATTAAAGATTTCATTTTTTGAATGAATTTTTACATGAATGACTGGAAGAATAAATGAACCCAAGACAGCATTTCCTCTCCTCAGTAGTCTTTGCCTCTCCAGCTCACCTGTACTCTGCACTATAAGACTTTAAAAGGGGCTCCAAAATTGCTTCAAAAATGTAAGTGGAGACAACATTGCGTTTGACAACCTTGAGAAACAAGCAGAACCTCCTCCTGGAAACTAAAAGGGTTATGGGACACAGAGCTCGGCTGGTTTCCCCATCTGTTTTGTTTTGTTTTGTTTTGTTCTTATTTTCAAGATAGCGTATCATAGATATAACTGACAATATTCTTTGGCAGAAACATCTAGAGAAATGGCAAGATGACGTAATGACTGCGGAACAATCAACGCAAAAGCATCGTTTCCTGGCCAGATCACAGCCACGTACCTGTTCTCTACTCATGAAATGTCCTACACTGGTCAAGTCAGATAGTGGTATAACTGGAGTTATCAGTGATCAGATTTAAAAATGACTGTCACCTACTTTAAGCCCATGGGCAGATTAAAGGAATTCCATCAAACATTTGCTATTTTTCTTCAAGACTTGTAAACTCAACATTTTCGGAGCCTGAGCCAGGGGCCTTGAATTCATTTATTCCTGTCACCCAGTAGCTGTTGCCTTTCGTGTGCCAAGCACTGTGCAAGGCGATGGTGGTAAGTTGACGACCCAGAGCTTTCCCCACCCTTGACTGCAAATCCAGCGGATGTGACAGGCAAGAACACAGCTAAGACACAAATGAAAATGTAAAATAAGGAGATGAGCAAAAGGCACCAAGTGGAAACTGCACTGGTTCCAGACATACTTCCTAAAGCCACCAGCCAAGTCCCAAGACAGAGAACTAGCCTGGCAGCGTTCCAAAGCTCAGGCCACCAGTGCTTTTTCCTCGCTCCTCTCCCCTTCCAGGCATGGACCCCTTCCAGGCCAGGAAGCTGGAGAGCCAGGCCTTTGCCCATCCTCCCCAGAACTCTCCTGTAGAATTCAGACAGGGCACTTCCTCTCCAGGCCCGGTCTCCTCTTCTGTATAAGGAGTGGCTGGACTGAGCCACCCCAAAGGTTCCTTTCTGACGTCGTGTGAGCCGAAGCTCAGAGAAAATTTAGTACAAAGGCAAAGGGACACACTGAAGGTCCCCAATGAAGCAGCTCATCCCATTCAGTAAAAGCTGCTAAATGGGCAACACTGTGTCCTGATCTCTGGGCTTCTTCATTGCTGATTTCACTCCTCAGTTGATTATTTTTAAAAGCCCAAACAGAGTCTTTTAAATATTTGAAATAGATGTCAGTATCTTATATCTAGGAGACAGTTAGCTAGCCCTGAGTAGTAAGTGCCCTTTTTAGGCAGAGGTGTGCTCTCCCATTTGACATAATCCCCATGTAGGCCTTTTAATTCACATACACTACCTGCTTGGCCCTATAATTTGAGTTTGCAAGCCCTAGCATAGAGGCATTACAACCCAGTTCACAAGGGATTCTGCATCGGACCATGCTATTACCCACAAAGAAATAGTATGTGATCTTGCCCAATATTTACAGCCACCATCGACAGTGTTTAGCAAATATGCCAGGCACTGTACCAGGAACATTACATATATAATTCCATTCTCATTTTCCCCTGGATGAAATGGAGACTTAGGACCCAGAGCTCATCAGAAGGATGGGATTCAAACCAGGGCATAATGATGCCACACAGCCTCCAGCTCATCAGATAGCAGATATAGTGGCATGTAGATTGCAGATATAGAGAGATATATATACAGATCAGCTTTGAAACCTTCGCTAACCACCCGAATCACAAAAGAACCTCCATCTGTGGTCAGCAACCAGGCGTATGAAGAAGAGACCCCCACATTTGGGCCAATATGTAGCATTTTAACCAGAACCAAAGCTCTCAAAGCCTCAACTGTTTGTCCCCTACCTCTTGGAGAAATACAGATGTAAAGCAAAAATGCTCTTCAAAAATGAGCAGAAAATCCATTCAAAAATGGAAGGGCCAAAAAACCAGAAGATCCAGTTTCAGAGTCTTACAAGAGATGCTGACATCACTGTGTCAGGAATTCAAATGCCACTCAGAGGGCTTAAAGTGCAATTTTAACAGCCAGCATATAAGCTATCTGCTATGAAAAATGCCGGTGAAAGAATCATAAATTATTTCAGCTTCAAACACTTCCTGTTTTGGCCCACTGTTGTGGGAAGCAAGCATTCCATAGACCTGAGAAGGTAAACCTGACTTCTCCAGGACCTGAGAAACCACATCGCATTTGGACGAGTTTTTAATATTGAGCTCTTCGTGGTTGGAAGGGGTGGGGGGGGGGTTTACTTAAAAGTAGCAGGAATCTGTAATGGTCCTGAATTAATGTGATATTATATTTACAACTTCATCTCTCATGAAGTAAAAAGGCAAAATAGAATCCCAAGGTTTGAGGGATGATTAAACAGATTTTTCCACTAGGAATTACACGCCCCAGCTTTCAGCAAAAGAGGAGTTATTGAAGGATCTGGAGGGAGGATCATTACACTGTTCAAACGAACTCCCTATGAGATAATGTTGTTTATTCAAGGGAAAGACATGCTAAATGGTGTTGTAAAAAAATCAGATTGCGGTATATACGAGTTCTTCTCTGCTCCCTAATAAAACCACAGCCGGTTAGCAGAAATAAAGTGCTATAATCACAGTTGTGGAAAGCAGTCTTCACAAAGCCAAGATCTTGATCCTCCCCAAACTCCAAAGACCCAGTCTGCTTCCAGGCGGCCCTTACTGTCCTCAGAAACAGTGTGGGCCAGCCCCCGCCTTTCTGTCCGCCTCTCTCCAGGTGAGTAAACTTACACTGAAGAGGAAGGAGCCAAGCCTTACCTGCTCAATTTGCCAGTTCTGCTCCAGAATCGAGGCAGAGCCCACTTCCACAGCCCCGTGCCCCCAGCCAGACAGCTGCATTCAGTTGCACAAAGCCCAGACTGGTGGAACTTGTTTTCTGGCTATTGTTCAAGGCGATTGTTCCAGTGAAACCCCAGGGCCCAAGTGGAATGAGGTCCTTTGGTGTGGATGAGTGAGCAAGCCCAACCCGTAGGCTTAGTCGTAACCCCTGGGGAAGGGAAAGGGTTTGGCTACCTACATTTCCCACCAAACAGGTATGTTAACTATTTCCTCCCCAGGAGGTTTGCTTAGGAGCATCATGTCCTCTAACAACCATTGGGGCCTATTAAGAAAATCCGCCTTCAAAGAATTGTAACAGGACTCCTGCAGAGCCCTGTCTTTTGTAGTCTATCTGAGAATGATAATAATACAATAGCCAATTTGATTGAAGTTTAAAGTTATGTAAGCCCCGGGGCTGACTGCACTATATTGCTTTCAGTTAATCCTCCCAACTCTACAGCAAAAGTAACAACCAACACTTATTAACAGTTTAAGAAAAGTCAGGCCATGTTGTTACTTAACATATTTTCTCCCAGGTACCATGAGATAAATATTACTACTATACCCATTTTAGAGATGATGCAATTGAGGCTTTAAGAAAATAGGCCCAAGGGTCATATAACCAGGAAATGTTGAAGCTGGGATTTAAAGGCAGATCCAAGAGTGTTTCACCACCTCGTTTGTTTATTCATTTTACACATTTTAAAGACTATCTATTATGTGTATCAGAAGGACTTCAAAGTTTTCCACACCAAGGTGGATACAGTTACTTGAATTGAAACCACAAGCAAGCCACCTCTCCCTGGGTTCCAGCCTACACGGTTTGCAGTTCTGATGTAAGAAGACCCAAAACCTGAGCTTGAATTAATGCAAGGGCAGAGTTTAGACACTAAGCCTAGAATATGTAGTCTCGCCTAGTACCACTAATCCCAGGAGGCTCCAGATGGAGGCAGCACAAGTTCTGTCGAAAAAAGTAAAATAGATCTGTGACTGAATCCTGACTCTGCCATTTACCTTGTCAGAGCACCTTCACCTCCAGAAGACCCAGGTTTCCTCCTGTGGAATACAGCGCTAGTAACACTCAGTTCTCAAGCCTATGGTCAGGACCAAATCAGACAGCGTGCGCACAGATCTCCAGGCATACGGGAGATACCCGGTGTGTGTCAGGGGCAGCCCAGGATCCAGCAACTGCAAGGACTGCAGGAGGAAGATCCAGGCCCACATTATGAAATATATGACAAAGTTCTAGTGCAAGAACTTGCTTCTTACTGCCATAAATGGGCAGTGTCCTGGGGGAGAAGCAGCTTCTATAGACGGTGCCAGGTGCAAGGCCAGTGATTTGGGGTGGAGAGAGGGAAACACAAACCCCATAAAGAGGGTTCCAAGGGGATTTAGCAGCAATCAGAATTCCCCGGGCTTGAGTTTCACCCCAAAGCACCTTTGTCTCATTTTGGTAACTCATTCCTTGACAAGTAGGTGGTCCCCTGAGTAAGCGTGAAATTTCTCTCTTTGGCTTCAGGGGCTTGGTTGAGTTAGAAACCTCAGAGCTTGGGTCCAGATGCCTCAGACCCTCACTGTTACAATAGGCACCAGCGTGTCTGCTGACCTCAGCCACACAGAGTTCTCTCTCCTCTAAGGCTCCTCCAGAGAAGGCTGCTGACACTTGGGCCACTGCCGGCTGGCTTTTGCCAAGGATCTCAACAAATTCATCCTAGTTTTCTGCTTACCAGAGGATACGTTCCCCCTACATAGCAACAGAATCCAGCACATTATAATAGCTAATGAAAATAACAATGAAAACTTATACAAGGTCAAAAGTTTTAATAACGGTTCTGGGCACCATGCTAAGCACTTTGCATGCATCATCCCACAAAGGCCTCTCTATTACCCTACCAGGCACAAATTATTAATGTCCTCTTTTTAGAGATGTGGAAACTGAGGCTTACACAGGCTGTGTGACCTGCTCAAGGTGCTGGAGCTAATAAATGGATCTGCATTTGCACCCAGATCTACCTGACTCTGAAACTCAAGCTTTTCTTAACCACCTTGGCTCAATGTAAGAACAGAGTTTAAAGATGCTCTTAAATAGATCATGGTTATATAAGAACTCAGAACTTCCACCTGCTATCCAAAAAGCCCAGGACACTTAAATGCAATCAAGTTACTTTTAAAAACATCTCTAAGTAGTGAAAGAAAAGGGGGCGGAGGGGAGGCATTGGCTGGCTGCCTTAAATCTAAAGTAGGTAGAACAAGATGTGGAGTCCTGGCACCCCATAACTCCCTTCTCTCCCCTCCCCTTAGCTCCCAATACATCTTGGGATCTGGGAACCTGAATGCACAAAACAGAACCACAGTTGCCCCAGGGCAGACAATAGAGGCTGCAGTCTCCCAAAACCAAGCTTGCCTCAGTTTTGTAGTTTGTCAGGAGCTTGCCCTTAAGCTATCTCCTCTGGGGCAAGAGGGAAGGGAAGAGAACTCAGGCCAAGAAACCACCATTTAAAATCAGGTCTACAACCCAAGAGAAGCCTAGTCCTAGCTAATTAGGCACCCCCAGCACACATGTGAACAGCTAGTGCCACCAACATGCCAGGTGTACATCTTCTCCCTCCAGGACTCAATAAACTTTCAGCTTCTTGAGTTCCAGGGTGTAGCCCCAGGCCAGCTCCACAGCCATGTCAGCCTTCCCCAATTTGGCTTCCACTTGGGATCAAGCCCCCCTGAGCCAGTTACAAGCACAGCTCCAGCCAGATCCATCAGCAGCCCAGGAGCCTCAAGGAGATCAGAGAACTCCCACCTAGGTCTTACTGTCATAGCAGGGCTACCTCTTCATATACAGCCCCCTCCCTCCCAGAAACAAGCAGAATCTGAGATGCCCTGGCAGGCCATGCCGCAAGGATCATGTGCACTTTGGTGAACCATCCGCAATAAAACGTGCCTTTCATCCAGCTGAACCCACCCTTAAAATCACAGATATAACCATCCCAAGCTCATCTGCCAAGCCCCTCAAGGAAGGTCAGGTGGTGGAGTGGACCTGGGTTTCAATTCCAGCTTTGCCTCTTATTAGCTGTGTAACCTTGATCAAGTTACTTAGCCTCTCCTAGTTTCCACTGCCTCATCTCAAAACTGAGGGTAAACTTGCTGGCTTTGCAATGAAATTGAATGAGACAATGTCTGTTAGTTGCTTGGCACATAGTAGGCGGTAATGAACATTGTTTTCTTCTCTCCTTGTCTGGCTTAAAAACAGAAATATGTTTCCCCTGGGCAGCTATAAAGGTCTTAACGAAGCAAGAGAAGTCCTCATGCGGAAACTTTCCATGCCATCTCTCCTGGAGCCTAGTTTCCAGAAAAAAAGCCCACCCAGTAATTTACCATATTAGCAAACACAACCGCAAGTTCACCAGGCTCCTTAGATTCCAAACAAAACCTCCAACTACAAGTCATTTTAATCAGGGCCCTCTGAGCCACCAGCAGCCCCTGCCTGGGGCCACACTGCCTCTCTCCAGCTCACCCCTCCCCACCAGACTGAAAACTCTCCCAAAAAAATCTGGAATAAGGACTTAAGATAGCTGGGTGATCAACACCCAGTTTTTCAGGCTCAGCAGCCTACTTTGATAAGATGGTCTGGAAAACATGAACATTATTATTCAAATGTCTAGGTAGACCAAGGACATTTGGGGAATGCCCCAGCTTCCTCTGAAACCATCAAGGTTAGAGTGAAAGGGGGTGGGCAGGGTGAGAGGGAGAGAAGGTGCTGAATTTTCTGATCAGCGACCCCACCGCCACATAGCTGCACCACCGGCTGCTCTGCCTGGCTTTTCAATCCCAGCCAAGGAACAGCAAGGCAGTATACACGCCCGCCCCTCGCCCTGGAAATTTTAGGAAATCGTCCTACCTTGCAAGGTTCCTAGGCCAGAGCATTTCTCTACATTGTGGTCCTTGGAGAACAGCGGACAAAGAAACTGAATGAATCTCACAGGATGGCAACTCCTTCAGCCAGCGGAGCCAGCCCACGCTGGGCCAGGGGAATCCTGGCACCCAGCAACGGTGTTACTAAAGGACTAGCTAGCAGGGGATCACCATTCCCCAGCCCAGGAAAGAAATCCGATCCCCCAACAAAATTAACCTCTGAAGTGCTGAAGGAGGGAGAGGTCAGGCCTGAGTGCCAGTTTCAAGTCAGCTGTGAAAAGTTTCAGCAAAGCAAAAGCTAACACCAAACTCTGGAACCATTACCGTAAAGCACTGAGTGGAAGGGCCCTCCCTGTGCTCCCAGGGGAGTTTGTAACAGCAGGTCAAGCTGAAGAAAATCTAAAAGTGAAACAGTGTCTTAAATCCCCACAGACTATCCGAAAACATCGGAGAAAGTCTTTTCAAGCCCTAAGTGCTATTTTCAATGACACAGAAATCATTGCCCATAACGTTTCTCAGCTCATTCCATAGGAGCCTGAATGCAAAGCGTTTGATTAAAATGATTAGCCTACAGGGAGAACTTCTGAGCCTAGAAGGAAACGATACCTGTTTGTACAGTTAACAACGACATACATTATTTCCGGTGATGTCAAGTTTGATGCAGTGCCAATGAAAATATGCATTAATTCCTCAGGTTACTTATTTTAAAAGAGAAACAATCTAAGTGGCTACATTAAGCATTATGGTACAGAGGCAGGAAGGGGAGGTGGGACAGAGAGAGTTCCAGCTCTGGCAAGGGTAGGGGTTGCACCAACTAATCCCTATTAAAACCTGTAATCAAGGAACTCAGAAGGAACTATGTAAACAGATGGGATGAACAATGAACAACTGTATTACTACTGAGACGTCAGAAGCAAAATTACGTTATAGCCACAAGCTTTTATTTCAAAATGAAGGATTAAGATGCTCTCCCAAACCCCTATTCCTCTCCAAAAATCCTACCAGTTGGTTCCTGGCAGCTTTCAAAGACTTTCCCTGAGAAAGGCTCCCCCACTACCCTGGGCTGCCCCTCCAGTGGGATGGCGGAGTGGGGGCTCTGGTCCTGGGGGTGGTTCAGAAAGGAAGCAATAACTGGCTCCAAGCAAGGTCTCTGTGTGGTCAGCCTTTGCTCAGCAAACAGAAGCTTTTCAAAGGAGAATGAAGAGCCATTCCTCCCCCACTCAAGAGGGAGGGGATTAAAGGTCTGCTCAAAGAAGAAAGGGGGGGGGGTCTGGTGGTGCTTCCCAGGTGAATGAAAAAGCAAACCAGTCTCAGAGCAGAGATTGTGATCTTGAAGGAGTCCCAACCAAAGTTAATCATTCACATCTCATCCCTAAAGGCCCTCCTCCACTGGCAATGCCGCTAGGGTGTCTGCGGAGGGGCACAGGGAGGGGCAGAGGGTAAGTTTGGGGGACAGGGGTACAGTCCAGATTTATTAGGACACAAAAGTAGGGACAGACCCAAGCGCTGGCTGACAAAGATGCTTCAAACCACTCCTTATCTTCTATGCTGTCTCTGGAACTGAGTTTATCTTTTACAACACGACTTTTTTGAGAATCTGGTGGACCTCTGGGTTAATTTGGGAATGGAATGGTGGCTGTGTATATGGAGACACATACGCACGTATATACGCACATTAAACACTGCCCACTGTTTCCTACAATTGTTCCTTGCTCTAAGCAAACAAAATAGGTAAAAATCTTGATTAGCCACCAAGATAAACTAGGGGATGTCACCTATCCATTCATTTATTCATTCATTCAACTAACAGAGAGCATCTGCTCTGTATGTGTACATGTGTAACATGTGTATGTATCTGCTATGTGGCAAACACGCTTCTAAGTGCTGAGGACACAGCAGTCAACAAAATAGACAAAAAAAAAAAATCCCTGCTCTAATGGAACTTATCTTTTAGTGTTAGAACTATAAAATAAAAGAGACAAAATGTAAATTATACAGTATGTTGGCAATAAATGCTAAGGAGAACAAAATAACGTAAAGAAGAGAATGTGATTTGTCAAGAGAGGTGTCTGAAATCCGACATGGGGTGGCTTTGGAAGGCCTGAGGGAAGGGTTTTCATTACAAACCCGAATGAGGGGTGGGAGCTGGTTATGTGACTACCTGGGGGTAAGAGACTTCCAAGGGAGGACATGGTCAGTACAAAGGCCCTGAGACAGGACACAACTTGCAGTTCATTCATGTAATGAATAGCTTGGGCCTAAGAGGAGGCCAGGCCAGAGGGCCTACGAGCAGAGACTGGCAAGTCACTGTAAGCACCTTGGCTCTTGATAAGTGATATGTTTATTTACCACAGGGTTAATAAACAGTTTCTCCTTTTTATAAAAGTTCATGTAAATATCCTACAACACTACATATGTCATTTTAAATATGCATAATCTTTACAAGGGTGAGTTTAATGCATAAGACAAAGTGCTTGAAGGGGGTCCCAGTCATCTTTTTGTGGTTAAAAGAATCACACCTTTAGTACGAAAGGGCTCTGAATTCTCTGCAGCTGCAGGTTCACATTTAGTCAGGGCTTTCCCGGCTATGAAAGATAAAGATCAGCATGAATAAGTGCCATCCAGGCAACAGGGGAGAGAAAGGGAAGGTAAGTCAACCAACTCCATGACAGCTGGGGCCCTTTGCTCCTGTCAAGGAGCCAAGCTTCCCTGGTATTTCTGATCTTTGCTCCTAAACAGGCCAAATTCCAAAGACCTTCTAGAACTCCCAACATTTTTCTCCAAAGAAATGATGTTATCAATGATGTTAACTTAGACTTTTTTTAAACAAAAAAGTAGCTGACAAATTCTACCCAGGTATCAAAGAATAGAAGAAAACTTTATTCTGGGAATATAGTACATAATTAGATAAAACAGAAAGCCACTGAAATAAATCTAAAAAGATGGTCACTTATTTTTAGTGAGTACTGTATTAAACCAATACTAGTGAAGACACCTTGCTCCCTCTCCAACATAATCTGTTTTTTCTCTTTGCTGGCCTTTCCTCACTGGCTGAGAAATATATCACTCATCGCATCACATAAAATGAAATCTTCTCTGACCCCATGCCCACGTTCTCTTCCACGGTCATGCCAGTCTCGGCTCCACGTTCCAGCAAAACCCCTCTGTGCTTCTCACGTCCCAGCATCTCTTCAACCCACCAGTCAAGACTTTGGTCCCCACAACTCCACTTCAGACCTTTTTCTGTTTCTCCCAAGAACATCAATGGCTTCTTGCCAAAGCCAATGGTTAACTCTCCGTCCTCACCCTACTTGAGTTATCACCAGCGTGCAGCACCCAGATCCTTCCTTCTTGAGAGGGTCCCTTCTTGGGCTTCTAAGCCATCATCTATGCCTCATTCCTTCCTCCCTTGCTGGCTGTGCCTCTCAGTCTCCTGTGCTCCCTCCCTTCTCCTCTCCTGCCCAGACCCTCAGGGCTCTGCCCTTAGTCCCCTTCTTTTTTCTACCTGTAATCTTTTCCTAGGTGATCTCATCCATGGCTTCAAATCCGAGGTGTAGACAACTCTCAAGTTTGTCATCTCCAGCCTGGCCCCTTTGTGTACTTACCACATCTGAAGTCAAATGCACCTTTTATAAAACTATTGCTTCTAACTTCCAATTTGTCGGCACCTCCACTCCTAAAGCTTTCCCCATCTCAAAGTATAACTATCATTAGCCATCCTAATTCTTTTTCCTTCTTACCGCCTATATAATCCATTAACAAGTTGGCTATACCTCCCCAGTACAACTTGAACTTGATCACTACTCAGCCTCTGCAGTAAGATAGCCTTGGACCAAACTGCCACTAGTTCCCTCCTGCAACAGCCGCCTCCCTGACTGCTCAGCCTTCCCAATTGCCCTTGTCCTTAATTTGGGAACCAGTCCTACATTCACTTCAGTTGCTTTCCTCTGGCTTGCTAGTAACAGGACAAAGACTGGGAGGGAGGGAGGAAGGAAAGCTCTTTTGGAAGCAGGAACAAGAATGGGAAGATAAATGGTTAAAAGAAGATCAGTACACGTGAGACATTAAAAGATGTGAGACACCTCACACTGCCAGCAGCGGAATTTCACTTGGTGTGATCTGCAGCAGGCGTGGGAAGGGGAGAAATACTCCAGGGATGCTCAGCCAAGTTTGCCGAGTATAGGAGCTAACACCGGGGAGTTTGTGATTTTCAACAAAAATTGTAAGAGACAAGGTAGCTTTGGGGTAGGAAATGAACAACATTCAACAAACAGTCACTGAGCACCGAACCTGCATCAATGCCAGGCTGGACACCGGGAGTATAAGGGGAAGTGAAAGGGGACGGCCCAGCCTGACGGGCTCTTTACCTGGAGATGACCGAACACGAGTAAAATCATTAGGGAGGCTACGGTGAAAGTGAAGAGAGAAATAAACAGGCTGCTGTGAAGGAGAGTGGCAGGAAGCACTTACTTTAAATAGCATGGTCAGGAAAGGCCATTCCCAGGAAGTGACATTTAAAGGAAGACATGAAAGACAAGAGGGAGCCGGCCAGCCATCAGACAGAGGGAAGCCAGGTGTTCCAGACGGAGGAGACAGGGGACAGGGATGTCAGGTGCAGAGGCCTGAGGGAGGGGGTGGCTGGGTGTGCTGGAGAAGCTGAAAGGTGGCTGCCACGCTTGGAGCCTGGCAAGCGGGCGGGGGGACATCAGTGGAAAAGAAAGTCTATACTCTGGAGAATTCGCAGACCCACTAGGAACAACGGATCCTGGGGAGGCATCCATCAAGAGCTGCAGAGGCGTGTCACTGTGCCCGGGCATCCCTCACCTTCCTTGTCCATTTCCTCCATTCTCGTCTGGGAAGCAGGACTATATGATGAACAAGAAGGCCTGCCTTCCTGTTAGCGTTAAGAACGTGGGGTCCTGGGAAGCGGATTGAGCTTCCACAGATGATAGATGCCTCCTCACCTTCCCAGTGAGGAGGTGACACCGTCTCCAATCTTATTACAAAAACAGAACGAGCTGCCTTCCAGCTTCAAATGTTTTATCATACGGTGCAGTTTCTGTTCCCTTTCGTTGGTTTGTTCTTGAGATTGTCTAGAGCCCACATTTGTGGGTACTCACGCCACTCAAACATAAAAGCACACCCCCCCTCAATCTCTAAACAAAAGGCTTCATTCATCAGGAAGGGTATCCAGTCTGCCATCCATGTTTATGCCCTTCCCATTTGGAATCTGGAACCAGAGGTTTGCTAACAAAACCTTGGACCGAGGAAGCTGAAGAACATGACTACGTGGGTGCTGGCCTCTTCAGCCTCAACTCTCAAATCCAGACTTTCCGTCCTCAGTCCAACCCCAAGGATGTCTTTTCTGACGGGATGCAGTCAGCTACCTCAACTCCAGAATTCCAGCATTTCCAAGAAGGACACGTGAAGCCAAACACCATTGGTTTCACGGATCTGTACTTTATGAGGGTGTTGGGGGTGCATACAGAGAATTCTGAGAGTTTGAATATTCAGTTTTGCAGCTGAGCTATTGTCTCTATTAGGTCAGATGGGGGAATGAATGAAGTATCTCAAAGCTACTCTCTGGTTTTTTCTAACATTGGTCTAGCTCCAAGGACACCCTTGAGTGTGTCCACTGCAGGGTGACATGAGAGAAAGGGACAGACAGGCTGTGGATGAGGAAGGAGAAGTATGACAGGGAGACGGAAGAGATTGGAGAGGAAACTTACCCTTGAGGCAGACTGTGATTTAAATCAACAGTTTGGGGGCTCCGATCTAAGTTCCCTTCCTGCACCCAAAGTTCTCCCACTGGCCTGGGCCACAGCTCTCACACTGTGGGGTGTATTGCAGGGCAGAGCCGAGAACACTGGAACAGGAGCTGGGGACTGAGCTCTTGTCCTGCATCTGTCACCACACTGACTTTGGCCAAATCACTTCCTGATCGTGGCTCTCAGATTACTTTCCTGCTCAGTGAGCAGGCTGCCACCCCAGCGTCCACTAAGACCCTTCCAAGTATGCATGTTTTGTAAAACGACACCCCCAGATCTCCCACTGAAATCCCTTCTCAAAAGAAAAATTCTTTTGCCTTGTGAATTTGACTCATGATCCATCTGTCTGTCCCCTGCTGGGGACAGCCCTTGAATTTACTGCAGACTTTCGAGGTGCCAGGCATTGAAGCAAATGTTGGGAATACCTAATCCTGCAGAACCCTTCCTACAACTCTATGAGGTCGTAGTTTCTCTTGTAAGAAAACCTGTTCTGTACCTTAGCTTTGGTATTTCATTGTTTCCCTTCTGAGCTTATAGGGACCATAAAATTGGTTCAAAAAACCTTCCACAATCTCTAAACCACAATCTTGTCTAAGTCAAAAAGAAAAAAAAATTGGCAAAGAGCCCGACTCATTCTAGGTATTTGCCTGGCGGGGAGGCTAGTTGAGAAGTTGCAGACTGGTTACGAATTAAACCTCTTCCATTGGACAATTAGTCTCTAAGAGAAAAATGGCCTTGAATGGAGGCACAGAAGTAAAACAGGATGACCGGCACACTGCAAGCACTCACAAAATTCCCTGTCAGTACTGAGAACCAGCTGTGTGCCAGAGACTCCGCTAACTTTATATATAATATTGATATCAAAACTCACAACACCCCACTAAGATAGATTTTATTATCCACAACTCATAATAATAGAAAGATGATCTGCAACTCAGAGATGTCAGCTAAGTTACCCAAGGTTATATGGCCAATAAATGTTAAAGCCAAAATCTAGACACAGATCTGCTTGATTCGTAAACCAGTGTCCTTCTGGGGATGTCTTAAGCACCTGAGTTCTTATCATGGTGGTTACTATGCTGAATTCTCTAGTCTTATTTAATCCCTCCAACATTCCCTATGCAGGCAGTATTATCATTCCCAATTTATATGGGGAGATTTGGGGAACAGTGGTTTAAGTAACGTGCCCAAGGCCATATTTCTGGGAAGGCCCCAGTTTTTCTGATTTAAGACTCCATGCTTGAAACCACTCTTGATCACCTCTGAATTTTTGCCTTGAGTCTGGTACTTGGCACATTGGGGATGATATTTTTTTTTTTTACCTTACCAACAGCCACTTCGCTGGCTAAGTATTATTATAGATATGCTGACAATAACCATATCTAATGCCCGCCCCCCACCCCTGGAGTGGGTGACTCCTTGGGTAGGTACCATCATGGTAGCTTTTAGTTCTGCATCTTCATTTAAGTTTAGAGAGAAAGATAAACATTCTCAATCAAGTCAGAGCACAGTACGAACAGATGCTAAATTTGTATGTTCAGCTGCAGGCAGCTAGCTGGACCTAGACAGAAACGCTATTCTTCAGCCAACCTTCTCCCAAACATGGTACCAGGAACAATGGAGTATGGATACAAAAAGCGTGTGAATGGTTCAGGGTAGCCCCGTCACCAGCAGCCAGAACATACTCGAGACTATGTTCTTCTATAGTGCCCCCAGAGCGTCATCTGTACACACAGATGTCAGAATTTTAAGGGAAATATAGAATACAGGCTTTATTTGCAGCATGCACTAATATGCATACATTAGGCCCAAGAATGGTCTTTGCATTGTTGTTTGTAAGAACAAAAGGAGTGGAACACCCTGAACATCCACCAGGAGGGAAAGAGTTAATCAAATTATGCGTCCTCCATAGAATGGAATACTGTGTGGCCATTAAAAATGTCGTCAATGAACAAAAAGATGCTCATGCTATAGTGTCAAATTACTATACAAAATTAGATTATAAAACACCTCTCATTTTTTAGAGGCTGGGTAGTACAGCAGTTAAAATTAAAGACTATAGAGTCACACTCTCTAGCTTCAAATCCTTGCTCTGCCACTTTTAGCTGTGTGACTTGTGGCATGCTGCAGTGTGTGTCTCAGCTTCATCACCCTGTACGACGAGTTCTTATGCCTAGAAGTGCTGTAAAAATGAATCAATGCATGTAAAGAGTTTAAAACAGTGCATGGCTCATAGTAAGTACTCAAGAATGTTTGGTCTTTTTAAAAATAAAATGTGTACATGCTTACATGAATCGAAAAAATTTGGATAGCACCAAGGTGTTAGCAGCAGATCTCTCTGTGTCATATTAGGATATATCATATTTTTCTTTTATCCCTACTGTTTACTTATCTGCATTTTTTATTTTCCATAATAAAACATAGGTTTGTTTTTTTAAAAAATAAGAACAAAAATCACATTTAATTTTTTAAAAATCCTAAGCTTTGATCAGAAACAGAAATCTCATCAAAACATGTTTTTATAAAAAAAAAAGATACGGGTCAGGCCAGGTAATTACAAAACCTGGAGTCTGGAGAAATTGCATCGTGTTTCTTGGTCTTTTCTAGTTTGGTGGCCTAATAGCAAGAAAGACTCTGCAGCCCAGTACCTTGGTTCTGAGGATAAGTAGAGACGGATGGGGAAAGGAAGAGAAGAGAGAGATGGGAAAGCCTGATTTCATTCGTAGCAATCCACTTAGTTTAAAATGTCAGGAAGTTTAGTGGATTAAGGGTATTACAGTTGCTATTCATAAAGGTGTTTTGTTAGAACTTCTAAATAGCAATCTGGTGAAATAAGCCTTGCACAACCTTAAATGAAAGCCTGTTACAGTACTTAAAGTTTCCTAGAGGAAAAAAAAGACCCCCAGGTATTAATTTACCCAAAGAGCAGCTGCCTGGAAGATACTGTAATGTATCCTATGTAGCCAATGCTATAAAATAGATTACCAGTCACAGAACTTGGAGGTTTGAGCCCAGATCACCCGGTGGTAGAACTGCAATTAGCAGTAATGAGAGGCATGTCTGCATTCTGATAAGAGCCACAGCTGTACACATATTATAGACTTGGGTCCGTTAAAAGAAAATCCAAGGACATTTAAAGCTGCTGGAATCCAAGAGGCAGAGGCATGTTTGGATTTCAAACTTCACAAATAAAAAAAAAAGGGCCCGCCACACTTATCTCACAAACGCATCTGGGATGGGAAGGTCATGTCAAACTCCAGGGAGAAAAAAAGAAGATTCACTCTTATTAAGCCCCTGTTTGCACGGCAGGCTCCGTGCTGTTTGAGCCAATCGACCTAAGTGTTCCTGTTTTCAGTCTTGATCCGTGGGGGCAGACAATCTTGCAAATGAGGCTCTAAATCAAAGGTCTGGAAAACAAATTCCATTCTTTCCCACTGCTTCTTATGAGCTCATAGAAGGTGTCTCAAGAGAAAAGCTGTCTTCACAATTAGGGGGAGATGGGGTCAGGGCGAGAAGTCTTACAGAATGGAAGAGGGCTGGCGTTTGAAGGAGGAAGGCTTGGGAGGGAATCCTGGCTCCACTAACAAGCTGCGCTGCACGAACTGGAGCTAGTCTACCTGTCTGAGCAATTTCCTCATTTGGCCTGGGTAATGAGGAAACGATAGTGAGTAAGACAGGTCTTCACCCTCAAGATTCTTAGAGTACAGATGAAGTGACAGGCTGGTAGCAGACATTTATAATATGATGTATTTGGTGTTATGATACAGAAAAGTTCAGGGGACCATGGAAGCAAATGGGAGAGGCGCTCAGTCTGGTCTCTGGTGTGTGGAGGGGTAGTTGGGGAGGGCTTCCTGGAGGAGGTGACATTTAACGTGTGCCCTGAAAGGATGGTTTAGGGGAGAATGGCAAGTAATTCAGAATGGTTGGAGACAGGGAAAAAAAAAAAAGATAAGAAATAATAGGAGCCAGATCTTGTAGTAAAGCCCAGTAACACAGTTTGAACCTTATCCCAAGAAGGGACTGGGAGCTCATAGGCATTCATTGCTTTTGGACAAGCTGTGGGCAGCAGGGATGCAGACATACCAAAGAATTAATGAAATCATCCCAGCTCTGTTTCCCAATTCAGAACTCTCACTCTGTTGTTTGCATTGTATCTTATTTCTTTGACAAAGTCAGCATTTTTTTAAGTGATATGCCCTCCCCATGGAAAGCTGTAAGCCACAACACTGTCTCTCAGCTCATCTGTCACAGGTTCTAGCGCCTCAGTTCATGCACCGCCCAGCTCAACAACACCTACACCAGTTCAACAACACCTACACCTCCAGGCTTGCATTTTGGGATAATCAAATCCCAAATTTTATACAGGTTTCATTATCTGGCAAACTGAGGTCACCCTAGATGTTCAGAATTGGAAAGAAACTCAGGGGCCATTTGTTTTAATTCCCTGGGTGAGCTCAGGGAGAGGAAGTACCTTGCCTGAGGTCACAGAGTTTAGTGGCAGAACCAAGGTTAACCCTCAGATCTCCAATGTCCAACCTGCGCTTTTGCTTTACACCTTCACCTCTCCCCATCACAGACTAGGAATCCTGAATTCCCACCCCAAGGTCAGGGAGGTCTCACTGACACCTGTGTGGTCACAGGGGGATGTGAAGTTTCGTTTGCCAGCAAACACGACAGGAAGAGATGATTCCACAGGATGGGAGTGGTAAGAAGGAAAGGCAGTTAGAGGGATCTTATTCATTAAAGAAAACAAAAGCAGTAGCACAGCAGTCGAGGAAAAGAATCAATTCTATTTAAGCAAAGCACTTTAAGGTAATGAAAAATGCTTCCAGCATTATCCTATTTCAAAACATTTATCAGATGCCAGGGAAATTAAGCATGTGCAGGCACACGCACCACTCTGTGCAAATGGTTTATCTAGCAAAACAACCAGGCCAAAAAAAAAAAAAAGAAAAGAAAAAAGATCTGAGAAACTTCAATTTTCAACTGCCAAGCAGATCAAAGACACAAGCAGCAGAAAAAGAAATACACAGTCTAAATTTAGCCATCTCCCACACTGGTTAAGTCCTTTTCCAAAATCTGCTGGCTGTTGCCTGGACACAGCTTTGGTGTGAATGATCTTCATCTGGGCCTCTGTCCTCAGGGTCAAACTGGAGATGCTGACTGCAAGCCTGCTCTCTCTCCCTGTGTCCCTGAAATCTCAGTGGGCTGCTAGGGGCGGGAAAGCTCTCTGGAAGGTTCTGCACCTCAAGAAGTAGCTGAGAAGAGTCAAGGCCAGAGAGAAAACTCAGAGAGCGAGGATGAAGACAGGCATTCATTGGCACACACCCTGATTGATGTACGCTTAAAATACACAGGCTGGGAGTTCTGAAACGCTTGGGTTCTGCCCACTTTGCCCTATTAACAGGGCTCCCCTCTTGACCAAGCTCACAAGGTTTGCACAAGGGGTGAAGTATAATAAAGTGCTTCTCCCATTTTGTGGACATAAAAATATCTTTACAAATCCTAAACAGCACCGTAAAACAAAGGAGCCAAAGTGTGGGGCTGGGGAGAGCGGGCAGCTACTCTACTGCTGGCTGAACTTGGAAGGCGATCACAGCAGAGTCCCAGCGTGGTGGCAGCTGTGCCCCCGTGCACCCACCGCTCATGCTCCCACTGCAGCTGCTGATCAGTGGGCTCCCACACCAGGCTCGACACAGACGGATAATTAGTCTCACTTACCTTTCAAAGGAGAGCTGATTTCTTCAAGGACTGGCTTTTGTCCCGTAGCCAACCTGTCAAACCTATCTCCTCCTGGTGACCCGGGTGCACGGCACATGAATACACTCCACTCGCTAAATTTAGATTTTGAGAGCCTTTTCTAACCTGTCATTTCCCTCCACAGAAAAGCAGATCGGTTTCTTCAGTGACAATAATACTGCCACCCCAGTGAACGTGGAGAGACAAAGCAAGGCCCTAAAGGGGACTGAACGGGTTCTCATCCTTGCCCTGAACCGCCAGGAAAAATTATGTCCACGTGTCCTGGGAGTATGGACAGCATGCCTCATTTTCAAAACTTCCAGGGAAAGCAGTGTCATTTTACCTAAAAACCTAATTCTGCTTCAGAAAGCTTACTCCTACAAGGCCCTCACTAATGCCTTCTGGGAGACAAGAAGAAAATGATTTTTGGAGACCAGAGTTTCAGTCTCAGCTCTACCTCCAACTACGTGCAAATTATTTTGCCTCTTTGGACCTTGGTCCTCTCATCTTTCAAATGAGGATATCTCATTGGGTTGTCGTGAGGATTAAATGAGTAAGTTCAGGGGAAGTGCTTGGCTCACAGTATGTTATGTTCTATGTACGTGTTAGTCGCCACTGCTACTACTACTATCATTATCCCAGCTTCTCCGGCTGTCCGACCTCAGGCAAGTTCACCTCTCTCGGAGCCTCATGTTAGTTTCCTGGTATGAACAGTAAAGGTCAGGCTGGCCTTGCAGGAGTGCGGCAGGATGAAGTGACAGGAAACACTGTGAGCATTCAGCCCACTGCCTGGCACACTGAAGTGCTCAGAAATGTCAGCTGCCTTTCCCTGTGCTCCTGTCCTTATTGAAAATCTCTCTCTCATTCCACATGGGACTCATTTCCCCTTGATCTGTTTTTAAAGAATGATAAAACTAAGCAGAGCCACTTGGGATTGAAATCGTTCACAAACATTTACTGAACTTTCATCATGTGACAGTTATTCCCCAGGCCTTGGCTTTAAAGTGTTAGACAGAGAGGGTCTCTATTGTCAAAGAGCTTGTGGTCTAGTGAGAATGAATCAGGAGACACGTCTGCCCCTGCCCTGGCTGGGAGCTGAACCTTCCTTCCAAATAATAGTATCATTTAGGGATTATCACAGGTAAACCTCACAACTCCACCAAGAAGGACCTCTTGCTATTTGCATTAACTTACCCTAAGGCATTGGTTAGTAAGTGGTTGAGCTGGGATTTGAGTTGAACCCTATTCTAGAGTCTTTGCTCGTAGCCACTGTGTTATATTGCTTTGTGTTCAAGGTCTTACATCAAAAGAAGAATTAACAAAAAAGAAAGGCAGATGAGAAACCTGAACTCCAAAAATCACATCTGGTGGCGTCTAGGCCTAGCGCCATGGCCAGTGCAGTCCATGATGGGGCTTAATGCTTGTAATTTGAAAAGCAACCCAGTGGATTTAGATGCTATCTTATTTTAGCACAACCTTAAAATTACACTAAGGCACTGACTGGCAGGGAGAGGGAATTTATGAAGATGGCAAGGCTGAGCATCTCTTGGAAGGAGGTTCTGAAAGAATTAACTGTAACCTGATCAGAACATCAAAACTGCCCAACATCAGAGCCCACTGCCTGATGGTCCACTAGCACCAGGTGGTCACTTCCTCAGTGGCAGTGGGGACAAGGTGGCTGCTCTGGTCAGAGCCCACACTTGGAATGCAACCAGGCTCCTAAGGGTGCAGCAAGCTCCTCGCCCACTTCTGACTTACTGCAGTGGGGAGAGGAGAGATCAGGACTTCACATGCTCGTTTGACAGGAGGGGACACCAAAGCACAAAGGTGTGGATTACACCAGAGACATGGATTCGGAAATGCAAGGTCCCTCCTGAGGACATGTTAGTCCGGCAGGCTCACTGAAAGAAACGAATCAGGCCTTCTTCAGTGACATGGAAGGGAATGTAGGGCCTGTGTCGTAACAACTGCGGCTGGGAATTGCAGGTGGGCTTCTGGATGATCTGCAGGTATCTCCACCCCTGGTGTTTAAGAACCGATTTTCAGAGGTTCCAGGGGTTCACCAGCAAGCAAGTTTGGCGGCTTACTCAGCCTGGATGAAATTCTCCTAGATGTTTTCTTCTCAAATATTCCTGGCCTCACATAATCCCTCTATACTCTCTAGTAGTGACCAGACATTATTATTATTAACAGTAAGACAAAATCAGAAGCAAGAAAGTCTAAAACCATTGAACAGAATGGCTCTTTTTCTTATTGGGCACAGGTGCAGTGGATGCTAACAATGCGGGATGGCTGCGACAAGGGAGGCCTTTGCTCCCATCCGGGCTCTCAGGGGCTGTGGGGTCTGCTGTGTGCCCACAGCCTGCCCTTCTGCAACACTGGGAAGAGTGTGTGCAGGTGGGCAGCTGTGAATCCCTCACCAACAGGGCCCAGCTGCCTCCTTCCTGGAAACAGGCAGAGCAGGTGTGATTCTTTTACCTGTGGGACTCAAGTATTAATAGAACTAACTTAGAGATGGAGGGAAGTGGGTTTAGGTAGAACAAGAAAGGCAATGTCCCAACACTGGCACTTTTGAGTCACTGACTCCTGAGAGTTGTTGGGGGCAGAGTGCAATCGTTTGCGATAATGGAGAAGGCTTGTATTGGAGGGTCAGAGGACCTAGACTCTAGTCCTGTGTCCAGTACGTGCTTGCTGTGTGACTCCAGAATAAAGATCTACCCTCTCTGAGTTAGCTGCATCACCTAACTTGAGAGTGGTGGTGAGAGCTTTCCCCTTACTGATGGGTATACAGATAAAATGGACCATCCATACACATGTCATTTGAACCCAGCCCTATTAGCCAATCTGTAATTCCTAGCTCACCAGGTTGTGATGTAAACTAACATGCAGAATATTTAGAGCACCTAGCCCAGGGGAAGGGAGGGAGGTACTTGTTATTTTCCACTCTCAGTGAACTCAGAATCCCATTTCTTCCCTCTCGAGTTGCAGTAAAGGTCTGGGTCCACTTTCTGGGCTCCAACTAGAGGGCTAGTTGCTTAGGACAGAAAGCATTGCTCCAGCCCTGCTTCCTCCCAGCTGGTGGGACAGCTGCTGCCCACTGTGGTTTACGGCCCATTTGTGGTGGGGCACCCCGGTCAGTGGCTGTTTGTGTAGTGTTTAATCATTAGGAGGTGGCCAGTTCTAACACTGTGAGCCCCAGGGCATCTGTGAATAAGTCAGCTATTTGCCTCAGCCTATCAGTGTCTGTGTTTGGAAGGCTTCTCTCCAAGGACACAGGGCTGACCTCTGACACAGCCAGTTCCAGGGCAGCTGGGGAGGTTACTTCCAAAGGGCACGGTGGGACATAGCTACGCAGGTGAGGCTTTGAGTATCACAGTAGAGAGGCTACTGGCCTGGAAAACAAGCAATAGCTTCAGAGATGGGATTCCTTCCCAGAGAACAAAACTCCCCAGGCTCCCCTCTTTCCCTCCATCGCCCCTCACATTCTATCATCCTTCCACCAAACCTGCCTGCTCTTTCTCCCCTTCCTCACTTACAACTCCCACTTGTTTTCCAAGGTCCAGCTAAAAGCCTGTCTCCTCCAGGAAGCCTTCAGTCTGACTACAGAGCTCGTGTTCTGCCCTCAGAATCTGAAAGCACTGACATCCCCCCATCTGCACCCCGTCCCCTCCCTCCGTTGCTCACACACTGACTGCTGAGATATGGAGAGGGCTCCACTCCAGACCCCTGTGTCCCCCCATCCCCTCATCCATGGGGAGTCCCCAGCGAGGGCTACGCCTGATGGATGGTGTTATAGACCGAATGTTTGTGTCCTCCCAAAATTCATGTTGAAATCTGACCCCCAACATGATGGTGTTTGGAGGTGGGGCCTTTGGGAGGTGATTAGGTTCTGAGGGCAGAGCCCTGGTGAATAGGATTAGTGCCCTTATAAAAGGGACCCCCAAGAGCAGCTCATCCTCTTTCTGCCACATGGAAGAGGCCTTCACCAGAACCTGACCATGTTGGCACCCTGACCTCAGACTTCCAGCCTCCAAAACTGTGGGAATGAAATGTCTGCTGTGTGTAAACCACCCAGACTATGGTACTTTGTTAGAACAACCCAAATAGGCCAAGACTGTTGGGACAGCCACACCCCCAAATCATCTCCACCAGGTTTGCACCTGCTCTTTACTGAAGACCTACTCTGTGCCGCAGCTGTGCAGCTGAGCCAGTCCTGGGAGTGAGAAAAACAACAGTGTTCGCAGTGAAAAAGCCAAGGCCTCTGGGTGGAGAGATGTAACTCATTTGGTTAAAACTAGACTTCAGTAAGTGCTGACTGAGCACCTACTATGTGGTAGACACTGTATTATTAGGTCCTGGAAACCCAGTGATAGAAAAGATAATCCCTGTCTTCAAGCCTAGCAATTAGGAAAATAGAAAAAAAAGTTCAAGATTTGGTTAGAAGTTAAACTAAGGATTGCACGGATCCTTTGGGGGATCACAGGAAGGGAACTAAGGCTGAGATTCCTAGGAAGGGAGCACCCGAGCTGAATGCAGAAAGAGAGGACTTGTTAGCCTGGCGGGGAAGGGTCAGGAGAGGCTTTCTAGGCAGAGGGAATCTCACCTGCGCAGAGGCTCACAACTCACAACCCACGGAGTGTGCTGGGGACGGCAAAGCCTTTGGCGCTGCTAGGTGAGGCCGAGTGGTGACAGAGCCAGGCTGGAGCTGTCCCAAGAGCCTGCACTTGATCCCGTATGTGATGTGCAGCCACAAAGGACTTTTAAGCAGGTGAGTGACGCACATGGTCAGATTTGTATTTGAGGAGGATCACAGTGCCTATGCTGGGGTTGACACACTGGGTAACCCGGCTGGCACAGGACAGTGGCAGTGGGAGCAGAGGGACAGTGCCAGGCACCGCAGCACTGGAGGAGTGCCATGGGGTCGGGGGGACAAGGGAGGGGGGAGCATGGCCCGCTCGCCAGTGGAGCTCAAACCTGAAGTCTGGGGCCGACTGCGGTGGCACCAGAGAGGCTGGTTCATTAGCATGACAAGTGCTGCTAGTGTACTGAGGCCTCCCTAGCAGACTTCCTGAGGGGACATTCAAGGCTGGGGGGACCACATTAGTTCCCCCAGCCTGCTGGCTTTGCTCACTACCCCTTTATTCCAGACCATTAAGAGCCAGCCCTCTGGGAGGCTTCCTTGGGGCCTTTGTTTAAACAGAGAAGCAAGGACATTTAATTGCCTCAGCTAGACACCCTGCTTCACTCTCCCCACACCTCCCTGCACACCCCTCCAGGTCAGTACCCCGGCCCTCCCTCGGCAGCTTCATCCCACAGCTTGAGTCTTGAAACATAATCAGTGCGTGTTCTGAGGCCCTCCTCAAATTATGGTTCTGATCTTTGCTTCCAAAAGCAGAGCTGGAATTATAGCTTGGCTCCACAAGAAGTTCAAATCCACAGGGTCATAAACCCTTTCATGTTCTGTTTCAAGACCTTTGCTGGGGATTTTAGCAGGTTTGCACCTCTGATGTTGTTACATGGTGCTTAGTCTGCTGGTTCCAAAGTCTGAGACCTCCTGCCAGGACGCAGAGGGTGTTGACTCCTTTGGCTTTTGTGCCAGTTACCCATTAGGGTCTCAGGCCTTAAATAGCTTTTGCTTTTTCTACTGACAGAGTCCCCAGAGAGCAGGAGCAGGAGGGGACAAGAGCTGAGTGAGACTCCCCTGAGGCAGATCACAAAGAGAGGGGCCACCATGGCATAAGGTCACGCAGGCCAGTGGCTGCCTGCAGCATTGGACCTGGAGCTAAGAGGACCCATGTTTATATCTGGCTCCCCGACTTGGTAATTTGGCCTTTCTGTACCTCACTCTCTTATCTGTGAAATGGGCATTCTAACCCATTATGAAATAAAAATTGCCACCATTGATCGAGGGCACATACTGGGCCCAGCGCTGTGTAAACCTTGTGCCTGGCACCGTCTCATTTCAACTTCACAGCAGCTCAGGGAAGTGAGTACACATGAGGACACAGGGGCTCAGGACAGTTCACTGACCTCTACATAGTGGCAAAGCTGGAGTCTGCACTGGTGAGGTCATAGGTTGAAACTGTTTTTCAAAAATGGTAGTGGTCTGGCTCAAACCATCCAGTTTCACATAAGGGAACCTCTTGGACTTCAATAAACCCATTTTTTGAAGGCAGTTTGGGCCACAGTTAACTTTTTTTGAGCACTGGCTGAGGACTGAGTGGGAGGGTTAGCACACGCTGTAGCCAGGGTTGATTTTCAGTCAGCTCATGCCCCATGCTGAGGGGTCACAGCCCTGCTCTGGTTGGTTGCTGCCTGCCACACGTTGGCTCTGAATATTTTCCCCATCAGCCCCGCACCATGGTGCCTGGCAGTCATTCATTCATTCACGGTCCATGAATTTTATACAGGGCATGGTACGTGAGATCTGATGCATATATTAAGAAGATGACAATGGCTGCTAGTGGAGGATGTGCCATGTGAAGGCCATGATGGCAACAACGAGCAGAGGAGGTCACAGGGAAAGAAAGAAAGGGGGAGAGATGAGAAAGAGAGAGAGGAGAGAGAGGGGAGAGAGGAGAAAGGAGAAAGGAGAGGGGGAGAGGGAGAGGGAGAGAGGGAGAGGGAGGGAGGGAGAGAGAAGAGGGGGGCAGGCAGAGAGATTTGCAATTGTTTGGAGAGAGTTTGCCAAGACACACTGGATGGACAAGGGAGAGGATAGCTAAATATTCAGTAACTCCTATAATACCATTACTTAATGAATTATATAGCAAACTTCTACTACTGTATATACCAGGCTCTGCACAAAGCCTGGGAATGCCCAGAATAACACGCTATCATCTGGTTCCTCCCCCTCAGTCCCTAGGGGAGGCCACACCTAGGAGTCTGCAGTTCTGAGGGCATGTTAAGCACTACCAGAAAGCAAATGCAGTTACAGGGAGGCCCTGGGTGGGTGAGAGGCCCCCACAGGATCCTACCTGGGGCAGGGGAAGGAGAGGAGAAGGCAGGGCCAGAGCCAGCCCTGGAGCATGAGTCAGGGTTCCTCAGGCAAAGGAAGCCAAGAGGCTCTTCCAGATTATTCTGAGAGTGCTAGACCCCTGGACAAGTCAACTGTGGCCTGACCTCTCCTTCAGAGATGGGGCAGCCTGGCATCTCAGATACAACACTGGCTTTAGGGGTTGAATTCCTGGGTTGGACTTCAAGCTCTGCCACCCCTGCCTGTGTAACTCCGAGCAAGTCACTTAAGCTCACCAATTCAGGACTCCTTATTTACAAAATGGGGAGCTAAAGCTAATACGTAAAGTGCCTAGGAGGATACCTAGAATGCGGCAAGTGTTCAGTAAGGGAGAGTTGTTGTTGACAATGAGACTCAGAGACCAGGACCACAGATGCCAAACTGCTGAGAGTCCTGCGGGAGAGTCCTGTGGCAGAGTCCAAGCAACCTCTCAGAGCGCCTGTCTCTGGTGCGCCCAGAGTCCTCACGGGCCCCGTCTCTCCACGGGAGCTCTGCCACAAGTCAGAGGGGACCTGGAGATGCACCTCCTCTCCCCGCATGGTGCTTGGCTGACAGTAGGGCACCCAACGTGGCTCCTCCACTCACTTCCCGAGTCCACCTCTGCGCCCTCTACAAGGCACACGACAGACTCCTGCCGAGACCATGACACGCTGTGGTTCTGCTGCACGTCTCCCCTGGGGCTTCCCCTGCTGCAAACTCATGGGCTGCCCAAAAGCGACAGCCAGACAACCCAAATAAGCAGCCCGGGAGAATTTCAACCTCATTTTGCCACTGGGGAAACTGTAGGGGTGTGACTCCCTCTCCCCAAATCTCAGGATAAGCTAAAGGGAGCGGCGCCGATAGAAATCCTCGAGCTGGGGGCTTGAGCCCACTGAGCCATGCAACCACCTCATTTCCCCCAGTCCCCGTTTAATCTCCTCCACACAGTCCTGCAGCATCCCTCAAAGTGTCAGAGTCTCTCCTCAGATCTTATTTCAGGCAATTTTACAGTCCTGAGCACCACCAATTAAGGAGGGCGATAAATCAACGTGTGCAGCGGATGAGGGAAAACAACGGGGCTGCAGCCGGACACACAAAGCCAGCCTCCTGTTCCTGGATTACTGACACGGAACAGCCACAGGGGTCTACAGCCGAAGCCATTCCCGGGAGCATGCGACAGCAGGCAGACCCTGAAGATCAACTGGTGTGATCAACGTGGCCAGCGCAACTCTGCAGCCTCTGCTGGGGGTTAAGAAACAGTTAAATGTTCTTAAGAGAAAATATCACACCCGCAGCTTCAAGCATCTCTAAGATCCTCTTAAATAAGGGATAGAATTCCCTTAGCAACAGCAGAGCATGGGCCGAGCCTGAGCCACACTCTTGGGCTTTGTGTTTGCTGAGCCTCCCAGATGGGGAGAATGATACCTGGGAAGGAGACTGTCTACAAGGCCAGCGGTCCAGATGTGGTGACCTTTGCAAGCACCTCCATTGTGCTTGGCACCAAGAAGATGCTCACCAGTGACTCACGCAGCTCCCAACAAGGTTCACATTTTGGAGGGATAGCAACCGAGCCTCCAAAGAGGAAGGCAAATAAAATGATTAAAAGCAAAGGTTCTGTGGCCAGAAAGACCTTAATTCAAATCCTAACTTTGTCCCTTACAGCACTGTGGCTTTGGGAAAGGAATGTCACCTCTCCAAGCCTCAGTTTCCTTATATGTAAAACACATTTCCTTTTATAACTTTCAAATCCAAGTGCTGTTTTATCTTCTGGGACTCTCGTGTACGATGCAAAGTCTGTCAACTGCATGAAAAATCATAGTGTGGGGAAGTCCTTCCAAATGCCCCAGCTCTGCCCATTCCCCAGGCTGACCACCCGCCCCCCTCTGGACAGGCAGCACCCACTGTTAGTGCTGATTTACGGAACAACGTACATCCAAGCCTGATTAAATCCTGCGTCAAAACACTCACCAAAATAAATATAATTCATTGCTTATCGCTTACTTGGAATTTTGTTATCTCGATGAAAATAAGACTACAATTCCATGAGCTTCATCTCCTAATATAATTTTGGTGACGCTCCAATTGGAACAAAATTCATGCAATGTATGATAGCAGATTTTCTTCAAAGCATCAGGAAGGTCCAAGGCCCCGTAGCTCTGCCCTCCCTCCACTTCTCCTTGGGAAGACTTCATTTGGTCCTTCAGGCCTGGGCATTCTTCTGTGCCTGCCATCAGCAACCACAGCTACCCGCCTCTCTCAAATGCCTCTAAGTGCATCACAGCTTAGCCCAGGCTTAGCTGTGAAGCACAGTGAGGATGGACACCTTGAGGCCTTCTTCCCCCTGGAAGAGGTCTGCTGCACGCAGAAGAGGGGGCCCCTCAGCAAGACAGCTGCAGGAGCCGCTCAGCCTGCTGTGTTTGTACACATGAGGGGCCTTGGGCAAGAACCCCACTCCTCACTGAAACACTATCACATGCTGACACCTGTCATCATGACTCAGAGACAGAGTTCACAGACTCCCTGCCCTGCATGGATGAGCTATACCCACGAGTCATTCTGTTAACTCTGCCCCTGGAGTGATAAACAAGAACACTGACTTACTGGCGCCTGGGCACCTTAAAAATCAGCCAGTCTGACTGCACAGATGAAGAGATGAGGGCACAGAGAGGGAAAGCATCTTGCCCAAGACACTCACTGGTAGCAGAGCCAGGTCTAGGACAGGGTCTCTTAGTTCCTAGAGCACCACTTCCCTTAATGCATGGCTACATACATAATCATCACCAAATAGACCACGTGTGCTTTCATCAGAGTTACTCAGAGTTCATGCTTTCCAACCCCACGCAGAGATGATCTTGCTCTTGAAACCTGGAGGACAGAGAGTAGTCATTGGGCCACTAACAATCTCAATTTCCTCACTGGCGAAGCGAGAGGGCTACAACTGATGATTCTGAACAAACCCAACCCTGGCACTGAAAGCTTCTATTTGACATGAACTGGCTTAGGAGGACAGCCTTGGGCAAATACATTTACATGCAAAGTAACCTTGAATAGAAACGATGTCTCACTGCAACTCTGGGCTGTCACAGCTGTCCGGCATGACCAATATAAGGGTTACACTGAAACTAGGGACACTTCTCCACAAGCCAGTGTAAGGGCTGCCTTATATGTTGGGCTTATTTCAATCTGATCTTACATTTCAGTAATGGAAATCACAGCTAGGCTGCCTTTTAAAAAGGATATTAAAGGAAACAAAAAGAAAATCCCAAATGGAGGATGAGATAAGCAGGCCTATTGGACACATGGGTAATATTTTTAAAGGCGCTCTCACGTCATCGCTGGCAGGAAAAGAAGCCTTCCGCATTTTATTAGGATAACAGCAAGTTTTCAATGTGGGACCACATGTAGCCCCCAGGGATGCTTCCAGTCCTCCCTGCTCCCAAAGCACATGGCAAAAGTCTCTATAGCACTTGGCATATCACATTACAATGGCTTTTTAGGTTTGTCTCCCCTCTACTTGATTACAAGCTTCTTGAGTGCAGGGAAGTCCTACTCATCTTTAGATCCCAGAGGCCTGGAGCATAGTAGGTGCTCAGTAACTATTAAGCAATCATCAGCATTTTCTATAAGTTGTCACATATCAAAACATAGTACAAATATTCTGTTGAAATACAACTGACCCATAGCATTGGATATAATTCCTTAACTAATTCAGTTATCATGTTCTTTTATTTACCAAAAAGGCAATTATATCTGCTCACTCTCCTCCACCTAGAGAAGCTACTACAGGCCGTGTAGTCAGACTGGGTGGCACAGTGCCCAGCATCTGATAGGTATACAGTAAATATGCAATGAACTTCATACTATAGAATTCGTAACTATCGAGGGGAGAGGGGCACATTAAGCTTAGGCAGTCACTTGTACATAACAAAACAGTGACAGTCGTAGTTCACCACATATTTTCTGTTCTCCTTGTAGGCACATGGTAGAACTTCCCTTCCCTTCACCTTTGAATTTAAGTATAGCTATGTGACTTCCTTTGGCCAATGGCAAGTGAGGGAAACATACCAGGGTCATTTCCAAGCAGAAGGGTTTTAGTTGTTGTTTTGTTTTTTGTTTTGTTTTTCTGAGACAGGATCTTGCTCTGTTGTCCAGGCTGGAATGCAGTGGCATCATCATAGCTTATTGCAACCTCAAACCTCTGGGCTCAAGCAATCCTCTGCCTCAGACTCCCCAGTAGCCAGGACTATAAGCGAGTACCACCAAGCCCAGCTAATTTTTCTATTTTTCGTAGTGATACAGTATTGCCATATTGCTCAGGCTGGTCTCAAACTTCTGGCCTCAAGTGATCTTCATGCCTCAGCCCACCAAAGTGCTGGGATTACAGGCATGAGCCACTGAACCAGGCCAGGCAGAAACTTTAAGAGACAGTGTGTTCTCTTTCTCCTTGCCATAAAGATTGGCAATGCTCTCAGTGGTAGTTTCTCTAGCACACTGGGTCCCAGAGTAAAAATGATACACAGTGTAGCCTCCCACCAGCCTGCAATGGACAAATAGTGAGGGTAGGATTTTTTTTTTTTCTGGAGTTGTTTGTTTTGCAGCACAACCTATCCTATCCTGACTGATACAAAAATGTTCCCAGGTATCTCAGTTAGAACACATGAAGTTATTTTCTATTGCAGGGCATAGATATACTCAGATTCTGACCTGGGATTGGGGCCTATGCTTTAGGTTGCTAGGGGAATACGTACAGAGAAAGTTTCCCCATTTAGGCTTTTCTCTTTGGACTCTCATTCTTGCTTTCATATTGCTAGCTATCTTTTTGTCCATACTTTGAAAAACCGTTAAGTCTACAAATTACCTTTAAACAATTGTTGAAAAGTCATCACTTACAGAAAATGTACTTTGGGGGCATGATTATGCTCTCTCCTGTCCCCTCCCCCACTTCCCCTGGCTTCCCCCCCTTAACTCAGCTGTGCTTCTACCATATAGTGCAACAAAGTTGTGGAACAAAGTTATGACGTTGGGCAACATTAGGGAGCGGGAGGTTCTCATGGGGCCGCCATACTGCTTTTTTCTTTTTAACGTGAAAACACTACATGTACAAGAAATGGTACTCTGCAGACTACTCCTTCTCTTCTCTTTACAACCCCCAGGAGAATTCCTTTGTGGTTTAAGGTACAGATGGTTTGCTTCCTGTCGGCACCACCCCCCTGTGCAGCACAGGTGGCCCCTGCCCACCGATCCCACAAGCAGCAGCTCTTCTTAAAGAGGAAGGCAGTGGTACCAGCAAAAAAGAGGCCCTTGGGAAAGGCCAACACAGTAATTATTACCCTGTCACTGCGGAAATAGAGATTTGCCTCTAAGGTTCCTTTTATGAGCCCTACAATGAAAGTGACTTTCATGCTCTCCTTTGTTTCTCCTTGCCATACACAAGCAGGAGGAGGAGGAGGAAAGGGGATGGAAAGGATACACAGTAAAGATCACTGATGTTGGGCACGGTGCTGGAGGCACGTTCTCATCCCAAGAGAAAGGGTATAACCCTTGAATGCAGGACTGAAAAATGCTCAGGAACATAATGGGTTTAATAGGGAGTTCTAAGGCAGTCAAAGGGATAAGGCAAAGAAAATGAGAGAGGAAGAGCTGGGAGAGAGAGAGAGAGAGGGAGAGGAGAGAGAGAGAGAGAGAAGAGAGGAGAGAGGAGAGAGGAGAGAGGAGAGAGAAAGGAGAGAAAGGAGAGAGAGAGAGGAGAGAGAGAGAGAGATCTCTCAACTGATTGACCCCGGCAAGAGAAGATGAAGACAAAATAGTGTGGGAAAAGTCAAGAAGGGAGGTGGGGAAAGAAAGGCCAAGTTCATTTTCACCTAGGCCAGTAGGAAGCTCAATGCTGAAAATACTCAAAACTGCAACCATGTAGGACCTTATAGTTCATGTACCCGTGTTTTCTATTTTCTCCCTTCTCTGCAAATCATATTCTAACTTACATTCCCCCCGGCCCTAACGCTACATTCCTTTAATTTATCATTGTTCTTTTATTATATGTAGTTATTATAAGCTATTATAGAAGGAAGAGGGCTTATGAGTTAATATAAAGTGAGGTGCAGAAGGGGAGAACCCAGATTTATCTAAATGGCTTGTAGGACCTAAGAACAATTAAGAGTGTTTACCTTGGGTACTTTACAAAACACATTCATCGCCCTCATTCACCTCATTTGATCCTCACAACAGTCCTGTTAGATAGGTATGAATACCGTCCTCATTTTAGAGACAAAAACCTGAAACTCAAGGGAGCTACTAAGTGACGTGCCTATAAGAACGAGGACTGGAACCCGGGCATCGTCACAGCAAACTCCAGGTCTCTCCTCTTTACAGCTGCCTTTGCAACGTAACTGAGATGGTCCATTCAGTGCTATCCAAGAGAACTTTCCACAGTGCTGGAAATGTTCTATGTCTACACTGTCCAACAGGGTAGTCACTAGCCACACGGGACTTTTGAGCACTTGAAATGTGGCTAGTGTAACTAGGAAACTGAACTTTTAATTAATTTTAAATGCCAATAGCCACGTTTCACTGGTGGCTGTTATACTGAGTAACACAGATCTATGTTCTCTCCTGGCCACCACTTGAATGTAGGGGAAACAAGGTTCAAACACTGGCAGAGAGAGATGGTATGAAGTGAGGTTAGTGGTCAGAGTGTGGGGATCCCCCTGCTTTACTTGGTGATGTTGGGAAGACCAGAATTAGGCACAGAGAGGAGAGGGGGAGGGAACAGGATTTTGCAGGCCCTCCTTGAACTGTGGTCCAGCCTCTGGAGGCCCTGCAGACCCCCAAGCTCTGGGTAGAGAACCTCCAGCCATTGCCTCAGGGTCACACAGTGGTTAGCCAAGACCAGGAGAGAGAATTTTTTGGATGATTGCAGAATCTCTGCAGATTCTGGTGGCCCTGGCTTTCCTAGGTCACTAAAGGCAAGCACCAGCTCTGGCCTGGGAACTTGAAATTGTGGCCTATTCCCCCAGCTAACAACACAAAATTGCAATAGGTCTGAATTCACCAACAGGCATCCCTCCCTCTGAACTTGCAAGGAGGCCAAGGAGGCCCAGATTTATATAAAAAGGACCTTTTTCCTTGAGGTCTGAGATCACACATGGCAAAAGGGGTGAGGGCAAACCCACATGCTGGGTCCATGCTCAAAACATCTGGGGTAGGGAAGGTGAGTCAAGAATATCCCCTTTTTCCTCTTAATGAAAACTGTTTTGGATTATCCCTCAAGGATTGAGTTTACCTTTCCAGCTGTTTGGGTATTGCTTGTATGTTTAGTGACTAAGGGCTCATTTAAAGAGACGACACCAAGGTAAGGGCTCAGAATTAGGGAATGGAAGAATCTTTACAAATAGTGCTCCCTTAAGAGGCCATATGTTAACTGGTTGGAGGATTTGGGGAGGGTCAGACAGGCCTGGGTTTGAATCCCAGGTTGGATACTTGCTAGCTGTGTAACAAGCTCAGAGAGGCAAGTTATTGACTCTCTCTGAGAATCGCTGCTTTGCATCTATCAAACTAGGATAGTATCTCCTCTCTAAGGGTCAGGTGTAAATGAGGTAATATTGCAAAGGTGGTTGGCACGGTTCCTGGCATATAGCAATCCATTGGGACATGGCAACTATTATTGTTATTACTTTCTGATATAAGTTTTTATTAGTTATCTATTGCTGCCATGACAAATTACTATAAACTTGGTGTCTTAAAGCAACAAAAAATGTATTATCTCATAGTTCTGTGAGTCCGAATTCTGACACGGGTCCCTCGGGCTAAAGTTGTGGGTGTCAGCAGGGCTACGTGCATTTCTGGAGGCTCTAGGGCAGCGTCTGTTCCTTTGTCCTTTCCCCTTTGTAGAGGCCACCTGCACTCTTTGGCTGAAGCCTTCTTCCTCCATCTTCAAAGCCAGCAATGGCAGGGTGAGTCCTTCTCAAATCACTCTGACCTCTTCTTCTGCCTTCTCCTTCCACTTTTAAGGACCTTGTGATTACACTGGGCCCATCTGAATAACCCGGGGTGATCTCCCTATGTAGATGTCAGCTGATAAGCAACCTTATTTCCCTCTTATCATGTAACTGCAGGCTCTGAACATTAGAATGTGGACATCTTTGGGGGGCTTGGAATGGAGGGAGGGTAAGGGAAACAGTCTCTTTTCATTTTTCCATGGCTCTCAGCAGGGTCTATGCCTAAGAAACAACTGGCTTGAGGACTTACCACCTGGAAAGGGATCCCCACCAATTCCATCCCTCCAGGTCGGGCCTGGATCTGTGAATGCGCTGCTTAGTGCCAGGAGGGCTGCTTTGTTCCACTTGAATCACAAAGCCAAGCGGTGCCCTGGGCTCCTGGAGCCCTTGTGACACTCCCAGTGGGGAAGGAGGGCTTGGCTTGGCAGGCTGCTGAAATACCAGGTTGCATGGTTACATCCTCACACTGCGGCACTCCCCCGATTCAAGCTGAAACTGGAGCAGCTCTGAATAACAAGGCCAGGGCCCCAGAAAGTCTACACAGCGACTCTGAATCCTTAACTGAAAGAGCAACCTCTACACCTAAAACTTTTATAATTTGGAGGATAATAAAAAACTTTTAACAAGAACAAATAAAAGGTCTCTCCTTTCTGCTTGCAAAGTTGGAGGGACATTTTCATTGTGTTCAAGTCTCAGGCTGACTCTACCTCACAGCATTTGTTTTTTGTCTTTGGGAGGTCTGAAGTGACTTGGCTTTCTTGCCTAAATTAAGAAAAGCCACTGACATTCAGTAAGTGTCCCAGTGGCTTAGAAGAAAGTTACCAAGTAGTTGCAAAGTCCTCCTTCTGATCTGATGTGCACGCCAGGCTTGAGTTCTGTCCTCCTGGTGTTCTCAGTGACAGGTGTGCGACAACCCTGCGATGCCCGTTAGGAGAAGCAGCTGACTGCCCCAGCCCACCGTATGCTAAAGCACAGGTTGATAAAGCAAAAGACCACGAGCCCATTGAGGCTTTGGGGCCACCAACAAAGGGACTCAGAAGTGGAAACTTTCCCAGAGCTGAGTTTTACGCTTTCAAGGCACTCATCTCGCTGGAGTTCAGGAACTTTTCGTGGCTTCTGAGGGGACAGCTGCACACGTATGAGCTGGCGGGAGTCCAGCAAGCCACTGGACTGTCTGTTAGCCCAGCCTCTTGGCCCTCCTTGGCATATTTCTTCTTCCTCCCAGGCTGCGAGTTTGGAGACCTCCAGGCCAAAGCTCCCTTTATCTGGGGCCTATGACTTGTAATAAGCCACCTCCATTTGTCCCTTTTGATCCTCCCTTCTCAGCCGGCTGGCTCTAGTTTGATGGAAGTAGCCACCGATCACTATCAGGAAAAACCTGGAGCCCAGAGGTGGCAACTCTAAAGAGTGACAGGAGATCAAGGGCACACTCGGCATTTTGAATTTACTATCTGCATTTATTATTTCTCAGAAGCCGGCTGGTGACATACCAGACTCACAAACTGACATGGTCTCTATCTTCCAGGCTCCTAAGGTACACATTCCTATCAGTTACTTTTAATAACCCTGAAGATACCACAGCCACATCCTGCTGTAAACAGCCAAGCTCTGCCCAGTAGGCCAGCGTCCTCTAAGGTCTTGCCCTCCAATAGCTGTTCTCCCGAGCTGCACTGCTGAGGTTACTGATTTTCTTATTCAAACAGGGATCTGCCTTTCTTGCACTAGTCTTCCCTTTGCTGAAGTTTTATCAGATCTAATCTCTCAGTACTTTTCCTATTTCCTTCATAAACTCACATGGTCTATTGCTTATGTGTGAATTCACTGGGCTGTCTTTTCATACGGAACTTCCTTGAAGTATCGTAGCTCTGAGACCTTTAATTATCAAGTTAAAAATGAAGAATTCTGGTCATTTATCTAATTTAAATTGTTTAAAGAACATATTTCTGATTATGGGGACAAGAATAGTATTACCCAAACTGAGCCAATTTGCATACTACCTTTCTTTCTAACATCACTACACACCATCTGTGATATTCTTTCTTGATATTTCATATTACATTGTCTCAAGCCTACACTACCCTTACCTTAAGCAATATTTGTAAAATCATAGGTTTGATGTCCTAGTTGTAAGTTTTTTTTAAATATTAAAATTAAAGTGTAATTGTCAAAAAGAAGTATTTTCCTATTTACTATCTAAAATTACTTCCTATATTACTTATGTTAGCCTCCCACTTTGGGAAACCGTCATCTAGAATATAGTTTTTGCAACTACACATAACTACTATATATTTGAGATTTTTATGAAGAATTTTATAGAACAAAATCCACTACTATTTTAACATAGCCAAAAATGAAGCATTACTATGGTCTGTTCATAATAACTTTGGAGAGTAAAGAAATTTAGCATATTCTAGAACAATGCAAAATATCTCCCGGCCTACAGGTCAAAACATATATAAAACAGAAATTTATAATCCTTATTAAATCCTATTTCTTTAAAAAGCCATCTGAGTTCTTTCTTGAAAACCTGGTCAGTCATCCATTCAGTTTTAAATAAATGATCGTATCTGAGCATTCCAGTCCAGGGAGAACCAGAAGACATTGTTGTCCACCTGGTTCAGCCATATAAGCTGAACTAAGACACCCTAACAAATGCTACCCATCTTTCCAACCCCAACCCCAGATCCTCCACCTCCAAAAGCAGAAACAAGCTCAGCTGTGATCTATAATAATTCCATTAACCCTGCAATGAAGCATTAAATTAAACTGCCTAGTGCAAATTCTTCTTTTGTTATAAGGGGACTGCATTTTATGCTGATAGATTTACCAATCAACTACATGTGTACAAGAGAACACAAATAAGCAAGATAATTGGGAAATCTCCCGTGGGTATGTTGATTTTCCCCCCCAATAATATTTACTATAAAGATTTTAGTTACAGAGAGTTTAGTTTTCATTAACGACAGAGAAAAAGCCGACTTGTGCTAGAACCGTAGCCTTTAGTCATCCCTGATATATATAAATCACAAGCCTGGACGCTGGGTAGACTTAAGGAGGACACATTCAAGTCAGTGGTAGAGTCTGGGCCAGATCCCAAGTTCCTAACAACTAATTCAGTGTTTCCCAGCCTTCCCTGAGAGAACATGAGGATTCCTCTTCAGCAAATTCCATTTCTGGGTGTGATTTTAGTATCCGTCTCTTCAGTGTGCTGCCCTACTTCTCCGAAGTCAGAGAACTACAGAAGTCACTTAGCTCTTTGTAAAAAGCATGCCCTGCCAAGAGAACAGCAGGAAGCTGTCCTCGTGCTACTATTTGGCTTTCTGACATATGAGGTTTAGCACCCAAAAGGCGTACAGTCATTTCAAAGCACTCACATCTAAATTCCACGCTACGTCTCATCAACCCAGATGTGGAAAGAGGTCAAGTATGCCAGAAAAATCCTTGAACAGCCAGATCATTAAAGGCTATTTGAAATCTGTACTGAAATCCAGAATTATAGCACATTAGGGCTGGAAGGGATCCTGGCAATCATACAGTCCAAGTCCCTTCTTTAACAGGGTTGCTCAAGGCCATAGAATAGGTTTGTGTCAGAGGAAGGACTGGAACTAGGAGGCCAACAGACCTCTTTATCGTAGCGTTTTCTGAAGCTCTTTTCTTCTCTGACGGCGGCAGTGATGACACACGATCAATCCCTGTAATGTCAACGTCCCAGCATGTGGCGTATATACCTGCATCTCTAAGCCTTGCCTCCCATTACCAGGCAACAGGGGCTCTGCGGGGAAGGCTACTCAGCCAAGGCCCAAACAGCTCCCTTCTGCACATGGGCCTGTGTGTCTCAAGGTGCAATACCTAGAAAGCTGGCTAATGAGAGGGGAAGTAAAGCAGACCCCTGGGGCCTGCTGAGCTGACGAAGATGCAGTAGCAACAGTCAAAACAACAACAGAACCACCCAAGCTTGAACTCCCTGTGTTCTTGCCGTCAGCAGCTCTACTCTCTACTGAAGCGGGACTCAGGAACCCTCAGCATCCCTCTCCCAGTGTGCCAGCTCCCAGCCCTCCCCATCCACTCTCCCAGCATCACAACCCTCACTTCCCAGGCCACTCTAGAATCACCTGTGCATCTTGCCAACCCCAAGGGAAGCAAGCTTACCTGTCAGCGTCTCCGAGGCCCAGGGAGGTATTTCGTTGCAGGGTCTCCCGCACCACAGCCATCCCATCAGGGAGACGGTTCAGGCGACGGGTGTAGAGGCCAAGTCCACCATCGGTCATGTACCTTTAAGAGGAGAAGACGATGATGCACATGAATGGTCAAAAGCAAGTGGCAAACAGGTTTGCTGTTCATATCCAGAAGCCCTGCATGGCCATCTTGTGCTTTAAGGGGGAAGGAACAGAGGATTCCCTGAGGCTCTGTCACCGATCACCGCCCAAGGATAACTCAGCTGCTAATTCAACCTAGAGGATCACCAGCTTGCTAGCAAAAAAAAACCAAAAAAAACCCCTCAGCTTAATTAACCCAAACTCACAAGAATCTATAAAGCAGACGGGAACTAGTGAATAAAATTAACTGTCAGATGTATTCATGACATTCTTTTTAATGTCAGCAATTATACAAGCAGGTGTTTTACCTGTGTAAATGGAACTGACAAGTCATTAGCAAATCATAGGCAAAAGTATTACAGAACAGTACAGCGGAGAAAGCAGACAGGCATTTAAGAGAGGAGGAAAGAAAGGACAGGGGAAAGAAGAGCCACCTTTGCCATCACGGGACAAGTTGCTGTTCTGGGTTGTAGGTTTTTCACCTAAACTCCGGGAATGTCACAGCTGGTGATATATGGGAATATCACAAGGCAGAGATGCGAATTAGCAAGATATGGGCTATAGAAGTGCTCTGCAGTCTGTGTAAGACTATATAAAATGGAAGACATTATGGTTGTTGTGATCTTGAATTTCACCTTTGATACTGATGTCTTAGGGTGGTTGTCATGAAACTCTGTGAACAACACCAGTGCTAATTTACTCTTTTCCAGATCTCTTGGTGACGCTACAAAGCTGTCTTCTGATGGAATCGGTGTTGTCTAGGGGAGGGAGGGTCCTTGGAACATGTGGTACAGATCGCTGACAGTCTACCAACCAGACAAGTTCCTGAAAGCTTAGCACTACTAGGAGGTAGCTCAGGTCCAAAGCCATTGTACCTCATATCCACGTTGGTTCGTTCACAGCACCCCATAAAGGAGATTGGCTGTTTCAGAGAAGAGGACAGCAAAGCAAAACTTGGGCAGAGCCCAAAACCAAACTTGGATCCTCTATTCCCTGCATGGACCCCATCAGGTCACCCTGCAAGGTATCTGAACATGCAAGCATTTCACTTTTCAAGTCAAATAATATGTAGTAAGAACACCGATGAGTCATTATTTTCTTGAAACAGAGTCAGCTGACCAAAACCACTGCATTTTACTGCATTCGGCACTTTTGCTTTTGCATACATGGGGTTGATCCTGAAGGTTCCCCATTCTTGAATTTCTCCCTCCTCTAGCTGGGGACCTTTTTGGGGTATATTCTTAGAAGAACAAAATTAGGAGATGCTGTGGAGGTTTCCCAGAACCAGTAAGTTCAAGTAAGGGGCAGGGAAAAAAGTTCCCACTGAAGCCCTCTCGTGTGAGAAACACCTTCCACTACGGGTCACCGGAATCTTCCCTCGGCGCAGCTCTCGGGACGTCACGTGTGAACCGAACGCCTCTGATGTCTCCTCCTCCTCCTTTTATGACACTAACGATCACAGACGACGCAAGGCCAACACGATGGAAAATCTGTTGGCGTGAGTCAGACCAAGTGTTTGTGGTTGATCCGACGACACGACAGCAGAATAGACTGAATTTTTTACTCAACTGTATCATTTTAAAAACAAAAAAACACTCTGTGAATATACTACAAACCACTGAATTGTACAATTTAAAATTGGTGAATTTAGGCTGGGCGCAGTGGCTCACGCCTGGAATCCTAGCACTCTGGGAGGCCGAGGCGGGTGGATCGCTCGAGGTCAGGAGTTCGAACCAGCCTGAGCAAGAGTGAGACCCCGTCTCTACTAAAAATGGAAACAAATCGATTGGCCAACTAAAAATATATAGAAAAAAATTAGCTGGGCGTGGTGGCTCATGCCTGCAGTCCCAGCTACTCGGGAGGCTGAGGCAGGAGGATTGCTTGAGCCCAGGAGTTTGAGGTTGCTGTGAGCTAGGCTGAAGCCACAGAACTCTAGCCAGGGCAACACACTTTTCCTTTGAGATTTTGTCTCAAAAAAAAAAAAATTGGTGAATTTTATGATATATGAATTATATTTCAATTAAAAAAGTAAAAAACAATGACTAATGACCGTAGCTATAGTTAAATAATTATTTGTTTCATTGCCTTTTGATGCTTGTCTCTCACACTAGATGGTAGGCTCATTGGAAGGAGAGATTATTCCTATGTTGTTCAAATATATCCCATGTACCTAGTGTTTATTAAGTACTGTTTTTGTTGAATGAATGAACACAAGAATGAATGAAGCCCAGAGACATAGCCATAGGGTGGGGTTTAGCAAAAACTTTTTGTAAGGACACTGATGACAGGTTTTCTTTCTTCTTAAATGTTAACAAACTTGACTTCTAAGACATACGGCAACCAAATTAAACTGTGTATCTGCCAGTCTATCCATCATCCATCTATCTGTCCATTTGTCCTTCCGTCCACCTATCCACCCACACGTCCAACAGATGTAGTGACTCAGGGCAGAGCTGGGATAAGCTACATGCATTCATTCTGCAACTGCCACAAGGAGGAAAAAAAACCCACCTACGACAAAGTGCTGAAACTTTGCCAGAGGCTGGACTTTCTACATCAAATGTCCTTTCAAGGAGAATTCAGTGGAAGCTCTTTAAAATACAATCTATTGCACCATTAAGCAAGGCAGTTAATTTTGATTTTAGCAAAGTCTGCCCAGCCAGTTAGATAAACAAAATTCTTTCAACTGGGGAGATCTTGTCAAAGGACAAACAAACTAATTTTAGCATTCATTTCCCTGCTGGATTTTTACTGCTGGTGAAACAACACGCACGGCTGGGCAATTACATGCACCCGGGCATGTAGACAAGGCCCACGCATACATATCCCTGGCTTCCTGCTATGGCCAGAGAGCAGAGCCTGGTGAGCATTTGGGGGATGGAATGCTAAGACATGCTGCAGCCCCCAGCCCAGCAACACCTGGGTGCAACGTGGTTCAGTGACAGTCAACTAGGGCCCTGGAGAGATGGGACTCAATGTGTGAATGTGGCTTGTCAACTGCTGTTGGGAATTCTTTGTTTAGGCAGACAGGAGCGGAAAGGCAAGGATAAATCAGGATGCTCTACCTTCTCAAATACACTAAGAACTGAAAGTCAGGGAGCTGAATGCAACTAATTTGGCAATGGTCTAGGTTCAGTTGCAAGTCTATTTCATTCAAGTTGTGTGGGGGGGGAGGGAAGGAAGAGGGGTATGGAAAATGGAGAATTTACCTCTCCTCCCAGAGGTTTATAAACATGTATTCAATCATTTAAAATAATAATAATACTCATACCAGGTACAGTGGCTCATGCCTGGAATCCCAGCATGTTGGGAGGCCAAGGCAGGAGGATCACTTGAACCCAGGAGTTCAGTACCATTCTGGGCAACATAGCAAGACCCCATCTCTAAAAAAAAAAAAAAAAATTAGTCAGGCACAGTGGTGCACACCTGTAGTGCCAGCTGTTTGGGAGGCTGAGGCAGAAGGATCACTTGAGCCTAGGAGTTTGAGGCTGCAGTGAGCTAATGATAACACTCCAGCCTGGGTGACAGAGTAAGACTCTGTCTCTAGAAATGAAAAAGAATAAGAAATAAAAACAATAAAAATAATAATATTCTTTAAAATAAATGTTGTTGTATGCCTTTTCCTGGGAGACAGTTCATCACTGGAGACAGAGTTGTCATTAGAACCAGCCTCACGCTTAAGAATCTAATTTAAAATATTTCTTTCCAAATTATTATCCATCAATTATAATAGTTTGATTTACAAAAAAAGCTTCATTATATGTTTTTAAATAACTCTTCTAGTCTCGACAAAAACGTATGTTTTTGTTGGACCCAAATTTGTATAGAAATTGGCTTCTGATAATATAAACTGCCTTAACAAAGTTAATCCCTTAAGAAAGCATAATTTACTGATGAAGCAGTCCTTGGTGTGCTCAGCTGAAACCCTGGCCTTTGCCCAGCAGCGTTGAAAAGGTCTGTGTTCCTGAAGGCTCAGGGAAGCAGGGCAGGGCTGGCCTCACCCAGTTTTTTGGAGTTTACAAGAGGCTCCCACTGGGTGGTGAAGAAAATGACTTGCCTGAGGTCACAAGCAAAGGAACCAGCTGATCCGGGGACTGAATCCCAGGGCACCAGTGCCACACTTTCCTTCTCCTTGGGGAAATAAATAATTAGTGCTGGAGCCTGATGAGGTGCTGGTAACATCCTGATGTTTGCTGAGTGAGTTCCTGCCTGAGCTGCCAAGCTACTGAACAACTCCCACGTTATCCTCCTGAGCTCTGCAGCAACGGGGGGAGGGGGCTCTCTGTCTCCACCTTCCGAAGCTTCCCCAGAGATCGCTGCACAGAGAGTGGGAGGCTTTGCTAAAGGGACAAAGTGTCTGTGGGGTGTTCTTGCTTTTCAAGGCTGAGGCACAAGCATCAGGGTTAGACCTAGAGTTCAAATGCCTCCTGTGCCCCTTGCTAGCCGGGAGATCTAGTACACGTGATTGTTAGTAAGAACTAACTGTACTGAGTGCATGCTGGGTACTGTGTTAAGTGCTTCACCTAATTCATGGCATTCAACCTTCAAACGAACCTTATTAAGTGCATTATCACCTCTATTGTTCACAGGAGGAAAATAATAAAACTATAGTCAAGATAACAGTGCAGACGGGTGGGTTCTAATCCCAACCTTGTCACGTTTCAGCGTAATTGCTCTGAGATCCAGTTTTCTCACTTGCAAGATGGGTGAAGCTACAGATGAATCTCTTAGGATTGAGGTGTGTTAAATGAAGAATGGTGTGACAGATGAATGCATGACAGGCCCTGAGAACACACAGGGTAGCTGTAACAGAGGAGTGCTATTCCAGCAGGGGCTGAAGGGTGCATAGGAGTTTGCCTGCCAAAAGAGGATCCATCTAGGCACATGGATGACATTTGTAAAAGCAAAGAGAGGAGGAGGACGGGATGTGAAGAGAAGGGTAAGTAGTTCACTGTTGCTGGGACATTGGGACTGGGCTGCATGGGACCTGGGGCACAGTCATGAAGCCCTTGAAGGGGAGACACGAAGGTCTAAGCAAATGAGTAACAGGCTCTGGCTTCTATTTCAAAAATGAACCCCAACTTGTCAATACTTCTGTCATTTTTACTTCACTTCTGGCAAGCATTTTCTCATCAATATTTCCTGCTACAGTTTTTTCAGAACACACCACTTCTCATCCTGTCTGAGTCACCCCAGACCTCTGGGGAATGATCAGACTTGTAGGGTAGACCTCACCACCCCTCCAGCCAAGGCAGACCTGGGAAGGCAACATGCCTATTAAAAGGAACTTTCCCAACAAAATAGGTCTGTAGCTGACACCACCTATGAAAAAGCTTTGGAATCTAACAGGACCTGTTAGAACAAACATGCTGGATTTCGAGCCCAACGTTTAGTAAATAGATCTGTTCCCCTTCTTTAAACGTAATGACCCAACAATGTGGAACCGAGTGAAACTGGCTTTGTGAGTCACCTCTGGAAGGAGGGAAAGGTGACTTCTCATTCCCAAAGTCCACAGATCAACAAGGCCTGCACAAGGAACATAAATGGACTGTCACTAATCTCAAAAGAAATCACCTTCCGTCAAGAACCGGGGGAGGTGAGAGGGGACAGGATGGGAAAGAAATACGTACCAACCTGCTTTAGTCAAGTGTATTTCTGACAGAACATGACGTTAAAAAAATAACAACAAAAAATTCTCAGATGCAGGAAATGAAAGTACAAACAGGAAAAAAAAATCAAATCAATCCTAGGTAATGATTTTTCTTCAAAGACATGTCAGCCTGTCCTGTCTATAGTTTTTGGACACACTTTTGGCTTAAATATAAACATTGTAAAGAAAAATGGAATAAAATAATTATCTATATGAGTGTAATATTCTTTGCCAATATCAATATAAATATATGAACATATATATCAACACATGCTTTGTTGCCTAAGATTGAGAAAAATGATGTGGGCTGCTGCAAAGCCCTTGCTGTTGAGCATGGGGCCAACATGCAAATCCCCAGACAACATACGCTTTCACGGTGCTCCTCTACTCAGTTACAGTGCAGCGTGACATTCATTCTCTGAGTTTATTAGGATGTAAATTCAGTTTCTGGACAAACCTGTAAAAGGATCCCTTTAGTTTAGGGCCTCTTAGAAGTCAGATGAGTCAACTTCACTGTGGGTCACAGGAGGACAAACGGACCAGCTAGTCTAACAAAGCTGCCTACATCCTTCTGCAGAAAGCCGATCCTTATGAAAGAAAGGAAGCTGCTACATTTGACACAGGGAAGAAGAGAATGCTTCTGAAATGCAAAAATATGATTGGAAAAAAATGGGTCCCATTCCTCAGTGCTAATTATAAAACTGCAGCACTACCATTTAGGCAAATACTTAAAATGCTACTAAGAAAACACTTAGAAGCCCTTTTGTCCTCAAAGAGTTTTTAGAGAACTGCTGAGGCAAATGTGGTACATTTCATTTATTAAACACCCTCGTTCCACATGACAAAAACAGAGTCACATCGTAGCGATGGTAATATCCTACTCAGACATCTTCTCACATATTTTAAAATCAAATAAAAGTGAGTTCCAATCAAAGAACATAGTGTTGCTTCTTCTCAATTATGGGTCACCCCAAGCTGACGCATGAAAAAACAAAACCAACAGCAGCCTTTGGAGAGAAAGTCATAGGTTAGAATGTCTTTCTCAGTTGGGTTTCCCTATAATAATAGGACTTTAACTTTAAATAATCCAGCCTGGATAAGGCGCGCAATCAAGAAACATGAGGGAGGGGAAAACAAGGGGTAAGAAATGACTGTAACCTTTCATTTTTATGCCTTAGTGGGCAATTCTTCATTAGCACAGACCTGCACTTCTTTGGTTTTCATTCCTTCGGGGAAACCTTCTAACAACTGCTGGCAGAGGCAGAGGGGAGACGTGGGCTGAGAGAATCCAACCAGTTTCCTACCTTTCTGTCTGATGCAGAGTTGGGCACTTTGAGCACCATTTGCCACTGTCCTCCAAGATTGCTGGCTCTTCAGAACATCACCAAGTTGATATCATCCTGCTCTTTTTATGGGGATATGGGACTTGAATTTATATCTCAAGCAAAATCTCTCTTTATTTTGCTCAAGCCTGGAGCAAGCCACCTGGGACCAACCACATCACAAGCCACCTTGGTTCAGAGCATTGGACACTACCATGGCAAATAGACATCACTCTTTGCCGGATAGTTTCTTCAGTGGCTCTGAGCCGCCCATCGGGAATAGTCACAGGTTAAGGGGCACCAACCCCTACCCCGGCTTTTCTGCGTTTCACTGCAAAATGAGCCAGAGGAGCGGGAAAACCCAGCTCAATCCTGGTCGTAGTGCGGCAGAAAGTCAACTTTGCTGCAGAAGTGAGCCCGCTCGGGAGGTCTGGAGCCAACTCTGGCTAACCCAGCCAGCACAGCACACCTCTCTAAGGAGCACCACGAAGAGGTTGCTAAGCTAATCAGACAAGGGCTCAGCTCCCGCATCCCATGGGAACAGAGACAGCAGCGGGGAAAAGGCTGGCCTGAGTTAAGGAGGAGTCAAAGGGTCCCAGGGGCCCCCTAGAAGTCTCACTGCGGGAAACTGGTGCCACAAATTTTAGCCATTTCCACATCCCAAAGCTAGGTGCTAAAGAGCCACTTGGGAGAGAACAGAAAGCACACACAGGGGTCATCGTCTACAGCAAAACTGCATGAGTGTCCCCTTCCACCTCCTGCTCCAAATATAGCTGTGGACCAGCAGCTTCAGCATACCTCGGCAGCTTTCTCAAAATGCAGTATCCCAGACCTCTGAAATCAGACTCTGCATTTCAATAAACTGCCCAGGTGATTTGTATGCACCTTAAAGAATAAGAAACACTGGTAGCAGGCAGTGGTCTCTGCAGAGGGGAGCACAGGTGATCCACAGGAGTGAAAACTCAAGTGCTTCTTTTTACATTTATTTCTTACCACATCCTTTTAATTTCTATATTTTGTGTATGTTTTACAGCATATGCAATATTTCAATAACATGACATATATATTTTAAAAATAAATACAATCAAAACCAGTTTGGGGACCATCATCTAAAGCAGAAATTCCTAAATTTTCTGAAGTTATGGATGCCTTTGAGAAACTCGTGAAAGTCATGGACCTATCTCACATATGTGTGAAATTCACGCCCAGTTCAAGTTGGCTTACAGAGCAGCAGGCCCTAAATTTGCAGTCCCTCTGCCAAAATAGGGCAGAAGCAGATCCTAGCTCAGTGGGTCCTTTCAACATATTCTGCAATGGTTTCTACATTGCAAGACTTGTTTGTTTGCTATAAACTGATTCAGCACGGCTCATGGCTTTGCTATAATTTACATCACCTTGAATTTTAGCACACAGACTCAATCTCACCATTGCTTGGGTCTTGCTCTCACAAATTCCTAGCAGAGGAGAGACTGATAAAGTGGGAAAATTTCTGTGTGGTGGCAAAACATGCTACCAAGGTCTGTGCATCTTTTGAAAAGTGCAATGTGACTTTCCACAAGTTTAACAAAATTCCATCCAATACTGACTTCCAGAGCATTTTGGTTTAGCCTACCTAAGGATCTATACACATATAAATTCCATAAGCACTTTTAATTTTAAAAAAGCCGTAATTGTGCTAATAAAATATACACTCAAACACATAGCCAACAATTACAACAATAGCATACTTATCACCCCTGTTTAAATCAATGGGCATACATAAAATTTGCATTATAATCTATGACTATGCTTGTTTAAAAAGGGACCAGGCAGGGCACCCTTCTGAAGAAAGGCTGCACACTTGGGAAGACTGACAGTCCCCACATCTGAAATGTGGTCTTGCCTGAATTCTCTTTATTGTGGTTCAACCGTCAGTGTGGAATTGCGGCAAATATTTCTAGCATTAGCAGGAAGCTTTTTGTCCACCTTCTGAAAGATGAAACGCATCCTAACACACAGGAAACAGTTCTCTAGACAAAGCCCCTTTAAGCTCTTTCTTGGAATGAAACAGATGGTGAAAGGAGATGGACTGATATCCAGGAATGCTCAAACCTCAGAACATACCCGAATCATCTGTGTAACTGGGGGAAAATGCGTATTCCAGGGCCCTGGCATTAGAGTTTCCTTATACCTCCTCTTTTCCCCAACAGATTGCTCTATTATTAACATTTTCATTAGTTAGTATGGTACATTGTTGCAACTGAGGAACAAATATGGGTTTTAATAAGTGCAGAATATCACTTATTCATCATGACAGTATCATAGAGTATAATTTTACTGCCCTAAAAATACCCCATGCTCCCTCCACCTACTCATCCCTTCCCCTCAAACCAGAATTTGTTATTTTTGTTTTGTTTTTGTTTGTTAAATACAAGGTCTTGCTCTGTTGTACAGGCTGGAGTACAGTGGTACAATCATAGCTCATTGCAGCCTCCAACTCCTGGGCTCAAACGATCCCCCACCTCAGCCTTCCAAGTAGCTAGGACTATAGGTGTGTGCCACCACACCCAGCTAATTTAAAAAAAATTTTTTTTGATAGAGACGAGGTCTTGCTTTGTTGCCCAGGCTGGTCTCAAACTCTTGGCCTCCAGTAATCCTCCTGCCTCAGCCTCCCAAAGTGATGGTATTACAGGCTCAAGCCACCATACCTGGCCCAAATCTGCATTTTTAATAGACATGTAAGTAATTCTCCTGTAGGTAGCCAGGCTGAAACTGTCAGAAAAGCTGCCTTAAATCTTGAGACCTGGGTGGAAGAACTGTGGGCTAGATTGGCCTCAGTTTCCCTAAGGATTAGTTGCCACAGTGTGACTACCGTATAATGGTAATTTAAATTTCATGTCTTTGTAATAACTAGCCTTGCCTCCCCCTACTTTAAGGTTGAAGCTGATCCCTGGGGTCCTCTCCATCTCTGATCAGGGTTTGATAAGAGATGTTACAACTCCCTAAGTTTCTTCTAAAATATAAATTAAATCATGGTCCTGTACTTAAAGGCCTATAGGTCTCAGAACAGTCCAACTGTTGGAAACCAGATGGCTGGAGAGTGGCATGAGCCAGCAGTATCAGGAATGCTACACCTAGAATATTATGGACCGCGCACAGGGGGCTCTGTGGGGCATCATAACCCTAGGCCCTTACCCTGGAAAAGCCTTTCACACTGTCAGAAGAACCCTGCCTTCTGAGCACTTCCGACACACCGAAACACGCCCGCCGAGCTTCTGCGGGCTGCCCCATCTCATCGCTGCTGCAATCTCTGATGCACCTCTCCGACCCCTAAAGTGCGTTATGACACAAGTTCACTTTCACAGTAAGTCAGAGGAATTCATGTGGGCTTGGAGGATTGTGTGCTTCCTTTGGAAGATGACTAGAGCCCATAGGGGTGGAAACCAGACATCCAGTGTCTCTTTCTTTTCTGGTTTCAAGTTAGACACTCCCACCCAGGTAATAACCATAGTCTTTACCAAACTGGGGAAAGCTGGCACTTTGGTTTAGGTTCATGCGAGTGTCACCTTGTCTTATGTAGACTACAGCTGAAAGAAATGTCGAGTTGTACTGAGAACAGATGGAGAAGGTGACTGATTTATGCCCTTCTACAGACAGAGGCATAATGCTGGCGTTGGGAGCATCAGCCAACCTGAGCAACTAGATTTCTGGAAGCACCTAGGGGCTGTAGGAAGGGCTGTACTAGAGCCACACGTAGACCTTTGCCCTACAGGTGGACCACGTTTTAAGGTGGTGACATTTGTTCAACAAATATTTATGCAGCCTTGGTTGTGAGGCAGGCACTAGCCTGGGTACTGGCCAGGGATACAAGAATCAGGCTCAGTCCTTGACCTTGAGGGCCTAGCACCTGGTTCGGGCAAACAGACGTGTAAATGTTTGCCTGGGGCTTGGCAAGGGCCAAAGCAGGGAAAGGGGCCAGAAAAGGCTTCTTAGAGGGAGGAAGCCTCAAGTGGCATCTTGATGGTGTTGGCCAGGCAATACTGGGTTGGGGCAAGAAAATCAGGTAGTTCCTACAGACATGCATGTGGACCCAAAATGTAAAGTGAATTCAGCATATGCTTTTAGATGCTAAATTTCTACCAGGTGATATTTTCATCAAGACAATGATCATTCTGGGGACTCATTCTCAATGGTATTCAACAAATGGAACCACCAATATAAAGAAATAAATACATAGGCCTCTGGCCTATTCAAGAGAGGATTAAGCCAGAATCGGGGAACTATGGGATGCTCAAATTACCCGCCACTAAATCCAGCAAGGACAGTAGACACGACAGCTGACAACACAGGGTGCTGACCCTGTTCACTTGGCCGTGTGTTCATAGGCACAGGGGCACCTTCGGAAATGTACACAGGCAGTGGGAACACTGGCTCTCAGTGGGACTGGCCCATCTCTGGGTAGGAGGAAGGGGTTTGAAAAAGCATATTCAGTGCTATAAACGATAAATAAAAAGGCCTAGTGTTTTTTATAAGGTATTTTATAGCTAAAGTTTGACAAAATTTTGGCTGGTGCAGAGCTACTAAATACGAAAGACATGTGATTCTTTAGAGCCACATTTATTCTTATCCTCCCATTAAGCCCTCTACCCTCAGTTCAGAAGGAGAAATTAGATTTAAAAAAAAAGTTTGAAAAACACTGAGTTCAACTATAAGGATGAGAACCAGTCATTTTCTTCCTGGAGACTTCAGAGCTTAAACTAATCAAGATACTAGATCTCCATATTATAAAAGCCTATTCAAAAACGTGTTGTACATCCACAAAATCGGCGGCGCGACATATGCACGTGTGGGAAACAGGCCGTGGCTGGGGGGTGCAGATGGGTCCTTCCGTGCCCTGAGCCAGGAAAGGTAGATCTCACAGCTGCCTCTTTGGAGTGTAAAAAACCTTTTTTTTTTTTACACCTCAAAGATGGGTCCCAACCCTACTCCCAAAACTTTCCCCCCCCCAAAAAAGATAGTAGGACATGGCTGAAATTCTTAGATCTTAAAACAAAATCCTGCAGTGGAAAGGCATCCTGTGCAAACCTACGGCCACAGGAAAAGAGAAAAATCAGCCCAACCTCTTCAGCTGGGCAAATACCAAGTAATGCTCAGGTCCCTCTCGTGGTAAACCACGGAAAAGTGTTCTTTTCGGCTAAGGTTGGTAAAAGTGTGTCCTGCTCCAAAAAGTGCGTGTGTGGCTTGACATGGTCCAAAATCCAAAAACCAGATGATATGTTCTCAATGACTAAAGCACCTGTGCTAATCTTCACGCTGGCATGCGGCGTTCCCAAGCCACGACGCTCTGCCTCATCTAGGATATTGATGCAGAAATACAGGATGTCTTTTAAGATTATCTTCCCCACCTCCCACTTAAGACACCAGACTGAAAAGCTTTTACCCCTAAAATCTCACTTTAAATGCAATGGAGCATTAAGAAAAACACCCATGACAGATAGTTTCATGTGACAACAGAATATTAGATCCAGGGGGGATTTCAAAGATTATGTGGTCTAGTGATTTTTGTAGATGGAATATGGAGACTCGGAGACTTTGAGTGATTTGCCCAAGGAAACACAATGAGAAAGTAGTCACTGATGTGCTTTCATGTTAATATATTTGTGGTTTCAACAAATCCCTTTTTCTTGCTGTCTTTTATGATAAAATTGAAGTTTGGCTCCCTTAGTTTACATTTTCTTATAACTATTCTCTTGTCTATCTTCTGGTACTCCACCCTCTTCCCCAACAGGGTCAATCAAGGTAGGACTCTCATTATCATCATCATCATCATCATCATCATCATCTTAGGACTGGTATTTTTGCTTCGATATCCCTAGTTTCTAGAACTGTGCCTGCAACTCTCAAGAAACACCTAATAAATGTTTCTTGATGGATTGAAAGAAAGAATAACAACCAAGAATTAAATTGTTTGTACAGTTTCACTTTCCACAATTTCAGTTATCCATGGTCAGCTATGGTCCAAAAACAGGTGAGTACAGTACAGTAAGATGTTTTGAGAGAGACAGAGAGAGAGACCATATTCACATAACTTTTATTACAGTATATTGTTATAATTGTTCTATTTTATTGTTAGTTATTATTAATCTCTTACTGTGCCTAATTTATAAATTAAATTTTATCATAGGTGTGCATATATAGGAAAAAACACAGTTTATATAGGGTTCAGTACTATCTGTGGTTCAGGTATCCATGGAAGGTGTTGGGATGGGGGATTACTGTACGTTTATTGTATGTGTTAAGCATTTGGAGAATACAAAGAGAAATGATATGTGTCCTTGAGTCTGCTCTGAGATATGTCAGATGCTTTCAATAGTAGGCTATGTTACTGCAGGGGGCCAACGAAGACTTGTAGAAAGAGGTGGGCCTTAGGCAGTGGAAGCTGGTCAGAGAAGGCTTGGAGGGAAGGGTCAACAGGTCCCATTCAAGGGATAGCGTGGCTTGAGGAACAATGTTAGTGCCACCCTCTGAGGAATCCTGAACCTGAGAGGAAGAGAATTTCATTTCGCCATGGCTAAATTCCCCATCATCCATGATGTTTTAAAAGAAACAAAGAGTGAAAGCAGCGTGGGCAGCTCAGTTTGAAAGGCAAAAATCTGTGATTCTCCCTTAGAATTTCAATATGCATGGGCTAGGACGGGTGCCACGGTGTGTTTGCAAGAGCGACAGGGTGTAGCACAAACTGTGTCGATGAGCACATCTCTCCCTGTAGCAAGGCAGCTTCGGGAGCTCTGGAGGGAACGTGGGCACAGGACACTAGAAGCCAAGCAGCCAAGCACCCGGGCAAACCAGCTGGACTGCGGAGAAAGGGCGGCCAAGGGCGGTGTGAGCCAGGAGCGGCAGGGCTCCCAGTGGCAGCCGGAGCCTCCAGCAGGAAGGGCAGGCTGAGAGGCAGCCCAAACATAGGCCAGTGGCCTCCCGAGTAAGAACCAAGCTGAAGTTGGGTGCCTACGGGATACTCAAATCTATCGATGCACCGGGACCTGTAGTCATAACAGCTGTCTGAGGCTTCACAGACAAAAGAATGGGATCCCTGACTTTTTTTCCACTCTCCGATTTGTTCAAATGCTTCCACTTTAACAAGAATGGTGGACAGATAAGCTGAAGTCGTATCTCGAACGAGGCTAGGGCAAAGCAGAATTCCCAGACTCTGCACAGTCAACAGTATGACATTTTTACATATTAAAAGCCTATCATTTTCATCATACAAGCAATAGGTAGTAACGCCACGACCATCTCACTCATGTGCAGATGCTGAGTTTATAGTGGTCCTCGACAGCCACTGGGCACTCTGCCTCCAAACCCCTTTGTCCTCCTGATCAGAACTTGAGGAAGGAAGGAGATGTGCACAATTTGTGTTTACTAGGAGGCACCGGTTAAAACCTTTTCAGAAGAAACACCGTTAGTGACTCTGCTATCACCCCCAGGCTGGTGGGACCTGTGGAAACCTGGCTTTCTTTCCAAGGAAACCCCTTTTTTCCAGAAACCCAGTTTTGCTCCATCTATAATTGGGCCACAGAGATTCTTATGGGAACTTGGACACCCTGAACCTTACAACTGGAAGGTCCTTTAAATGTCACTCCTTTCTGTTCTCACCTTAGGCAGGAATCTCTTCTGTGAGATTTGGGACACATGGTTTTCCAGATTCTGCCTCAATAATCCCAGGAACAGGGAGTGACATGTCATTGCAAAACAGCCTCCAGTTTCGATGGGTCTAATTGTCCTTGTGCTGGTCACCTTGGTGTCTAGGCAATGAAAAAGGTCAGCCCGACTCCAAGTTTGGTTCTGTGCGACCTACTTTTCTTATAAATATTTTCCACGCCAAGGGTATCTACTTTCTACAAACACCTCTGTCATGTTTTGGGTTTTGAACCCTGTGCCTTCCTTGTCACCCTTCCCTAAACAAACCTCTGCCTGATTCCGAACCCCTTAAAGCCTGGCTCCAAGAACAAAACAGAGCCTTGATATTGTCTAACTAGCAGATACTCTGCTGCCTCCCACATGATCATTCTATTAATCCAGTTGAAGTTTAGGCTTTGTAGAGCTCTCTAAACCCTAGAAAAAAATCCTTGGGTGTCAGAGCCTAAAGCCCAGCAGGCGGCAGCACCAAAAGAGAAGAGGCATGGATCTCAGTTGCTGAGCCCTCAAGCTTCCTGAAACTGGCTGTGCCCTTTAGTAGCTGCATGACCTTGACAAGTGACTTCTCTCTTCCTCAGTTTCCACATCTGCAAAATGGGGATAGTAACATGTTATAGACCTTCTACGGTTTCTATAAGAATTCGATGAGATAAAACCTGTGAAGTGCCTGCCACATGACAGGTACTCAATGAACACTAGCCACATTACACTTACCAGGAACACCAGCAGTCCTACTACTATCACCCTCTCTCGCTCTATTCATTCCACATATACTACTAAGCACACACAGCAGGCCTGGTATAAAAAGACACAATCCCTCTGTTCAAGGATATCCTGGCTTGGGGACAGACACTTACACAAACAGATAAGCCAAAAGGAACTGAGAGGGCCATCTGGGAGGTGTTACCAGGTGTTGGGGAACCCAGAGGAAGGAGGCCCGGTGTCTGCCAAGGAAGGCTTCCCGGCTCCAGCAGACTCGTGAAGGACTGTGGCAGGTGCGTGGGAATTGAGCAGGGAGGGATTTACAGAGAGAGAGAGCGCAGACCCATGCAAAGGCACAGAGGTTTCAGACCCATGCAAAGGCACAGAGGTTTAAGAACGTGGTTTCTACATCAAGGAGAATGTCTGTGGTCCAGAGTAGCAGGAACAGGATCAGGGTGGAGGAGGGGAGAGGGCAGGATGGAGAAGATGGCAAGACTTGAAGAAAGGAGGCTAGGCAATCAATCATTCATTAGTTCTCCAAGCGCAAAAGCAATGCCTAGGATGAGCCAGGCACTGTGCTAGGCACTGGGGACACCAAGTGAGTAAGGCAAGGTCTGCACCTCCACAACGCAGACACTCCAATGCGGGGCTGCAGAGGGATGGCCTGCAATGCTATGCTGGATAGAACAGGTGGGTAGGATCTGGCGGACTGTATTTTCCCAAGATAACCACGGCAACGTCTCTCACCACACATGCAAGGGGAACCTTGCCAGCCTCCCACTGAGAAGTGGCATCTATGCTCCTTCCTCTTAAATCTGGAGGGCTTGCGACTGCTTTGACCAATACGGTATGGCAGAAGTGACACTCTGACTTACAAGGTTAGATCATAAAAGGCGACAGCTTCTGCTTTGCTCACTATAACCCTTGTCCTGAAGCCCCGAGCCCCACATAAGAAGTCTGCCAATCCTGAGGCCTCTGCGTTGTGAGGAAGCCAAGCCGCATGGAGAGGCCAAGGCCATCTAACTTCCAAAGCACCCCAGCCCAGGTGTGAGACCTGTGAGTGGATGAGCTCGGGAATGAATCCACCCCTTAGGTCAGCTCTGGCCTCGGAGTTTTCTAAGCAGAGGCTCCAGACACTGCAGACCAGACACGTGTCATCTCTGCTGTATTTTGTCCCAATTCCTGGTGCAGAGACCCCATGAACATAACAAAATACTAGTTTTATTATGTTAGTAATATTAAGTAGTTAAATTGTGGAGTTATTTATTGCTCAGAAATAATGACTAAAACACAGAGTTTACCCAGCAGGCAGTGTGGAGCCACTTCCTTAGTATAAGAAGACAACGTCATCAAGATCTGTGCTCTGGCCTGGAGAAATTTCTCTCACCAATGTGTAGGATGGATCTGTCGCAGGGGCGCTGAGATCCGAGGCGAGGAAACCAATGAAGGAGAGAAGGGGTGTCAGCATCAGGGTGGAAACGTGAGCAGAGAGACTGGAGAAAACCATAGTAAGAGACAGTCAAGAGACTGAGTCCATCAGGTTTAGTGACTGGCATTCCAGGAACAAGGGGATGGAAGAGCCTGAAGATTCTCTCTGGGTTCCAGGAGTGTGGAAAAAAAAATGGATGGTGGAAACACAGGAGGAGAAAGAGGTTTGGGAGGAAGAAGTTAGATTTTACACATGTTCACACAGTTTCAGTGCAAGCCCTGAAGCGAGCGGTGGAGCACACACCCTGCGGTTGGGCTGTCCGAGTGTGAGTCCCCGCTTCCTAACTCACCTCCAAGTCTCAGTGTCCGCATCAGCAGAATGGGAAGAAGAATTCCTCTGTCATAGAGACTACAGTGAGGATAGAAAGAGGTAACATATACAAAGTCAAGCACACGGTGCCTGCCATTTAAAAATGCTCAATAAACAGTAGCTGCTCTTATTAATATCACTACGATGATCATTACTATGAGCTATTAAGTGTACTTGGTCAGAGCTAGGTGGGTTCTTTGTACTCAGAGGGCCGGGCTGCAGAGCATTAAATGAAAGCTGTTCCCAAGGAGCCTCACGCACATAGCTGTGAATGGATTAGTCAACTGTGAAGTCCACGTCAACTCCTAAAATAGCGATGCCAGCTTGCAAAGGAGTGAGAAAATCCAGTCCGTGAGCTGTCCTCCATCTCTGTCTCCCTCCCTCGCTCTCAACTCAATGGTCGAGTGGTTTTAATTAACAACTCCCACAGAGTGAGGCAAAAGTCACTCGATTAATAAAGCTCTAACTCGCTGTGCCTGCTTTTGAGGTCTCGGGGTGGCGCTGAGCTTGTCATTGTGGGTTTTGTTTGGGTTTGCAGTGGGAGAGGGGCCGAGGGCCTGGAATTTCCTCAGAGAAATTCAGGTACCACGTCTACAAAGGGTGGAAGCCCTAGGTGACTGAAATGCCCACTTTCGTGAGGTGTAACAGGAAGCCTGACTGCGGCGAGGAGCTGTAGTGAATCACCGCGCACAATCAGCTCTGGACCTGCGCTTTCCTACTGCGACTGCCTCATCGGTTTTTATTTCCAACACACACAGAACCAGTCCCCCCACCCCATTCACCTTCTGCACAAGCACATGGGGAATGTTGACACAAGTGTTTCTAATGCTACAGTAAAGACCTGTGACATTTAATTGAAATTAAACACATAATAATGCTTTCGAGGCAAAGAAAGGTATCTGCCTTTGTCCCTGCCCCAGCCTCCACAGTCCCGGCACAAGCAGTCTTCAACTATCTTTAATTTCCCACGCAACTCAGTCCTTTGAGCCTTACCACCCTCTGGACACCCCCTTCAGGTCCTTTTATTACTTCTTAAAATGGCACAAGGGGATACCCAGGGCTTCCGGCGTGCAGAGGGTGCCCCCACTTCCTCTGTGGTCTTGCCTGTCGTGTGTTCAGAGCACGGGGTCTGGCACTAGCGAGAAGCCGTACATACTGTAGAGTACTTGGGAGCCCAGGCTTTGAATTCATCCTGGTTGGACATTTGGGTTTATCAGGTACTGTCTGTGTGACCTGGCCAAGGAACTTTACCTCTCTGGGCTTTGGTCCTCTCAACTGTAAAAAGGGGATGAAAAACAGCCTCTATTGCAAAGCACCGATGTCGAGAGTGAGACAACGCATGTAAAGAGCTCAACACGGCGCCTAGCACATCATAAAGCCTCCAAAGCGGTTGGCCGCTATGAATCACGGTGCCACCAACCGCTGCGGGGCAGGCAGAGAGGCATGTGCTGGCAGGCGCTGTTCGTCAACTCCGCTGCGGCCTTCTGCCTTCTCTGCAGAGCCAACACCACATTTATACTGCCTGCCCCACGTTTCTGACAACTTGAGTTGACTTCACCCTTTAAACTTCATTGCTCAAGTATGTGAGATTTCCAACTGCAAAACAGATGACTGGACGATGACAAGCACAGAGCTCTGGGGACAAGGATATAGACTCCAGTGATGCAGCAGAGATAACCACAGACCCCGTCTCCCACTTTTCCCAAGATCGAGACGTGCATGTGGGCTTGATTTATAGGTGGAAGTCACTGGAGAGAAACTTGGGCCTTTCCTTAGACTTGGAATCTCATTTCACTTTTGGGTCTCAACAACCACCAGCCCTCCAGAGGTGTCCATGCCAGAGTGTCTGTCTCACTCTGCAGTTATTTCAGGATTAAGAGGAAAGGTCAAAACCTCCATTTCTCAGGGAGATTTCTTATCAGGGCCCTGGGGACAGAGGAAGGGATGCAATGATTCTTCTAAAGCATGCACACAGTCTTGATTTGTGGCCACATCCCAAGGCAGGACACGTTAGCTTTGAGCCCTCACAGATGTTTATCCAAGCTGACGTGCTGCTTTGACTCTGAGCTGCAGGTAGCTGCCTCCTGCCTCAGATGACTTTGCCCACTGACCATACCGCAAGGCCTGCTTACAGACGGGGATGGTGAATTGTACTGATCATCTTGGCCATAATACCCACATATTTGGCCAAACACAAGATGTTGCTGTGAAGGTATTTTTAAAGATGAGATTAACATTTAAACCAGTAGACACTGAGTAAAGCAGATTACACTCTCTAATGTGGGTGGGCCTCATCCAATCAGTTGAAGGCTTTAAGAGAAAAAGACTGATGTCCCCTGAGCAAGAGGCATCCTGTCTCCGGACTGCCTCTGGACTTGAGCTGCAACGCCAGCTCTTCCCTGGGTCTCTAGCCTGTTGATTTGCCCTGCAGAGTTTAGACTTGCCAGTCTCCACAAGGACATGACCAATTCTTTAAAATCAGTCACTCTCTTTCTCCCCACCCCCACCCCATATTGGTTCTGTCTCTCTGGAGCACCTTGACAAATTCACAGACCAACTCTGACCCAGCCAGGAGCTATCTGGCCATTGTTCTCAAGAAGAAACAGCATGACATCAACTTAGCAAATAAATGTCCTAAGAAGGATAAAAGACTAAAAAGACAAATAGAGGCAATAATTCCAAGAATGGTCAAGGGAACCACCATTCTACAGGGTGTCCCCAAAGTCGCCATACACAGGGAAAATGGGAAATTGTAGCTAAATGTACCTTTATTTACAACATATTCATTATAAACATGTTAAACATTTTTCCTTTGTATGGAGACTTTTGAGATGCTCCATATATGTGCCAAACAGTTTACAAATACTATCTCCTTACTCCTCCTCACACGCCTAAAATGTAGGTTACCTTTTAACACATGTGAAACAGTGGTTGAGAAAAGTGAGTAATTTCCCCACGATTGCACACACAAGCCAGGAATGTGAAGTCAGTCTTCTGCCTCCAAGTCCAAAGTTCTGTCCGCCGCACGACTGCCTCCAGAACAGAGCGATGAGAGGTTCATGAGGTCCAGCAAAACTTACGTTCCTTATCTTGTTCTGAGCACAGGCCCACACAGCCTTCTTTTTTGAGTCTTTCAACATGGGCTCACTGTCTCAGGGCCAAAATACTCCCAACCTCGTCCAAATGTTTCTTTTCATATTCACCTCCGCTCGAACTTGGTATTCTCCAACCTTCCCACCATAAATCTGTTGAGTTGCTCATAGCTGCTGGCCCTTGAAAAGTAACTGGGAAGGGTATTTGCAACCTGTGTGATCTGTACACTTAAGATAAAAACAAATATGGGCTGGGTTTTCTACACGCGAGCTACGTAAAAGCGTAACAGGAAAAACAGGGGGGTTTAGGATGATCTGTTACACCTCAGGTCTCTCTCTTCAAGGCCCATTTGCAAAGCATTGAGTGCAGAAAGGAGGTGGCTACAGACCACTGCCCTCCAGCAAAGAGGGGGGCCCTGCAGGACACAGGACAGCACCCGACCGACTCTAGCAAAGCAACAGGGGCACCAAGGGTACCCTGACATTCCAGCACATGAAGGGAAAGGGACCGAAGGGGAGGCCACCTTTTGCCTCTCCTCCGTGGGCTTAAAACAACTAAGTAACAGTTAACCTCTTGGTTCTTCATTTTCTTTATTAGTAAAATGAAAATAATATTGTACAAAGCCAGAGTTTGGGAGCTACGTAAGACACTCGGCACACAGAAGGGGTGCAGTACACATCAGCCCCCACTCCGTCAGCCACCAGACCACAGGCTGGAATATGTTCTTCCTGCCCATGTGAGGACCCTTCAGCACATGTGAGCTCGTGGGTCCCAGGCTGACCCTGGTGAGGACGATAAATGATCAAAAGTTAGCACAGAAAGTAAAAGGCATCAAACAGTCTGGCCTTGATAACAAATCCCTGGTGACTCTTCCTGCCCATCACAGCCCAGGGCACAGCCACGGGCCGGGGCCTGAGGGGACGCTTGTGACTGCACTGAGCTGCGGCATCTCTGCAGCGTAGCCTGATGGGGTCGGGTGGAATTTCCCCTGGTTGAACACCTGGGCCCGTCTGAGTCACGCCCGAATGCTGACTGTGCTTTGCTGACGCTGCTCACAGCAAAGAGCTCCAGGAAGGGCAGGAGGTCTGCTCCAACACGACGGCAGACAGGCCAGGTGGCGGGGGAAGGAAGGAAAGCCTTGTCAGGCGTGATGAGTCACAGCGGGCTTCCTCCACCCACACGGTGGCTGTCGGCAGGAGTGTGTGGTGTTCATATTTCCCACGTGAGCATCGGTCACAGTCTTATCTCAAACATCTTTCATTCTAGAAGTCTCACTAGCTTCTTAGCTTCTTACCACTCAGGGTTTGGGAATGATGCGTTGGGGAGAGAATGACATACACTGAGTACTTTTACCTGCGCCAGGCACAGACCTAGGTTATCTCTCTAAGTCTCGGCGCCACCACCATGGTCACCATGAGGACGTCTGGAAGGGCCTGCAATGCCCCAGGCACTGGACCAGCACCTTGCTGTGTCTCCTCGTTCATCTGTCACTGCCACTCCAGGCATTACTCTCCTCATTTGCAGGTGGGGACAGCTGGCTTCCCAGAGGGATAAAGTGAGAACACACACGGCTCCCACAGGACCTGCCATATTTTCCAATCTGCCTCGGAGCCCCACCTACTATTTTGCCTCTCTGTGCTAACATTGATCACCACCTGCCTTGTGTTAGAATTAACCGCTGACAAGAAGTTAACTCTCTCCGCCTGGGCCCTGAGCTTCTCCAGGGCAAGAAATGGAAAACTGTGGGACTGAGGTTTTCCTAAGGTCCCCAGAATCATATTCTATAGGCTGCCACTTATTCTGCTTAAACGTTCAGCCAGCCCTGGTCTGGGGGTGGCCTGGAGGCCTGAGACAATCTGACGGCAGCGTGTGGGTGCCGATATACAATAGGGAAAGCTGGGAAAGGATGCAGGGTGCTGAGGACAAATGTCAACTATTGCCCAGCCAGCTACGACCCAGGCTGGAACCTGGGAGCCATCCTTCTCTGGCTCCTTCCCGCCTCCCATCAAACTGGCCTCCACGTTGGGCTGAGTGTAATGTAAAATGTGTCTTTAAGCCCCCCGTACGTCTGCTCCCCTGACTTTGGTCTTACCCAGAGCTGTGCCACTGCTCCCGGACTCTGCGAGAGCTTCTGACCTGCCACCTCTGGCACCGCATCTTCAGTCTCCAACCCACCCCAGTCACCACCCTCATAACAACACGCCCCCTGCCTGTCCGTCGTCCTCACGCTGTTGCTCTGCTGGGGCCCAGCTCACATGTCCTGGAGATGCTGCAGCTGCTGCCCTGCCGCTGGTGACGGACGTTGTGACCGTGAGCACCTGCTGAGAGCTTAGCGCGTGCAGGCCAGGCACGGGGCTGAGAGTGCACGCACAGGACCTCACGGAAGCCTCCCGACAGCCCCCTGAGATGGGCACAGGGAAATTAAATAGCTTGCTCAAGGATGCACAGCTGAGAGTGGCAGAACCGGCCCCAGACTCCATCCAGCTCAGACTCCAGAGCCCATGCTCTTCCCACTGACCTCTACCTTAAGGTAGGGGTCATCCTGTCCTGTTGGTTGTCCCAACAGAAGTCACTGCTTCCTCACTGGCCTGCTATCTCACCACTCTCACACGGACACACACAGCACCCTGTCCCGTGTTCTGCCCTCTGTAGCATTAGGATCTTGGTGGCCTCATCTTGTTCATTTTCCTTGGCTTCAGTGCCTTTAACACAGTCTCTAGCGTACAACAAACTCAGCAAACACCTTTTAAATGGGATTTTACTGCCTTTTACCTAGAGCCTCTCCAGAAGGTAGGCCAAAGGAAGGGTTTCCAGTCTCCAACCCCAGGAGAGCCTGTGCTTTGGAAAGTTATGGGACCAGGAGGATGTTGCTAAGCAGGGAGGGCAGGCAGGGAGCAGCCCCTTTGGGGACCTCTCAAAAAGGGGCTGAGACTTCCTCCTCCCAAAGCACCCACTTTTGCTGCCCTCTCCTTTTCCTTCCCCATAGGATGCAGTGGGGAGACAGGAAGGGACTCAAACCTCACAGCAAGCCAGGAAGTTCCCAAGAAGTCAGCGCCTAAGCCCAGTTTCCTGAGAAGACACCCTCTTTTTTTCTGTCTTCCCCATAAATTACTAGGCCAACATTTGCTATTAGACAAGCATGGCAGTCTGGCCTGCCCATGTCAAAGTTGGACCACACTTCATTTCTCCACGGGCTGTTCTCCAGTAAATCTTTTTTTAATCCCGGTCTCTGCCTGCTAAATCTATCAGAGACAGAGTGGGCTTGGGACTGTTGGGGAATTTCTCTCCTCTTCCGGCGGGTTGGCAGCTCAATTGTCCCTTCTCCTCTTGTAAGTCTGCCTACCCAGCTGCCGATAGATAAGATTTCCCACACCCAGTAAATCAAGTGGGTCCACCGTGGATGGGAGAAGAGGTGTACGGTTGATGTTTCCCCAGCCATCAGGGATGACTGATATGGGTAGCTGAGCCATCAATCAGCCAAACCACCCATGTCAGATGACGTCACGGCCACGCAGGGAAAGCTGTCACTTGTTCTGCAACACTTGGGAAAATTAATCTTGCCCTCCATGTGACTCTGCACTTGCTCGTTCTACTCAGAGAGCTGCTTAGGAAAACAGGGGTCACCGTATTTGCCCGGGATATTAAACACCAAGGCAAATATCAGACAGGGAAACGTATGGTTTCTGTGAATTCGTACACCATTAAGAGCCGTCAGCGAGCAAACACCTAGGGAAGCAGAGAGGAATGGAAAGAGCCCTTGACTGGATCTGGGCCAGCCCCGTCACCAAGCTGCCTGGCCTGCACCTTCATCGTGGAGCCTTGGAGGCAAGGGACTTGCTGTGATACAATAAAAGTGCATTTGGTCTCTGCCCCTGATCCTGGCACACAGCTCCTAAATCCTTGGAATTTCTTGAGTGACAGGGGTGAGAAGAGCATCTTTTGTCATTCATAACAAGCCCCTTTCAACATACCTGGACTTATGCTACTCGGGTGATTCTTAGAGGATGGGGGCAAGCTGCCAAGGAACCGACCATGCAATTAGAGGGTTGGAACTTCTAGCCCACCCTCCGATTTCCAGGAAAGGAAGGGAGTGGGGTGCTGGAGATTGACTCAATCGCTGATGGCCAATGATTTCATCAATCACGCCTACGTAATACAACCTTCCATAAAAACCCTAACCCAGGGGCTCAGAGAGCTTTCAGGTTGGTGAACACATGGAGGTGCTGGGAGGGTGGTGCCCATGGAGAGGGGATGGAAGCTCTGCACCGCCCCCCATACCTGGCCCTGTGTACCTCTTCATCCGGCTGTTCATTTACGTCCTTTATAATATGCCTTCTAACAAACTAGTCATAGTAAGTAAAGTGTTTCCTTGAGTTCTGTGAGCCACTATAGCAAATTATCGAACCTGAGGTGGGGCTCATGGGAGCCCCTGTTTTGTAGCCAAGTTGGGTAGAAGTGTGGGTAACCCGGGGGCCTAGTCCTTGCGAATGGCATCTGAAGTGGGGTTGGAGGGCAATCTGGTGGGACTGGGCCCTTAACCTGTGGGCTCTATGCTAATTCTTTGCAGACAGTGTCAGAATTGAATTGAATTGTAGGATACCAGCTGGTGCAGGAGAATTGGATGGTGTGGGGAAAAAACCCCATACAAAAGGTGTCAGAGGCATTGTGAACAGAGAGTTTTCATTCACTTGCTCAAGGCTCAACAGACGGGTCTGTCTGCAGAGCTGAGTCGTTATTGTTCCATGATGGCTCAATCTTCCTAATCCCACCAAGATCCACCCACTGGCTGGCTGGCAACCCGAACTTCCCCAGCCTTCCAAGAACCCCATAAGCAAAGATCATTTCAGCGGGATCAGCCTGGAGAGAAAAGAACCTAACCTTTTCAGATCTCATAGATGCCTGCCACACCCTGCCGGGACGCGCCAGGAATCAGTGCCTTCCAGGACGGCCTCTCCTAAAATCATTTATCTTGGCCGCGGGGTGTATTTTGGCTGTAAGGAGTACTCTGGCTTTCTCTCCTATCAGTTTGCCAGGAACAACAGCCTATCAAGGTCACTCCAGACCTGGCTTGGAAAGACAAAAAGGAAGATTCATCAGACAAGAATCTTTCATGCTATCAAGGTATCCTTTGGCTGAGGGTGCTGCCTGCTACGTTTTATGCTGACTTGGTGAAAGACACCTTGCATGTGTGTCCCCCAGTGTTCAATGGAGGAAGGAATAGTGGAACAGGGATCCCTCCATCTTCCACCAGCCCACAGGGCTAAACGGCCCCTAGTGCCCTGAGCTGTCTCTTTTTCCTGCACTGCCATTGTCACGTTCACTGGGATAGAGTAGTGCAAAGGTCTGGGATAATCAGAGAGCACAAGACAAGGTCAAGAAGAAGGAAGACACATGGCTGGGTCCTCGAGCTCAACTGGGGCTTCAGTCTTAGGTCACATATTCATTTGGAGGGGCATGACCGGTCTGCCATATTTAAGGGTAGTTGCAGCAGTCATTCAGCAAATGTTTACTGACTACTTACTGTGGAACTCTGCGCCAGCCAATGATGAAGACACAGGAGCATTGAAGACAGATTTTAACCATAACCTTTAGAGCTTATAGCAAGTATAGGCTTTGTACCCTTCTCCTTTTATAAATAAATAAATATATTTACACATACACATAAATATATACATACACACTTATACACACACACACACAAATTCTGATGTAGTGCTACCAGTGCTATTACAGATACATCAAATATCAAGGGATCTCAGAGAAGAGTTACTACAACTGCTTGTCTGGAATCAGAGAAAGCAGAGAAGAGGTGACCTGGCAGGCAATGAAGAGAAAGGCATAGGACGTCACACGTGCAAATGATGCATGGAAGCATAAAACATCCTGCTATGGACTGAATGCGTGCTCTCTGCAGACTCGTATGTTGAAGCCTTAATTCCCAATGTGATGGTATTGGGAGGTGGAGTCTTCGGGAGGGAATTAGGTTTAGATGAGGTCACAAGGGTAGAGTCCCCGTGATGGGATTAGTACCCTTTAAGATGAGGAAGACACAACAGAGCCTCCTCTTTCTGATGGGTGAGAACATAGCAAGAAGGTGGCTGTCTGCAAGCCAGGAAGAGAGACCTCACCAGAATCCAACCAGACTGGCACCCTGATCTCAACTTCCCAGCCTACCAAACTGTGAGAAATAAATGTCTGCTGTTTAAACCACGCAGTCTATTGTATTTTATTATAGCAGGTTCAGCTGACTAACAAACATCCCGTCATATTTATGGAGCTATGAGTGCAGTTGGTTCTCTGTATCCATGGGTTCCACATCTATAGATTCAGCCAATTTCAAATCGAAAATATTTTAAAAAATTAAAAATACAACAATAAACAAATAATACAAAGAAAAATACAGTAAAACAACTATTTACGTGGCATTTACATTGTATTGGGTATTATAAGTTATCCAGAGATGATTTTAAACATATGGGAAGATGCAAATACTATGCCATTTTATAGAAGGGACTTGAGCATTTGCAGATTTTGGTATCTGCTGGGGTCCTGGAACCAATTCCCCTGGGATACCGAAAGATGAATTTAATTCAGCAGGGATGGGTTCCTCAGTTTCCGAGGAGTTGAGTCTTCCAGCAGTGATCTGTGCCCACATCTGTTGGTGTAGCAATCCGTGCCACCAAACAGGGAACACTGCAGCCCTCTTAAGGTCACCAGATATAACACACCTGCAGTCCCAGCTACTTGGGAGGCTGAGGCAGGAGGATCTGTTGAGCCCAGGATTTTGAGGTTACAGTGAGCTATGTCACTGTACTCCAGTCTGAGCAAGACAGTGAAACGCTGTCTCTTAAAAAAAAAAAAAAAAAAAAGAAAAGCCACTAGGTGAAACCAGACTGCTCACACCCTGCTTTCTCTCCCACGCCAGACTATTGGCTGGGCCACACTGGAAAGCTAACTTCCTCACCCCTGAACACCACCAACTGGGAGTCTTAAACCAACACAATGACCTTTACACTTAAAAGCGACTGAGACCACAGCATCGCATCCTACATCGGCCACTAGGTGGACACCACAGGCTATGCTGGGCTTGTCCAAATGTTCTATAAATAGAGCCACCAAGTTTCACAGCTGGTGGCGGCGAGTTACCCAAGCCAAAGGTCCTGCCAGGGTAGGCACCAAGAATAGACTATTCTCAAAATATTAAATACCTACTATGTCGTAGTCTCTGGGTTTAGAAAAATAATGGGCAATGTCTGTCTTCTACGAACTCCAAGAGAAAGATACACACACACACAAAGTGTGCATGACATTTCTCATACATCCCAGGCTCTTTATTGGGTGCTTTTCAAGTCCTAGCTCTAATTTTCAAAGGTTAAGAACTTGCGCTAGTTCACTTGGCAGAGGCAGGATTCAATCTCAAGTCTGTCTGCCTGGTGAGACCATACTCTTCCCTCCACACCATCCAGGCCCTCTCGAACACTTCACATGCAAAGCGAAAGGCTTATACACAAAGCTAGGTGTGAACCAAGGCTACCAGAAACACACAAGACAGTGCTAACTCTGACCAGGGGAGTCCTAGAGGACATCACAGGGGAGGTGTTTTTTTCAGGATCAGTCAGATGGGCTTGAGGGGAAAGGAATTGCATGGAGAAAGCAGCGTGTGCCCACAGAGCTTTGCAAATGTAGGAACCAGCCTTTGGTGACAGCAGGTAGCCCACAGCAGTAGGAAGTTTGGGGCATGTGAGGGGGATATGGCCAGGGCTAAGTCAGGGAAGGCAGATGAGGCAAAGACCATTAAGAGCCTCCACATCCAGTTAAGGAGTTCAGATCTGTTCCACAGGCACTAGGAAGCCATCAAAGGTTCTGAGAGGGAAAAACTTCTGATGTTAAATTTAAACGGTCACTTTTTTTCCACGAAGGGATCTATATTAAGACTTTGGAACATTATACAGCTCAGTGTCTCCTTTGAAAAGAAAAAAAAAATCCTTGCAAACATATGGATGCAGAGTCTGGTCCGTCCCTTTAACTTTATTCCATACCATATGGCACTCTGTATTTTTAGAATACGAGTAGAGGATCGACTTCACAGATCAAAACTTAGAGAAATTTCATCTGTTATTTCCATTTCTTTTCCATTATAGCCACTGCCCAATGTATCAATTTAATAAAAGGAAGTGGTGAGTTCAGATGACAACTCTTACTTAGACATACCTAGTACATACTATACACAATATAGGGGTCTGATACACACACGTACACGGGGGCACTTGCCATTAATTTCTCTGCCAAAGTCCATAGTAATTAAGTAATTTTAGCCCTACCTTATAGAGAATTGAAGGATACACACAGGTGCATGTGCACACAGATCCAGTGAACAAAATGAATGAGACATCAAAAAAAGCTGTTATACCAAGTTGGAGTACAGTGTCACTTTAAACACAAAGGCTTTAGGCTTTCAGGAACTAGAATTTACTTTTGTATCAGATTTTCTAAGTAAACTTGCTGTAAACTTTTACAAGAACTTGCCTCAAAGGACCTCTGTACTGACTGATACACTACTCATACACCAAGGCTATGTTTCTACTAGCCAAATAAACATCTGGATGAAAACTTTAATCATTTCACTGTTTCCAAGTGCCTGGATGTTTTAGGTTGATAAGACATCTAGACCCTGGCTGAAATTTTGGTCTTTATCAGATATTTGTCATTAATCAGATACAATCTCAAAGAGAAATCTAACTGGAGAAAGTTAAAAACCGTATCAACGGTAGGTCTTCAAAGCTTAGGGAAGTTAAATGACATGCCTGATGTCACAGCGCAACATTGAAGCCCTGTCGGATATCTTAGTCTGTTTCCCTTCCATTACATCAATTGCCTCAACAATGACTTACTTAGCAGAGTCTGAAGCATAGAATAAATGACCAGCCTTTTAATATTTACAACTTGGTTCAGTTTACATGAAGTAAAAAAAATGAATAGAAAAGACTTTTAAGTGGCATGCCCTGAACTCAGCCTTTGTAAAGGCAAACTGGTAACTGGTAAGTTGGCCTCAATGCAGATATTCACATGCATTCCTACAGGGTGGAGACGTACTTAACAAGTGTTCTAGAATGTTAAAACTAGAAGGAGCATTAAGTGCCACCTGGACTACCTCTCTTCATCTTGAAGGTAAGTTTCTACATTAAAAAGAATAAGATGAGTGAGATGTGCAACATTTGGGGGATGGTCACACTTGAAGCTCTGCCTCGAGGGGGGAGAGGGGGCATGGGCAATATACATAACTGTAATATTTGTACCCCATAATATGCTGAAATAAAAAAAAAAAGAATAAGGGAAGAAAAACCAGACCAAAGTTCTCCAACTTCAGTAATTGGGTGGTTTGCTTACATTTCTGCATTTTTATCTACACTAGCTCTAAGCGCTATCGCGCATGCTAAAATGTAAGCTTCACAAAGCAGGAACTGAAATGTAAACATTTGCGCTTTTTAGCAAGGGGAAAGGCTCTGGTTTGGGTTGTTAAAGAAACCAGGAGTTTCTCACCGTGTTATCACCAAGTTTCAGGTTAGAAGTGTTTCAATGTCTCCACCTTGTGGACACTATCAACAGTACATCAAAATAAATTCACTGACTATTTAGAACTAAGACTGGTCTGATGATAAAATAAACTCTTTATTACAGGATTTTTTGGTAGTATACTGAAATGGGAATTGGTAACGATAAACTTAAGGCCGTGCTGGATACCCAAAGTCTTCTAAACAATGATAAAAATATTAAATTATGTGCAATTCAGTTTTAGTAATAGGTATATGTTATTGTTTTTCATGTTTATGGAAAAGTAGAAATACAAAGTGATGCTCTAAGTTGACTAGATTATTTAACTTATCAGCCCATTAACTATCCCAGCCATTCCAGATAGTAGAAATTTGTTATACTGTAATGGTTTTGTGGCTCCTGTTTTCAAATATTTCATTGTCCGAGATGGTTCTAAAAGTGACAGGGTGAAAACCAAAGCACCTCTATGCCTAAGGTTTTAATTAGAGTAAAAAAAAAATTCTAGTCATTACAGGTTGAACTAAGCAAAATTAAATTAATCTTGAAATAAACTCTAGTAGTTGTGATATTTCAGTACAGCAATAACATGTTGACAAGACGGGATAGGATAGCGGGTAAGGAAATGGTCTGGAGCCATGAGCTCGGGGCTCTGTCCCTCAACGGCTGCAGGACCTTGGGCAAGTTATTGAACCTTCCTGGACCACAGTTTCCTCGCGTGTGAAATGGGGGTTATCACGTCATCTACTTCAGAGGACTGCTGTGAGGATAGACCAAGATGGTATGCGTAGAGCACCTAGCACGGTGCTTGGCATACGGTTGGAGAGTTGGCTATTATTTAAATTATAAAAATGCTGACTCACCCATAGGGTTCTTGATAACTATTTTCATGGAAATGATCGTTATTCTTGATTTTTCTAATCTTTACTTTTGATTACTAGAACATTAAAGGTGGAAAAGATCTTGGAGAACTTCTGGGCAAGTCATGTTAACAGATGAAGTCTCAGGCAAGTGATTTAAAGAGATGTACCTCATCGCTTCTCGGCCTTTTGGCTAAGATCAAGTGTAGTAAAGAGATGTACCTCAAGTTTACACAGCAAGCCAAAAAGGGGAGCAAATATTAACACGTGGCATGTTCCCTCTAAAAGGGCCTCTAAATATCATCTCATCACTTTAACTTTACATGTGAGCAAATTGAGAAGCAGGGAAGTTGGGTTTATTCCTCCACCTGCTGATTTATGTGTTCATTAATTCAGCAATATTTATACGTTCCTATTAGATACAATGCACTGGGTATTTGGTGGTAAACAAGCAAGGATGTCCTGGCTTCACGGTGCTTACTGCTGCGAACAGGAGGGGGCAGGGAGACAATAAAAGGTAAACACATAATCAAGACAATTTCCAGTAGTGATAGCTTTCAAAGGAGACTAACATAGCGTGATGGACATGCCAAGGGCAGGAGGAGGACACATATCTACTTCAAATGAAATGGCAGAGAGGGCTGCTCCAGGGAGGTGTCAGCTGAGCAGCAAGGACCAAGCCATGCAAAGTCCTAGGAAACAGAACCCAGGCTGAGAAACAGAGAGCAAAGGCCACGAGGCAGGAAAGAGCTTGGGGAGCCTGAGGCCTGGAAGGGACAGCGGCTGCCGGGGCAGCAGGATGAGGTCTAAGGCGCAGGCATGGGCCGGATCCCGCAGGACCAGGTGGGCAATGCTCAGGAGTCTCAGTGCAAGGTTTGGTCTAAGGGACTGATGCAACATGGCTTGTTTTCAAGTGTCACGCTGGTGCTGGCAGAGCCTCGTGAGTTTCTGGCCACGCCTGGACTGCCCAGGCCTTCTGACTCACAGCCCAGCTACACCCCGCACCACGCCACGCAGGCCTTGACACAGAGAGTGGAAACTGAGGCAGAAAGTTTGACCTCCTCTAGAGAGCTTAAATAAAGCCCTGCAAAAGAGAAACCAGGTACCACGCCTTCTCCCCCTCTGCAAAAAAGAGCAGCCCCAGGTACTCACCCACTGGTAATGTCATCTGTCCGGATGTTCTTGCTCAGAACGTCCCCATCGCTCATGTAGCCGGGGGCGTCCATGCTGATGCCTTCCAGGTCCATCTCATCTCCTGCCTTGTCTGAGACGTCCACGTGGCAGATGCTGCTGCCCCTGGAGGCCAGCTGCCTTCTCAGAGGGGCGGAGTACACGTACCGACCCGACTCGGTGTTGATGAACCTGCTGGCGTTGGCGCGAGGCGGGTACCCGTTGCCCATCGAGGGGGCGTCTCCTGCTTGAAGCCGAGGGCTGGACTGGCCCAGTCGCCAGGACAGAGGGGTGGGCCTCCCCGTCAGGCTGAGGATGCTACGGCCACTTATCTCCGTGGTGACGTTGGTGTCAAATGTGGTTTCCAATGTGCTAAAAACACAGAACCAGGCTGGGTTAGACCCTGACGTATCTAGTATCCTTTGCAGTTTATATGTTCTTTAACTTTTTAGAATTATGAAATACTTCTCACATATGCATACCAAAAAAAGGATAAAACAGGCCCCAATATACCACCTAGGTGTATTTCCTCTGTTAAAAATGAACAAAAGGGAAGTTGCACATCCACATAATTCTGAAAAGCCCAGTGGAGACTTTTCCCCCTAAAACATGGTACAAGATACCCACCACCAATTACTTTAATGAAATAATCTTAATTATTGGAATTTTCTTTCCAGTCCAAGAAAAGGAACAAAAAATGCTGAACTGATACACATGAGGCATGAAGCTCCCTGCTTGCCCATTCATTCTAGGATGTTGCATCATAGCTCCCCTTTTCCGAGGACAGGATGCACCAGCCCATCAGGAGTTCCCAATATTCCTAATACCTCATTTTATATCCTCAGCTCCCTACTGACTGAGCAGGTGGAGAGAGCCCTGATTTTCTAACCCTCTAAGGTCTATTTACCCCAGACTTTTGCTTCTCCCATATTTCATCTAAAAAGACTGAAAATATTTTGTAAATGCCAAGGCTAGAGTTCCCTCATATATCAGGTCACATGGGTTGGAATGTGCCAGGAAATCGAGCTCATCCTTGGACATCAGAAAGACCCTTTTGCAGCCCATTCTCTGGACAGTCCTGCAGGGTCTTTGGCACAGTCATGACCATCATCTACCCCTCCTCAGAACTGCTCTGGGATTTACTGACCCAGAGTGAGAGTCTTCCCTGTAGAAGAAACCACTGAAGCCTTCCTTCCCGTCATCATTATCATCCTACCATCAAACTGCTGTACCAGCATGAAGTCAGTGTTAGTGACTATGGTGGGAAGAGGATGCTTCACACCTATCAGAGAGTTACAAGGTCCAGCATCTGACTCCATGTCGTTCAAACACCTAGAGGTTCAGGAGAACACCGCCCTGAAACCCCAGCTTTATTTTCCACTGGAAGAGCCAATGTGGTGTCTTGAACTGTTTTTGTTTCTCTTTGATCCTGGAAGTAACCTTGCTTTCCTCATATTGGACCCCTCATTTTTGGGTCCTGGTCCTACTGAAGATAGAACCCATGGTGGTTAACCCTGATCTGCCCTGTGGTGTCCTCACTATAGTCGCTTATCAAAGAAACAGAAGTTGGAGAAGCCAAGGAGGCTCCCTGGGGGTTCAGCTAGGGTAACAAGGCCTTTTCCTTGATTTCTACAACCTGCAAAACCTTGTTCTGCCAAAATCATGAAGGACATCCCAGGGTTACATCCTTTTCAACTTCTTGTTCAACAATAAAAGCAACCTGATAAATGTTCCCAATGTCATCCTAGATCTCATCCAAGTCAATCATAGTTTAAACATGATCATACGTTTTTATAAATATTTCCTTATGTGTTTTATGCACGTGCATGACTAACATTATTAAGAGTGCTGCATATCAGAAGACAGGGTAGGAATTCAACCTCTTCAATCTATCACACAGGTCAAATATAGTTCACCTGCTTGTTTCAACAATACACTATAGCTTTAAAAAATGCAAGTAAATTGAAATTTAAATACAGCTGGTGTACAATATCCTCTATTGAAAGCATTTTGCAACCTTCTGCTTTTTGGAGGACTCTGTCTATACCAATTTTTATTCCTGACAATTCTCTTCTGCATGTTGCGTGGTGTTCTTTGTAAATTCTAGCACATTTGGAGAGCGAGGTTATTTATTCCAGTATTAACCAAATCACTTTGCCAGTGGCATGAACACAGGAGAAGCAGTGACAATCAAGACACCAGCTAGTTCAGGGAAGTAATTCATGCTGCAGATACCTGTGTGTAACCTGAGTTCCCCGTAAACTAGACATGGTTTCCTCCAAGTTCTGCCGCAGATCAGCGATGTTCTTCACTGTCCGCAATCGCCGAGCCTCGGGATCTTCCCCTGGAAAGATTGGGATTAAGGCTGGTTTAATTTTCTGACAGATCATGAGCTTGATGACAATAACAACCATGTCCGTGACCACAGCCATATTCCATGCTCAGTGTCTGGCTGGCTGTGGATGCTTAAATAAGGATTTGAGAATGAACAAATGACAGAAGGGGTGCTCAAAGAAAGTGTTGAGTCCCAGGAGATTCTTCCTTCAGGTCCCCCCTGAAATAGGAGAAGACTAGCACTTGGGGGAAGCAAAGCACCGAGTCTGAGACATACATACATTTTCACACTGTCTCCAATAATGACACGCTCAGGTTAGGTTGAACTACTTCCTGGGAATCATTTTCTGCCCATGCAAAGTATGTGGTTTTTGTTTGTTTGTTTGTTTGTTTTCTCACTTGTTGGTAATATCTGCAGCTGTCTATAGGCCCTACGTTACAAACAGAGCTCACAGTGACTAAATGATCTGCACTTTTTAATCACAAATATTTCTACAGAGAGAGGTCTGCCTTCTTCCTTGTTGGAGGTATTATGTCATCTCAGATTCAAGCTCCTCTACTTACTGGCTGTGTGATTGTGGGCCAGGTGCTGGCCCTTTCCATCCTTCAGACTCCACTTTCCTAGTGAGCATGGTGACAGGACTGACCCCAAGGGGCAGTTGTGGGGATGAAATGGATCCGGCCTGGAGACCCCTTAGCACAATGCCCACGTCAGCACTCAGCACAAGCCAAGTGTGCTGCAGAGCAGGGAGCCATCGAGAAACAGCTGGGTTCTCTTTGGTTGGACCACAGCCTTCTATTCTCTGGGCTCAATTTTCCAAAAGACACTTGGCTGAGTGGAGTCCTAGCTGGTGCTAATGTTCCACGAGAAATACGCCACACACAAGCTAGGACGCCATGTGCCCTCTCAGCGCAGGCTTGTCCCAGGTTCTCTGGCTATCCTGCTTCATTTGGCCTTGCAAGGGGAAGAGGAGAAGGGGAAAAACTACAATGACGACCAACAGAATCATACATTTTCTCCCTTGGAGTAATTTCAGGGAAGGTTGAGAAGTCTTTAAAAAACTATGACTATTTTCAAGTGTTGAGCAACATTTTTAAAGAAATCTCCACATAGAACATAGTCTACGTGGGCAGCAGCAAGTGGGATTGACATTAGACACTCAGTTGAACTTCCAACAATTGTCATTAATAGGGTAATTGGCAGCCATGAAATGTCATAGAATTAACTTTTCTTCTGATATCGATAACAACTTCATTAGGTTGTTCTTGCATGGTGGTGCTTGGAGGCTGGGGGTGGAGTAAAAGACAGATATGTGATTTTATGGAGGAAATTTACTACAGCAAACTCTCTATCCTTGAAAATTCAAGTGTTTTCAATCCTCCTTTCCCTTTTTGAACCCAGAGAAATTTGGAAGGTATTTTTCTCTTACCTGAAAAGTAGTCAAACTTGCATTTCTCACCTGATTCTTTGAAATACATATATATGTATGAGTTTTTAAGCATAAGCAGTTTGTTCCTCCAATGGCCTTGGAAGAATGAAATTGCATCTATCTCCTGGGCCATCAGCTAAATTTTTTACTGCCAGCTTGGCCACATTTTATCTATATGTGGCCGCCATAAAGGTACTGATCCTCTGGACGGCTCTAGGCTCTATAGGAAACACTGATTATGAAGCTAAGTCTAGGCAGAAATCTTCAAATTGCCTCCATCATTAACTTAATCGCACACAAAGTATAATAACTATATTTATCTCTCCATGTCTCTATTAATGACATATTTGCCTGTCTTACTCTCCTTTGGAAATGCAAAGATCTTTGAGATAGGGATGATATCTCACCTTCACTTTTGGTAACCATCACACAAATCTATGGGTGCCTAAGAGATATCTACTGTCCAATTCATGTTTGCACTAATGACTGCACAAGTCTGTTCCCCAAAGCAACTGACAGCATCTCAGGCTTTCTGAGCTCTGACTTGGTTGTGGAGTGGAGTACAGAGGAGACATGGAGAGAAAATGAAAAACTAATGGAAGATGCCAGGCTGCAATCTATCACTCTGAAATCCAAGTAATATTTGGAATGTTCTCTGGCTACTGCTTTTGCTTTTCAGATGTGGATTTTGCTAAGACTCAATGTCTGACAGGAATCCACAACCATTCCATGAGTGACACATCTGAGCCACGCTGGGCCCTGAAGCACTGGCCCGACCCTTTTGATGTGTGCACAGAAGAACACAATCTGGAATTTGGAGGGAGACCTGAGCAGTCATCTGAACTCCACACCCTTCTCATCGCTGGTCTTTTTCCTGAGATATCTACATTCTAATATGCAAGGGAGCTACAAACCTTGAAGAGAAGGAAACATAAAAATCAATCCCAAATGTGAGCCCCCAAACCATTCTAAGATGGATCAATTACAAATGGCTTGAAAAAAATCTCTGCCCCATCATGGTGCCCAGCCAGTGGAACCAGAAGGAAATAGTTAAATCACCCAGATCCTATGAAATTAATACTCAGAGCTAATGGCAAGATGGGTAAGATTCAATCACACAGGCTGCAGACCAATTCCACAGCTGCAATGTGACTATTAAAATGATGTAGTCATGGATCCAATAAATGGATTTTAAACATGGATTCAATTTTTAACCCAACTCTGGAAGTGGTAAGATATGAGAAGAGTGACACCACCACTGCTAAATATGTGGTTTACCACTCACTTTCCTTACCAGAAATTGCTGGAACATTGGACGCAGAACTGGGGAATGGGTAAGAGAGACAGAGAAGATGGTAGCTTGGAACACACTGCAGTAAGAATTCTAATTCGGGTGTAACTTTTCTTCTATAAATTAAGAAATGTGACAATATAACATCAATAAATACATGTTTGTGGAATTAACTATACAGCAACTGTGGGTTTTATGCTTTCATATAATTTCCTTGTAAGCACTGTTGTCTAGGTTATACTTAAATAAAATTTAGATTTTTTTTCTTTTGGTAAAAGAAGCATGCTACAATCTTCTTTTCAATAAATGGAGGATGCTAAGAACATGTTTTAAATTAGTGCTTCTATACAGGAATTAACAAATCCACTATTTTTGAGTTCTAAATCTTGTTGAAAAGCAACTTTATCAAACAAAGTTAAGTATCAGAGTAGTCCAGAGCCCCTAAATGAATAAAATCAAATATATCTTAAAAATAGGATTTACCAGCAGGTAAGAGACTTAGTTATAATTCAGAAGAGGAGGGAAGACATTGTAAGAGAGAGAGAGAAAAGGGGAAAAAAAAAGAAGAAGGAAAATACTAAGGGAAGAAAGAAAATAAGTTTGTTTAGTTCATCAGTCAATGCAGCTGTAAAGCAACTGCAAATCCAGCTGGGGCCATGCTGTTTTCAGCAGGTGGTTGCGTGGGAGGCCACATCACCAACAGACACAGCATTTCTGGGGCTCTGTACTCACCTGTGAGTTCTTCCAGAGCAGGCTGTCCACTCTTGGTGTAGTGGCTGGGCTCCATGCTCACACCTGCTGAGCTGGACTCGGCAGTAACGTTCCCTTCCGTGTCCGTCTGGGACCTTCATGCACAAACCAAAGCAGACACACTTGTCACTAGAGGCAACCACCACATCTGGACCGCTGTGGTCTGATCATGGCCCTCACCATCACCTCCTCCAGCAAGAAGCTTTAGAACAGAGCAGACCAGCAGACTGACGCTAAATAATTCATTAGCCGCGTGTGGAGCAACGTCCTAAGAACAGAGAAGGCCGCCGAACTGTAAAAGATGAAATATTCATTGCCCAAATGGAGGGTCTGCAATCCCTCGCTGAGGCATGCATCTCTGAATCCCCCTCAGGGAGCCAGGTCTGGCTACAGACACATGCTAGAGGGTACTGGGTGGTTTGGATAATTTAACCTATGCCAAAAAGCAACTTCTAAGTAACCAGTAATGCCAGCAAGTCAAGCATAACGATGACTCCACTGACAGCACCCCCATCCCAGAAGCCTCTCTCTGAAAAGGTGACCGTAAAACCAGTCGGGAGTGGGTGCCAAGCAGGTGTGTTTGCCCTCCAGGTTTCTGATTCAGAGCTCAGATCTTCTGACATGAAAGGTCTCATTGATCATTATTTCAACACTTGACTGAAATCTGTACTTTCCCAAACCTTCTCCATGCCCTTATTTGTCAAGCAAATTGAGGCAATGGCTTAATGCAATGTTTTCTTGCCACAACTACCTCTGTTCATTCATGCATGGCATGCAAATGTATAATTACACTCAGATGCATAACCCTGAGTGTAACATTATTAACTCATTAGCATCCTGAGCTAATTCAACCTGATTTCGCTACCTATGAAGAAAGTGTTTGCCATGGATGTGCACAGACCATCGGGGATGTACTGATAAACCTCAAGTCATCCACCTATCCTTCCCTCCTACTGAGGCTGTCACTTCTCAATCCTGTTATCTCTATTTTTAAGGGATTTTCATATTCCCAAGGCTCCTCTTCTCCCCCGGCCAGCGTCCAAGCGCTCATCATCTCTGCCTAGGCCCTGTAAGCACTTTGAAACAGGTACCCTGCTTCTAGCTTGGGGGTTGCAAAAGGCAACCAGGTGTGGGAACCAGCCCGATTTATTTCTATTGGTCTGCATGATATTTTAAAGTTTTGTAATTAGGTCAACATTTAAAAATAGAGAGATTTCACAAGAAATACCTGGATTTCTGCCTTCTTCCAGTTAAAACAAAGAAGTCTGCAGACTGAGCACACGGTCTAGCAGAGTGCCACCTCTGGTGCCAACTGGTGACTGCACTCTCTAAAGAGGCGTAGAGCGCCCTCTACCGCAGACCCACTCACCCTGAGCCACCCGTTTATATTATTACCTTTTGGGGCCAATTAGGCATCTGAATCCATGATCTCTATTTGAGACTTTTCCTAGGTCTGGCGCTAGTAGCCCCCGCAAGATCCTCCACTGACCTTTGACATACTGATGTGATAACATCATTCTCTCCAATGGTTTCTATAACCCACAGAAGAAGGTCTAACTTATTGGGGTAGATGATACCCCGCATGGGATTCTTCCCTCCTTTACTGCCAGCCCATCTCCTGCCATTCTCACCCTTCATACATAGTTCTACCTCATGCTTCACTCATATGTGGCTCTTCTCCATTCCCAATCATACCACGCCCCCAGCAGTGCTGTCTTTGTAGTTACCGTGACCTTTGCCTAGAGGCCCTTCTGATTCATTTCCTCCTAAACTGCCTCCGAGATGCATCCCCCCTGTCGTGGTGGCCTAGAAGCCTCCCCTGACTAGTTGCCAGCTGATCACGCCACTTCTCAGGTGTTTCTTCCTCACTCTCTTTATTCTTCTGTGGCCTAGTACAAGGGGATCTAATTAACAAATCTCAACTAGATCAAGAGCTCTCTGAAGGCAAAGGTTAGTTCAAGTTCATATGCTGAGCAAGCAACTCAAGAACAGTGTATGTTGATTAGATAAATGAGAAATTTTTAAGTTTCCAAAGAAGCTGGGTACTGGAAGGAACATGAGACTTGCAAGTCTGGACATTTAGCTGGCTCCAGGTGGAAGATCCGTAACTTGGTAGCCATGCAGATTTGAGTTAAGTCACTTCATCTCTTTGAATCTCAGCATCCTCGCCTGTACAATGGGGATAACAATAGCAATCTCCTCTGGTGCTACAAAAATCAAATGTGGGGATGGGTATATACAAACATAATGACTGAGATGTGCAACGTTTGGGGGATGGTCATGCCTGAGGCTCTGCCTCGAGGGGGGAGAGGAGGCATGGGCAATGTACATACCCATAATATTTGTACCCCCATAATATGCTGAAATAAAAAAAATAAATAAATAAAAATAAAATGTGACATGACACAAAACACTTAGTAAACTATAGAGTAACAGAGGCATCTGTTGTTACTTGTGAATTGATAAATAAAAATGATTCTGCATGATTTGTAAACAAATCTATCTTATCTTTACCCCTTGATAACATCTTTAACATGGAGAGGTCCTTGGGTAAGCACTGTAAGGTAGACACAGTGAGCCCTAAACTTGGGAGAGAGAATTTTAGAGCAGGGAGGGAGTGTCAGTCATGTTTTAAAGTCCTCTAATCTAGTTCATTCAATCTCCTCATTTTACAGATGAAGCTCAGAGAGGTGAGGTGATTCAGAGCATCAGGACAGTACAGTGGAGAAGCACCTGGCCTCACTACTCACACACAATTGGCTTTATTT